>CAWUFW010003443.1:86883-1286883 GCA_963921515.1 Calotriton arnoldi | reverse complement strand
TTGGTCTGACAGGGCAGTTCAGTTATTAAAAATAGTTGGTGGCCTCCTTGACTAGTTTTAATCCACATAATCACACATGAGATGGTACCCCACCTAGACTCTACCTTGCATTCCTCATACGGCATACCAATAAAAGATCTCTGTCAAAGTAACCCTTCGGGGGACACATTGGGCTTTGCAGTGCCGGCCCAACGAAGAGCAGTAGCCCTATGATGAAGCATGACATCCCTTTGGGATATGTGAGGGCAACATGAAACAGTCCTGTAGACTGCCACCGTGCATATGCCCAAGTCGTGCACAACCAGTCAATATCTTTTCTTTCTCTTTTAGGAACAGTGGCCATAATTTTTGTTTGTGGCGGTTGTAGTAACCCACTACTACAACTCCCAAAAAATTATATTAGCTTGTTACAGAAAAGCCCAGGTCATACTCGGAGTCGTGTGGCAACCTTAATTCTTGCTGCCAATTAGACGCATCTCCCTGGCTTTCAATGTAAATGCTTATGTGGTCAGTGGGAAGCATCTGTGTTATTGTTAAGGTTTACAGTTCAGTTGTCCGGCAGAAGAATTCCTCGTGATGTTGTGGTATATGTTTAGTGGCCGGGTGAGCCTTACTCCCTAGCCACTGTATATGTTTCTATGGTCAATAATAAGACCCTCTCTAGCCGTCACTTTATATGTTTGCGTGGCCAGTGGGAGCCACCACTCTTGCTGCCAGCATCTGATTCTATAGTCAGCTATAAGAACCTCTCTAGCTCTCACTGTATATGTTTCTGTGGTCAGCCAGAGGCACCACTCATGCTGCCATTGTGTATGTTTCTATGCCAGCTGAGCTACCTCGCTTGCTGTCGCTGCATGTGTTTCTAGGGACAGTGCGTGGTATCCCTTGTGCTGCCAGTATGCAAGTCCATAAGGTCAGTATCTGACATTTACACATCTATCCCGCCTAACCCATCCTGCGCACCACTTCTGTTCCAGGTTCTGATCCCAGCGCAAATCTCCTCCCTCCCATACCAGTACAGTACACCCCTCTCCAAAACATTTTGTTTCACATTTTCTATATAGCCTGAACTTGACCGGAAGGTATTGGAGCACTTTACAGGAGCAACACTTACATTACACAAGGTCACATTCATTTTGTTTTAGGCACAGGGAGATTAAGTGACTTGCCCAGAATCACAGGGTGTTGCTCCGATGCTGGGTTGTGAACCCGGTTTAAAACGCCACAGCTGTAGCCCTTATGCCACATCTCATCCCCACCCTTTTCCTGTTGAGCTCTCTGTTTGCACACTACTCCCCCCCTGCTTTCACCAGCACGCTTCACCCGTCCCAAGGCACTTAATCACCACCCTTCTCACAAATGCACAATACGTCCAGTGCAGCATCTCACCTGTGCGCTGCATCCCCTTGCCTGCCACCCTTCACTTCTAGGTCCTTATCGGGGTGCCTAGGGGAGATAAAAACCTACCCCTTACTTTTATTTCAGTTTAGTATGTATTTAATTCTATAGCCGCCAAAGGGCAGCCAGGTTCTTTCCTCCCCTAACACGGTGCTCTCCAGCATTCCTTTGCCTCCTTCGTGTGAATGAATGTAACGAGGGGGGCTTGTTTCACTCCTAGTCTGAAAGGGGAATCCATTCATCCTTATCAAAGGTGTTGGGTGGGGGTGGTTTTAATTATTCAACCTCTTCATTCCTTAAGTTAAACAAGGTAATTTTGTCCAGTTTAAAATAATAAAAATACCTGTGGAATTCGTATTTCCAACCGAGATATGCAACAGACGGTCCCTAAATATTCACACATCCTGTGGTTATCAAGGTTATCTGGCTATTATTTACCACCAATAAGCAGCCATTCAACTTCTGGTGCCAGTGTAGGAGCCTTTTTGGTGTTAATTTGGCACAAGTGCGGTAGTGCTGGTGAAATAAAAGTCACAATGTGCATAGTGATGGCGTGGAGCTGCACAATGAAGGGAATCCTTTCTGTTCTTGGAACCTTTTTCTCTAAAGGCTCAAATATTTTACCCAAGGTGTCAACTTGTTCTTCAAGTTAGTTCTAGTATTTCCTCTCAAACTAATACACATGCCAACACAGTCAAAGGACTTAAATTAATGCCTGGAAGTAATAGGGCCAGTATATCATAGATGATTTACCACAAACTTTGATGTCAGGAGAATATGCTGCATGGCTAATCACTTATAAGGTCCCAATGGCGAGACCTATTGGCTATGCCAATGCTTGTTTAACCTTCTGATCCACTTATGCGGGGCACTTTTATTTTGGTGCAAAGGCCTATTTTCTCTCCCACTCTAACCGTGCATCTGTACTTTGCAGGATTGCCTCGGCTGGCCTTCTTGTTCAGGGACACCATTATGGCTGTTTCCCACGAGCAAGGTAGGGTGCTGGCTGCTTTTTCTGCACTGAAAACCTTACTACTTACTGGTGTCCATACGTTGCGTGCTGCTCGAAATATGTCCCCCGGCCGTAATTAGGGTTGGGGCCTTTATTTATCTAATGGCTCATAATGGCACATTCTATTGCAAAGTGAATGTTCCTCCAATCTCTGTGTGGTGGCTTGCAGGTCTTAAAGGGGGTCCTTTGTTCCTCCATGCTTGCAGTGTATATCTATTTGATGTGGTTGGCCTATTTGTGTGCCTCTTATATTTGATATCTGGTGGTTTGTGTTAGAAATGGGGGTCTCTAGTTGGCAGAGGTAGGTACCTGTGTCCAAGAAGGGACCCTTCTTCCTAGTCAGTGTAAGGGGGTACACTTCTAAAATAACACCTGCTCACCCCCTTGGTAGCTTGGCACGAGCAGAAAGGCTTATCTCAGAGGCAGTGTGTAAAGCATTTGTGCACACATACAGTAATACAGTGAAAACACTACAAATGGACACCACACCGGTTTAGAAAAATAAGTAATCTTTATCTAAACCAAAACAAGACCAGAACTGACAAAAATCCAACATACAATACTGTAAAAATAGTTACTGTGCAAAATAACCTTTAAATTGCAGGAATAACATGAAAACACAGTTCCTCCGACTCTGTTGCTCCTTTTGGGGCAACTGCGATACTGATCATGACAGAGTCTAACAAATCCAGCCATCCGAGTCGGTACGGGTTAGCGAAAGCGTTGAAAGACTCAGAGACAGTACCTTTCTTGTTGCGGACGACACGATGGTACGAGATGGAATCGCTGCAACGTGCGGTGTCCTCACAGCTCGGTGCAGGCAGCGGCTCGTTGACGGAGTCGGTGAGACCAAGGCTTGCGTTGCAGGGTGAGGCAGTGCTCGATGCGGTGCTGGCAGGTCATGGTGCGGCGACGGAGCCGGTTGATGGTTGAGTCACCAGCGACGGAGTTGGTGACATCTGTGCAGCGTGTAGTGAACCGGTGAGGAGTGCAGTGCCCATAGGATGCGTTGCAAGCAGCAGCTCGTTGACGGAGTCAGTGAGACCAGGGTTGCGTTGTGAAGCGAGGCGGTGCTCTCTGCGGTGCCTTCAGGACACGGAGTCTGCGACGGACTCGGTGATGGAGTCGGTTGCCCTTTTCTTCTGTGGAGACTGGAACCAGCTGAACCAGAAACGGTGCCCAGAAGGATGGTGAGGTCTTTGCTGTTCCTGAGACCTCTTGAACAGGGGGCAAGCTCCACTTCAAGCCCCTGGAGATACTTTCTCAAGCAGGATGCACACACAGTTCCTTTCCTTGGCAGAAACAGCCACTGCAGGCCAACCCCAGACAGTACACAGCAAAGGGGCAGTACTCATCCTCCAGTTTCTCCAGCCCTTCTCCTTGGCAGAGGTTCCTCTTGAAGTCCAAAAGTGATCTAAAGTTCTGGGGTCTGGGACCCAATATTTATACAGCAAAATCCTTTGTTCTCTGGTGGCAGAGAAGCCCTGTGCTCAGTCAAAACCATTTCTGTCCTCTCTGGTGCAGTTCCCTGGAAGGCGGTGGAGACAGCATTGTGGAAGGCAGACCAGGCCCATTCAGGTGAAAGGAAATCTCCTCCCCCTACTCTAAATGCAGCCCAGGTCTATTCAGCCCAGCCCTGACTCATCCAGACTCTCTGGAGCCACTGCACATCCCCAGCCCCTGTCACTCCAAAGCAATACAGTCAATACACATCCTAGCAGAGGCACACTGGATGGCTAAGTAAGAAAATACCTACTTTCTAAAAGTGGTATTTTTCAAACCCAGAATGGCAAAATCACCCTCATTAAAAGATGCATTTTAACGTTCTGAGTTCAGGCATACTAAACTTTATTTTCCTACCTTATTCCCAGGGGTAGTTATGTTTATAAGATGTTATAAGCAAACTCCCCATTCTATCCTATGGGAACAGGTAGCCTTGCAATAGTGAAAAACTAAATTGGCAGTTCACTATCGGGACATGCTACACACATCAGGGCATGTCCTACCTCTCACATACACTGCAACCTGCCCACAGGGGTACCTTGGGCCTACCTTAGGGGTGACTGACATGTGAGAAAAGGGAAGGTTAGGGCTTGGCAAGTGGGTGCACTTGTCAGGTCGACATGGCAGTACTAGACTGCCCACAGGCTCTGCAATGGCAGGCCTGAGACCTTGTTGCATGGCTGCTTTTGTAGGTGGCACAATCAGTGCTGCAAGCCTACTAGCAGCATTTGATTTACAGGCCCTGGGCACACATAGTGCACTGTACTAGGGACTGACTAGTAAATCAAATATGCCAATCATGGAATCACCAATCCATAACAACAATTCACAAAGGGAGCACTTGCACTTTGGCACTGAACAGCAGTGGCAAAGTGCCCAAAGCATCTAGACCAGCAAAAACGAAGTCCAACACACAGCAAAATAACAGGAGGCAAGGCAAAAATACAGGGGAAACCCACGCCAATGATGCCTGGTCTAACAGTTTGCATCTCACTGAGAACTGATGGACATGGTCTTCTAGAATCTCTTTGTGTTTTTTTTGTCACTGGCAGCCTGCTTGAGATCGTTCTCATTCTTTGTGGTATTCAAGTTTTTTCCTGGCTGCTAGATTTTTATATTCTGCCCTGAGTTTAACTAAATGTACCTCATCCTTAACCGAGTAGAGGCGGAACACAAGGGGCTGAGAGAGCTCATGCTTTCTTTACCAGCACATTTCACCGAACCACACATGGCAGCTGCGATTATGTTTTGCCTGAGGGAGGGGTATGTTTGAGAGTAGTCCAGTAGGCGTAGGTCTTTGTGATCACTTGCACATGATGTACGTAAACTGCTAATGTTCACAAAGCATGGAATGGCTACGGAAGAAATATGTAGGATTTCAATCTTGCCACCTTAACTTTGTTACTGTGTATCACTTGATACGGTAGAAGGTTTCAGACGCCCAAAGGTTCACAGATGCCATGGATATCTAAAACATTGCAGAGCAAAGCAAACACCAAGACGATTCAACAACATTATTGAGAGTACCTGTAAAGAAAGGGAACAGTGTCTTGTTTTCAAATAAGTGTTTTTATCAAAAAAGGGGAAGGTGCAGCCTGGCCCACGATGGAAGGTGCAAGCTTTCAAGCATACCAGGAGTACTACATACCGCAAGGTTCTCTGATCCAGGTACCTAGCCAAGCAGGTGCTGGACTGCAACAATTAACAGGAGAACGAGAAACATTTTCAATAGTAAAAATGAAGAGTGGTGTTCTAGGAAGAAAAATCCAGGGAAAAATATCAGGGAAGTGAAAAAAGGCAGGATGCCACAGCCACTCGAATGGCTCTAGACGTTTGCACCTGTAAATGGGCCACAGTAATCCATGGATTCCCAGAAGTCACAAAGAATGCACACAACAGGTCATGAGTTGCCAAGTATTACACCAAGAGTGTCCAAAAAGATTTTCACAGATGAGCCACCATTATGCAGGAATATCGCCACCAAAGCCAGTGGTTTGTCACAAACGGTACATTGTAATGCAGGAATTTGACAGCAGTCACGGCAAAAATGCCTAAAAAATGACATGACTTGTCCACTGTTGTGCAGAGGTTTTCTGAAAGTCATCTCGTATGGCCAGTATCATGCTGAGACAATAGCAATGTTGTGAAGAATGCTGACCAATTTGTCACAAGTCGGTCACTATTATGCAGGTACCCATCATTCCAACAGGAATGCCCTTAAAATATTTTGAATGGTGCCACTTTTATGCAGGCATCACCAGAATGTTTAAAAGACTTCCCACAATATCTCACATGTGTGCCACTGTTATACAGGGTAAGCCAGAGAAAAAAAACCTAAAAAATGTCAAGTATGGGCATGATGAGTTAAGGGTGAGACCAACAGAATGTCTCCTACCCCCATTCATACCCTTACCCTCCAAACGCACAGGTAAGTAAGTAAGTAGGTAAGTCCGTTTTTATATAGCGCAGCTACTCACCCTTACGGGTCTCAAGGCGCTGGGGGCCGTAGTGGAAATTAAGTGAGCTATTGCCCAGAGTCACATGGTGCTGAGCTGAGCTGCCGCCGGAGCCGGGGATCGAACCGTGAACCCTGTGCTCCGAAGTCAGCTGCCCTGGCCGCTGCACCACACCTCTCCACTAGGCACCACACCTCTCCACCAGGTACACACACATACGCACACTGATGTACACTTACTCATACACAGCCGCAAGTTCCCTGCTTTCTTTGCCAGTAAGCACAGTTGGGATGTATGAAGGGAAGTCTTCGCCTGAGATAGTTTTGGGGCTTTTACCACCCGCTTATTCAACCAAAGCTCAGACTTTTCAGTTAAATGCACACTGTATATGCGGCCTGGGGCTCATTTTCCCTCCTCCTACACGCCGCAGACAGGTGCAAGGGAATGATTAGCATAGCTAATGACCCGAGTTCAGTCCATCAGATTTGCTGATGACTTCTTTGAAGGCTTGCTGGCTGGCTGGCTGGCTCGGGGCACCAAATGCTAACAGACTAGCTGTCATTGCCTATATGGCACTCTGAAGAGACCACCAGACAGTGCACTCTCTAGTGATTTTTATGTTTATGTTTTTGTTTTGTACAACGCGCGCTATAACCCCACTAGGGTATTAGGAGCTTCTTACACGTAAGTAGAGGATTTATTCTTAAAGTACAGACAAAGCGTACACCTCGCCAGCTGACCAGACCCCAACTGACAAGTCTGGAATGCAGCTTGGCACAAAGAGAAGCATTAGAACATTACAGGTATTCTGGAAGGGAAAGAGGAAAGGACACAAAGGAAGGGCTAGGTATAATTACCATGTTGGAGGAAGAATACATTTACAACAGGTATCTTGGCACTAAAACAGGTCATATACAGGCTCCTGCTCCATTTACGAATATCCACTATTATATACAAGGAAGAAGTCAGGTCTTAAGTTTTTGCCGGAATCTCACAAGACCTGATTAATGTTTGAGTGAATCTGGAAGTAGGTTACAATTCCGGGCAGCCATGACAGAAAAGGCACTACAACCAGCCAGCTGTTTTATGGCACAACTTTGGGACTATTAAATTACGATGAAAAGCTTACCTCAAAGTGTGAGAAGGAAGATACTGCCTAAAATGGGGCCTAAAGTGAGAACTCCTAGATGAGTAAACTGCTTTATGGACCAAACAAAGGGTTTTAACCCCTTGCATGCTCGGGACGGCCCCCGGCCGTCATGCATCACGGTGGGCGTGTGCGGAGGAAGGCCGGGGGCCGTCCGAATCCCGCCCACTATTCAAATCGCCCGCACAGCGCGAAAATTCACGCCGCATGCAAGGGGTTAAACACAATTCTCCCTTCCACCACCAGTCAGCGCAGTCGGACCCAAATTGGAGGAATATGAAAGCTGGGATGAGCACTGCTAGCTAGCCTGGCTGAACAATTTTGAATCAATTGGTATTTCTTAATATCAAACACACAAAAGGTGATAGGGGGAATAATTGCAATAAGTCTAACCACTCGCATTCGCTTGGGTAGCATTTCAACCCATCGTTCTTTTGGCCACCCTGCTACATCAGTTTGGACCCAGCTGTGTGCAAATCCATCTTAACTTTGCTACAAAGTGTTGGACCTGGTCCCCTATGCAGGGTCACCTCCACACTTTTTACCTTCACCCCTCCTGTTTTGCTGGATTTGTTTCTATTGGCTTTAGAATTCTGTGCTCTTTACCACTGCCAACCAGTGCTAAAGTGCTTGTGCTCTCTAGACCTGATTGACACATTTAATTTATATGTAAGTCCCTAGTATGAGGTATTACGTGTACCCAGGGCCTGTAAATTAAATACTAATAGTGGGCCTGCAGCAGTCCTTGTGTCACTCACTAAAATAGCACTTTCAAACTTATTTCAGGCCTTCCAGTGCATCTTGTAGTTCAGTTTTAAACTGTCATATGGACCTGACAAAATAAACCTTTTGCCAGACCTAAACCTTCCATTCTATTACAAACAGGTCACCCCCAAGGTAGGCCCTAGAGGCCCAAATGGCACGGGGCATTGTATTTAAAAAGTAGGTCATGTGGGTTTAGGTTTTCCATGTCCTGGCAGTGAAAAACTCATAGAATAGTTTTTTACTATTGTGAGGCCTATCTCTTCCATTGGCCAACCCTGGTTTCCTTACTACATTTAATATGTGTTAAAGTTGGATTGGAAGCGGATAGAGATATGCTGTATAGACTCAAATGAATTGTAATTTAAAATCCTCTTCAATAGTAAATTCAGATTTTGAGTCACATTTCTGAAAATGGCACTTTTAGAAAGTTGGCATTTTCTTATCCTAGCCATTTGTGCCGCCCGACAGTGTTGTGGGTCACATGACTGTGAGTGGCTCTCTGTGCTGTTGGGATTTGTGTATTCCTCTAGATAGTGACACAAAGGGGATTAGGTGTGGACAAGATGGGCCATCCTGCCAGGATGGCTGGGGGCAGAGCGGTTCCAAGTCCCACTTATACTTCAAAGTGGATTGCCTCCAGCATACACAAAGGAACCTGGCACCAGCCTTTTGTCACCCTAGAGATTTTGGTACCTTGACATGGGAAGGGCATAATTTTCCAGAAGCAGATGTGAGGGCATGACAGGGGTTCCTCACACACTCAAAGGCTGGCACCAGGTAAACTTGTTGAACTCTCAGAACACCTCTTCAGTACACTCCTGGACCTGTAGACATTACAGAAGAAGGAATGCCCTCCTACCAGATGACTGCCCTGCTGCTACAAGAGGACTGCCCTGCTGCTTAAGGACTGCCTTGATGTTTGAGAAGGAAGACTGGACCTGCTTACCCTCATCTCTTGCTAATCTGGGCGATTGCAAGGGTCAGTTGACTGACCTCCTGTTTGAGCTACAGGGACAGAACAAGCTCCAGATGCCTCCCTACCACTGTCCACCGGTTGTGCTGTAACTGGACCTATCTGTTACTTGATCTACTTGAGTCCTGCTGCTGGCCTCTGCCGGAGTTAGTACTGATTCTGCAATAGGTGCCCCCCGGTCCTTATCCCTTGGCTGGCATCAGAGTGTACTCCTCCCTGCCTAACTGTGGGTTCCATCAGAACCGATGCAACTTGACACAGGGCCTCGCTTCGCAGCTCTTGATCGACTGCCTCATCATAACCAACACATTGCAACTCGATCCAGGACCTTGCATCAGGGGCGTAACAAAGGCCCCGGCAGCCCCCGAGGTGCAGGGGGGCCCCCAGGCTTACCCATATTGAAGAGAGCCCTCTCAGCCTCTACTGATGTGAGCGTGAGGGGCCACTTCAGCATATCATGCAAGGGGGCCCCCACACGTTTTGTTACGCCACGGCCTTGAATTGCAACCCACGTAGTGCCTCATCAGAACCAAGGAAACACCCTGCATCAAAGACATAAGGTACAATTCTCTGCAGTATTAACCTGGTCCCTGTGTCCAGCCCTCGCTCCATTGCCTGAATTTTTGACTTTGTCCCACTCAGTGTGACCAGATACCCATAATTGGTGTTTTGTGCTTCTACAAGCTATTTTTACCTAAAACTGTGAAATTTCATATTTCCAGTTCTACTGATAGGATGTTTGCAGTTCTGGTTTCATTTTATTTACTCAAATTTACTCTGTTGTACTAAATTGGTGTAGGATTTTCTTGTGTTGTGTTATCATTTCTTGCTGTTTGTGTGCTGCATAAATATTTTACACATTGCCTCAAAGTTAAGCATTACTGCTTTGTGTCAACCTACCAGAGGGTTACGCATAGGTTAATTTAGTGACTTTTGAGGTTCACCCTGACAAGGATTGTGGTTGTTACCTGAGTGGGGCTTCCACCCCCTAACCGATAACCCAATTTCTTAGAAATAGAAACAGTCTAGCCCAAATAGAAGCAACCTACACCCAAATGACGAGCCCCAATCAGGGCAATACTGGTCTTGGGTTGCTTGTTGAAAGGAAGACGACAGCTGGTAAGATAGCGGAGCTTCTTTATTCACGTCCAGTAACACAGTATCCCCGGCAGCAACTGCCATAACTACGCATCTGTGTTCCATGCAAGGAACACTGATAACAGAATGCACACGAGAACAACACTAGAGAGATCCCAACACACCCCCCTCCCTTCACATAAAACAATTCCCAACACACCCTCCCTTCACATAAAAACGAACAGAAACTAATCTAACTAAAAACAAAGGAAGCAAAACTAAAATCTAATATAATCCTGAAATTTGGTGGGAGGAGACCTAGTTCTAGAAAGGCTTTGTCGGGGAACAGTGTCCTTGGCAGGTACAAGATTCCTCGGGCACACAACCCCAGGAGGCAAAGTCATATAAGGAGTGTCTACTCCAAACTTGCTTTTCACAAACTCGACTTTTGACTCAGGCACTACCGAGACAGCACACTTGTTCCAGACTTTCCCATTCTCCAGTACAACAACGTGGTCTCTCACTTCTCTGACTCTAACAGGAACAGAAAACCGAGAGGAACCCTTACGAACAAGCACAGGTTTTTTAATCCTCACCCAGTCTCCTTGACGCACCGGAGACGCTCTGACATGATCAGATGCATACTTAGCCTGGACAGCAGCCCTGACATCTGCCACTCTGCCCAGTTTCTGCAGATCAACCTCCTTCCTTGACATCCAGTCTTTATTTAGCTTGGAACCTGCCACTCTACCTCTAAGCAAGGTGAAAGGAGACATTCCAGTACTAGAGTGGGGAGTAATTCTCATAGCCCACAACATGTCAGAAATCGCCTCCTTCCAGTGCAAACCATTAATGGAGGCCAACTGTAATTGATCCTTGATCACCCGGTTCAGGCGTTCAACCAAACCATTACTACAGGGATGATAAAGGGAGGTGAGAATATGTTTGATACCATGCACCTTGAGGAAATCGTGCATCTCAACAGACACCAACTGGGTGCCATTATCAGTCACCAACTCTTCCGGAAATCCCTCCCGAAGTAAAACGTCTTTTAAGAAATTGATGACAGTGGCAGAATTGATTCCTTCCACAAACCTAACTTCTGGCCATTTGGACATATAGGGGTCGATTCCGATTCGGGCCGGAAAAAGCACCGACCGACTCGGATCCGGAAATAATACCGACCGACACGTACCCGTGGCGCACGACACGCCAAGTACGATGCAAGGCGTGAAAAATCCGACCGACACGTACCGAAACCAAGTCGACCGACCGAGCCGCACGGAAAACAGCAATCCGGCCGGAAAAACACGCGAATCCAACCGACCGACACGCACCCGGAACAAATCCGACCGAAACGTACACGCGAACTCCAAACCGCAAAGTACGATGCAAGGCGCGAAAACCACGAGCGAGTCGGACGGAGGCCAAGCCGTACGACCGACACGCATACAAAACCGAGCCGAAGTAACACAAAACACCGCGACCGACGCGTACGCAGCATAGAAAACTGCACAAACACAGCGCGAACGAAACGGAGAACACCGTACGAGACAAATGCAGGGTCCGACTCGGTCACAAGAACGTTTCCAACATACACAAACAGCACAAAGGAAAAATCACCCAAAAAAAGGCCAAACAAGCAATTACCAAGCCAATAAATACTGGGGGGTGGGGACAGAGAACAAAGACACACCCACAACTCCACCTATATAAAGGACACAAATCACAACCATGAGCCTTTGCAAATGCCATTCCACTGCCAGCACCCAAGAGAAAGCAACCACACACCCACAGCTCATCCCTCACACAAGCCACACACCATCAGCACACCAACAAATACCTACCTCACATACACCCAGCAAAACACACACTCACACACCCTCACCTGCACACCAACACACACATCACTCACCATCACCACCCATCACCATGCCCCCCAAGAAGAATCCCAAGTTCCTAGATAGTGAATTGGAAGTCATGGTAGACAAGATCCTCAGGGTGGAGCCACAGCTGTTTGGCACACTGGTCCAACAGACCCCCATCTCCCAGAAAACCAAGATGTGGGAGAGGATCATCAACAGGGTGAATGCACAATCACCATGTCGGCGCACAAAGAGCGACATCCAGAACAGGTGGTATGACGTGCGCAGGAGGGTACGGGACCTGCTGAAGAAAGACTACATCAACAGCCAATACACCGGCAGTGGCCCTCCTGCCAAGCCAATATACCTCAGGCCCTGGGAGGAGAAGGTGCGGGCCATCCTTCCGCCAGTGAGCGTATATGGACTAGAGGACATCCCAGAGCCTGGTGAGTACTCAACAAATGTACACAATATACTGCCACAAAACACACACATCACTGTCAAGGGGAGAGTCAAACCATGCACTCATAGCAATTACACAGCAACCAGAACAGAATCATCCCAAAATGTGTATGTCAGTCAGATAAACACAACACATGCCATCAAAAAAGTCACATCCAACTGTGCCAACACATGTACAAACACAACTACAACTACAGCTAGGCAGTGGCACAAATAGAACTAACAAACACATCCACACATGTAGCCACCACAACAACACCAACACACAGTGAAGACCACTCAAAGGAAGGAATTCTGTGTATGCTGGCCAAGTCAGTGTAGCCAATAGCATCATGGGAGTCGCAGTCACACATATTGCCCCCCCCACAACTGTCCCATCAACACCACCCTGAACCATGCTCACATCACTGGGAGTGGAGAAGGACTCATAAGATGGCTGACACTGGCTACTGCTGTGGGGAGCACAAGGCCCTGCTGCCAACTGTGCACCAACAAACAGCAGGACACCACTGACTGACATCCTGAGAGACAACTTACACTCCCTGCAATGCAAGCACGTTCCATGGTGGGATATCTGGCTAGCTGGGTGGGAAGGGGGACTTGCAGCACTGACCATAGTCACAAGCACCTCCCCTCACACACACCCCAACACAAACTCCACAGAACCCACCTGGTAGAATGCAATGCCCCCCATCCTAACACAAGATCCCACAAAGAACCACCACCCTGGGTTATGTTGTGTGAAGCACAGGGACACTCTTGGGACTTTTAGCCAAACAACTGCCAGGACAACACTCCCAGCCATCCTGTCAGCACAGCCAGCCCACCCCACAGGGAAGCAGAGTCAAAAGGAAGGAAGCATAGGCATGCTGGGAAGGGGGTGGAGGCAATAGCATGATGGGAGTCGTAGTCACTGATATTGGTCACCCCCACAACTGTCCCATCAACACCACCCTGAACCATGCTCACATCACAGGGAGTGGAGAAGGACTCACAAGATGGCTGACACTGGCTACTGTTGTGGGGAGCACAAGGCCCTGCTGCCAACTGTGCACCAACAAACAGCAGGACACCACTGACTGACATCCTGAGAGACAACTTACACTCCCTGCAATGCAAGCACGTTCCATGGTGGGATAGCTGGCTAGCTGGGTGGGAAGGGGGACTTGCAGCACTGACCATAGTCACAAGCACCTCCCCTCACACACACCCCAACACAAACTCCACAGAACCCACCTGGTAGAATGCAATGCCCCCATCCTAACACAAGATCCCACAAAGAACCACCACCCTGGGTTATGTTGTGTGAAGCACAGGGACACTCTTGGGACTTTTAGCCAAACAACTGCCAGGACAACACTCCCAGCCATCCTGTCAGCACAGCCAGCCCACCCCACAGGGAAGCAGAGTCAAAAGGAAGGAAGCATGGGCATGCTGGGAAGGGGGTGGAGGCAATAGCATGATGGGAGTCGTAGTCACTGATATTGGTCACCCCCACAACTGTCCCATCAACACCACCCTGAACCATGCTCACATCACAGGGAGTGGAGAAGGACTCACAAGATGGCTGACACTGGCTACTGCTGTGGGGAGCACAAGGCCCTGCTGGCAACTGTGCACCAACAAACAGCAGGACACCACTGACTGACATCCTGAGAGACAACTTACACTCCCTGCAATGCAAGCACGTTCCATGGTGGGATATCTGGCTAGCTGGGTGGGAAGGAGGACTTGCAGCACTGACCATAGTCACAAGCACCTCCCCTCACACACACCCCAACACAAACTCCACAGAACCCACCTGGTAGAATGCAATGCCCCCCATCCTAACACAAGATCCCACAAAGAACCACCACCCTGGGTTATGTTGTGTGAAGCACAGGGACACTCCTGGGACTTCTAGCCAAACAACTGCCAGGACAACACTCCCAGCCATCCTGTCAGCACAGCCAGCCCACCCCACAGGGAAGCAGAGTCAAAAGGAAGGAAGCATGGGCATGCTGGGAAGGGGGTGGAGGCAATAGCATGATGGGAGTCGTAGTCACAGACATAGCTCACCCCCACAACTGTCCCATCAACACCACCCTGAACCATGCTCACATCACAGGGAGTGGAGAAGGACTCACAAGATGTCTGACACTGGCTACTGCTGTGGGGAGCACAAGGCCCTGCTGGCAAATGTGCACCAACAAACAGCAGGACACCACTGAGTGACATCCTGAGAGACAACTTACACTCCCTGCAACGCAAGCACGTTCCATGGTGGGATAACTGACTGGCTGGGTGGGTGGGAAGGAGGTCCGGCTGTCAACCAAACACAACCAATGCAGACCATGTTCACACCCCAGAAAATACATAGAAATGCCAAAATAATGCAGGACAATGTGCCACACCAATATCAACCCCTGACTGTGACGACTTAGGACAATGCAATGTACAGGCCCGCACCCAGAGGCACAGTCACAACTGTCATGTGTGTCAACCATTGATGCCTGCAGAAACATAACATACATTGTTTGTGTCTCCCAAAAACAGGTGATGATGGGGACACAGCAGCAGACGCTGAGGAGTCCCAGTCCCAGGCTCAAGAGGATGCGGAGCTCACTGGCGTCGTACAGCCTCTGTCCTCCTCGGACGATGAAGACCAACCTGGCACATCCGGTGCAAGTCAACATGCAGCACCAGCAGGACCACCAGCTGCAGCACCAGCAGGACCACCAGCTGCACCCCCTGCACCCACCCCTCCAACGACTGTCACCACGAATACCATCCCTGCCGACATGGACAGAACAAGGAGCAACACCAGCACAGGGACCCTGGACCAACCTGGGGCCATGGACACCACCACCACCACCAACCCCCAAGGTGGACCAGGGTTATCTGTGCGTGCCACTGCACACACTGCACATGTCAGCAGGGGTGGTGGGAGGGGTGGGAGACAGAGGTCGCTGCTTGCAGACGTTGCTGGTGTGCATGATGACCCACAACTGGTACGCATAGCTGATGCGTACCAGTCCAGCACCGGAGAGCTCAGCCAGGTAGTGGGGCTCCTCAGAGACATGAAACAGCAGCAGGCTGCCCATCATGCCCGCTTGGACTCCCACATGTCCCACGTGGAGTCACACATGTCCACGCGTGGAGTCCAAGTGGGATGCACTGCATGAGATGACGGCGGTGCACAGGGACATTTTACAATGCCTCCGCCATATGAACAGCAACCAGTCCACACCTCCCTGTGTGCCAACAACATCTGGTGCCGAACAAACTGCAACTGCCACAGGGAGGGAGGAGGACTCTGGCGGAGAGTCCCCTGCACCGCAGCAGCCTGTACTTGAGGGGCCCCCCCAAGAAGAGGGGTCGTCCGAGGAGGGAAAAGTGAGAGGCCGATGGCCAAGCGCAACTCCCAGGAAGCCTGAACCTGTTCTGGATGTTCGCCTTTGTGCACAGACTGTTCACCCTGTTGACGGCAACACTACTCCCACACATTGCATGGGGAGTACAAGTTGGACCAATGTGTCAGACAACTGTGGCCCGATACTGGGGATCCTGTCTACCAGGACTTTCAATTCACCTAGGAACTTCGGATTGCAAGATTTATGTACAGCACTACCCATCCTATGCACTATTAACACAAATGTATCACAATAAACACACTAATACACCATACTTGCCTCTGTCGTGATTCCAACGTGGGTGCTGTTATGGGGATGATGAACTGCAAAATTACACTGTGTATGCGAACTGCAACAGCAAGGACAACACAGGCATGTGAGTACAGGCAACATGACACACATGAGGGAGACACACCACCAGGGCTACACAACACATACATACCTAGGCCATCTGACTCATTGCCTACACTGATGTTGCCAGGGAAGACGGTGCAATGCACAGACACCACACCCATTCCCAGTTGTAGTCAAGTAGCCCACAGGTGCAGTAAGCAAATGGCAGTCAAATGTGTGACCACAGACAACGCACATCACAAAGTGAAGCACAGGTTTATTACACAGTTGCAACATGTCGTAACCACTACAGATGCAAGGTAATCCCACCTGGCAGCGGGCACACAGTCAACAACTGTAGACGGAAGGAAGTCCATGGGTGTGGCACACATCACCTGTAGGGACACAACAGCTACCAGCCTTGATGTGCAATCACGTCGTCGGTGGACACAGTTGAGCAAACGAATCTGAAAGTACCCTGTGAAGGACAGAAATGACACACAGTCAAAAGCAATGGAGTACAGGACAGAACAGCAAAACTCATGCACAATACATGTTACAAGATACCCACCCAGAACCAAGTTAGCATGTCAACACTGTTGGGGAGTACAGCCCACCTGTTAGCACACATCGCAACACACATCCAGTCAAGTAGCCCATGGACACACTCCAACAGCACCAGAGCACCACCCACACATCATGCCAACTCACATCATTGACATGACACCTCAGGATACTCACATTCAGCTAAAGAAGTTGGTGATGAGCTGTGTGCGGACATCACCATCATCATCGTCATCACTGGCATCGTGGTCCAGACCAGGATCCTCCACAGGTGGCGGATGTTGGTCATTGTCATCCTGGATGAGAGGCAACTCCTTCCGCACTGCCAGGTTGTGGAGCATGCAGCAGACAATGATAATCTTGCACACTTTCGCTGGGGCATATGGGAGGGACCCTCCGGTCTTGTCCAGGCAGCGGAAGCGGCTCTTCAGGAGACCAAAGGTCCGCTCAATCACTCTCCTGGTCCGACCATGTGCCTCATTGTAGCGCATCTGGGCTGGTGTCACAGGGTTCCTGAGGGGTGTCAGCAACCACGGCATGTTGGGGTATCCCGAGTCACCTACGGACAGACAAGTGCACATTAGCTGACTTGGAAAAGTGGGCGGAATACTACAGATCAGATCACACACAATGGCACAAAGTCAGTGCACACCGACAAGCCAGGCACGCTGGTTCTGCATCTGTGCCATCATCCTGGGGATGCGACTACTCCTCATCACAAAGGCATCGTGTGCTGAACCAGGGAAACGGGCACACACGTGTGTGATGGTCATGTCTGCAAGACACACCACCAGTGCATTGACCGAGTGGTAGTGCTTGCGGTTCCTGTAGGCCTGCTCCTGGGCCTGTGGTGGTACCAAAGCCACATGTGTCCCATCAATGGAGCCAATGACATGCGGCATCCTCCCCAGGGCATAAAAGTCACTCTTCACGTCAGTGAGTCGTTGCAGTCTAGGGAAATAGATGTACCGGTTCAGGAAGAGCAACATTGCCGCCAAAACATCGCGGAGCACACGGCTCAACATGGTCTGTGACATCCCACCAGCAGTCGCCACAGTATGTTGGAAGGTACCGGTGGCAAAGAAGTGTAGGGCTGCCATCACCTTCACCTTGGGGGTCAGCGCTGTAGGATACGGCCGGCCAGGCTGCAAATGTGGTGACAACTGCACTGCCAAATCCTCAATCAGCTGCCTGGTGAAGCGGTACCGTCGGATGCTGTCCCGTTCCACCATCGTTGCCAGGTCTGGGAATGGTCGATGGACAGCAGGAGCCCTGCAGTGCAGAGGAGAAGTAAGCAAGATTGTCAGTCACCCCACATATGCGGCATTGAGAACACTCAAGATCCCAACATACATCATTATGAGGCACAACTACATGAAGTGTGCAGTTCCGGAAGGACATGTATGGTACATACATGGCCAACATCTGTCAACACGGTCCAACAGGTGGCATCAATTAGTCCCAGGTTGGCCCATTGGATATCATGAGGCCGTGTCACAGTTCCCATCTCCTGCTGCCGTGTCACAATAACACCCCACAGTGACATGTGAGGACAGATGTGCCCCAGGCACCACAGCTCAACGACAGGTACATTCCCAGGGACCCTGTATTGCCACATGGACACTGGCATTACATGGAGTATCATGTATACACCACAGCAAAACAACCATGACCCCCACAGGTAGTGGCCCCACTTGCCACGGCAGGACAGACATGGACGTCTGTGACACACACACACACAACATCAAAGTCCATGCACACACAACGTGGATGTGGAGACTGTCTCCCATTGTGCACATGTAATCAGAGACATTGTAAACACTACATGCACAAAGACTGTGGAGGACCATCACTATTGTGCCACTGGGACACCCTGGCTCAAACATACCGTCCCACATGGGACTCACGGGGTATGTGACATGACATACACATACACCACCGTGAAATGTGACCATGGCACATGCACAGATATGAACAGTTGCACATCACAGTGGTCATGTACACGTAACACCCAGGATCCTGTCCCCATGAACACGTGCACAGCCTGGGGGTGGCTGCCCACAGGTGACACCCACAGGACAACATGTACACCAACATACACACAATAGGAAATGCAGCCTTACATGCCTTATGATAAAGTTTGGACAGGCTGTCGTGATGTAGGTGTGCCCCTCACTCCCTGGGAGCCATCTGTGGCTGGCATATGTCCATCTGAGACAGGCATGCTGACATATGCCAGTCACATGTACAGTGATGCGTTGTACTGCAATGGACCGATCGGTGCCTCCGGCCGGCCCATTGCATTCAATGTGTGCGGGTACGCGTTGTACCCCTGTGCGCGTTGTACTGCAATGGACCGATCGGTGCCTCCGGCCGGCCCATTGCATTCAATGTGTGCGGGTACGCGTTGTACCCCTGTGCGCGTTGTACTGCAATGGACCGATCGGTGCCTCCGGCCGGCCCATTGCATTCAATGTGTGCGGGTACGCGTTGTACCCCTGTGCGCGTTGTACTGCAATGGACCGATCGGTGCCTCCGGCCAGCCCATTGCATTCAATGTGTGCGGGTACGCGTTGTACCCCTGTGCGCGTTGTACCGCAATGGACCGATCGGTGCCTCCGGCCAGCCCATTGCATTCAATGTGTGCGGGTACGCGTTGTACCCCTGTGCGTGTTGTACTGCAATGGACCGATCGGTGCCTCCGGCCGGCCCATTGCATTCAATGTGTGCAGTGTACGCGTTGTACCCCTGTGCGCGTTGTACTGCAATGGACCGATCGGTGCCTCCGGCCGGCCCATTGCATTCAATGTGTGCGGGTACGCGTTGTACCCCTGTGCGCGTTGTACTGCAATGGACCGATCGGTGCCTCCGGCCGGCCCATTGCATTCAATGTGTGCGGGTACGCGTTGTACCCCTGTGCGCGTTGTACTGCAATGGACCGATCGGTGCCTCCGGCCGGCCCATTGCATTCAATGTGTGCGGGTACGCGTTGTACCCCTGTGCGCGTTGTACTGCAATGGACCGATCGGTGCCTCCGGCCGGCCCATTGCATTCAATGTGTGCGGGTACGCGTTGTACCCCTGTGCGCGTTGTACTGCAATGGACCGATCGGTGCCTCCGGCCGGCCCATTGCATTCAATGTGTGCGGGTACGCGTTGTACCCCTGTGCGCGTTGTACTGCAATGGACCGATCGGTGCCTCCGGCCGGCCCATTGCATTCAATGTGTGCGGGTACGCGTTGTACCCCTGTGCGCGTTGTACTGCAATGGACCGATCGGTGCCTCCGGCCGGCCCATTGCATTCAATGTGTGCGGGTACGCGTTGTACCCCTGTACGCGTTGTACCGCAATGGACCGATCGGTGCGCACCCATTGACAATGGGCTTGCCTGGCAACGGACGCGTTTTCGAATTTCGAACGAGTCGGTTGCTGGAAAATCAGTTGGTCACCCACAACAATGTTGCAAAATCATGTATGTCATGAAGTTGAAGATTTGAAGGATGCTGTGGGCGTGTTGTGGTGCTGCTATTCCATGGATTGGCCAGATTCAGAAGATGCAAACGACTTGGACCTATCACTTTGGACACAAGGGACAGTATCTGCCTCTCCAGCACATATATATTGCTGGCTGTTCCCCTGAGAGCTCACTTGCCTGCACTACATGCTCCAGGACGACATCTGCCACTGCACTGCTGCTGTCTCTGCCCCTCTGGACCCTGCAATGGCACGTACTGTGGAGAGAGCCCCAGCCTTCAGCCTTGAAGAGAACCAGGCCCTGCTGGACAGCCTACTTCCACAGTACAGCAAGCTGTATGGGACACCAGGGGAGCAGGTGAGTGTTCTGTGCACTGCCTTTCTGAATGTGCATTTTGTGTGACTAGCAAGGCTGGAAGTCTGCACGCCACTGGCTAGCAGGCTCACTGAGTAGTTGTCACCCCCCATAGTGTGTAGTGACTTGCACTGGACAGGTATGGTGCAGTGACAGTGCATTTGAACATGGTTTTACTTCCCATGCAATGATACCATGTAGTGACGTCTGGCAAACTGTCCATGGGCAGCTTTGCACTGCCTGTGTACATCATGTGCCCCTGTGATTGAGACATGTATATACAACTGTGTCATGCACGGATATGTTGCATGTGTGGTAATGGCCTTTTCACTTTGTCATCCTGACAGGTTAATGCCCATCGGAAGCAGGAGATCTGGAAGGACATCGTCCGGGCCGTCCGGTCCGTGGGGGTCTACAAGCGCCGGATCCGCAACTGCCAGAAGAGGTGGCAGGACCTTCGGGGCTGGACCCGGAGGATTGCACGGGTCCAGCTGAAGCTGTCGCCTCCTCGCAGGAGGGGCGGAACACGGACCCTGACCCCCCACATGCTCCAGATCCTGGCGGTGGTATTTCCAGACCTGGATGGGCAGCTGAAGGCCAGACAGCAGCAAGGAGGGGGTGAGTCAAAGACTGCACTGTGAACTCTGTATTACATGCTTTGTGCCCTCCTCTGGCCTGGTTCAACTGCCACAGTGCAGCAGTCATGTTGTCCAGGAGCCATGTCCCTCTATTGTGCACTGCCCACTGCTCATCTGATACCCAGGTGTGGCCCTTACATTCAGGGAATTGTGTCACTTGGGACTGTGTCCTTGCAGTTTGCTTCACTAAAGGTGGGGGACAGCATCTGTTTCCCTAACTCTGTTGTGGGCATCATGGGTGGGTCCATTGTTCACACAACGCCTGTGTTTGGACATGTGATCTGCGTGTTGCTTTGATATGCGGTCCACTTGCTGAGCTGAGCCACCACATGTGCCTGGGGTATGTGGCACACGCCCATGCAGCGGGTGGGAACAATGTTTGGGCCCCAGGAGTGTGCAGATTACGTGTGTCACACATACATAGCCAGCTATCCACTGTCCAGGGCACATCCCTCATTCATGTGGAGCAGGACAGTCATGCCTACTCCAGGCCATGCAATGCACTCTGTACTCCCACTCCCGTGTATCAGCTGACACATTGTGCACAGTGATTTGACCCCTCAGGTGTCTGCCTCTGTGTCAGTGTGCTGTGGATTAGTTGCCAGGACTGCTGGGGTGTTTCTTGGTAGGGGCTCAGCATGCCCCTGGAGATGTGACCATAGGAGACGATACTTGTGTGTCACATAGGTGTTTGATCAGCTGCGCGTGCAGACTGGGGTATGCGAATGTGAAGTTCAGGCAGCTGTTCCCCATTCACAGCAAATTGTGAGGGGCTCAGGTTCAGAGGGTAGTGTCACAGGTCTCCCATATGTCCAATAGGTATGACCTGGACAGATGAGGGTTAAGATGATGTGTTGTGTGGGGGATGTACATGTGCACTTGTGCAGCTCCAGGACTTGCATTCCCCATGACCTACTATTGTGACACAGTGCATAGTGTTGTTGTCTGGCTGCCAAGTCATACATCACTGAGACAGTGATGTATGACTTAGCAGTCATGCCTCTGCCATGGCATGTGTCAACTTATTGGTGGTCCTGCAGGGGAGTGACATGTGCTACATGCACACCATTGTGGCGATGGCTATCAGGACATGGGTGCATCATGGTGTCTGTCGCTGGTATGCATCACATGCATTTCCTATTTGACTCTGGGCATCCCTTTCATCCGGAAACCTGTACTGACTCAGTGGCAAGAGCTGTGATGTGTGCATGTCCACATGCCACACCGTGTCCTCTGCACTGTCCAACTACTGTGTACTTGGTGCATGTGTCCACACTGGGGTGTTGCAATCCAACAGACACCAGACAGATGGGTGCAAGGCCATGTGGGATGTGAGTGCCATGCTTGGCATCAGACTGACAATTGGCTTCTCCTGTTCAGTTAGGGCACTTTTAGCAATGTACAACTAATGATGCCAGGGCTTGCTCTGTAATGTGCTGTGCTCACAGTGGTGTGTGCGTTTGGTGCAGGTGACTGATGTCTGTCTGTTTCCCCATTGTTTGCAGATACATCCACGGCCACGGAAGGGGACAGCTCCACGGACCAGGAGGAGCCAGAGAGCCAGACTGGGTCAGCAGCCGAGGAGTGGTCGGAGGGACCCAGTGGCACGGAGGGCGAGGGGAGCCACACCGAGGAGTCCTCAGCACCATCCACCTCAGCTGAGGACCAGAGCAACTCGGAGGATGACTCCCTTGTGGAGGCGGGTGTCAGCAGCCACCACACCCCAGCTAGTGTTGCTGCCCCCGCCACCACCAGCACCACCACCGCCCTCCCATCGGCTCCCATTCCCCAGGTCCGTGGAGGCTCCCATGTTCGGGAGCATGTCTCCTTTGGCCCAGGCACCGCACCCCCTGCCCCTGTGTCCCCTGCTGCCCTGAGTGAGGAGTCTGTGTACCTCCTTCGCCAGCTCCATGTAGGGCAGACAGCCATGCTGAGTGTCCTCCATGCGCACACCGCACTGTTGACTCAGCTGGTGTCGTTCATGGAGGGCATCTCATCGGGCATGTCTGACCTACAGAGGGGCAACAGGTCCATGGACTCCTCCCTGACGGCAGCAGTGTCCCTCCTCAGACAGTCCCTCACCCCTCCTGCCTCTGCTCCATCCACACTCCCCAGCACCTTACCCGTCCCAAGCACACACACACCGGCACAGGCACACACCAGCACACACACGTCCAGCACACAGACACACACGCCACAAACTAAACGCACACGCACGCACAGTCAGGGGACTGAAACCAGACTCACAGGGGATGGGGCCCTGGTACACACACACGCATCCACGGGCACTGCGCAGTCCTCAGTTGCCTCTCCCTCCAAAGCACCCTCCCTTGCCTCACCTGCAACCCCAAAGACCCAGCGCCTCTTCCTCAGTGACCTCGGCCTCTTCCCCTCCGATCCAGCTGCCCCAGCATCCAGGGGGAAGAGGAAGCCCCCCACACGGAGCAGAGTGCCCCTCGCCCCCGGACACCCTCCCCCAGGCGCAGACAGACTGAGGCCCCCACCCGCAAGTCCCCCGGAGTGCTACGAGCAAGACCCCGCCGCCGCCCTGCAGCTCAAGCACCAGGTCTCCTTCCTCCATCCCTCAGGCCCCCACTCCACAGGTGCCCCCACCACACCCTGCCCCAGGATCCCCCACCCACAGATATACCATCCCCAAGAGGCTCCGGCCTTCTCCCCCTGCCACTTGCTCTCCCGGCACCACACCCCCGCTGCGCTTGTCTGTGCCACTGATGTGGTGAGGGTGTCCTCCCCCTCTGTCCAGCCCACCTTGCCTGTTCCCCATTCTCCTCCCCTGGTGGTAGGCACTGCAGTGGAGTCCACTACCACCCTGTCTGACTTGGGCACTGCAGTGGCGGACCTGTCCACTCCATCTGCAGGGTCCACTGCAGTCGTGCCGGCACCCACAACATCTGAGCCATGCCCCCAGTTGTGCCGGCACACACCATGTCAGACACCTCCACTGCAGTTGTCAGTGGCTCTCCAGCACCCACCACCCCTTCCCTGCTTCCTCCTGGTGAGCCCTGATCCTGTCCCTGCGGTGCCTGGCCTACCCCCCGGTTGCCCCTCCTAGTGGATTGTCCCTGGTTTTGTGCAGGCATGTGTAGGGTGGCATCTGCCACTGTCACCCACTTGTGACTTTGTTGATGGACTGGCCATTGGCCTTTGTTTATGTTCTACCGGACTTCTACTTTTAATGCCACATATGCTGAATAAAGCAACTTTCTGTTCTCTAGTGCTTTTGCTTCTGATGTACATGATGTTGATGATGCTAACCATGCCCTTGCTGCAGTGATGGTGATATTTGGTCTCATGATAATGAAGTGTTACTGTGCAGGAACCCATGTGGTCCAGGGGGAATGTGTCCTATCCTGTGGTGTATCCATGTCATCCATAGCAGCATCTGAGGGTGTCATGTGTTCAGTATTTGGCAATGGGATTTCCTACTTAGATTGGCTATTTCACATCTGTGGCTTCCACCCCTGCACATCTGTTGTGCCTGCCATTGTTCAATTCGTCTACTTCCCTGACCGTGTGGCCATCTCCACTGGACATGCAGGTTTGGGCATCAATGGGGAAGGACTCATCTGTGTTGTCAGTGCAACATTGCTATACAAGTGTGTTGGATCTGTGCTGATGATTCCGTTGGCACTTCCATGACCAGGCTGATGTGACGGGAGCCCTCATTTGGTGCTAATTGTTGATTGTGTGACCAAGTGCTCAGCTGACATGGTGGGGCCCTACTGAGGCAACATATGGCACAGCTTTCCTCACACAGGAGTGGAGTCCCCTCATGGCAGTGTGTACTCCTGTGACATTGCCTGCGCCCAAGGTGTGTGTTGTATGTGCATGTCTGTGTGTTCACTTCCGTTTAGCTGTGCATGCTGTGATCCCTAGTGTTGTACCTGTTTGTGATGCTAGCTGAGTTGAGCTATGTTCCCCAAAGTCTTCTCCCTGGGTTCTCTGTGATGTGGGTGCATGGCACATTACTGGTCATCAGGGTGTCACCCATAGGTGTGCTTGCTGTCAGGGCTGAGTTTGTGTGCAGACGCAGATGGGTCACAGTCAGGTTTCCCCTTGGCACTTGTTGTTTGCCCCTGTCATGTGATTTCCAGTTTGTGTTATCTTTCAGTGATTGTGACACGTTGTGTGTGTGACTGCTGGCACTCCTCAGGGTCCGGGCTGCAATGTTGGTTGTTGTCTATGTGTGTTCTTTGTGGGTGACCTTGGCTTCTTCATTGGTGTGTGACTGTGGCTGTGATCCCATTGGTTGGTGTGGTATTGCCGTCATGTCCATGTACGGCATAGTGTGCAGTGTGTCAGACATTCAGGAGTCTTGTTGAGTGTCCATGTGTGATGTGTTTCTGCACCTTGGTTCCCACCCACCACCCTGGAATAGTCATGGGTGCATGTGCAATGTCACCAGTGCATGTGTGCTTCACTGCTGCACATTGTTGGAGGTCGAGGGGTGTGGTGTTGAGTGTGTGCAGATGAGAGTTGTTGCCCGGCTAGGCCCCTGCCTCCATGTTGGCCTTGGCTTACTGGCCATGCTGTTTGATTTGTGCTTGTGTAGGTGTGATGGTAGTTAGTTGCTCAGTACACATGACTGTGGTTCACAGTGTGAACCACATTTAGCTTTGTCATCACAGTGGGATTGTAATGCAGCCCAGGGTCACCACATTGTGGGGGCCCTGGGGGTGGTGCTGTGGTGTGTCTGTGTCTTGCTGTGTCAGTTGCTGTCCCTACGTGCCTGTGTGACATGTGTGATTTGTGCTCCCTCTCATCTGACAATGCCTGCTTGCCCACATAGGGGATTTGGATCCATGAGTTACCTTTGTGTGGCACTGTATGCACATCTGTATGATTGGTATTCAGGTCTCCTCATGTGTTGTGTGGTTGCCTGGGGACACTGGCACCCCCCTCACCTGTTGTGTATGATGTGCAGTGTGGGTCTGCCTGTTTGTGTTTGTGCATCTGCACCACTGCATTGGCATATCTTGGGTGTGCCATTGGCTGTATGTAGTTTGGTGGGTTTCCCCTGCTGTCCCTGGGACTCCTAGGTCATCGGTCAGCACAATGATCATGGTTTGTGTGTCCCATTGCTGCCATGGTATGGTATCTGTTCACCTCACATCTGCAGTCTCCACAGGGTATCTGCATGTGTGTGCCCATTGGTGCAAATATGTGGGTCTGCATTCTGATGGTCACTTCTGTCATTGTGTCATTGATGATTGTTGACGGTGTCAGCCCCCATGGGTGTTGTTTGTCTGCACATGGCCAAAGTTATGTCTTATTTGCACTGCAGGATTTGGCTCCCCCAATTTATGTTGCAATGGGACACATACACTACTTTGCCACTGATGTGTTTGTTGTTCTGTGACCAGGAATCATCCATGCAGTTTGGCAGTTGCACCTCTTTCTTTGTCAACACTTACCTTTTGGTCACTGTGATGATGGGGGTTTGGACCCCATTGCCACAATGTTCGAAATGTGCTTCAGCTATGGACCCCACACTTACATTTTGGTCACTGTGATGATGGGGGTTTGGACCCCATTGCCACAATGTTCAAAATGTGCTTCAGCTATGGACCCCACACTTACCTTTTGGTCACTGTGATGATGGGGGTTTGGACCCCATTGCCACAATGTTCAAAATGTGCTTCAACTATGGACCCCACACTTACCTTTTGGTCACTGTGATGATGGGGGTTTGGACCCCATTGCCACATTGTTCAAAGTGTGCTTCAGCTATGGACCCCACACTTACATTTTGGTCACTGTGATGATGGGGGTTTGGACCCCATTGCCACATTGTTCAAAATGTGCTTCAGCTATGGACCCCACACTTACATTTTGGTCACTGTGATGATGGGGGTTTGGACCCCATTGCCACATTGTTGAAAGTGTGCTTCAGCTATGGACCCCACACTTACATTTTGGTCACTGTGATGATGGGGGTTTGGACCCCATTGCCACATTGTTCAAAATGTGCTTCAGCTATGGACCCCACACTTACATTTTGGTCACTGTGATGATGGGGGTTTGGACCCCATTGCCACATTGTTCAAAGTGTGCTTCAGCTATGGACCCCACACTTACCTTTTGGTCACTGTGATGATGGGGGTTTGGACCCCATTGCCACAATGGTCATGGCCTGCTTGCATTGTGGGTGCCACACACATATATGTGTGGCACATGTGCTAGGGGGTCACATTGTATGTTCAAAGTCATGTTCGGTGTTGTAGGCATTTGACACAGTCTACACACGCTTGTCATGGTGTTGGGGGGATGTCTTCTTCTTGCATTCCCTAGGTTGTGGTGTGCTGGTTGTGTCATGCATTGTCCATCCTATGAGTGGGGGTGGTAGTAGTGGTAGGCATCCAGCCCCCCTGGGTGAGGGTGGTAGTAGTGGTAGGCATCCAGCCCCCCTGGGTGAGGGTGGTAGTGGTGGTAGGCATCCTGCCCCCCTGGCTAAGGGTGGTGGTAGGCATCCAGCCCCCCTGGGTGAGGGTGGTAGTGGTGGTAGGCATCCTGCCCCCCTGGGTGAGGGTGGTAGTAGTGGTAGGCATCCTGCCCCCCTGGCTAAGGGTGGTAGTAGTGGTAGGCATCCAGCCCCCTGGGTGAGGGTGGTAGTGGTGGTAGGCATCCTGCCCCCCTGGCTAAGGGTGGTGGTGGTAGGCATCCAGCCCCCTGGGTGAGGGTGGTAGTAGTGGTAGGCATCCTGCCCCCCTGGGTGAGGGTGGTAGTAGTGGTAGGCATCCTGCCCCCCTGGCTAAGGGTGGTAGTAGTGGTAGGCATCCAGCCCCCTGGCTGAGGGTGGTAGTAGTGGTAGGCATCCTGCCCCCCTGGGTGAGGGTGGTAGTAGTGGTAGGCATCCTGCCCCCTGGCTAAGGGTGGTAGTAGTGGTAGGCATCCTGCCCCCTGGGTGAGGGTGGTAGTAGTGGTAGGCATCCTGCCCCCCTGGGTGAGGGTGGTAGTAGTGGTAGGCATCCTGCCCCCCTGGCTGAGGGTGGTATTAGTGGTAGGCATCCAGCCCCCTGGCTGAGGGTGGTAGTAGTGGTAGGCATCCTGCCCCCCTGGGTGAGGGTGGTAGTAGTGGTAGGCATCCTGCCCCCCTGGCTAAGGGTGGTGGTAGGCATCCAGCCCCCCTGGCTAAGGGTGGTAGTAGTGGTAGGCATCCTGCCCCCCTGGGTGAGGGTGGTAGTAGTGGTAGGCATCCAGCCCCCCTGGCTAAGGGTGGTGGTGAGGCATCCAGCCCCCCTGGGTGAGGGTGGTAGTAGTGGTAGGCATCCAGCCCCCCTGGGTGAGGGTGGTAGTGGTGGTAGGCATCCTGCCCCCCTGGCTAAGGGGTGGTGGTAGGCATCCAGCCCCCTGGGTGAGGGTGGTAGTGGTGGTAGGCATCCTGCCCCCCTGGGTGAGGGTGGTAGTAGTGGTAGGCATCCTGCCCCCCTGGGTGAGGGTGGTAGTGGTGGTAGGCATCCTGCCCCCCTGGCTAAGGGTGGTGGGTAGGCATCCAGCCCCCCTGGGTGAGGGTGGTAGTAGTGGTAGGCATCCTGCCCCCCTGGCTAAGGGTGGTAGTAGTGGTAGGCATCCAGCCCCCCTGGGTGAGGGTGGTAGTAGTGGTAGGCATCCTGCCCCCCCTGGCTAAGGGTGGTAGTAGTGGTAGGCATCCTGCCCCCCCTGGGTGAGGGTGGTAGTAGTGGTAGGCATCCTGCCCCCCCTGGGTAAGGGTGGTAGTAGTGGTAGGCATCCTACCCCCCCTGGGTGAGGGTGGTAGTAGTGGGAGGCATCCTGCCCCCCTGGCTGAGGGTGGTAGTAGTGGTAGGCATCCAGCCCCCTGGCTGAGGGTGGTAGTAGTGGTAGGCATCAAGCCCCCCTGGGTGAGGGTGGTAGTAGTGGTAGGCATCCTGCCCCCCTGGGTGAGGGTGGTAGTAGTGGTAGGCATCCTGCCCCCCTGGCTAAGGGTGGTAGTAGTGGTAGGCATCCAGCCCCCCTGGGTGAGGGTGGTAGTAGTGGTAGGCATCCAGCCCCCCTGGCTAAGGGTGGTGGTAGGCATCCAGCCCCCCTGGGTGAGGGTGGTAGTAGTGGTAGGCATCCAGCCCCCCTGGGTAAGGGTGGTAGTAGTGGTAGGCATCCAGCCCCCCTGGGTGAGGGTGGTAGTAGTGGTAGGCATCCAGCCCCCCTGGGTAGGGGTGGTGGTGCGCATTCAGGCCCCTGTGTGCATATGTGGCATTGGTGATGGGCATCCCGCCCCTATGGTGCTGCTGTTGCTGGTGTAAGTATATTCTGCATCCCTCTGTGTGTGTGTGTGATGTGTTGTGTACGTGTTGTATGTGTTTTGTGGTTGGTGTCTGGCTTACCTTCTGCGCCGTACGCGCCCGTGCCTGTTCCGGTAGTAAATGTAGAATATTGGTATGATCGGGACGAAGGGATTCATGGTTGGTTCGTGTCGTTCGTCCTTCTCGTTGCTTCGCGTCGTCCTCGTCGCTTCGCCTCGTCCTCGTCGCTCGCCTCGTCCTCGTCGCCGCGTTGTCCTCGTCGCTGCCGTGTTCGTCTCGGAGCCGTGGATCGTGTTGTGGCGCGAATCGGAGCTTATGTGCGCCTCTCCCGGATGCTTTGACGTGCCGTGCGTAGCGACGGGTTCGGCGCGTACGGAAAGCGCATCGTACTCGTTCGGCCGGACGGAGCTGCATTTTGGCTTCCGTGCGACTCGATTCAGCGTTTCCGGATTCGCCTCGGTCGGGGAACAGGACCTGGTTTGGGTGAGTACGGCTCGGCCGGATTCTTTGCTGTTGTGCGCATCGTACTTGCTCGTTCGGTGTGCTGTACGGATCGGTCGGGAAACAGGCTTTCGCATGGCTTTTTTCCCGACCGAATGGTGTTGGGTACGCCTCCGACCGAGATCGGAATCGGCCCCATAGTCAATTAAAACTAAAGTGTACTTGGGAGAACTGCCCAGACCACCAAATGGACCAGCCACATCAAAAGCCAATTTGCACCAGGGTGAGTCCTTGACTGGAATGGGACTGATGGAAGATGGATAGGTCACTTGAGTTTTATCACTCAAAACACACGCACCACAATCACGAACACAGTGTTCAATGGACCTATCGACACCCGGCCACCAAAAGTCTTCTCTAATCCTCCGCTTCATGGCACGGATGCCCAGATGACCTTCGTGGGCTAAATCTAAAACCTTCTTGCGTAAGGACACCGGAACAACCAGTAATCCACCCCTGCGCAGAATCCCGTCGACAAGAGACAACTCATCACCAATCCTCCTGAATGGAATTAGTTGAGAAGGAAGAACAGTATTATTAAGCCAGCCATGAGCTACCAAATCCATCACCTTGCTGATCTCAACATCTTCAGATAGAGCCAGCTTCCAATCAACTTCGGACAAGGCAGCTCCAGTATCAGCTATTGTACTAACAGCCCACACTATTTCCAAATGCTCACCCTCAGGTTCAAGAACATTCTCAGCGAGGGGTAACTTAGATAGGCAATCAGCTACACGATTTTTCACACCAGCCACGTACTCTAAGCGGTAATTAAATTCATTCAGTCTGTACTGCCATTTGGCAATGTGAGGAGTGGCCCTTCCACCACCCTTGGTGGTAAAAAGATCCACCAAAGGTTTGTGGTCAGTCCGGAGAACAAAATCATTGCCCCACAAAAAATTGCGAAAATACTGTACACCCCACCATAGAGCCAATGCTTCCTTTTCAATTGTAGAATAAGTCCCTTCGGCACCCCGGAGTGTTCTAGAGGCAAAAGCAATGATTTCCTCCCTATTGTCAGATCTTTTCTGCATAAGAACAGCCCCAAGACCCACATTGCTAGCATCAGTGGTAACAATGCAGCGATCGTTAATGTTGAACAATTTGAGTGGGCGTGCCTGAACAAGTGCTTCTTTCAACAATTTGAAATCACATGCACACTGGTCTGACCATACATACTTTGCATTTTTTTTAAGCAGACCACGCAAACACACTGTCCTGTCAGAGAAATTGGTCACAAATTTAGCGTAGTACTCAACTAGTCCTAGAAAAGAACGCAGCTGGTCCTTATTCTGCGGTTCAGGTGCATTTTGGATGGCATCAAGGAGCTTAATCTTGGGTTCTACTCCACTTGCAGAAATATGGTGCCCCAGATAATCTACACCCTCTTGAAGGAATTTGCATTTGTCTTTCCTCAATGTTAACCCGCTAGATTTAACAATCTCCAGTACCTGCTTGACTCTGGCATTGTGCTCTAGAACAGTTTTTCCGTGAATCAAGATGTCGTCTTGGAAGAACACGACCCCCACAGTGTTCTTAAACAGGTTTCCCATAAGACGCTGAAACACTGCGGAAGCCGACGCCAAACCAAACGGCATACGTAAATAACGGAACGCCCCGTCAGGAGTCACAAATGACGTGAGGTGTCTCGAGTCTTTGCACAATTCGATTTGATGGTAAGCAGAAGATATGTCGAGTGAAGAGAAATATTTCACACCCTCCAAAGTTGACAACATCTCATTGATGTTAGGCAAGGGTTGGCGGTCCACCCATATGCAAGCATTAAGGTCGCGCAAGTCCACACACATTCTAAGAGATTTATCTGCTTTGCGCGCCAAAACAATGGGTGACAACCATTCAGACCCTTCAATAGTCTCAATTACTCCCATGGTACACAACCGCTCTAATTCTTGTCTAAGTTCACTACGCATGCTAAGCGGTACTCTGCGCACTTTGTGTGCAACAGCCTTGACACCCTCCTTAAGAACAATGCGGTGTTGAAATCCCTTGAGCTTGCCTAACTTGCCACTAAAAATTTCAGGGTAACATTGAATCCAATCATTCTCAGCTGGCAACCCAGCTGTAACTGTGTGCACAGGGGAAACATCAGGAAGACTGGAATAATATTGTTTGGCTTCATGTTTGGATAAGGCCATATCAGGATGATTGGGATCAAGGATGATTCCGAGCTCACCCTGTTCCTCCCATCCCAACAAATTTGCACCTTCCTTTACAACAAATACAGTACCTCGTGCAAAATCCCCCTTGAATTCTAAGTTGCCTAAAAATTTGCTTAGAACCTCGACTCTTTTACCACCATAAGCAAAGATCTTTATGCTGGACTGGACAACAGAAATGTCGCCCAAACTTTCAAAATCTTTGGCATTAATGAGGGTAAGAGGAGAACCAGAATCAGCAAGAAACTTAATGTTTTTGCCGTTCAAACTTATGGTGCACGCGGGAGATTTTCTTCTATGAGGCTCTATAATGGAAGCAATTTCTACTACACTATCCGATTGAATGGAGGAAGAGGACAACATCAATAATTCATAACTTTCATTATCTTCCCTATACTCAGCATAGTCTTCTTCAATAGCTCTCACAGTTCGTAACGGTCCCTTGTGAGACACAGTCGCTTTGCACATGCGTGCCAAATGTCCTTTCTTCCCACACTTGAAACAGGTCTGATTTATAGCAAAACAAAACCTGAAATTGCCCAAATGTGATCTACTTCCACAACGATAACGAGAGATCTTGTCCCTCAGCTTTGGATTTAGGCAAATTAGGTGCAGGTGAAGAAATGCGAGGAACGTTCAAGTTGATTTCCTTGGTCGGTTTGGCAGAAGGTTTTGTGCTAACTAATTTGATCTCGCTAGATGACGAAGATGGCGCAGATACACTCAATTCCTTCATTGAGAACGCTCAATACTTCTCGCTAAAATGAGAGCAGTCTCTAAATCTGGATCCTCAGAAGACAAAAGTTTCTCCTGAATCTTCTTGTTGCATGTGCGTTCAATCAGCTGATCACGGTTTATTTCATCCCTGAACTCCCTGTAATTGCATGTGACGGCTAAGGTCCTAAGGGCTGCAACAAAATCGTCTATGGATTCTCCAGGAATCTGTGCACGTTGCAAAAATTTGTGGCGCTCCAATACTATATTTCGCTTGGGATTAAACCTTTTGTCCAACGTTTTAACAAGAGAAGCGTATTCATCAACAATTAGCGAATCACCATCATCACCTCCACTAATACATGTTCTTACAAGTTCGAGAGGTAAAGTTTTTTAAATAGTTCTCCCCGCAGCACCCAAATTATAAACAAGTAAAGCTTTTTTCTTTTTCGAGGTAAAAGTGTCACCATCAATCGCCTCAAGATAGGCCTCAAACGTCTCCTTCCACTGTTGCCACATAACAGGAGGAGTACCAGGTGACTGCAGAAAGGGAGGTGGTGCAATTACTTGATCCATTTGCGTGGGTGAGTTGCTGCCCCACAAGTCACAACCAAAAATGATCAAGTTTACGTGTCCCTGAAGAGAAGGTAGATGAACTCAGATGACATGCGTGATGTGCGTGTCACCGTAGCAACAATAATGTGAAAGCGAGTAAAATGGTGCAGATGTGCTTGTTACCATTGAATCACTCTTCACAGTGGTAAGAAATGGCAGAAAAATTCCATGAAGACTAGCACAATATGGAATATACATCGTGTGCTGGCATGATCACAAAAGCTACACAGCGCACAGTTTTTAAAGAGAGATGTGCACAGCGTAAAAAGAAAAGAAAAAAAAAAAACACGGGCAAAACAGTGTGACATGCGCCGGTATGCGCGCTGGTAGTCACAATAGTAAAATCCCCCACAGCGTGACGGGCGTCAATAGGGACGTCGGTTGCCAAGGTGACAATGTGATCCTCTGCAGCGTGACGCGCGCCGATACGCGCGCCGGTTGTCAAGGCGACGTGCGCCGATGCACGCGTCGATAGCCGCTACTCAGCAACTCGCGCGCCACAACGGAGAGATGGCGAAAGCGAGAAAATGCAGATAAGCAAGGTAATCTCACCGGGATCACAAGCCCTCAGGGAGGCACGCAGCGTCAGTAAAGGCAGCTTGAGAAGACTTGAAGGCTTCACAGGATTCGCAGAGCGTCGTAAATCTTGACGTTGCTCGAAGTGGAGAACAACCACAACGTCCAGCAACACACGATTAGGGAGACAGGATACTGGACAGCCCGTCGCCACTGAAAGGAAGACGACAGCTGGTAAGATAGCGGAGCTTCTTTATTCACGTCCAGTAACACAGTATCCCCGGCAGCAACTGCCGTAACTACGCATTCTGTGTTCCATGCAAGGAACACTCATAACAGAATGCACACAAGAACAACACTAGAGAGATCCCAACACTTGTGTTCTGGTTCAGTAAGGACCTGGCATGGCAGTTCAGGCTGCATTGTTCCTATTCGAGCAGGGTCGAGGCTGATTTGCATATGGCTGGGTCCAAACTGGGTTGGCATGATGGGCAAAAGAACAATGAGTTGGAATGGGATCCAGAGTTATCACCACTGGTTATACTTATTGCAAGTTTTCCTTTATCAGTTTTTATGTGTTTGATGTAATTTCGTAATTAGCAATGCTGGTGACCCCAAGTAAATAGCGTTACAATAATCTAGTCACAATGAAATGAATCTAGTCACAATGAAATGAATGAATAATTTTTTTGAGCAGGAGTAAATAAGTGAGTACTTGTTAAAGGAAGTGTAGCTGGAACAAACTGTATGTAATCACTGCCACTATTTGTTCAGTTAATGTTAACGAGGCATAGTTTTTTACATTTAGATTCTTGAATACCAGAACCAGTGAGGGGGTGGAGCCTAAGCTGGAAGGCCAAAAACTTGCGAGTACCGCAGCTGCAGGTTTCGAGGGACCAAGATTCCCTGTTTCAGAGCCATTACATTTGAGACGGTTAGAATTTATCCAGTGATGTGCACTGACCTAGCAGTCATAAAGTTTTGAGGAGGCCTTGGTGTCGCTATCTTTAAAACAAGCAATTATTTGGTTATCACCAGCACAGAGAAAGAATATTTGTCCAAAGAATTCAGTCAGTTGTACCATAGGGATCATATATAAATTGAAAAGAAGTGGCGAAAGAATAGAGCCTTCTGGAACGCTACAAGAACACTGCCTGGGAGGGGACTCAAATGGAGCTAGCCTGATTCAGAAAGATCTATTTAATAGAAAGTGCTTAAGCCAACCCAAGGAAGAGCCCCTGATACCAAACTCGTCAAGTCTGTTGAGTAGCATCGAATGGTTATTGTTGTCAAAAGCTGCAGTTAGGTCCAGGAAAATTAGTGCGGTAAGAGGGCCTAAATCTGTAGATAATCTCAAATCATTCAAAACTGAAACTATGGTTTGCTCTGTGCTATGACCTGCATGGAAATTCATCTTGCTGCATGAGGATTATTATTCCTGGAAGCGAAGCTGGACACCTGTTGAAACACACATTTTCCAGTACTTTTCAGAGAAGAGGCAAATTGAGTGTCTGGTCTACATTTCGACAGCACTTGAGGGTCCAAACCTGGCTTTTTAATATCAGAAATACTGATGCACTTTTGAAAAAGATTCCGGGACCCGTCCTTCCGTCAATGAGAAGTCTACAATGGGTTGGATCCACGGTAAGTATTCTTTGTACAATCTACCAAGCAAAGCATCTTCCGGGGGAACTAGAAGCTCTACAGTGCAACAGGAGAGACAAGAACTCTTCTTATCCAAGAGGCAACAATTCAGAGAACGAAGTGCACTTGAGTTCACTATGAGACCGTGGTTCGAATTAACTTGGGTATCAAGAAAGATTCAAAATCTTTGATATTATGAATCAAAAAGTCGGCAATCTGATTACATTTCTCTTTGGTTCTGGGAATTTCCCATTGAAATGGAGTAATCTGACATTCCGTGATCACTGAATACAGAGCTTGTCAGAGATTTGAGGCTTCCAGAATTTAATCTGAATAACATTTAGCTTTAGCATCTTTAATTGGCTGCTCATAAGCTGTATTAGGGTTAGCTATTCACCCTAAGATCTAGGATCATAGGGGCAGATGTATCAAGCATTTTTGCGTTTCCAAACGGGCAGATTTGCAGAATCTGCCCGTTTGCCAACGCAAAAATTGCTTTTCTGATGCAGCAAACCCAATTTTGCGATTCGGTAACCTGTTACCGAATCGCAAAATGAGTTTTGCGATTCGGTATTAGGAAGGGGTGTGTTTAGGGCGTCCCTTCCTAATACCGAATCGCATCGGTATATATTAATGTTTTGTGACCGCAAGTGCGGTCGCAAAACATTTGCATTTTACCACTTACTTCAAGTAGGTGGTAACCCATTCGCAAATGGGAAGGGGTCTCGAAGGGACCCCTTCCCCTTTGTGAATGTTTGTAAAACTATTTTTAAGAGCAGGCAGTGGTCCCACAGACCACTGCCTGCTCTTAAAAAACAAAAAGAAAACTTTTAATTTTTCGTTTTGTAAAGCATCTCGTTTTCCTTTAAGGAAAACGGCTGCTTTACAAAAGAAAAAGATTGCTTTATTGAAAAGCAATCATGGACATGGTGGTCTGCTGATCTCAGCAGGCCACCATCCCCGTGATTTTTGCGATTCCTAGGGGGTCGCAAATTGCGACTCTACCTCATTAATATTCATGAGGTAGGTCATTTGCGACCCCCTAGGAATCGCAGAAGGTGTACTATACACCTTCAAACATTGCATTTTGTGATTTCTTAATTGCGAATCCTTGTGATTCGCAATTAGGGAATCTCAAAATCCTAGCTACAAACATCTGGCCCATAATTATAATGTCACCAGCATTCTAAAGCTCTCAGTGAATTTCATTGTTTTTAATAATGGAAAGTACCACTTATTAGAAAGTTTATTTCTCTTCTTAGTTAACCTGTCCGCAGTCAGCTGATCTATTGCTGTTTGAATGAGTGTAAAGCTCTTGGTAATCAGAGTAGGAGAAGCTCGTTGCCTGAAGAACACAAGGTTGGAATAATATTACTAAGGGGAAACATTCTTCAAGTTTTGCAGGAAATGTTTTCCGAAATAGATGAACGTATGGTCTAAGATGGCAGCCATAGCAAACAAGCATTGGCATAGCCAATAGGTCTCGCCTTTGGGACCTTATAAGGGTTTAGCCATGCAACAGTTGATGTTGTTGCACCAAGGATATTGTGCTGCACAACTAAATACTTATAAGGTCCCAAAAGCGAGACCTATTGGCTATGCCAATGCTTGAGGAAGAGCAGTAGAGGTTCCCACAATGCTCGGTGGTAATGAGTCTGTGCAGGCTAATCAATGGGCATGGCCTTTTCTCAAATCCACAGTCAAATAGGTTCAGTAATACCCAGCTGTCTGCAGGCTTTTGAGGCTCCAGTCATAAAACACTGGGTGTGCCAGGGGATCGTTCACCGAGGCCCTCAACACGAGAGGCCTGGTTAAATGCAATGTGTGCAATAACTCCTCTTACAGCACAGATCGCAATTAGAAGTCGCATCTTTACCATGACAATTTCTGCGAGGCCACATTAGCCACAATCTTTCAGGGGAAAATGCCCAATAATTACTGAGATATGGATTTTGGTGCATTAAGTGCCAAAACCTACATTTTAGTCCCTATTATTGGGGACACACTCATAATTGGGCAGCTAATTATTTGAAATGATACATTCTGACCCATAAGAGTAGGCTTTTATCAGGCCCGAATTACATTTCAACCCAAACTCATAGGGCCTAAGTGTGGAATAGGGTCTGCGAGCAGCACTGGCCAGGCAGCAACATCTTTTGAGACGTTCATCTGTTCTCTAGCAGTACTGTGGTCTATTGAATTCCCAAGCACTCCCTCACAGGCTTTAGGACTTGAAGGGGAAAAGCTTCCGGGAGTTGGGATGCACACACACAAGGCAACCAGAAGTGGAGCCGCCAACTTGTGCTGGAGTCACCCAGTCCTCATCTAGAACACCATTCACTCCGCATTTGAACTCCTGAGCATGTAGCACACAATGTAAGCACACCATAGAAACCCACAACAGATGTACAAAGAGGGGTGAACAAAAGGTCCATTTTATCAGAACTAGGAGGATTTTACACAAGGGGGCAAGAAGACCTTCTCCCGTGGTAAAGGTACAGGAGCCAGGATCCACTGAGGAGAGGACACACTTTAGCTGTACCCACTTTGCCCTGATGGAGAAGCAAAATTAAACACAATGGACAGCGCCTCCAGTAAGCTCAGTGACATTGAGGATGGAGATGAAAAATGCACAGCAGGCTAGAAAAGCAAAAACCTGCAATGCCCAGCTGCCTCTTCTTTGTCCCATAACTGCAACCTTTCACTCCCTACACTCCTCCCTCTCTAACGAGGCCGCACATGAGATTTTGCAGTTGCAATTTAATTGATGCCGGCTGCTTGCGAAAGGATATTAACAAGCAGTCAGTAGCACTCCCGGAGTGGGGTGAGGGATGGGTGCAGGCTCTGAATGGCCCAAGTTAATCCTTCTCCCATTGGCCTCGAACAGGCGCCAGCCTGGGAGCCCCACTGTGATTGGTTGGAATGGCGGCACTGTAATAGGTGCCCTAGGATACGAAGAATTCAGTAAGCCTTGCTCCTTTAAAAATAAATAAAATAAAAGGCATTCTTGAATGCTCGGAACTTCGAGCACCTGTGGGTCTTATTAGTGACACTGTGGGTGCATGAAGGCTCAGAGAAACAAGGGGGAGTGGGAGGGGCATGGAGCGACATGGAGAAGGAGGTGGCAAACAGCTACGGTCGTCAAGCTGAACACAGCAAGCAGTAACAGGAGCAGGAAACCAAGAAAAAAAATAGTCCCTCAAATGAATAGATAAACAACCCAAGCTTAAAGATAGAGCACTTGGTCCCTGCTCCATGGGAGGAAAGAAAGATAAAAATTGAGGGACAAAGAGGAAGGACTGACCACTAGCAAGCAAGGATATTTTAAGGACACTGAAACAAATCAAAAGCAGCAGGCTGACGTTAAGCCACTAAACTAAATACAACAGGTCTTGAAAGCTCCACCTAAAAAAGAAAAATAATAAAAGTATGGGAAAACACAGCGATAGGGACAAATAAAAAGTGAGCATGAGAGAGAAAGGTAGGAGGGACAAAGCAAGGATGAGAGAAAAAGATGGCTAGATAGAAAGGGGAAAGGAAGAACAGAAGTAGGAAGGAAAAGAAAATAGAAAAAGTTCTGAAAGGTAGGAAGGAAAAGGCAAAAGAATGGATAAACAGTAGGTTTAAGGAAAAAGGCAAGTGCAAAAGGATCAAGAGATGAAAGAGTGAATGGATGGAATGTTTGAAGAATGGACAGATGTAGGAGAGTAAGTGTAAAGATCAAGGGCCCCCTGCTACTAATGAGAAGATCCTCTAGGCAGGGAAATAATACATACTGTAGATTCCTAGGGCAACTTCAACTACTGTTATATCCTAAACCATCAAATAAACATTAGGAGAGACAGATTTGATAGGCAAATGCAAAAATACTATTTATTGATAGCCATATATACTTTTTCTTCAATGTATAAGATATAGACCAACTTCATACACACCACACTCATCTATTCATACATACTCATCATTCATAAATATATACATGCACAGGTGTCTTCAATATGTGAAACCTTGTTTATCAACATATTGTGTACATGATCTGATACATTTAATTGCTTAAAATCACTCGCTTATTTTTAACATTTATTCAATGCTAGGCCTTATTATTAGGGTTTTGATGTACAGCGTGTATCTGTGTCGTGAAGCGATTGCAATTCCCGGGTGGTTTCTACGCGTGTTTCGGCATAAGGAATGCCTTCTTCAGGAAAAGCCACCTCAGATACAGGTACTATCTTGAATACAAGTGGTCCAACCGGACCAGATGTAAAAAATACAGTTGTCTTGCTTTTAGATAGGACGTCATATAAACGCCCTATGGTAATATCAAGCCACTTATGAGGTAGTGAAAAATATGCTACACGATTCACTTCAAATTTGATGGCCAAAAGCCGATGGCCAAAAGCCGATGGATATGTGCCTCTTTACTTCTTAAGCCACACAATTCAAGGGGCGATTTCCCCGCAAAGATAGAAGAATCGTCTGCACTGCAAGAATCCTTGGTAGCACCGGTATCGCAGTGTGCCGCGTGTGCTGCAAAATAATGCACACGTGTGGCGTGTCCGACCAAATCTAAACGGTCTGGCGTCTGCTGCCGGTTAAAAGGACGTGCGTGGTCTTGATGTAGGAGAGTGAAAGGTTGGATGGATGAAAGGACGAATAGATTTGTACATGAACATACTGATGGGTGAAAGGATGATGTATGTATGAAAGGATGGATGGATCGAAGAAAGTATGTTTGGGTAGGTAGATAGAAAAGTGAAGGGATGGGCAGATGGATGGGTGAATAGCTGGAAGTGCAAAAGTATGGATGGAGAGATGGATAGAGAATAAAATGGTGAAAGGAACTCCTCTACGGAGGGTTTGGTTGCTTTCTTTGCTTCCTTGGTGCAACTCAAGGTATGTTTCAAGTGTGGGTATTTTACTTTTCTGGCTACTCCCTTGATGCAGGTACAGTTCTGAGAGAGAGTGACGGCAAGGTGGAACTGGAACAGGTTCAAGGGGGATGAAAGAGACAATAAGCTGAAAAAATATAGGTATCCTCAACCTGGGTTGAACATACAAGTGGATGTCATGAAACACCCAGGAATTGAAATTTGAGGCACTGGGGCCCTCATTAGAGTGACTCAGATGATTGCAATATGTGCAGTAAGGGCTTTTTGCTCTTTCTACGACACATAGAAAAAGCAGAAACGGGAAGAAATAAAAGCATTTCTCCTCAGGCGCCATTCTAACACCTGCTCTTGCATGGCGTTTGTTTTTGACTCTGCCACAGATTTACACCTCCTTGTAAATCTGGGTCAGCCTTGCGGTGGAACGCCCACAGCAACACCCATTGCACACCCCGGTGCTGCAGAGGACTGTGCCTGAAAGCGGCATATTTGCAAGGTGGCGTTAAGCCACGCTAAGTGGCATAGCGCCACCTTGTTAATATTGAAAATGGCTCTACGCCACTGAAGCATCAAAAAATGTGACGATCTGGTGGCGATAGGGGCTTGTAAATATGCCCCTATGTGTTCTGTGATAAATACAGCAGTTCACACCTTCTGAAATTTAATAGGGAAAAATACCACCCATTTAACAGACCTTACGGATTTCAGTGCAGTGAACACCAAAATCTGCGTGTTGCACCCCAAAACCTCATAATTGGGTGGTAGTTATCACACCTGATAAAATAAGACTGGCAAAGTCGGAATATATCATCTGTGAGAACTATCTTAATGAGGGCTTAACATGGAGACCTGTCTTTGCACTCTGGCTTCCACCCAAACCAGAAATCCTCTTTACCTAAAATCAATGGATGTCTCTTTAATATACAGAGGACTAAGGCACACAAGGAAAAAAATAAAGCCAACGAGGAAGGGTAGGAGAAAAAATTGGAAATCGGATTACAGACAAAAATACACGCAGGCACATGATAATTAAAAGCACAGACTGCTTAGAAAGTAAAAAAGAAACTAATTATAGAAATAAAAATAAATCACAGGAATATAAACCAGGAGAACCAGTTGCAGGTGAGCCAGGAGGCTAGGCGAATCACTCACATAGGCTGAGCACTTGTATTCTTATTTTGTGTATCAGATGAGCCTCTTTGCTGGCAGTTGGTTCAGTGAATCAACTGTTGGCTTTTGACATTGGTTGAGATCGTCAGGCTCTGGCCTGGAATCCGGACAGGTCAAACAGAAACTTCCATCCTTGGGATATTGGTAAATGGAGTACAATTAACTCGGGTAATAGTGCCACTTATTACTTACAGCAAACAGAAGCGCTATAGAATATACAAATTATTAAGAGACCTGCTCAGGTTTGCACAGATAATCGCTAAAATACGCTCGATGGCCACACGCATGGCAGCAATGCGCCCAGCTCTCGTCTGTGAAATCATTTTCAAATAAATCTCGTTTCAGAGAATGGAATTCGAGACAAAAGACCCCAGTGCTTCGATTGGAGTTGTCCACTAAGGCCGTAAAACAAGCTGACGGGGATAGCCGCAGCCTCGCAGATGTCCAAGCTGCATTTGTATGTTCAGCCTTAATCCGCTGCTTTGAGTTTACTCGCCCAATCAAACGGCAGTGAGCGCCACTGCGCCTTTCCTTCTGCTGTTGCACCTCAAGGAACGAGCGGGCTTTTAATAAGCAGAGGCAGCAGCATAAAAAAAAAAAAGCCACACAGCGTTTCCCTTGCGTGCGCGAGCAGGGGCACCATTGGTTTCCAAGTTAATTAGAAACAGATGGTGCCAAAGCTCGCGCCCGCAAGGGAATCGCCAAACGTGCACGCGTTGCCATTAAAAGCAATGCAACGCGTGCACGTTTTAAAGCCAAAAGCGGAATCGATTTCAAGAGGTCTCTTTCCTACGCAGCGCATGCGCGCTGCATAGGCGAGACCTTAAAAAAGGGACTTCAAAATGATCCGTCAAAGGTAATGGGTAAGGAAGACAAGGCTGATAATCTAGAGAATTGGAGCAAACAATGTCAAGACAGGGACCGTGGAAATGAGTGCTTAAGAAGAGCCCGTTTGAAATAGGACATTTTAAAAAGATATAAGATTTTGGCCATAATTGACAAGTTTGATTGAAATGAATATTTAATTTACTTAGTAAAAGAAATGTTGTGTTTCACAGCTTCCTTCAGCACCAGTGATAAATTATCCAAGACCTCTAAAGAAAAACAGTGTTGGGACAGAGAAGTCCCTTTCATGGTATCTGACATGCACTTTAGCCTGGAGTGCCCCAGTTACATCTGGATCTGGACCCACCCGTACGAAATTGGTGATGCGACATGCACAGATAATTGACTGCAGTCTATCATAGACTGAAAGGAGTGCCAAAAACGCTTCCCTCAGAATGGGTTGTTCTACTGCCTTCACCCAGAGTATTACGAGCCGGTGGTGGCAGCATATCTGATTGGTGAATAGTAGAATGGCTGGGCTGTTTTCCGTGTTATAAGAGTGGAACCTACTGGTGACTCGGTTAAAGTTCTGTGGCTGTTTTTGAATTTTGCTTGGCCTATATGGGAGGAATGTAGCACTGTGAATCTCGAGCATGTTCATGTGTGCTAAAGACTGAATGTATGCGTGCCTGTAAGAGTACATAACATGGGTGTCCATGGGTTCCATTTTGGGAAACTCAGGACCTCGGAAATCTGTAGATAGAGGTGTGGACTGTAGACCCAGACAGGAGATGTAGATTGCTGATGTTCCTTGGACTGGGGAGGAGCTACACTGGGAGGGGAGCAGAGCACCAGCCTGCATGCCTGCAAAGACCAGTGTGCCATGTGAGGAGCAGAAGAGCCTGGAGGGAGTGAGTCCCAGCAGGCATTCATGAATTAGGATCACAATGAGAAAGTTGTGAGGCCGAAGGTCCATCTGGACCAACTAAGATGTGGAATCGCTGCAGTGTACTGAGGGCTGTATGCCTAGGCATTGTGGGCCATCACCCAAGAACATCATTGTGGCGTCGCCCTTTAATATCGAATGGGGGCTGTCACTAGTGGACAACTCGACCGCTGCCCAAGTGCTTAGTCAAGGCCGTTGACAAGGAACCAAGTAAACTCGTGGGCATCCCGCCCCCTGCCTGGGGTGGGGCCTGCTCAACTTTGGGGCCACTGTCTGCGACCCAGAGAGTGTACCATCATTCCCAAAGAGCCCAGCAGCTACGCTACTTACCTGCAATCAACCATCAGATCAGCAAGCTGAGGAGGAGTCTTCAGGATTAGGAGGCTACCCCCTTCAATGTGGACCACCCACTCCTGCAGAAGTGGTCCTCCAACTCCAGAGAAGGTTCCCACATTGCCAAATGTACTCTGCCTGACACCAGGTTGCAGCACTTCTGTCCCAGCACTGAAGTCACTGGAACACATACCTGAACTTAGAAGGGGACATTTACGTTCAGGCTATCGCCTGGGTTAGACATTTCGAGCAGGGGCTCATTAAGACTTTGGAACTAAGGCACGATGCATCCCATGTGAGAACTGTGCAAGAGACTTGCAGTCACTTGTTATGAATTTCGTGAACAGAAGCCTAGGGCTGAGGTGGGTTACACATGTGGGAGATTCACCTCATATACTACCTAGAAACTTTAGAACAGGGGAGTAGACTTGATGGGTTGGACTTGAGTAAACTCACCCGAAGCGTTAGATGTGACTCTTCAAGGGATTGTATTGATCATTTCACTGTGGTACATTTGAACTGTTGTGTAAGAAATACTTGCTTTCAATAAAACTTAGTATTGTTCTGGAACTGATTTATTGAGATTGCTGGAGAGTGCGTCAAGTTTACACCTACACTGGCTCTATACATCCCTTAGACTGCTCGGCCTGCACTACCACAGAGTAATCTGCTTACAGTGTAGTACTTGGCCCAGTTGTGTAGAGCTCAAAGTAGGCTGCGGTTCAGGACAGCAGGAGTCAAAGGCCCCAACCAGCATGGTAGGACCCAGTAACCTATGTCTACCCTTTGGGTCACTGAAAGGGGTTCTGTAAATTAAATTGAAATAAAATAGAGCTGTGCGATATAGATGCAAAAACACATTGGACATAGAAAAAAATATTTGTAATAATTGTATGTTTTAGTCATACTTCTCTGTGCAGCATGCCATGATCCTGGACCATAAACATGTCTATAATTCTACTTCTAGACCTCCATTTTGCAAGCAAAATGTGACATTATGAGAGGACATTCTTGAATACAGGCAAATTGACGTCTACTTCTAAAATCCCTTGCATTTTTATTCATAATATATATCAAAGGTTTTATTTTTTTTAAATGTGCTGCCATTTCTCCAGAGACACTATACATTTGATTTGATTTAGATTGGTATTTGAGATAAACATTGATGTAAAATGAATGATATTTTTGAAATGGGATCAACGGTCATTTTTTAAGGGAAACCTCTAATCTTTATAGACGAGTTGTATGCCCTAATATGTGTATTTTACATGTTTATTTATCTTGGACCTATATTTGAACTGTTAGTATACCAATGCCACATAGTCTGCTACACAGCCCAGTGTGCGCTGGATAAACATTTAACCATTATAAAAAATGGGATAACCCAGTTAAAGTGTCAAGGGACCTGGGTGTCGATCAGTAAAGAAAACAATTGGTCCCTGACAAACCTGAATATACTTCAATCAGTAAGTTTATTTAAGGAATTCAGTACCAAACACATCCAAAAACAATTCAATAGTCACCAATAATGAATTAATTTACAACCATCAATTTATTTTATATATCCAAAACTTGGAAAACATACATGAGATATGCTATATTGCACGGTTATTATCAAAGGAAAGAAAAAGGGTGAGAAAAAAGTGCTCATGTGTAAAATAGCAAGAAAAGGTAAGAATACATCAAAGAATATTTAAAAGGTACAAATTAAATTATTCCAAAAAGCGGGATCCACCCAAAGTATTATTAATAAAGCCGGTATCCCTACAGCTATGGGCCTACCCCTAATTACATTCACAATATCACTTTCTCTTTCATAGATTGAGACTTAGGGGCCGATTCCGATCTCGGCCAATAGTGCTCCGAATCGGATTCGGATTTACCGGATCCGATTCGGAGCCCTGTTTCCCGACCGAATCGTACGCGGGTCCGGCCGAGCGAGTACGATGCAAGCTCCCGCGAAATCGCCGACCGACTCGTACGCGGCTTCAAAACGCTCCAACCGACTTGCACGGACACGACTCGCACCGCGCTATGGAGACGCTTTCCCGGCCGGGTAAGTACGATGCGCGCCGCGAGCAGTCCGACCGACTCGCGCCGTCCGGCTCGAAAGAGCTGTCGGAGCCGGACTTTGGGGGTCCGCATCGGACCCCCTGTACGCGTAGGCGCGCGAGTCGCACACAGGGGGACCCATGGGTCCCCCTACCTGTGCATGTACTCCGCGATGCGCATGGACGCGCACTCCGCTGTAGGGGGCGCCCTAGTTCGCCTCGCACCCATTGAGTCAATGGGAGCCCGCGTACCCGTTGTACGACCGGCTCCCATTGACTTCAATGGGAGTCCGACCGAACCGAGTCCGATAGCATGCAAATGCATCGTACTCGTCCGGTCGGATCTGCTAGGTCCGATTCGGTCGGAATTCTCTCCGGGTCCGGCTCGGTCGGAGAGATTTCCGGCCGGAATCGGAATCGGCCCCTTAATCTCTAAAAGCAATGGTGGTGGGGGTAGATGTTGAGTGTAGGCCCCTGGGGGGATTTGTCGACGTTTCGACCCTAATGCCAAAGGGTAAGTAGACTCCTCAGCTACGGGTCTTCCTCAGGACAGGAAAAGGAAGAAGAGGGGGGGACCTAGGAAAATAACCATGTAGTCAGAAGGTGACCAATACAAAATGGATGTGCTCGCAAGACCCTGCCAATGATCAGAGTCAAGTATGTACAAAAAGAAGTTGAAAACTCACCCGACCACGGTCGTGGTCTGATGGATAGGAATCAATCAAATAAATCAAGATTCAATCAATGAAGTTGAAAAATGCAGGGGACGAATCACCCCGGAATTCTAAAACAAATTACAAAACCGAACGTAAAACAAACATCGATATGCACATGGACATACAATAGACCAGTAAGGTGCCATATAGATTAAACTCACCCGCTATGATCCTGTGGCGTGAGCCCTTCTATCAAATTGCTAACACAAAAAATGAGGCGCTGAAATCTGTCAATCTGTAAAGAAAACGGGATGTATAAAAATAATACAGCCGTGACTTACAAACTCCATCCCAAACCACGATTTAACCTAGGGAGTTAATTACCTTAAGTGGAGCCCAAGAGAGGATAACCACATCTGTCGGTATCTCTCAAAGAACGCCTCACCCGCTGAAGTCATGCGGTGTGGGACCCATAAGGATCAGGCGCTAGGTTCTGAAAATAAATAAACCGGCATGTGTTTTAAAAAACTCACTCCTTCGAGAATCTAAATCATGTCAAACTGTAAAGAAAACGGCATGTATAAAACAGCTGTGACTTACAAAATCCACCCCAAAACACGATTTAGCCTAGGGAGTTAATTACCTTAAGTGGAGCCCAAGGGAGGATAACCGCATCTGTCGGTATCTCTCAAAGAGAGCCTCACCCGCTGAAGTCATGCGGTGTGGGACCCACGAGGATCAGGCGCTAGGTTCTGAAAATAAATAAACCAGCATGTGTTTTACAAAAGAGGGCCGTATTAAAACACTCACCCCTTCGAGAATCTAAATCATGCCTCCGAGGTCAAATACCTTCAATTTGAACCCGAACGGGGTAAACCGCATCCGTCAGTTTCTCACACTGCTAGGAGAAGTAGCGTCCTCAGCCGCTAGCTATATAAAGACAATGCGCCCGTAGCTATCAGGCGCATACCGTCATGATCGGTAAAGGGAAGACAGACTAAATGCATGCCGGGCTCCTCGGTGTGATAGAATAAAGAAAAAAGACTCAAAAAAATGAGCTTTAAAAATTGGAAGTACTTCGAATGGAAACTGGTTCACGGAGGTATGGATAATAATCAGCCCGAGTATATCAGTTGAATAAAAACTTCAAAAATACATTCGGGAACATGCGATTCAAACAGAAAACCCATCTACGGACTCTTTTACTTCATATGGGAGCATGTGATAGCACCTCACTAGACACAATAAATATTAAATAACAAATACCATATAATACAATATTTACAAATGTACAATACAAAAAATAAAGTAATAAAGTATTCTGCACTACACACCATATATACAAGGGAACAGTGTTGTATCTGCTGGTAATACAAAAATTGCAGTGATCTGTACAGTACACATCATATACAAAAGTGAGAGACAATGCAATGTCTATCCATTATTCAGGGTAGCAATTTGTCGTGCAATCTCCTCGTATTCGTTCAGACCTTTGTGTACTGTGTCAAAAATATGAATCCATTTGCACTCACGTGTGCTCAAGACATTAGCAAAGTTCCCACCCCGCGCGTTGGTCATGACCTTTTCAATGACCCACCACCTTAGACTCTCAGCCGAGTGTCCAAAGGTGGTGAAATGTTCAACCAGGGGTGCACCCTGGACATTACAGCGTATCCTGCTGCAATGCTGCAGGATGCGTGCTTTAATCTTTTGGATAGTTTGGCCAATGTATAAAAAATCACAGGGGCAAACTATCGCATAAATTACACCAACCGAATTGCAGTTCGTATGTTGTCGCATGTTGTGAGTGTAGTTGTTATAGGAGCATTGTTTAAATTCTTTAGTCCAAGGACAAGCCTTACATGCCCCACACTTAAAGTGTCCCAGGATTGGTGGAATATTCCAGAGTGTCGTTTGGGTGTCCCTGGGTTTCTTAGGAAGTAATGATTTCACAACATAATCCCTTATATTTCTTCCTTTCTTGAAGGCATGCATAGGTGGATCTGCAATGCCTATCTCGTCTGCCACTAGGTGCCAGTGGCGGTTCACGATCTTCTTAACCTCAGTGCTCTTAGTGCAGAATGTAGTAACACACACAAGTCTTTCCTGCTCCGATGGTTTTTTTTGTTTCGGTTCCAAAAGGAACTCCCTATGGCAAAACCAGGCCCTTTTACGTGCCTTTTTCAAGAGACTTCTAGGGTAGCCCCTATCACTCAGGCGTTCCAGCAGGTCTGCTGATTCCTCAAAGAAATCCTGTTTATGACTACATTTCCTACGTAACCTCAGGAACTGACCATAAGGAAGGTTGTCCCTGAGGTTACGTGGATGATGACTCGAGTAGCGCAACAGGGTATTCCTTTCACTGGGCTTTCTGTATAGTGTGGTAAACAGTTCCCCTTCCTCCTCTTTGATTGAAATATCAAGAAAGTTAATCACATTCCTACTGAAATCAAGGGAAAACTGAATGTCCTGCGATTGTACATTAAGCCACACGTGGAAGTCTGTAAGTTGCTGTTCAGTCCCTTCCCATATCATTAAAACATCGTCGATATAACGACGCCATAGGCCAATACACTCTCTATATGGATTGATCTCATTAAGGACGTATGTGTGTTCATAAGAGTCCATAAAAATAATAGCTAGATCTGGGGCAAAACTAGCCCCCATTGCCACCCCTTTGGTTTGTATATAGAAATCACCTTCAAAATAAAAGAAATTTTGTTGTCATTGCGATTTCCAAGAGACGGATTATGAAGTCAGTGGGGACTTGCCATGGCCTAGGCCGTTTATCAAGGGACATTCGAATGGTGTCAAGCGCTGCTCTTTGAGGGATATTCGTATACAGTGACGTTATGTCCATGGTCGCCAAGAAGTTAGTTCTACTGTTAAAGGGTCGCCCATCGATTAGCTGTATTGTCTGCATAGTATCCCTTAAATGCGCTATTGTGTTCTCCGCAATAGGTTTAAGGAATATGTCTATGTATTTGCACAAGGGCTCCAGGACAGACCCACACCCTGAAATAATGGGTCTCCCTGGCGGGTTGTTCAACCGTTTGTGCACTTTGGGAAGTGTATATATCGTAGGCATTCTGGGTCGGTCATTATTCAAGTAGTCATATTCATGCTTGGTTAAAAAACCCTCATTCTGTCCACAGTCAGTGACTATTCTTATGATCTTAGATACCTCTTTGGTTGGGTCAGTACTCAGTTTAAAGTAATTGCCCTCCACTCTTAGTTGTGATAGGATCTCTGTTTTGTAATCATCACGACCCTGAATGACAATCGCACCCCCCTTGTCGGCCGGTTTTATCACTATGTCAATATTGTTTTTAAGTGATTCAAGGGCGTGCCGTTCAGGTCTAGAGATGTTGTACTTAGTATAATGTTGATCAGTGAGGAGCTTACACACGTCTCGCATCACCACTTGCTCATAAGCTATAATCTTATGTGACATTAGTTGGGTCGGTGGATTGAAGGTGGACGGGGGACATAATCCTGTGCACGAGAAAGTAGGTTTATACGGAATTTTGTTAAAATAATGCTTGAGACGTACATTTCTGAAGAATTTATGTAACTCAATTTTCAGATTGAAAGTATTGGGTAAGTTAGTTGGTACGAATGATAGACCCTTTTCTAGGACCTTTCTCTCCTCTGGTTTCAGGACATAGTCCGATAGATTGATCAGAGGGCTGTCATATCTCTCAAATGGTGGAATTACCACCTGTAGTGCTGTCGTCTCGTTTGGATCTCTCCATGTGGTTCCGGGCGAAAGTGGACATGTTTCTTTGCCCTGCCCCTGCCTTGGTTCCATAGTGGTTGTGCCCGTCCCTTGGGTCGTCCCCAGGGTCGTCCCCTCCCTCGGTAATCCTCCCATTGTCCCTCCTCTAGAAAATGGGTAGAATAGTCCGGGTGGCGGTGTGTGGAGGAGCTAGTGCCTGGTCTCTCAGGTTCACCTTCAGAACTACTATTGGCTGAAGAGTCAGAAAACGTTGTATACCTTCTGTATCCTCCACGTACCCCTTGTGGAGTACCTGCCCTGTGTCTCTTGTTTGTAATATCCTTCTACTAAGTAGGGGTAAGTTGCCTTCTTATCATAAAACTTGAGATCCCTTGCAAGTTTATCAATTTTTTTCGATTGAGTGTAAGTATCGAAGTCTTTAATGGTCCTTTCTAGGCGTTCTAGGGCCTCTTTTGCGTTGCTCAAGGATTTATCATCAATAATCTCTTTCTTGAGATCAGCAATTTCTTTCATTAAACGCTCAACCTCTTCCAAAGCTGTTTCCACCCCAAGCACCATCCAGTGCCTGGAGCAATTATTGGAGATGAAACTGAAGTTACCCTTAAACTTGGGGTTGTCTACAAAAATGGCCGGCTCATTATGGACTTGTAGGCCAACAGGGATCACATTAGCCTGCAAGTATTTCGTAAGGACATGGCCATGCAACCTAGTCCTAATGAGCTTTTTCTCAAGTCTCTCTAATTTATTCACTTTGTCGTTGAGAGTGAGATCAATACTAGTTGAGGTAGACCCTAGGAAATTACCACCTCCTGGGCTAGTAAAAGTCTATCAATGTAGTCCTCACTGTAGGACAATATCTCCTTGTCGGACATGTCCTAAATACAGAATCTAAAAAATAGATCAAACTGTGTTGTAATGTACCCCTACAAGTATAAGTACAGAACAGAAAAATACTGTTATAAAATACTAAACATAAAACATAAATAAATTACAAAACATACAAAAATACATAAGACAACCCTCGCAGGAATCCCTGCTCAAGAAAACCATTATAAAAAGGTAATTAACTCCCTAGGTTAAATCGTGGTTTGGGGTGGAGTTTGTAAGTCACGGCTGTATTATTTTTATACATCCCGTTTTCTTTACAGATTGACAGATTTCAGCGCCTCATTTTTTGTGTTAGCAATTTGATAGAAGGGCTCACGCCGCAGGATCATAGCGTGTGAGTTTAATCTATATGGCACCTTACTGGTCTATTGTATGTCCATGTGCATATCGATGTTTGTTTTACGTTCGGTTTTGTAATTTGTTTTAGAATTCGGGGTGATTCGTCCCCTGCATTTTTCAACTTCATTGATTGAATCTTGATTTATTTGATTGATTCCTATCCATCAGACCACGACCGTGGTCGGGTGAGTTTTCAACTTCTTTTTGTACATACTTGACTCTGATCATTGGCAGGGTCTTGCGAGCACATCCATTTTGTATTGGTCACCTTCTGACTACATGGTTATTTTCCTAGGTCCCCCCCTCTCCTTCCTTTTCCTGTCCTGAGGAAGACCCGTAGCTGAGGAGTCTACTTACCCTTTGGCATTAGGGTCGAAACGTCGACAAATCCCCCCAGGGGCCTACACTCAACATCTACCCCCACCACCATTGCTTTTAGAGATTAAGTCTCAATCTATGAAAGAGAAAGTGATATTGTGAATGTAATTAGGGGTAGGCCCATAGCTGTAGGGATACAGGCTTTATTAATAATACTTTGGGCGGATCCCGCTTTTGGAATAATTTAATTTGTACCTTTTAAATATTCTTTGATGTATTCTTACCTTTTCTTGCTATTTTACACATGAGCACTTTTTTTCACCCTTTTTCTTTTCCTTTGATAATAACCTTGCAATATAGCATATCTCATGTATGTTTTCCATGTTTTGGATATATAAAATAAATTGATGGTTGTAAATTAATTCATTATTGGTGACTATTGAATTGTTTGTTGGATGTGTTTGGTACTGAATTCCTTAAATATACTTACTGATTGAAGTATATTCAGGTTTGTCAGGGACCAATTGGATAAACATTTAAGACATTTTACTTAACTGCAGTTACTATCTGAGTGATTTGCTGGTGCTATAGATGGTATCCATCACGTTACAATTGTCAAGAACTTTAAGACCTTCCTGGCGAAACCTCAACAATTAATTATGTATAGGCTTTCCTGTTTTCAGTTTCTATTTTTGGTAAATTCTGGTGTTTTTTTTTCAGTGTTTTCAAGTGATTTCAATACCTTAAAAAAATAGTGGTTATCAGTGGTTACACATTTTCGCGTCATTAAAAACAACGGAAACAGTGGTTTTCCGGTGTTTATGGAACTTTTTGCTTTTATTATTGCTTGCTTTCTGCACTGATAGTACATGGTATATAGACAGTGTAGGTACAGTGTATATGAGGTCCAAATACATTTTTACAAATCAAACTTATCGTAGTACACCATGCAGTACTTCTTCAGTGAGTCTTTGGTCATGCACGCTCGCTCTTTCGTTCCCATGTAAACTTTTATCTGTGAAAAGGCCCTCTTCAACATTGGTACTTGAGACAGGCAACGCCAAAATAGCCAGTACACAATTTGCTAACTCTGGCCACTGACATAGCTTTCCATGCCAATACTCGTGCACCTGAAGATTGTGATTCTCTGCGGCAGGTTCTGCAACATATGCGTTGAACTGGGCGCATATGCCCTCAGAGTTATTGAAGCGGTCAAAAATGAGGCAGCACTTTTGAAACTCCGGAGAAAATTTCCCTTTACGGAAGGGATCTATAACTTGTGCAGAGTACCACAGTGAGGCTTCATTGACTTCAAATGCCATGGTTGGTGAAGGGCTATTTCTCATACATTGTAAAATAAAAGTTCCTGAATTGCTCCTCAACATTTCTTTGCTTACCAAGTGGCAAGCACTCTAACAAGGAACATGTTGCAGTGCCAAAGTCACTAAAAGTGTCGCCCAGCCTACTCTCAAGGAGATGTTTCACATCTACACCAATTATGCTGAACACTTGGTAGACAAGGGTGTTTTCAGACTCTAGTTTTTTTATTGTGTCCACTACGGCAGTAAGCTTTCCTGTAAAAATCTAAAAATGCAGTAGAGTGTACTTTTTTTCAAATCACTATCAATAAGTGACCAAAGATCCTCACATTTCTTGCCTTTGGCATCATCACTCAGCAAAAGTTCTGTAAACGGTTGCCACATGGATAATATAGCATTCATGGCCTCTAGGACTGAGAACCACCAGCTAAGTGACACAGTTGGGATGACTCTTTCTTTGATGCCACACAATGAGAAATATTTGCGTTTTAGTTTCCGCGCATAACAAAACAGTGCACCAGAATGGACTAAAAAGTCAATAGCATTCTTCATTAACTCTGAAGATTGTAAAGTTGCTTTCACAATACCATCTAACAAGTGGCAAGGATCTCTTACAGGGAAGCACTTCAGCTCAGGTATCAATTTTGACAGGTCATCACACAACTTTTTCATATACGTAGCTGAATCACTGTAAATACTAACAATATCACTCCAATCTTTGTTGAACTTGGTAAGAACTTTTTCCAGCAGCATTCCAAGTAACACTGCGTTCCATGTTTTCCAAAAGTCTAGTTTTGTTTTCACCAGTATCCCAGATGCTTTGTGACTGCACTCTTTTCACATATACCTGTCACTATACCTTGATTGAATGTTTAAAGCCTGGGGCGTTTGGCAATTTACCTACTATCAATACTGACTCACTATGAAAAGGGACTGATGTATCAAGGTTTTTTACCCATTCTCTGTGGGTAAATGTGAAGGTACATATTGGGAAAGATTCTTATGAAACCTACATTTTTCCTATCAGTGAAAGACTCAAACGTAGCCAAAAAATCAAATATGATTTTGATATTTCCTTATTCTCTAGTTTATAAAATAAATAAACAACACCTAAAACATGCTTCTAACCCCTGTATCTTTAGACCAAAGACCACAAAACTGAAAAAAAGGAAGAAGAAACAAATTTTAGTGACATACCTAAACAACAAAACTCAAGCAGATTAATGTTAGCCCAGTCTTTCTTACTGCTACCTTATATAACACAGTTACATTGTATTGGCCCCTTCAGGAAGAAATAAAAATTACTCTTTCACTCTCCTTTTCCTATCTTTGAATGGCATTTAGTTTGTGGTTGTGAAGGTTTTTTTTCCAGTGTTTATATGTTTACACTGGTGAGGGCTATTTCCCTTCTGGTGGGGTTTTATCAGTTATTATAGGTTTAAACCTAAAACCGGACAGCCTAATTATGTATCAAGAGCCATAACAATATCCATTAATGGGTAAGTTCTCTGCCTGTCGCTCCTAAAATATCCTTTGGAACTGGCAGCAGAGATAAAGAGGACTAGTAGTTAAAACTACCAAATGTTACAAACAGAGAGACTTCAAAATTATTCTCTTTCTCAATCAAGAGCCGGTAATTCCTGGCTAGATGGGTAGTTGCATAAGTGCATTGCTGAAGTCCCAGCAGTAGACAAGCTACTGCATTTTATATAGTATGCTGCTTAGACAGTGTATGTTTGTGAAGCCCCAGGAAGACTGCAATCCCTTAAATTAAACCTGGAAGAGATTGCTGCCTGGAAAACGACTTGGACGAGGAGAAAACGAATACAGATTTCCATCCGAGGGCAGCCACTGGAAAAGGGAACCAAGCTAAAATAAAGAAAAAAGACCAGCACAATGTAAGAAAGCACCAATGCAGTAGAAACCATGTCCCCTAACACTAAAAGGAAAGTATACAGGCCAGAGAAAATTAAAGTGTTAGCCAAAGAGGTGCACCTAAGTTAGTGTTTGCTCGTTCTCTGGCTAGTGACTCTCTAGAACTGTTATGTTTCATATAGATGCCCTAATATAGGCATGGTTTGAGATGCCCTAATATAGGCATAATCTTTCACCTGCATTAGTTCCCTATTATCCACAATAACGGGCGCTGAGGGCTGAACCTTTTCTAGACTGTGGTTTTTCCCGAACAATGGTCTCCTATACCATCTTCGATGTGCTCATCCAGTATGATTAAATATTCATAAGAGTTCTAGGAAACCAGGCAGGGGCTAGAATCCACCTGCACAAACATCTACGTAAACGGTCCATCCCATACGTCATCTTCATACCCAACAATGACCAACACAAGACACAAGGGACAAAGGGACTCTATACTTTTCTGTATAAATACAGCACCTCTTGCTATCAGTAGTTAGAGGGAACTGAAACATCCAGGCCGACACACTGACCAGAGACGCTGAGGCTCCTGCATGCAGTCGCTCCAGCTGACAGTGGTCTAATCATCCCTTGCGGGGTGTCCTATTCGAGACCAGGACGAGGTCCCACACTCTCATTATTCAGGTAATGGGGTTTTACTAAATCCTAGCGGGATTCTTGGCTTCTTTCGCACCTACTCACATGCTAGGTACACTTAGGTACATCTAGACAGGCATCATAGGAGTATGCGCTTTTATTTTATAAATGCATTTTATATTCATGTATGTGTTCATGACTATTGCAAAATGGTAGAACTGTACTATCCCTTTTATTCACTGTACTGCTGATCATATATCTCTGCTACTGTTTAACAGTTGTCGCAGCACATATATTTTATACTAGAAGAACAACTGTGCAATAAATTCTTATTGTAAACACGCTCGACTGTTTCTTCTGTGTAACTCTCTGAGACCAAATGAGCAAGCACAAGTGACTGAGCGAAAAGTAGTACATTGTTTCCCACGAGTCTGAGGAATCAGGGTTGTCGTTGTTCTGAGGTTGCCAAAAACGAATCTCTCTGATAAAAAGGAGATTCTAGTGGCACTGTGAGCTAGCTAATGCAAACAGGCTAACATACGCAGTGGGGTGCTCAGAACCAGTCTGCCACCAGGCCCACAGTGTATGTTATCCAAAAGCGCAGGTCCTGCAGGGGGTACTATAGGAACTACACTACATGGCGCCACCAACGTTGGTTTGGTACTTATTTAACAGTAGAATCTGAGCAGTTCAGTTGTGCTTATTCTCAGAGACCCCTACTCACAAAAACCAGAGACGTCTGGAGTGGGTGGGCACAAACTCCGCCACAGCTGAGTAGGCGAGATATCCTATTTATTGGCTGTTGGTTAATCAAGCTTGAGGGACATTTAGTTCCCAAAATTGTGCAAAACACCTGTAAGATTGCCCAGCCTCAGAAGGGGTTGAGGGAGTGGTTGTTTAGATTGCTAAAGGAATACACCCGTCAGTCAGAGGTCAGGTGAGTGAGGCTTCCCCAAGCCTATATGGTTTATTGGAGTAGAAGGATGGTAGGAAAACAAAAAAAACTCCTTGGAGTCAGCAAATCACAAGAACAGAACGAAAGTAAATGCAACAGTCTCTAGGCTGTCTATATTCAGGGACAGGGCTTCCTAGGAACAGTCTCTGGGGGTCCAGGCGAGGGACCTTCACGCCCGTGATTCCTTTCTCCTGGTGCTCTCCTTGAGTTGTAGGGGTCTCCAGCCGTCCCAGAAAAGAAAAAGAATAGAACAAAAAAACTGAGTCAGCTTTCTGCTTTATTTCTCTGGGCACTAACCGCCACCGACATGCCACAGGCGACACCACGTGTGAGGGGAAAAGGAGTGAGGAATTGTGCACTTCGGTTACCCGTGCTCTCCCCGGTCACTCTGTGCCTCCCTTGTCCCTCCTCCCTGCCAGCCTTTTAAAATATCCAAGGCACTTGCCTGGAGCTACGGTCCTCCGGGACCGTAGGTAGGGGTATCACGGCGTCCTCTCCTTCTCTGGGACGTCCGGATACTTCAGCAGATCTGTTGGGGCCAGTCACGCCTCTTCCCTGGTCTTCTCCTTCCTCGCCGATGCTCCACACTCCGTCAGCGCCTCCCTCTCCTCGCCCTCGCTGTGTCTCCTCGCGTCTCGCCTTGTGTCTCCTCGCTCTCTCTCCTCTCTTCCGTCTCTCCTGGGACTGCCTTTTCTCTGTCCCGAGGCTCCGCGTCTGACATCACCGATGCGTCTAGTTCACTGACCTCTTCCGGTGGTTGGCGAACGTTGGGGGCCATCTTGGAGTGCCCGGCTAGCGGGAACTCTGTATTACACAACCTTATCTTAATTTCCTTGGACAGTTATTCCGTGTTCTTAACACAATGACTACCGAAAACGGAGAATTAGACCCGCTGGCACAAGTAGGTCAGTCAGATGAGGAAGATGCCAATGCAATACATATTGCACCCAATGTAAGACACACACTCACACTTAAACTCCTCAAACATGGTGTACCAGCCAGAGGAGGTATAGTAATATTCGTGATAGAGGCACTACGAAGATTTCCAAACAGAGGTGTTCTATTCATGGGTTACATTCCCAGCAGACAAATGCTATAACAAAAACTTTTCATTCTTATATACATGAAGAAGTCCCAGTGATCCACACTTCGTTTGAGGAGACTGAAATTCCGCTTACCTATCAGGAACATAATTTCTGGTTTAATGGCGCCCTACCCCACTCAAGAAGAAGAGCAAGACTCGGTCCATTAGGAAGACCAGGAGCAACATGGCTGATATTAGCTGACCTATGCACTACATCCTGACATTGACACAATGCCAAATGATGAATTGCTTTTTCAACACAAAGAGTTAATACAATCTTTACAGAAACATGACACACTCGTCATGAGGACACTTTGCGGTCCAACCAACAGTAATTACACCAAATACAGCTCCTACACAGAGCACAGCTACTAAAATTACTCCACAAACATTACACGCGGTAATGGGTAAATTGCCCACAAAACGTGAACAAATTCCTTTCTGGGTAGCTCAGAAAATAACCCAGTTAGAAGCAGCATTCCCAAATACCACACCATTTGAAAAACACAGAAGGTTAACAATCTGCTTGCCCATGGGGATTACACCACAGTTAGAGGATTGTACCTCTTGGGGTACAGTCTTTGCTGCCATATATACCAGAACTCATGGTATTCCTTCATTAGCAGTGATACCAGATGTATTAAGACAAATACAAAATGAGTACGGAGCAGAGCCTGCCTCTGAACTTAGGGATGAAGTTATTAAACAACTACGACCAGATAGCAGCCATAATACTAGCTAACATTAAAGGGGAAGCAGCTTCAGTGGCAATCCGCCAACGCCTATGGGAGTTCTCTCCATTAGAACAGGAGAATGAACTACCCAAAATAATTGAAACTGCATATGGAGAGTTAGGCAGGGATAGTTTGGGGGGGGGAAAGCTGTAAAACCTCAACTAATGGGCAGTCCCGAAGAGGGCACTTCTAAGCAGACACCGACTTCTTCTAAAAAGAAGTGGGATAATAAAAAACAACAAAAGTTTAAAGACAACAGATCTCAGTCCCAAGGTAGGTCTCCTCCACAGGAGCCCTCTGAAAAGAGGTACAACCTTAGGAATAGGGATAATATTAGGAAACCTGACAGGTATCAGGATACTGATACACGTTCCTCTCATTCCTTTCAGGACTCGAAGAAAAAATCCGAGAGAGAAGGACGGTCAGAACACAGAGAGGAGCGCACACAGTCCAGAGATAAGCAGCGCGCTCAAGACTTTACTTCCAAAAAAGAAGATAAGCTAAAATCAAAACCTCAATTTAAGAAAAGAAAGTTGCTGGTCTGAAAATCAGACATGCCCAGAACTCTGAGGACACAACTTCTGAACGGGGAATGGGCTCTGACGATGCTAGACAGTGCGGCAGAAGTAATAATAGCTCACCAGAACCTGAAGGAATTTCTGGTGACAGCGGACTTGAATGATTATATCACGGTGGAAACACCAGACAAAAGGGGTGAGCGTCCCAATAAGTTACATGAAATAACACTCCGGATGGAGGGGACAAGCCCAGGAAAGTAAAAGGTCTCTTTTGGAAGAACTTATCATCTGGTTAAGACATCCTGTTAGCCGAAAAGATTGGTCGCCAGCATTCGTAATGGAGTGCCCAGGAGAAAGTATCATTTTTCCTGCATTTTCCCGACCATGTTCCCGTTCACCTTAAACATACATATGCACGGGAGTGGGCAGTAGCCCAAGCTCCAGCATTGTACAAAAATCATGCTGGGTGGGATGAGGATTCAACCTAACACGTGATCCTGTTAAAAGTTTCACCTAATGCTCAGAGGCAATACCAACAAAGCAAGAAGCTAAAAAACAGGTCTGGGAGATCTTAGATCAACTTGAATACCAGGGATCATTGAAAAATGTACTCTCCAATGAACAATCCTTTGTTTCCTGATCTCTAAACCCGACAATACATATCGTCTAGTTTTAGATTACAGACATTTAAACTCATGCACAAAGACATTTGCTGTCCAAAATGCACATAGTGCCGCATTAATGAATAACATTGTGCGGAAAAAATACAAAACAACACTTGATATCTCAAATGGATTTTTTTGCCAAAATATAGCGCCTGAAAGCAGATATCTGACCGCATTCTCAGCGTAGGGTCTCAGCGACAATTTTGTCGACTCCCCCAAGGGTATAAGAATAGCCCCGGGTATTTTCAGGAAAGGGTAACAGAGTTACTTCAAAAATTTGATGAAGAAGCATTGTCCTATGTGGATGATATTTATCTAACGGACGCACTGACTTAACCCTTCGCTGCTAGGCCTTTTCCCCTGTGCTAAGCCTTTTGGCTATTTGGGGTAGTTTGCGCTAGGCCCCTGTAACTTTTGACCACATAATGTATCCACGCCAAATTTGCGTCCTTTTCTTCCAACATCATGGGAATTCTAAAGGTACCCAGGGTTTGTGGATTTCCCTGGAGGGGACACAGAAATTAGCCAAAATATAGCTACATTTTTTTTTTTTGAAAAATGGGAAAAAAGGGCTACAGATGAAAGCGTCTGGTTTTTTCCCTGCAAATGGTATCAACAAAGGGTTTGTGGTGCTGAATTCACAATTTTCCCAGCTCTCAGGGACAAGCAGACTTTTGTCAGAAAACCACAATTTTTACACAGTTTTGGCATTCTTCTGGGACATGGCCTATTTTTGCTATTTTTTGTGCTTTCAACCTCTTTCCAGTTAATGGTAGAAATGGGTATAAAAGCAATAATGGATCCTGGAAATCTATACATTTTAGAAAAGTAGACAAAATTCTGAATTCAGCAAGGGTCATTTGTGTAGATCCTTCAAGGTTTCTTTATAGAAACAAACAGTTTAATATAGGAAAAATTGAAAATTAGTTGAAAAACAGCCGCTTGTGCCAACGTTCACCTGTAACTTCTTCTAATTATGACAGCTGTTTGAAAGCAATATACCGTTACATCCGCTGGACCTTTCTGGTTGTGGGGATATATAGCAAAACCAAAGGGGATGATGAACGGAGTGTTGAACATTGCAAGCACTCACCCCCAGTCAACTGATCTGGGTTTAATCCATCATCATTCTTTAGCTCACTCCGCCACCCTCAGTTCAGACATGGCCATATGCAAATCAGTCTGACCCTGTGCCTCATGGGAACAGTCCAGCCCGAACTGCCAAGCCATGTCTTCCCTGGACCGGAAACAAGCATCCTGGGACCGGCTTCTGGCTTACAGCCATCATCAGCCAGGCTATCTTGAATCCAGTGGCAAAGTGAGCAAGGGACCCACGTCTGGGCATACCCTGCCAACTTAGGCGAACATGGAAGTGGTTAATTATAACAGTAGGGAAAACATTGCATAGCGTAGGGGATAAAATTACTATTCCCAGTCCAACAAGTGCAACAGTAGGGAAAGTGTTGGATAGCGGGAGGGTAAAAATTACTATTCCCACTCCAACGAGTGTAACAGTAGGGAAAGTGTTGGATAGCGGGTGGGTAAAACTACTATTCCCACTCCAGCGAGTGCAACAGTAGGGAAAGTGTTGGATAGCGGGTGGGTAAAAATCACTATTCCCACTCCAGAGAGTGCAACAGTAGGGAAAGTGTTGGATAGCGAATGGGAATAATGTACTATTCCCACACCACCAAGTGTAACAATCGGGAAAGCATTGGATAGCCGGAGTGTAAAAATTACTATTCCCACTCCAGTGAGTGCAACAGTAGGGAAAGTGTTGGATAGCGGATGGGTAAAATTACTATTCCCACTCCAGCAAGTGCAACAGTAGGGAAAGTGTTGGATAGCGTGTGGGAATAATTTATTATTCCCACTCCAGTGAGTGCAACAGTAGGAAGCGTTGGATAGCGGGAAGGTAAAAATTACTATTCCCACTCCAGTGAGTGCAACAGTAGGGAAAAAGTTGGATAGCGAGAGGTAAAATTACTATTCACACTCCAACGAGTGTAACAGTAGGGAAACTGTTGGATAGCTGGGGTAAAATTACTATTCCCACTCCAGCGAGTGCAACAGTAGGGAAAGTGTTGGATAGCGGGTGGGTAAAAATTACTATTCCTGCTCCAGAGAGTGCAACAGTAGGGAAAGTGTTGGATAGCGAATGGGAATAATGTACTATTCCCACACCACCAAGTGTAACAGTCGGGGAAGCGTTGGATAGCGGGAGTGTAAAAATGACTATTCCCACTCCAGTGAGTGCATCAGTAGGGAAATTGTTGGATAGCGGGTGGGTAAAAATGACTATTCCCACTCCAGCAAGTGCAACAGTAGGGAAAGTGTTGGATAGCGTGTGGCAATAATTTACTATTCCCACTCCAGTGAGTGCAACAGTAGGGAAAGTGTTTGATAGCTGGTGAGTAAAAATTACTATTCCCACTTCACCGAGTGCAACAGTAGGGAAAGTGTTGGACAGCAGGTGGGTAAAATTACTATTCCCACCCCAGCGAGTGCAACAGTAGGGGAAGTGTTGGATAGCAGGGTGGGAATAATTTACTATTCCCACTCCACCAAGTATAACAGTAGGGAAAGTGTTGGATAGCGTAGGGATTAATTTAGTATTCCCACTCCTGCAGTATAATTAACATAAATTACCAATTAATTAATTTTAAAAAAATTACCTCCACCAATATTGTAAAAATTAATAAATCAACATAATTAATTATCAATTAATTAATTAACTAATAACAATTAACGATAAAATTAATTTCCATCAAATATAAAATGAATTCACACAATTAACACTATAAAATAACTTTAAAAATTATTATATAAAAATATAAAAAATTTGATAAAAATTTATTTACTTCCCACCCTACTCCCTATCAATAATTAACCCACTCCTAAAAAAACGACACTATTAACATATTAACACATTAATTATTAATAATTAATATCAAATTAATAACTAATTATTAACTTTTTTTAACTACAATTAACATATTTACCAATTAATTATTAATTATTATTAATAAATGTATAATTAATTACTAAGTAATTACCTCAATTAACAATATAAATTATTAAATACAAAAATATTAATTAATTAATTAATTTAAATTAAATTACTTCCCACCCTATTCCCTATAAACCCACAACTCGCTTACTAGAATAAAATTGCATGTAAAATTAATTAACATATAATTAATTAATTCAAAAACATTCATAATTAATATATTATAATTAAATTACTTCCCACTCTATTCCCCTATAAACCCAACAACCCACTTACAGAACTAAAAATACGCAAAATAATTTAATATAAAATTCATTACTTTTAAAAATTCAAACATACATTACCAAAATAATATATACTTTTAACACATATACTAACATTTGCAACACTAAAAAAATTCGATATGTTTAACAAATCGTATATTATGACTGCCAATATTACTAACTTCGATATTCATGACAATCGATATTTCTTACCTGCATTTCGATATTCTATACCACTATATTTTTGACAGTCGATATTCTGTGCACTCGATATTTAAAACTCGATATTTTGTCATATCGATATTTAAAATTCGATATTTAGACTCTATACCATCAACGTGATGGCGTTCACGTTGAAGGGAATTCATTGGCTGATGAAGCCGCAAAGGGGGCTGTTCGCACGGCTTCCGTAGCTGCACTCACTCATTCCAAAACGAGAATAGATGGTGAGATTAACCGCTTAACCGCGGTTCGAATTCCACCGCGGTGCGGCGGTTTTAATCAGCGGGCGGGGCCGCGTCGGCCAACGGACGTGCGGAGCACTACGGAGGTAGTGCTCGCGACGGCCGTTGGCCGACAGCAGCACTTAAGGGGTTAAGGTAGCTGTCATTGCTTCACGCAAAGGCAGCACTGCCGTACCTAAAAATTTCCACTCAAATACTCCTACAAGTTAGATGCAAGTAACATTCCATATGCTCAGATTCCTGGAGTGGGGGATAGGGTAATACCAAATATGAATCGTAGGCAATGTTTAATACTAGCAGCACACAAGGGTTTGGGCTCTGTGCACACAGGCGTTACAGTGACTATTTCTTTATTGAAACAGCGCTATTGGTGGCCAGGGTTAACTAAGGGGAGAGGATGTAGCCTTACGGCTAGAGCAGTCGACTTCGGAGCTGGGGAACCGGGTTCGAGTCTCGGCAACGACGCTCAGCATCCTGTGATTCTGGGCAAATCACTTAATCTCCCCATGCCTAACAAAAATGAATGTTTCCATCTGTAACGGAACTGGTGCTCATGTAAAGCGCTCTGACACCCAATTTCTCGGGTCTAGTTCGCGCTATATAAAACTCTAAAAAAAAAACAAAAAAAACTAAGAAACTAAAGACAATGGGGCCGATTCCGATTTGGGCCGGAAAACTCTCCGACCGAGCCGGACCCGGAGAGATTTCCGACCGAATCGGACCCTGGCAGTCCGACCGAACGAGTACGATGCGCACGCATGCACTCGGACTCGAGTCGGTCGGACTCCCATTGAAGTCAATGGGAGCCGGTCGTACAATGCGTACGCGGGCTCTCATTGACTCAATGGGTGCGAGGCGAACAAGGGCGCCCCTACAGCGGGTACGCCTCGATGCGCATCGCGCCGTACATGCACAGGTAGGGGGTCCGACGCGGACCCCCAAAGTCCGGCTCTGACTGCTCTTTCGAGGCGGATGGCGCGAGTCGGTCGGACTGCTCGCGGCACGCATCATACTTGCCCGGCCGGGGGACGTCTCCCTTGCGCGGTGCGAACAGTGTCCGTGCGAGTCAGTCGGAGAGGTTCCGACTCGCGTACGAGTCGGTCGGCGATTTTGCGTGCGCTCGCATCGTACTCGTTCGGCCGGACGCAAGTACGAATCGGTCGGATAAGAGGGCTCCGAATCGGATCCGGTTAAGCCGAATCCGATTCGGTGCCCTACCGGCCGAGATCGTAATCGGCCCCAATGTCTTGAATTGCGACATCTGCCAGCAGATGAAAGGCTCCACGGTAGCGAAACCCGCGCAGATGCCATTATTAAAATTAGACAAACCTCTCACAAGTGTGTACTTGGACCACTGCGGCCCCTTACAAACGGACGGGGCTTACAAATATATCATGGTTGCAGTGGATTCCTGCTCGAGATTCCTATGGGTATGGCCTCAGCGCTCGGGTGACGCTCGAACTGTTATCAAAGATTTGCGAGTCTTTATCGGCACATACGCAGTTAGCCCGTTACATTCTGACCTGCGTTTAGCTCTCGGGCTTACAAAGAGGCCATAGAAGGAATGGGCGTAGCATTGCGGTACTCCTCTCTGTACCATCCCGAGAGAAATTCGGTTGTGGAGAGGAAAAACCGGGACTTAAAGCAATCTTTAACAGCTAGGGTATTAGGCAAGGGCGGTGGTTGGGTCAAACACCTTTATGGGGTACAGCGGGCGTTAAACAACCAGCCAAGAAACTCTCTAGGGGGTGTCACTCCATATGAAGTCCTCTTTGGGACACGAATGTGGGTACCTGATCTTGATTATGAAGGTGCAGTGGCGGATGAAAAACCATTTGATATCCATGATCGTTTGGCTGTTTTACATGATCTAAATGAATCCAGGGCAATGTCCGACTAAAGCAGACCGCCACTGGGGAAGTCAAGGCAGACACGGCAAGACCTGTCTGGATCCCAAAAGTCGGGGATCTGGTCAGGGAGAAAATGGCGGACAAAAAGGAATTTGGACCTTCATACAGAACACCTGTACCAGTCCTTGCAGTACAAGGAACAAGAACTGTACTTTTGCCGCCTCTTGCCGGGAAGAAGGAGAAAAGATTTGTCTCAATCGACTTAATCAAACCACACTATGTGGCCAATAATAAGCAGTAGGCCTCGTGGTCTCCACAGTAGCAGACGCCCTCCTCTAGCTACAATCCAAGAAGTTCAAACAGAAAGACTCATCACGTTTGAAGAGCCACCTGTAAGGAATGAAGGACTACAATGCTATGGAACTTGTTCCACTTGAACCAAACATTCAAATTCAAAATGAACATCAGAATAATTCACAAGTTGCAACTAGGCCTAATACAGAAGTCTACGTCAACATGCCTCGTCAAGAGCAAAATAACATTTCAACTAATCCCGATGCAATTCCTACAATTGATCAAACTGCTTCTGGCTATTTCATGAACTTTGATACGTTTTCTCTGGATCCAAGCGAGCGGGTAACAACGCCAGCCAAAACACCATTCAAGCAACAAATAAAGAACTTTCTTCACTTTCTAAAAAAGACATACCTGGTATCGCCTTGGATTGAACTCTGGGTAATTTCTGGGATATTGTTTTTTCTTTTCTGGCTTGGCTTAGTACTTACTAACTTTTAGTATGCTTATTAATGGACGCTATCTTCAACAAAGCTCCACAGCCCAAAAGGTCAACATACTACTGAAGCCACATCCATCATCACATCGTGAGCAAAGAGACTTGTCATCAGTGAACATTACAGCAGTTCCTATACCGGATGGTATAGTATGGGACAAGGTTGATTTTAACATATTCGGTCCGACCGAACTTTTAAAAATTAATCATATATTTAAAATTTCTTTAAGTGATATCATTACCTCAAGTACATTTTCTGATGATTGGGACTCTGAAACAGTTAATAACATGTTGTCTGATTTAGAGAAAACTGCCGCATTTTCTAATAATGAAATGTTAGAGGGTTCTTCAGATTATGACACATTGTACCGTTACCAACATTATGGTCATCATTTCCTGCACAAATCCATTTCACCTAGGAATGTTTTTGAGTACCATCAGTGGGAACATTGCCCAACACCACCAAAAAGTAGTTCACAAACGTTTGCACGGAAATTTTCATACTTTTCAGGGTTTAACACCACAGATCCAGCCTCATTTTATTACAAGGTTGCACCAACATCAGCACTGAAAATTATGTTGACAAACACTAAACAGATTTACTCTGCTTCGTTTTTGGCCCAATTGTCTGAACAGGGTTTCGACCTATGGAAAGACGAAATTGACTTAAAATCAGTTTGGGGTTCAAGGGACTGGCAAGTCCAGGGTACAGAGGCACTATTTAGAGCATGCCTCATTCCACAGCAGATGATCTTTTTAAATGATACTGTGCAACAGACATCCTGTCTTGGACATAGCCAAGAGCAAGGACCTGAACACCCCTAGGTTTCCAACACCGACATATGGGGAGTGGCAGAATTCAACTACAAAAGAAGGGGCAAAAGTGGATGACATCTTAGAGTACAATAGAACAGACCCAAATTGGAAACAGTGGGTGGTTTGGCCCTTAGACAGGAATAGCTGTCATAAGCGATTCCTGAACATCACCGAGGGACTCAGTATCCATAGGCCAGACCCATGTTATGTACAGAGAGAACATCCAGGGGTAGTGACATCCTACAGTGTTGGGAAGTTGTGCCTCGGTTGGCTAGAAACCTCAACACTTGCAGAAGTGAAACAACACTTATCTTTACTCTCACTTGACATGGATCTTAGGGACTTTTTACTAGGACCCAGGAAAACACGTCAAAAACATTTCATATATGCAGGCATATATGCTGCCTATAATGAAAACTGGAAGATTTCCCAACAAGAGGCCGCAGAGAGAATACGGGAAATAGACCGTATAAACTTAGAAAAAGCTTTAGCTGTGGTAGATAATGGGTTAACAACTTTGACCTCCAGGATATATTCATTGGGCAACATTGTATCTTCTGCTATCGACATACTGGAACAGGATTTTGCCATATTACAACACGGTCAATCTCAGTTACGTTCTATTATGTTATTAAGTTGGACGCTGCAATCTTTGCGTGCAGGCTTTGTGCCTTGGCGTTTTATAAGCAGTACGTCTCTGTTTTCTGAATACAATCTAACAGATACACAGATAGAAATGGCACAAAGGGGAGCTAAATATACAATGCTGCGTATTGAAAAACTGGACAGGCTACCATTCACAGTGGCGGAATCACCATCAACAGAATGGCTAATCCACGGCCATATCACTCTCCCGGTCACGACCTTTCAGTTTCAGTATTGCCCTGAGCAAAGACAGGCAGGCAGATACGAAAAATTGGGTAAAGAATACATTAAGGAATCCTGGGAATTACCATATAAATTTCGGTGCCGGAGTGGGGATCGTGAAGTATTCCTGAGTGGTACAAACTGCAGGAACGCTTTAAGCGGCTCTCTCATGTGTCAGGACATTATTTTACACGAAGCTTGTAATGGTTCGGTGGCGAATCTGTCTTGTCACATGAAAGGGACTCCAGCTGCCGTGATCACACCAGTTTTCGAGTTACTCTCGAATGGGAGATACTTGATGCTGAATGATCAAGGTTGCTGTGGCATGCTTCCGGGCATCGCCTATCTCGTCACCGTGAACGCCAGGGTTACTTGCTGTATATGCAAGTATTGTTTCCCCCAACAAGTACAGTCAGGGAGGCGCCTTCGTGGCCTTCGTTAGAGATATCTTTTATAAAATTTGACGCTTTGAGCAGAATGAAAGCCATGCTTTTACACCGAACTGTACCCTTAACCTCCGCTCGAGAGACCTTTGATCTTCAAGTTGCAAGGACCTCGACCGAGATACAGGCTCTTATTCGTACAAACTGCCCCTTTCATTTTGTAGAAATGGTGGGTCATATCTTTAACATGTCTGATACGAGTGGTATTGTACACTTATTTAAGACCATAGGGTCAGGTTTTCTAAGCACCTTCCAAACAGTCCTCGGAGTTATCCCAAATTTTATACACTCCGTATTTGGAAGCATCTTTTGGAGGTTTACCTCTGATACTGCTTTTAATAGCTGGAATCCTGATCGCCATTTTCCTGATACGCAATGGACGGCCCAATCACGAACGAAATGGCGAAAGCTCTTCTGGAACGTAGATACCGTGAGCGCATTGGTACAACATCTGGGCGTGCCTCACCTACGAGAACTGAGTGCTTCTTGGTTCTTATCGTTTAGACCAGTCTGGATGGACTGCATCTTACCTGTTCTTCGATGCCTGTTTTGCGGTGAAGAATGCGTGTTGGACATTTGTCTGACACTCGAGTCAGAGAGGCCTGCGGACTTGAACACGAGGCTGGAACCGCTGAGGTCCCACACTCGGCTGTGTCCCCAGCGTATTCCTATCCTGACGAATACATTTCTTGAAAATCCGCAGGTGCCTTTTACAACTGGGTTGAGCATCAGCTCAGCCACCACTTGCGCTGACACCAGCACAATCGCTACAACTAGCACTATGGGCACTGAGGTATAGACTACAGCACCGGCTGCCGATATGCCAACTATGGGCAGTACTGAATATCATCGACGTACTGTGTGAAATATTACAATTCTCGTCCCCTACAGCAAGTGACTGGGATGTTGCGTCTCCCAGCCGGGACACTTAGGGGCCGATTCCGATCTCGGCCGGAAGCGCACCTAACACTATTTGTCCGGAAAAAATACAAGCCGAATGCGTGTTTCCCGACCGAATCGTACACTCGTCCGGACGAACAAGTACGATGCGTATAACAACCCAGTTACCGAACGAGCCGTACTCACCCAATCCAGCTGCTGTTTCCCGCCCGAGCCGGAACCGTAAACGCCGATTCGAGCCGCACGGAAGCAAATACACAGCACCTTCCGGCCGGACTAGTACGATGCGCATTCCGTACGCGCCGAACCCGTCTCTACGTCCGGCACGTTTGAGCATCCGGGCGAGCCGCACATAAGCTCCGTTTCGCGCCACAAGACAATCCACGGCTACGAGACGAACAAGCCAGCGACGAGTACGCAGTCGAAGACACGAGAAACCCGAACGAGACGATCCAAGCATGAATCCCATTGCGCAGGTCCTACCTATACTCTACATCTATTACCGGGACCGGCAGGGACGCGTACGGCGCAGACGGTAAGTCAAACACCAACAAAACAAACAGACTACACGTACCCGAAATATGTCACACACACATAGGGATGCACAAATGACGTACACAAGCAACAGCAGAACCATAGGGGTGGGATGGCCAACACCAATGCCATACACACCCATAGGGGGATGGATGCCTACCACCAACACCACCCTACAACCACCCCTACTCAGGGGGGCCTGGATGCCTGTCACTACCACCACCCCTACTCGGGGGGGCATGGATGCCTGTCACTACTACCATCCCCACCCTTAGGGGGATGGATGCCTGCCACTACCACCACCCCTATCCAGGGGGGCCTGGATGCCTGCCACCACCACCAACCCTACTCAGGGGGGCTGGTTGCCTGTCACTACTACCATCCCCACTCATGGGGGATGGATGACTACCACTAACACCACCCCTACTCATAGGACGGATAATGCATGACACAACCAGCATACTCCCACATAAGGAATGACAGAAAATTACATCCCCCCCCCAACACCCTGACAAGCGTGTGTAGTCTGTGTCAAATGCCTACAAGACTGAACATGACATTGAACATACAATGTGACCCCCTAACACATGTGTCACACATAAATGTGTGTGGCCTCCACAATGCAAGCCGACCATGGCCACTGTGGCAATGGGCTCGAACACCCCATCACCACAGTGACCAAAAGGGATGTGTGGTGTCCATAGCTGATGCACTTTTTGAACAGTGTGGCAATGGGGCCTAAAGCCCCATCACCACAGTGACCAAAAGGGAAGTGTGGTGTCCATAGCTGATGCACTTTTGAACAGTGTGGCAATGGGGCCTAAAGCCCCATCACCACAGTGACCAAAAGGGAAGTGTGGTGTCGCCCCATCACCACAGTGACCAAAAGGGAAGTGTGGTGTCCATAGCTGATGCACTTTTTGAACAGTGTGGCAATGGGGCCTAAAGCCCCATCACCACAGTGACCAAAAGGGAAGTGTGGTGTCCATAGCTGATGCACTTTTTGAACAGTGTGGCAATGGGGCCTAAAGCACCATCACCACAGTGACCAAAAGGTAAGTATGGGGTCCATAGCTGATGCACTTTTTGAACAGTGTGGCAATGGGGCCTAAAGCCCCATCACCACAGTGACCAAAAGGGAAGTGTGGTGTCCATAGCTGATGCACATTTTGAACAGTGTGGCAATGGGGCCTAAAGCCCCATCACCACAGTGACCAAAAGGAAGTATGGGGTCCATAGCTGATGCAACTTTTAAACAGTGTGGCAATGGGGCCTAAAGCCCCATCACCACAGTGACCAAAAGGGAAGTGTGGTGTCCATAGCTGATGCACTTTTGAACAGTGTGGCAATGGGGCCTAAAGCCCCATCACCACAGTGACCAAAAGGGAAGTATGGGGTCCATAGCTGATGCAACTTTTGAACAGTGTGGCAATGGGGCCTAAAGCCCCATCACCACAGTGACCAAAAGGTAAGTATGGGGTCCATAGCTGATGCAACTTTTGAACAGTGTGGCAATGGGGCCGAAAGCACCATCACCACAGTGATCATAAGGTAAGTGTAGTCATGGTAAAAACTGCATGGATGAATCCTGGTCACACAACAACAAACACATCAGTGGCATAGTAGTGCTTGTGTCCCATAGCAACATAGATTGGTCGAGGCAAACAGTGCAGTGTCACTGAAACATCGTTTTGGCCATGTGCATACAAACATCACCCATGGGGTCCCACATTGTCAACATTCAGAAATAACACAATGACAGAAGTGACCATCATAATGCTGACCCACATATCTGCACCAATGGACACACAAATGTAGATATCCTGTGGAGACTGTAGATGTCAGGTGAACAAATACCGTACCATGGCAGCAATGGGACATACAAACCATGATTATTGTGCTGACTGATGACCTAGGAGTCCCAGGGACAGCAGGGGAAAGCCACCAAACAACATACAGCCAATGGCACACTCAAGATATGCCAATGCAGTGGTGCTAAGGCACAAACACAAACAGGCAGACTCACACTGCATATCAAACACAACGGGTGATGGGGGGGGAGGGGTGCCAGTGTCCCCAGGCAACCACACAACACATGAGGAGGCCTGAATTCCAACCACACAGATGTGTATACAGTGCCAGACAAAAGTTACTCATGGATCGGATACCCCTATGTGGGCAATCAGGCATTGTTAGATGAGAGGGAGCCCAAATTACACATGTCACACAAGCTTGTAGGAACAAAAACTAACACAGCAAGAGACAGACCCACCACAGCACCACCCCCAGGGACCCCACATTGTGCTGACACTAGCCTGCATGAGAATCCCACTGTGATGACAAAGGTAGATGTTGTTCACACTGTGAACCACAGCCATGTGTCCTGAGCAACAAACTTCCATCACACCTACACAACCTCTAATCAATCAGCACGGCCTGCCAGCCAAGGCCAATATGGAGGTAGGGGTCTAGCCGTGCAACAACTCACATTTGCACACACTCAACACCACACACCCTGATCCCCACCAATGTGCAGCAGTGAAGCTCACATGGACTGGTGACATTGCACATGCACCCATGACAATACCAGGGGTGGTGGTGGGAACTAAGGTGCAGAAAGCCATCACACATGGCCAGTCAACAAGACTCGTCAATGTCTGACACACAGCACAGTACGCTGTACAGGGGCATGATGTGAAATCCACCACAATCAATGGGATCCTGGCCATAGTCACACACCAACGAAGAAGCCAAGGTGACACACTAAGAACACACGTACACAACTTCCAACATTGCAGCTCTGACCCTGAGGAGTGGCAGCAGTCACACACACAACGTGTCACAATCACTGAAAGCTACCACAAACTGTAAATCACATGACTTGTGTAAACAAGTGCCAAGGGGAATCCTGAATGTGTCCCATCTGCGTTTGACCACATCCCCAGCCCTGCTCACAAAGACAACCTGGGATGACAACCTCATGAACATTAGTTTGCCATGCACCCACATCAAGGAGAAACCAGGTCCAAGATGCTGGATGAACACAGAACAACTCAGCAAGCATCACAAACAGGAACATCCCTAGGGACACAGCCTGTGTAGGAAAAGGGAAGGGAACACGCACAGACATGCTTACACACCACACAACACAGGCCCACACAATGTCACCGGATTACACATGCCATGAGGGCACTCCACTCCTGTGGAAGGTCCGCTGTGCCAAACCTTGTCTGTGCACGACCCAAACATGTCAGCAGAACACTCCATCAGTCAGTCAACAACTACAACACACAGAAGGCTCTGCTCACATCATCCTGGGTACGGGAGTGTCACGTCAGTCATCTGCATACACCCAAAACACGTGTCAAGCAAGTTGCACTGTATACACAGATGAGTCCTTCGACATTGATGTGCAAAACTGCATGTCCAGTGGAGCTGGGCACACAGTGAGGGAAATCGGAACATTAAACAGTGGTAAGCCCACCAGATGTGCATCAGTGTAAGACAAAGATGTTCATTTACAAATGCTAAACGTACATCCCTGTGTCAAATGCTGAACATTACACCCTCAGACTGCAGCAAAGGATGCCATAGATCCAGACTACAACAGGACACATATCCCATGGACCACATGGAGTCCATCACAGCAACACTTCATTTTCCTGATATGAACACTATTACAACTGCAAATGCAGGATGCTACTCATCCACATCATGTACATCAAAAGAAAAGCCACAATTAAACAAAAAGAGGCTTTATTCAGCAAAAGTCAAGGTAAACTCTGAAGTCGAAAGGAAACTAAGGCCAATGGCCAGTCCAAAATCACAGTCCCAACAGGGTGATAAGTGACAACTGGTCACCCATTGCTTGCCTGCACTGGTACGGACTTGGGACATCCCCCTTGGAGGGGCATACAAGGGGCAGGCCAGGCACTGCATGGACAGGATCAGGGGATGGCAGAGTGAGGCAGTGAAGGGGTGGTGGGTGCAGGAGTGTCACCGGCAACTGCAGTGGAGGTGTCTGACTCAGGGGGGGCCGGCACCACTGTGGTACACAAGTCAGTTGGTGTGGGTGCTGCAACCACTGCAGTGGGCTGGCTGATGTAGTGGACTGGGTCCCCACTGCAGTGCCCGAGTCAGACGGGGTGGTTGTGGACTCCACTGCAGTGCATGACTCCAAGGGAGTGGAAGGGTGGGCAGATGAGGTGGGCAGGACAGAGTGGGGACCCGGTCTCCACACCAGTGGCACTAACAGGCAGAGCGTCTGGGTTGGGGGTGGAAGAGCAAGTGGCAGGGGGAGGGCCTAAGCAGTCTGGGGATGCGGTATCGGTGTGTGGGGGAACCTGGGGCAGGGTGTGGCGGGGGAACCTGTGGAGTGGTGGCCTGGGGGATGGAGGAGAGAGACTGGGTGGTGGAGCTGCGTGGTGGTGGTGGTGGGGTCTTGCTCTTCCTGGTCCTGGGGGACTTTCGAATGGGGTCCTGTGTCTGCCTGCGCCTGGGGGAGGGTGTCCGGGGCGAGGGCACTCCCTCTGTGTGGGTGGACTTCCTCTTCCCCCGGTATGCTGGATCAGCAGGATCGGAGGGGAAGAGGCCGAGGTCACACAGGAAGATCTGCTGAGTAGGTGGGGTTGCAGGTGAGGCAAGGGAAGGGGTCTTGGAGGGAGAGGATTTGGAGGACTGCGGAGTGACTGTGGATGCCTGTGTGTGTGTCTGTTCCCCATCCCTGTGTGTGTGGTCTCAGTCCCCTGAGGATGCTTGTGTGCACGTCTTGCCTTTCTCTTGGGTGTGTCTGTGCTGCTCGTGTCTGTGTGCTTGGGTGATTGTGCAGGTGTGCATGTGCTTTGGACAGGTAGGGTGGCAGGAAGTGTGGATGGGGCAGAGGTGAGAGGGGTGAGGGACTGTTGGAGGAGGGACACGGCTGCCGTCAGGGAGGAGTCCATGGACTTATTGCTCCTCTGTAGGGCAGACATACCCGTCGAGATGCCCTCCATGAACGACACCAACTGTGTCAACAGAGTGGTGTGTGCATGGAGGACACTCAGCATTGCTGTCTGCCCTACATGGAGCTGCCGAAGGAGGTACACAGACTCCTCACTCAGGGCAGCAGGGGACACAGGGGCAGGGGTGCGGTGCCTGGCACGAAGGAGACACGCTCCTGAGCACGGGAGCCTCCACGGACCTCAGGAATGGGAGCCAATGGGAGGGCGGTGGTGGTGGTGGCGGGGCCAGACAGACTAGCTGGCCTTTGGTGGCTGCTGAGACCCGCCTCCACAAGGGAGTCATCCTCCGAGCTGCTGTGGTCCTCAGCTGAGGTGGATGGTGCTGAGGACTCCTCGGTGTGGCTCCCCTCGCCCTCTGTGCCACTGGGTCCCTCTGACCACTCGTCGGATGCTGACCCAGTCTGGCTCCGCTGCTCCTCCTGGTCCGTGGAGCTGTTCCCTCCTGTGGCCGTGGATGTATCTGCAAACAATTAGGGAAACAGACAAACATCAGTCACCTGCACTGACCGCACACACCACAGTAAGTACAGCACTTCACAGAGCAAGCCCTGGCATCCTTAGTTGAACATTGACTAAAGTCCTCACACAGATTCAGGGAAGCCAATTGTCAGTCTGATGGTCAACCATGGGACTCACACCCCTCCTGCCCTTGCACCCATCTGTCTGGTGCCTGTCTGATGGTAAGACCCCAGTGTGGACACATGCACCACCTACACAGTTGTTGGACATTGCAGGGAACACGGTGAAGTATGTGAACATGCACACATCACATCTCTTGCCACTGAGTCAGTGCAGGTGTCCAGAGAAAGGGATGGCCAGAGTCTAAATAGAAATGCATGTGATGCATACCAGCACCATACACCACGATCCACCCATGTCCAGATAGTCAATGCAACAATGGGGTGCATGTTGCACATGTCACTCCCCTGCAGGATCAGTCTTAGGAAGTTTAATGCCATGACACAGGCATGCGTGCAAAGTCATACATCACTGTCTCCAGTCACATGGCCATGGCAGCCAGCCAACAACAGTCTGCACTGTGTCACAGTCCTAGGACATGGGGAATGCACGTTATGTAACTGACAAGTGCACATGTCCATCCCCCAAAAACACATCATCTGAACTACTATTTGTCCACGTCATACCAATTGGACATATGGGGGACACGAAACACAACTCTCTGAACATGAGCACCTCACAGTGTGCTGTGAATGAAAAACAGCTGCCTGAAAGTCACAGTCGCATACACCTGTGTGCACAGTCAAGTGATCAGACACCTATAAGTCACAGAAGTATCGTCTCTCATGGTCACATATCAGATGGCATGCTGAGCCATAACCGACAAACATACCAGTAGTCCTGACAACGAAGCCACAGCACAATGACACAGAGGCAGACACCTGAGGGAACATGTCACTGATCACAACATGTCAGATGATCCACGGGAGTGGGAGTACAGAGTGTATTGTATGCCCTGGAGTAGGCATGACTGTCCAGCTCCACCTGTAAGAGGGATGAGTCCTGGACAGTAGGCAGGTGTCTAAGCATGTGTGACACACTTGATATACATACTCCTGAGGCCCAAACATTCTTCCCACCCACAGCATGGGGGTGTGCCAAATACCCCAGGGACATGTGGTGAATCAGATCAGCAAGTGGACCACAAATCAAAGTTACACCCAGATTACATGTCAGGACTTGGGCATTGTGTGAGCAATTGACCCACCTATGAATCCCACAACATAGTCACCGGAACAAATGCTGTCCCCCACCTTGAGCAAAGCAAAATGCAATGACACAGTCCCCAAGTGACACAATTTCCTGACTGTAAGGGCCACACATATGCGTATCAGATGAGGAGTGGGCATGTCACAATAGAGGGACATGGGTCCTGGACCACAAGACTGATGTACTGTGGAAGTTTAACCAGGCCAGAGGAGGGCACATAGCATGTCAGACAAAGTGCACAGTGCTGTCATGGACTCACCCCCTCCTTGCTGCTGTCTGGCCTTCAGCTGCCCATCCAGGTCAGGGAAGACCACCGCCAGGATCCTGAGCATGTGGGGGCTCAGGGTCCGGTGTCCGCCCCTCCTGCGAGGAGGCGACAGCTTCAGCTGGACCCTTGCGATCCTCCGGGTCCAGCCTCGAAGGTCCTGCCACCTCTTCTGGCAGTTGCGGATCCGGCGCTTGTAGTCCCCCACGGATTTTACTGCCCGGGCGATGGTCAGCCAGATTTTCTGTTTCTGGTGGGCATCAACCTGTGAGGATGACAAAGTGAAAATGCCATTACTACACATGCAACATGTCCGTGCATCACACAGTTGGATATACATGTCTCAATCACTGGGGCACATGATGTACACAGGCAGTGCAACGATGGCTATGAACAGTTTGCCAGCAGTTACTACATGGTATCATTGCATGGAAAGTAAACCTTGTTGGAATGCACTGTTACTGCACTGTACCTGTTCAGTGCATGTAACTACACACTTTGGGGGCTCAGAACTACTCAGTGAGCATGCTAGCCAGTGGTGTGCACACTGTAAGTCCTGCTAGTCAGACAACATGCAAAATTAGAAAGGCAGTGGACAGCACACTCACCTGCTCCCCTGGTGTCCCATACAGCTTGCTGTACTGTGGAAGGAGGCTGTCCAGCAGGGCCTGGTTCTCCTCAAGGCTGAAGGCTGGGGCTCTCTCCACAGTACGTGCCATTGCAGTAGCCAGAGGATGCAGAGACAGCAGCAGTGTTGGTGGCAGATGTCGTCCTGGAGCATGTAGTGCAGGCAAGTGAGCTCTCAGGGGAACAGCCAGCATTATATGTGTGCTGCAGAGGCAGATACTGTCCCATGTGTCCAAAGTGATAGGTCCAAGTCGTTTGCATCTTCTGAATCTGACCAATCCATGGAATAGCAGCACTAATACACGCCCACAGCATCCTTCAAATCTTCAACTTCATGACACCCATGATTATGCAACATTGTTGTGGCTGGCCAACTGAATTCACTGCATCAGACTCGTTGGAGCTTCGAAAACGCGTCCGTTGCCATGCCAGGCCCCAGCCAATGCGTGCGCACCGATCGGTCCATTGCTGTACAACGCGTATTTCGGGATACAACGCGTACCCGCTCACAACAGATGCAATGGGCCGGCCGGGCACACCGATCGGTCCATTGCTGTACAACGCCGTATTTCGGGATACAACAGATGCAATGGGCCGGCCGGGCACACCGATCGGTCCATTGCTGTACAACGCGTATTTCGGGATACAACGCATACCCGCTCACAACAGATGCAATGGGCCGGCCGGGCACACCGATCGGTCCATTGCTGTACAACGCGTATTTCGGGATACAACAGATGCAATGGGCCGGCCGGGCACACCGATCGGTCCATTGCTGTACAACGCGTATTTGGGGATACAACAGATGCAATGGGCCGGCCGGGCACACCGATCGGTCCATTGCTGTACAACGCGTATTTCGGATACAACAGATGCAATGGGCCGGCCGGGCACACCGATCGGTCCATTGCTGTACAACGCGTATTTCGGGATACAACAGATGCAATGGGCCGGCCGGGCACACCGATCGGTCCATTGCTGTACAACGCGTATTTCAGGATACAACAGATGCAATGGGCCGGCCGGGCACACCGATCGGTCCATTGCTGTACAACGCGTATTTTGGGATGCAACAGATGCAATGGGCCGGCCGGGCACACCGATCGGTTCATTGCTTTACAACGCGTACCTGTACAGGTCAGTCGCATATGTCACCATGCTTGTCACTGGTGAACGTATGCCAGCCACATATACCTGCCAGAGACACAGGGGCACACCTACAACACCACACCCAGTCCACACTGTTTCCTAAGGCATGTAAGGCTGCATTACCTTTTCTGTGTATGGGGGTTGACATGTGGTTTCTGTGGTGGCACTTGTGGACAGCCACACCCAGGCTGTGCATGTGTTAATGGGGACAGGGTCCTTTGTGTGTTGTGCACATGACCACTGTGATGTGCAACAGTTCATTTTGGAGCATGTGGCATGGTCACATTTCCAGGTTGTGTATGTGTGTGACATGTCACATACCCCCAGGGTCCCATGGGGGAAGGCATGTACGTCACAGGATGACCCATAGCCACAATAGTGATGTCCCTCCACAGTCTGTGTGCATGTTGTGTTTCCGATGTCTCTGATTCCATGTGCAAGATGGGAGACAGTCTCCACATCAACGTTGTTTGTGCATGGACTTTGATGTTGTGCGTCACTGGCGTCCATGTCTGATCCTGCGGAGGCGACCGGGGCCACTACCTGTGGGAGTCATGTTTGTTTTTCTGACGTGTACATGATACGCCATGTCATGCCAGTGTCCATGTGGCAAGACAGGGTCACTGGGAATCTACCTGTCAATGAGCTGTGATGCCTGTGGCGCATCTGTCCAGACATGTCACTGTGGTGTGTGTGGAACGTGACAGCAGGAAATGGGCACTGTGACACAGCCTAATGAGTTTCCCATAGCACAACCTGGTACCTGTTGTGCACACATGTTGTACTGAGAAGTTAGATGATGGGCATGTAGGTGTGAGTTATGTCCGAACAGAACGGCACACACATCAAGTACTTGTGTCTCATAATGATGTATCATGTGAAATTGAGTATGGTGAATGGCACATATGTGGGGTGACTGACAATCTTTCTTTCTTCAACCTATGCACTGCAGGGCTCCAGCTGTCCATAGACCATTCCCTGACCTGGCAACGATGGTGGAACGTGACAGCATCCGACGGTACCGCTTCACCAGGCAGCTGATTGATGATTTGGCAGTGCGCTTGGCACCACATTTGCAACCTGGCCGGACGTACCCTACTGCGCTGACACCCAAGGTGAAGGTAATGGCAGCCCTACACTTCTTTGCCACCAGTACCTTTCAACACACTGTGGCGACTGCCGGTGGGATGTCACAGACTATGTTCAGCCGTGTGCTACGCAATGTTTTGGAGGCAATGTTGAGATGCCTGAACCAGTACATCTATTTCCTTACACGTCAACAACTCAATGACGTCAAGAGTGACTTCTATGCCCTGGGGAGGATGCCACATGTCATTGGCTCCATTGATGGGACACATGTGGCTTTGATACCACCACAGGCACATGAGCAGGCATACCGGAACCGTAAACATTACCATTCGATCAATGCTTTGGTGGTATGTCTTGCAGATATGAGCATCACACGTGTGTGCCCGTTTCCCTGGTTCAGCACACGATGCCTACGTGATGAGGAGTAGTCGCATCCCGAGGATGATGGCACAGATGCAGAACCAGCGTGCCTGGCTTGTCGGTGTGTACTGACTTTGTACCATTGTGTGTGTTCTGATCTGTAGTATTCCACCCACTTTTCCAACTCAGCTAATGTGCACTTGTCTGTCCGTAGGTGACTCCGGATACCCCAACATCCCGTGGTTGCTGACACCCCTCAGGAACCCTGTGACACCAGCCCAGATGCGCTACAATGAGGCACATGGTCGGACCAGGAGAGTGATTGAGCGGACCTTTGGTCTCCTGAAGAGCCGCTTCCGCTGCCTGGACAAGACAGGAGGGGCCCTCCCATATGCCCCAGCAAAGGTGTGCAAGATTGTCATCGTCTGCTGCATGCTACACAACCTGGCAGTGCGGAAGGAGTTGCCTCTCATCCTGGATGACGATGACCAACGTCCGCCACCTGTGGAGGATCCTGGCCTGGACCACGATGCAAGTGATGATGATGATGATGATGGTGATGTCCGCACACAGCTCATCACCAACTTCTTCAGCTGAATGTGAGTATCCAGGGAGATGTAATGTGAATGATGTGAGTTTGCATGATATGTGTGGGTGGTGCTCTGGTGCTGTTTGAGTGTGGCCATGTGCTACTTGACTGGATGTGTGCAGCAATGTGTCCTTACAGGTAGTATGTACTCCCCAACAGTTTTGACATGCTAACTTGGTTTTGTGTAGTTGTCTTGTGACATGTATTGGGCATGAGTATTGCAGTTCTGTCCTGTTCTTCAGTGGTTTTAACTGTGTGTCATGTCTATCCTTCACAGGGTGCTTACTGAGTACTTTGGTCAACTTGGATCCCCCGACACCATGATTCAGCTTTCAGGGTGGCAGCAGTAGTTTGCCTACAAGTGATGTGCCACACACCCCTGGACTTCATATCTTCTGCACTTGTTTACTGTGTGGCCACTGCCACGTGGGTAAACCTTGCATTTGTAGTGGAAACAACATGTTGCAAATGTGTAATGAACCTGTGCTTCACTTTGGGATGTGCGTTGTCTGTGGTCACACATCTGACTGACATTTGCTTACTGCACCTGTGGGCTAGTTGACACAGACTCTGAATAGGTGTGGTGTCTGTGCATTTCACTGTATTTCCTGGCAACATCACTGTGGGCGATGAGTCCGATGGCCCTGGTGTCTCTGTGTTGTGTAGCCCTAGTGGTGTGTCTCCCTCATATGTGTCACGTCACCATGACTCACAAGAGGAAAAACCCTCCTTCTGTACCCAAACCACAGTCTAGATAAGGTTCAGCCCTCAGCGCCCGTTATTGTGGAGAATAGGGAACTAATGTAGGTGAAAGATTATGCCTATATTAGGGCATCTCAAACCATGCCTATATTAGGGCATCTATATGAAACATAACACCCAGTCCTCTTAATAGTCAACAATAATAAACAATGACAGCAAACTACTAATTAATACTAGGTGGTAGCGCATATAATTGTCAGTGAGCCACATACAAAAAAAAATTTAAATTGTAAAAGCATATTAAAAACATTTCTAATAACCATTCCACCGGGCAACCACACTGATACGCCCCTATTGCGCTTTCCCGCCACCTCCTTTGCCTGCAGTCATGTCCATTGGTCCGCTACATATGCCCACTTGCTTCCTTCTCTCCTCGCCCACCACCTTTTTCTCTTTCTCTCTTTCTCCTTATTCCTGTCTGTTGCTCCCTCACTTGACTCGCCACTTGCCTTCCCCACAGGTGGGGTTTATATACGTGCTTGATGTCCTCCACTGCTGGCTCATTAGGGACCGGAGGTGACTGGCAGCATATCCTCATTGTCATGTCGCCTGGTGGGGCGGGTCAAGGTTGTTCTTCAATAGTTGGCTACTGGTATATGGCCGGCCTGCTAAGGAGGCGTAAGCGATATGCTGAATCTATGGGCGGTACCCTGCTGCTTCCTGTGATGATGACTCACGTGGTCACCCAGCCCGATGGTCCTCATTGTGACACCTCTACTCTCTCCCCCCGTTCAAGGCCGCTCTCACTTGCTCATTTCCTCCCCCTGCTTCTTTCCTCGGGACTCTCGACCCCCCCTCCCCTCTTTTTCCTTCCTTTATTCTTCTGTATATCTCTTATACTTGAAGTTGACTTGTTTTCAGTTGACCCCATTCTCTAAAGGAGCTTTCATGTGACGCCTAACGTATAAGATTGTATAAGGACGCGGCCGGCCCTATTTGGGTTGTAGGCGACTTGCTGTGTATCACCCCGCTGAAGCAAAATTCTATAATGATCCTCTTATGCTTCCTGAACGATTGCTCAATGACGCGGCCGGCCCCTCATGGGGTTGTAGGCGGCTTGCCGTGTAGATGTTATGCCTCCTATTGCTTTCTTAATAAAAAAAGAGTTGAACCAAAAACATTTCTAAGAGGGGAAAAATGTGTGGAGTCAGTTTTTGAAATTGTACTCAAGCTAAAGGTGTAGCTGAGTTAATTTATAGAATTTAAAACTCTTACAAGCGTTTTAGAAGGCCATGCTTTCTCTAGCGATAGTGTCAATTAAGTAGGAATTGTTCCAAATTTAATCAGAGTCGAAATGAAAAAGGAAACTCCGAATTCTTTCCCAGCACATGATGAGCCAATTGAAGATTTAGGGGTCGATCCGATTCGGGCCGGAAAAAAAACCGACCGACTCGGTATGGGATAATAGTCCGACCGACACGTACCGTACATGGGTTTTTCCCAAACAATGGCCTCCTATAACATCTAAGCTCTAGATGAGGTCATTGTTCCCAGGGCTTTGCGCTTCTCGAATTTTTTACTTCTTGGGTACTTTAATATCCATTTGGATTGCGTGGAGGCAAGTGACACTAGGGAATTATGTGATTCACTCAACCTGGCTCAACTCACCCAATGGATTAGTTCTCCGTCACATCGCAGTGGGCATATTTTAGACCCGGTTTGCTCCAATTTCCCTTTATGTGTTAAGGAACCTTTTCGAGTTTCCTGGTTGGATCACTTTCTGATCCATTTCTCATGGACCATTCAGATGCCTTATCTTATTAAGGTGTTACAGCAAACACTGGCTGAAGAAGGGTGACATACCCTGAAACCGGTCCCAGGATGCTTGTTTCTGGTCCAGGGAGGACCTGGCCTGGCAGTTCGGTCTGGACTGTTCCCATGGGGCACAGAGTCAAGACTGATTTGCATATGGCTGGGTCCAAACTGGGGTGGCATAGTGTGCAAAAGAACGATGGATTTAACCCAGATCTTTTGACTGGGGGAGAATGTTTGCATTGTCAGCATTCCGTCCATCATTTGTTTGCTGTAACACTTATCTTATTAAGGGACATCACCAAGGCAGACCTTCTCAAAGAATCGACCCTTCTGCTCTGAGTCTAGTCCTGTCAGACACACGTCCTACTGCTGCCAAGGATCTGGGTGGAGCTTTGGAGAGCTTCACTAATTGGATTTCACAGGCAGTGGAATATTTATCCCCGCCTCTCTCTAACAAGCGAGTAAGAAATGCCCCCTCTAAACCTTGGTGTTCTAGCAAGCTTAAGGAGCTAAAACAGCTCTGTAAAAATTTGAACGAAGCTGGAGACAGGCGTATTGCCCTCTGGCCAATGCAGCATTAAGGAAGGCTCAGAAAGTATATTATGCTTCTATTAGGCAGGCTAAAAGCAGTTATTATGCGGAGCGCATTGCCATGTCTAAAAATAATTCCAAGGAAATTTTTTCAATCGTTCAGAGCTTTCTAACTCCTGGCACAGAGCGCATTGCCTTTCCTGCCTCTGATACATGGTGCGAGAAATTGTCTTGTTTCTTCATTGATAAGATCCAGACGATCCAGGACAATTTTGGGACTAGTACCCCCGGGCAGGCGGGGTCTCCTCTTCAGAATACTCCAGTTTCTAATTCATCTTTCTCTTTTCCGATGGGATTTTCTCCTATTGCCCCTCATGACTCATTGTCTATCCTTTAATCATTGAAATCGGGTTCTCCGGCCGACCCCTGTCTGGCTAGGCTGTTAGCGGCGGCTGCTGAGGCGGTCAATCCTGAGGTTAATACCATCATCAATATGTCGCTTCAGACCGCCACAGTTCCACTTGAGTGGAAACAGGCCAAATTGCTACCGCTATTAAAAAAGCCTTCTTTAGACCCCTCCACGCTAGCTAGCTACCGACCCATTTCTCTTCTCCCGGCTGTGGCGAAAGTGTGCGAGAAAGCGGTTTATAAACAGTTTGCCAACTTTGTTGAAACATCTGGCTTGCTCCACCCAGCCCAATTGGGATTCAGGGCTACATATAGCACAGAGACGGCCCTTGTTGAAATGTCGGAGGCTATAAGAGAATGTCTGGATGCAGGCGGCAGAGCGGCTCTGATTTTATTGGATCTCTCTGCCGCCTTTGATATGGTGCCCCACCGCCAACTACTTGCCCGTCTCTCAAGCATCGGCGTCTCTGGTCTGGCATGGGATTGGCTCAAATCATTTCTAGAGGACAGAACACAGCAGGTATGGTTGCCTCCGTTCTCCTCGGCCCCAAGAAAGGTGACCACAGGAGTTCCGCAGGGCTCCACTCTGAGTCCTCTTCTTTTCAATATATATGTTACTCCCCTGATTTATCTAGCAGAGGAGCTGGGAGCTAAGATCATAGCTTATGCAGATGATACACAGCTCCTCTTTACTTGGAAGGAAAACGACCTGTCCCCGGATCGAGCTAAGGACCGTCTTTCAGCCGTCTTTAAATGGCTCGCACTGGCTCAGCCTAAGTGTAACGAGGACAAGTCGGAGGTACTTCTGTATGGGTCCTTTCCCCCACAATTTAGGGAGGCACTCTGGCCCACAGAGTACCCCTACCTAATTCGGTAGAGCCATCCTGTTAAGAATCTGGGGGTCTGGTTTAGTGAGGACCTCCGGTTTTCCACGCAGATAAAAAAACTTGCTGGATTGTGCTTTGGCACACTGAAGTCGCTCAGGAATGCGCTGTATATTGGCTTGCCGGGGTACCAGTTGAAAAAATTGCAAATAATACAAAATGCTGCAGCCAGAGCTTTGCTCGGCATCCCAGGAAGATCAAGTATAAAACAACATCTGCGGGACTTACATTGGCTTCCTGTGGCTCAACGTGTCCAATTTAAAGCTCTCATTCTTGCCCATGGACCTCTTCATGGATCTGGGCCGCCTTATCTCAGGAGACGCTTTGGCTTTTACGTTCCTCGAAGACAGCTGCGTTCAGCCTCGCAGCGTCTTGCAGTGATACCCCGCTTTCGCCTTACACGAATGGGGGGCAGTTCCCTATCTTTTAAGGCAGCAGAAGCGTGGAATTCCCTTCCATATGAACTGCGGAATATACAAGACCCCAGGCTGTTTAAGAAGCAGCTAAAGACCCTGCTTTTCAATTAATCTACATTTCTTCTCAGCTCCGTTGCATTGGCATTTGGCTTCCGCGCCGGGACACTCCTGAGTATCCGTGCGCGTTATAAGTGCTAATAACATAACATAACATCTTCAATGTGCTCATCCAGTGTGATTAAATATTCATAAGAGTCCTAGGAAACCAGGCAGGGGCTAGAATCCACCTGCATAAACATCTACGTAAACGGTTCATCCCATACGTCATCTTCATACCTAATAATGGCCACCACAAGACACAAGGGACAAAGGGACTCTATACTTTTCTGTATAAATACAGCACCTCTTGCTATCAGTAGTTAGAGGGAACCGAGACTTCCAGGCCAACACACTGACCAGAGACACTGAGGCTCCTGCATGCAGTCGCTCCAGCTGACAGTGGTCTAATCATCCCTTGCGGGGTGTCCAACTCGAGACCAGGACGAGGTCCCACACTCTCATTATTCAGGTAATGGGGTTCGACTAAATCCTAGCGGGATTCTTGGCTTCTTTCGCACCTACTCACATGCTAGGTACACTTAGGTACATCTAGACAGGCATCGTAGGAGTATACACTTTATTTTATAAATGCATTTTATATTCATGTATATGTTCATGACTATTGCAAAATGGTAGAACTGTACTATCCCTTTTTATTCACTGTACTGCTGATCATATATCTCTGCTACTGTTTAACAGTTGTCGCAGCACATATATTTTATACTAGAAGAACAACTGTGCGATAAATTCTTATTATAAACACGCTCGACTGTTTCTTCTGTGTAACTCTCTGAGACCAAATGAGCAAGCACAAGTGACTGAGCGAAAAGTAGTACATTGTTTCCACGAGTCTGAGGAATCAGGGTTGTCATGTTCTGAGGTTGCCAAAAACGAATCTCTCTGATAACAAGCATTGGAAATGCAATAGGTCTCGCATTTGCTTAAGTTAGAGCTATTGGCGTTGTAAATGGCGTTGTAAATGACTATGGGGCCGATTCCGATCTCGGCCGGTAGGGCTCCGAATAGGATTCGGCTTTACCGGATCCGATCCGGAGCCCTTTTCCCGACCGAATCGTACGCGGGTCTGGCCGAGCGAGTACGATGCGACTCGCCGACCGACTCGTCCGGGCGACCCGACCGCTCCGACCGACTCGTACCCGGATCGTACCGCTCCGACCGACTCGCTCGGACCCGATTCGCACCGCGCAATGGAGACGCTTCCGGCCGGGTAAGTACGATGCGCACCTCGACCGCTCCGACCGACTCGCGCCGTCCGACTCGAACTCGCTGTCGGAGCCGTACTTTGGGGGTCCGTGTCGGACCCCCTGTACGCGTACCCGCGCGAGGCGCACACAGGGGGACCCATGGGTCCCCCTACCTGTGCGTGTACGCCGCGAGCGCTCGCGGCGTACTCGCTGTAGGGCGCGCCTTGTCCGCCTCGCACCCATTGAGGCAATGGGAGCCCGCGTACGCGTTGTAGCGACCGGCTCCCATTGAGTTCAATGGAGTCCGACCGACTCGTGTCCGGTGGCATACGAATGCATCGGACTCGTTCGGTCGGACTGCACGGGTCCGATTCGGTCGGAAATCTCTCCGGGCCCGGCTCGGTCGGAGAGATTTCCGGCCCGATTCGGAATCGACCCCTATGTCTTTTATCCATGTGTTATGGAGTGTATGTGGTGTGTAGTGAAGTTCCCGGTTTCAGATTTACTTGTAGAGCTGTGCAGTGTTTGAAATAATAGTTCTTTTTGCAGAGTTCTTTATTGGTTCTTCCAACAAAAGTGTGTTACTGTCTCACTGCCCCAGACCTGCTTGCTGGTCTGCTGGCCTCAGGTTCCCAGCGATTCTCAGCTAATCTGTTTAATACTTGCTTACACTGCCAAGATGTGGCAGGATTTTTTTAAGCCCCTAACAAGTTTATTGTTATATGTAAAAAGTGGGTGTATACATAAACTCACTTATGCAATGCTTTGCTTATTTTATTATTTACTTGTGTTGACCCTTGCCCATCGGGTAAACCCCCTGCCTTTTATAAAAGAGCTGTACCCCTAATAACCACTAGAGGGCTTTTTGAGTGCAGCCCTCACCAACAGGAATGAACCAGGACTAGTAGTCAAAACGACTCAATAGTTATTGCATTCTCACAAACATGGATGGCGTCGCTCAGCACTTCCAATAAATTCATCTTAGTTCACAAAACCTTGTATATCCACGTTTAAGGACAGCGGATTGAAATGTTTTTAGATACTATGTATGAATTTATGGAATATTGATGAGGCATGATAATTTCCCTTCAAATGCCCATACCATTTAATGTACACATTTTACCTCACATTTCCATGGCTCTTTACTGGTTTACACATGCCCCGCTGTCATCGCATGCTCTGTATCTTAAGGCAGTCACGCGCTGTTCCAGTTTCGAGTTCAGTGTCTGAGATACTGGGGCAGAGGTTTGTTATCCGAGTACCAACTAAATATTGAAACATAACATTAGGGCGCTGGGGCCAGACAGCATTCCTGAGCGCCAAGGACAACTTTGACGGATTAATGTGGTGAGGGGTGTAAAGGGGAGGCATTAAAACAGGAGTTGGTATGGTCCAGCAGCCACCCCTCCCCACCAGAGGCAAGGAATGCGTGGACATATTAGCGTAGGCCCGCCATGCAGTATCTCACCATGATAGAATATTCCAGCAAGATAAGGAACAGAGATAAGGGCTGGGCAGCTAACAAAGCACCAAACCCCCACCCCCACCCCCCGCTTTCCAAGCCCCCCTCCCCTAGTTATGTGACGGTCACGTGGGTTCAGAAAGACAATACTCAGCTACCACCTAATGTGGCATTAAATATAACATGTTTTTGGGGCACCTTTTGGGTATCACTTTTCTGCTTTTGCTATAAACTACACGAAAGATATGAAAAAGTGGGCTTATCTAATAAAAGGTATAGGTGGCGGAAGAGGAGTGGTCTAGAGAGGGAGAGTAACATACGTGTCTTCAAATGAAACCATGCACAGAACATTGCCTTTTGATGTGGAGCTAGAGATGAGAGGGGGTGTGGCCTGGTTTCAGTATTGCAGACTGTGTAACCAAGAAACCTAACGTCCCGGCTTCCCCTTGAACACATTGTGTCAATCTGGACAAGTCACTTTAGCTCGACGTTTCTACTGTGAATTCGGATCACGGTCCGCTTCACATAACTCCCTCACTCACATATGGATGCCCATATATAATTTCAAGTATCAGTTTAGAGCACACCACAAACTAAATTGTTTCCACTCTTACTTATGGCAAAAATACGTGTGACGCACTTGTCGTCCCCTCACGGAAAGGTGAAATAAATAACATATCACATTATTCAGGGACGGGAGCGTTCTATAGCTAGGTAAACTTACAGAGATGTGCGTATAATGTGGGAGGGAGTTAGACAGCTAGGGCTCCTCCGGTAAACAGTCAGTTACACTGAAAAAAATAACCATTTTTACCTAAACAGCAGCCATGATTAAAAGCCCCTTGACTCGGTAACACGAGGATCAGCAGCCATGCCTTGCCCTGGGACGCCATGTTAGGTGTAGCGCCCTCCACCAGTAGCATAGCGAGGATGCCATGGGCCCGGGTGCAAGCAATGAAACTTGCCCCTTTGGCTGTTGTTGGGATAATTAATATAGCAACTATTGGGGCCCAGTGCCCCCTCGGGGCTTTGTATCCCGGTGCCACTGCGCCTGCTGCACCAATGATAGAAGCTACGTCCCTGCTCTCCACGCACCTCTCGGGTGTGACGAAGCGCTGCTCTGGCCCGGGAAGGCGGGGTGCAGTTTGAGGAGGCAGCGCTCCAGAAGCAGGGTGTTATATACGCGCTGGATGGATAGCTCAGCTAAGCGGGTGAAAGGTCGTCGGCATTAGGACTCAAGGGCTGATGTGTGTGTGTGGGTGGGTCAGAAAACAAGCAGCAAAACTAATAGGGGGAAGAGAGGTATAAAAAGAAAGGTCTGTGTATCTCGGGCAAGGAGCGCGAGCTACCCTCAGAATTAGCGCGGATGACTCCGGAAATGGTAAAGCAATGGACGTGCATGGCCAGGCTCGTGACTGCATGCTGGTGGGAGTGAGTGGGGATGCAGTAACAGCGACTGCACGCTGATGGGAGGGAGTGGGGATGCGGTAACAGCAGATGTGCTCGCCAGCCAAAGCGCTTGGAGTCGGCTCGCTCTACCTACAGCATTATGCTTTCTTGTTTAAGCATTACTAGTTACGTAAAACCATACACAAGATACGGGGCACTACAGACCCCTTCCAAAATGAGCGCCTAGGTTAAGGAGCGCTAAGGTGCCGTACTGGTTATAGAAGGCGCTATACAAATGTTGATGCCTTAACAAAGAACAGCCCTCGCTTTGCGCGAGCGCCCACACTCATCGCATGCATTTATTCTTCGCAGCCGGAATGACGAAAACAAAGTGCTCACCCACTAATTAAAGGAGACAGTATCACGCCGCCAGTAAAGGATCCAGTCCTGGTGGGCGGGGCGAAAAGGAGACAGGGCGGTAACCAGGAGGGACTAAAAAGCCTCAGTCACAATGAAAAGACACCGTTTACCATAAACAATGACGCAAACCAATCGAAATAACGGGCGGAGCCTAAACTCCACTTCTCAAAGTAAATCGATTACAAGAAGCCTCGCAGAGCGAGCAGCGCATGCGAGCTGCAATGCCAGGCGAGATCTAAAAAGGAGATTCTAGTGGCACTGTGAGCTAGCTAATACAAACAGGCTAACATACGCGGTGGGGGTGCTCAGAATCAGTCTGCCACCAGGCCCACAGTGTATGTTATCCAAAAGCGCAGGTCCTGCAGGGGTACTATAGGAACTACACTACAGAACCCATAACGTAAAATATGAAATGTTATTATCCAATACTTTAATACAACTGTCTACATAACGAGATGCTCAGTGATCATAATCCCAAATAGAATTGTAATTCAACACATGTAATTTTCATTGGAGGGTAGTGGTCTTTTTGCCATGAGCCATGCCTTTTTGACATTTGGAAGTCTTAAGCGCATGAATACATATGTAGATTAGATAAAGCAATTCTGTCACAAAGTTGTTGATAAAATTGCACGTTGCGGACATGGAGACTGGGAAATAATGTGACTGTAGTACAATTCGCTCCCACTGTAATAGTCACAAATACATAGTTGCCTGTGCCCTGCCATGATGGTGCACAGTAGAGAATGTTGCAGTTTCTTTATATTAATGTTCCCTTTTAGTGTGAAAGTATGAGGCTTGTGTTCTGTTAACAAACCAGCAACAGAAAATTAGAAGTCACCCATGGTATTAAAACGTGGTCTGAATAGGCAATAGAGGAATGTGCATGGCAATAGAAATATGAATACATTGGGTATATTTGTGTATCATTACTATGCAATGCAGTTATTCAGCTTATTATATCTGTAAAGGGTCACAAGGATTGCTGCTCGGTTTGCAGTTTGTCAAAAGTAAATTACCTTGTTGGTTTATTATTCAGAAATTCCAACTCCTCAAGGAGGAGAGATTCTTGAAGGTTAGAGATAACTGGCATCTCCTTATTCAGTTTTGTTCTCTACTCCAAAGTGATTTCTGTGGTGCAGTGCAATACCCAAACACACCAAGGATTGACTTTTTATCCTGGGTATTCTTTCCAGGGTGTAAGGACTGACACTGCTCCGGATGGAGCTCTTGGCCCCTCAGCTTTCTACCCTTCACCAGCTTCAGTAGACCAAATTTCATGTCTTCCAGTGGATCCAGCAACTGCTACACTTGTCTTTACAGTGACGTACTACCAATCACGCAGAGTTTGTCATTCATCAAAACTCTACTAAATTGTTCCTGCAACCTATGGGTTTAGTCCCCATTGTGGACAACCTGAATATCTACGAGCATCATTTCCCTTTATTCAGACTGATCTTCAGCTATCCGCCTCTGGACTGTCTCTAGAAGACCAGGCTCATCCAAACATTCAAGCCCCCAACTTTTCACTTTTCTCTCTCATCAGGCCACACACACTCTTTTCACCAAAAAGCCATCCAGTTTCAACTGTGTTGTTGCTTTGCTCGGGGTCTTGCTTGAAAACTCTTATGTTATCACCTTAACTGTCGACCTCTCTCCTGAATATTTATGGACAAAGAAATGAAGGCTGAAATATAGTGAAGATGTTGGACTGAAAGCAAGGGGCAGTAGGAGGGACAGATATTACCCATAAGGGCTGAGGAGCACAGGTTTTGTGTGGCATCTTAGAAGGCACACGACTACTTCATAAAAGAAGAGTAGTATAAGTATTATGCAAGTTGGAGAGGTCAACCAACAACATCTACATTAGTCAGTGGCGTAACATTAGCCCCCACAGAGCAGGGGGACCCCTGAGCTCTAGGGGGCCCCCTCTGGCACTGTGCAGGGGTAGCAGGCTCCTGGCCTGAGAGCTCCGGACTAAATCCGGAGCGTGGGGGGCAACCTCCATGTACTTTGCAGAGGGGTCCCCTCAAGGTTTGTTACTCCACTGACATTAGTGCCTGCGTATCTCCAGAAAATCTCACAACAGACCAGAATGAATACCTTGTGGGACACTCGTAATGTATAGCTGTCTTGCAGACAAAATCGGAAGAATATTGCAGATGAAAATTGTCAGATATGGCTATTGATAGGAAAAACAGAGCAAGGACAGACAAAATTAACCTGACAGTTTTCACGGCATCACAACAAGGCACATGGAGGACCAAGTAATGTACAGAGTTGCAGGGCAATGGGGCCGGCCAGCTGCAGACACAACAGAGGCCCCCCACTGACCTTACCACTGTCTGTCTACTACACTGCCCTCATCTCCATCCAAGACGTTTGCAGACGACTCAACCACCTACTCTAAATGGGGCCTGGCTATGCTAACGCAACGAGAGTCTAAAACCTGGGACAACCTTAGGGATTGCACAATTTATTCCAGTCAATTCAAATCGTTTCACAATTTAATGGTACAGCAAGGTTTTTAAGTTTCGTGTTTGATATACAGATTTCCAGAACTTCAGCTTTAACCAGATTGAGATGCATATGTATAGGCTAAAATAATCTCTTTAAAGTTGCCAACCTATGCATACCTGCATTAAATTTATATAAGTGACATATAAATGCTTAAAATGATTTAGGGCAATTTCAGAATTACATACAGATTTAAGGAGAATAATTCCTAATCACAACTCAGCCTATGTACTACTTGTTTGCCAAGCCTAATCGACTTCATTCTCTTTTGAATGTTCCAGAGTGGAATTAGTCTTTCTTAGAAATGAAGCATAAGGTACTGATAAGAACTGCAGTTTGAGACCTCTACCCACTGCGTGTTTTCTGGTAATGCATTGGAAGCCTTGCTCACTGACTTTAGCAATACCTAAACTTTCTGTCTTGGCTCCAAGCAGCCTTATGTCCGGTCTGCTTTGTGGGCACAAGAACAAGGCAGCAGCAAATTTGATAAGCTCAGATCCCAGACATATGCTACCGAAGACCTTCAAGAGCCTTGGCAGGAGCCAAAATACCTTAACAAACCTGTGATGGAGCATTTAGTCTTCTTAAGTTGTTTCAGCATAGCACCTCTTGTAAATGAACAACTTCTTAAGTTGTTTCTGCATAGCACCTCTTGTAAATGAACACATGGTCTTGGGAACCGTAGGAAGATACACTTTTAGGTGTGTAAAGAATCAAGCATTTAAAACTATTTTGTATTTCCCTTCTCTAGTTTGGCTAACCACAGCCCTTTCTCTCTCTCTCTCTCTCTCTTATCTTATATTAGAACATTGGAATGTTGGGAGCTCCATTGAAGACAATCGAGTGCTCCATGCTTCTACAGGCCGGTAAAGGCCCGCAGGTCAACATTCCAATGTTTTACAAAGGCTTCTCAGAGCTCGAGGGGATTTAAATCCCCTCGTTGCTTCGAGAAGCCTTTGTTTTATTTGTTAGAACATTCTGCCCTCTAGTGGCAGAATGTTCTAATAGCCTTATAGCCCTTCGTAGCAGGGCTATACCGGCTATTAAAGTCCCTCACCCTTGTTAAAGTCCCTCGCCTTCGGCTCGGGCCTTTAACGCGGGAGCGGGCCTATAATAGCCGGTATAGCCCGCTACGGCGGGCTATAAGGCTATATTATGTATCTAACATTTATAGAGGTTTAATATTTGCAGAGAACTGCTACCCATGAGGCTATCCATAGCTGATTCTGAGAGTGTGAAAGTGATAGCTGATACCTGCACCTATTGAAATAAGAACGCTTTAAACTTCTACATGTTACTGAGATGGGTTGAGTTTTATCTTGGGTGAATACCAAGAGCATTCCCATATCTGACCGCAAGGATCATAAAGGAGCAAATTCCAACACTCGCAGATAAAGTAACATATTTAACAAATGGATTCTCCTTAAATCAAATGAATGTAGTAGTTACCTTTTGTATAAAATATAAAGCTACTGGCAAAACAGATTGTAGGAAATCGGTTGCGCCCATTTAATCTCCCTGGATTTTTCACTTTTGGACTAGCCTGTTTTGGACTTTTCCGTCAGTCTCATTCACTGTAAAATCTGTGGATATAGACTGAGAGTGTTAACCGCCAGTGTCCCTTTTTAAGATAAGGTTCACTGCTGTGCAGCTGGGTAAGAGTCTCTGAGTTGGTTACACACAAACACATCAGAACACATGTGTGATGAGTGCGTGAGACTTTTGTTTAGCTCATCCTGGAATCTGCGCATAGGTAGCCTGTCTCAGAATAGACCTTTCAGGGACTGGTGCTGACCTGATGTTGTCTTTTAAATGTGCATGGGTGATGACGGTGTAGGCCTTTAGTGCTTTACTGAGAAGGCTGTTTGCTCACTGCATTATATTCATCAGTGAAATCTGTGCGACCGCACAGTTTCACCGTACTTAGGCCTAGAGATACCAGTTAGGTGTGAATCTTAGGGTTACAATGTACCTGAGTGCAGATCCACTGTCACTTTTGTGATAACTGTATTCCTTATGACACTTTAATAATTGTCATATTTCCCTGGCTCAGCCATAATCTTATTCCAGGCCTATGTCCTTGCTGCTAGGCCAAGCTAATTACTCTGCTGGCAGCAGGAAGATCAGAGGCCTCCCCAATTCAGTAGAGGCGTGTTTGTCCCAGTTCCTGGGAAACTAAGGGGTAGTGAGGAAATCTGCATGTGCTAATTAACTCTTCACATTGTGCCTGGCCTGAGCAAGCCCACAGGAGCAAAGGAGGAAAGCCAGATATCTGGAAGCAGACCAAGGAGGGTCTCCTCTTTGAAGTTTTGATAAGAAGGGATCAGGCAGCCATTTGTAGGTAGGGCTTAAGCTCTCTGGGAAGCTCATTTATAGGCCACTTGAAGATGCTGTATTGAAATGCTCCAGAATGCTGTAAAGGAGGGTTGAGGCAGGGGAGGAATGATGATGTGGCACCCTAGAACTGGGCAATGGTGCCCACCATCCAGACCTCTCCAACCCCACCTAAAATCCCCTGCAAAAGGGAGAGACACTAGAGAAGAGACTGGAGCTTTGGCTGCAACACCAGAAAAGTGCCCAGCTGGAAGGAGGAATACCGCTGAACCTCTGCAAAGATGGACTTTGGGACTCTAAAGTTTCAGCTGGCACCCAGGACTAGGATTGGTCTCTCAAGAGCCAGTGGCAGAGACCACTTATGCCCACTGCAGAACAGTTGGGGGAATGGATCTGTTGGTTGATCCTGAAAGGCTCCTCTGTGGACTGGCCCTTGACGCCGCTGACACACAGGCGCCTTGCAAGTAGCCAGGAAGCTGTGGAACCTGGGAAGAGTGGCAGAGAGAGAGGGTATTATACTTGTTGGCTGTGGAGGGGCTTTGGATGACGTCACCCAAGCATGAGAGAGAACAGGAGCCCAGGCGCAGTACAGGTCTGACAAAGAGAGCCTTAAAAATCTAGCTCCTGGAATGAAAGTCAAATTTAGAGGCCAGGAATCCTGAAGGAAATGCTACTGGGACCTACAGCTCATACCCTGGAGTAAGACAACTTGTCCTTTGCCCACCATACCATGATGTTTTTTTTAAATATCTGCATCAGGTAAATTGCCAGTAATATCTATGTATTTTTATGTTTATCATCAAACCATATAAATAATTTTAACAAAAAGGTGTATGAAAACCTGAATAAAAAAGATATCAGTACACAGTCAGTACATATGTTAAGGTGCATGCAGTCCTGAATAATATAGATGGTGGAATATAATTTCTAAACCCAATGGCATGTTAAAAGATGCCGCCTAGAGATGCCTTTTTAACAAATGCATGTGAACAGATAGAGAGCGCGATGCAGTAACTTTTAGTCCCCATCCCTTACTGATGCATGTTTGAAAACACCACTTTATTGCCACCAAGGACATTACTCTTGATATATTTTGTTAGTGTCTCACAGGGTGAACTAGGAATCTACCATATTAGACTATAAGTAGTTTCTAAATCTCCTGATTTCCTTCTAGCTATAGACCAAAGACGGCTTCTATAACCACGCTCCATCTTGGGTAAAGTGTGCCCTTTGGCGAAGATGGGTCAGTGAGCACACCCATAATTCACGTTAAGGCCTACAGTAAAAGGCCTTTTCATTTCTGGTCCTGATGAAGGCCAAAGACCCATATGGGCTGTTCCAGGCCGAAACTTGTCGACCCGAACACTAGGTGTTGTGGACTAGTGACTCATCCGCATACAACCGTCCTGTTTTTAGTCTTACCCCATCCTAATTCACTTCCACAAATAAAGATTCCCCTATAGGATAGAAGGTAATTTAACTCACCCACCACTGTCAACATCCAGATATTCTACCTTCTGGTGGAGGTCTAGATGTCACTCAGAGAACGGGGCACTCAAGTGACAGACCCTATGATGATGCAATCCACCAAACTATACTAAGCGGAGATTATAAACATTGCATACTGTGACTGGTTGAGGGTCTCCGATAAAACATTCTTGAGTCTCTGGCATTAAGACTGTTGTGGTTCATTCTCCCCTCCCTTTTGATAAAAGGTAAAAAAAACACTAACAGTGTGCCAATCATCCCTATGGGACAGGAGAAATTGCCTTGAGAAGTTTGGTCCCACGGAGGAACTGGGCAGAGTATGGGGCGAGTAGTGCTGTCTGTCACTTTGAGCAAATCACCCGCGACAATCAGCACATCTTCATTTTAATTAAATACAATAGTGAGGGGGCATGCATGGGGTCCCCAACCGAAGGAGAACTATGGCACTAGAGTCCACATTCACTGAGGTCCGACGTAAAACTAACTGTCCCTGGGGAACCACCTCCCCAGCACAGGAACACAAACTTGAGTGCCGCCAGCACCCCTCTCTGGTGAAGTATGGTCTCTGCCCATCCTTGCCTGTGCCTGGTGGTAGGAGGGCACAAACAATACCACCACCGCCCGCCTGCGAGGGCGCAGTAGGGAAATATAAGCTGCTGGCAGCCACATCAGCACCAGAGTACTAATGGCTGAGCGGGGTGCGCAGGAGTGAGCTCCTCACACTGCCCCAGCCTTGTTGCAACAGGTGTCCCATCAAAGGGGCAGGGGCACTTGACCCCTATCAAAGCAAAACTTGGCATGAGGCAACATATATAAAAAAGAAGAAGAGCATGGCTGCAGCAGTGGGGGTCGCCCCATAAGGTGTCCTAGGGGCTACCGAGAGCACAGCGCCCCCACCCGATTGTCCCACAGTATTTGGCCCAAGTATTTGGGACGATATGTAGAAAATTTCCATTTTGAAATTACCTAACAGCGAATCAGTAGAAATCGCTATTTGGGAATCGCAAAATGGAATGTATGTAATTTGCGATTTCCTAATAGCGATTCCTATGGAATCGCAATCGCTATTAGGAAATCGCAAAGTAGGAAATGTGCTTAATTGCAATTTCCTTATAGGAAATTGCACATATTACACTTATGGGCCTGGGTCTCTTTACTGCGCCATCTTTCGGTTGTATCATAGAGCAGAAGGGATCAGTACATGATTAATTCCGAACTGAAGCTTCCTAGAGAGACACATATATCACACTTTGCTAGATCCAAGAAGCCAACATGCAAAAATATGTACTCAACAAATAGCCAAACCATAAATTTAAAGCTGCGAGAACTTGAAATCCATCCACTGGCACACCCCGAAGTGCGTAGAGGAGAAAAGACCCCCTGCTGCCTCCATAATCTGTAGGAGCAATAGAAGGAATGCATTTTTCCCCTTGGGGTTAAGAAAGAGACTGTGTGGAAGAGGAGTTGGGGAGGCAGGGGTTCACTGTTGTAGGGGCAAGAATAAGAACTTCTCTACCATGGACAAAGCACCATTGCTCCTCATGCTTCCAGGATGCCTTACAGAGACACTTGTTCTCAACAGTGAAAAACGGGCCCACTCTCAAATAAAAACTGAACGACAACACTTTCCAGCCTTTACCAGAAAAGGCACCTGGATGCCACCTGCTTTAAAAACTCTTGAAGAGAAACCAGTATAAAGATGCTGCTTGGGTCCCTCTGTAATACGTGAGGTTATAAGCAGTGGATTGCGAGTGCGTAAGTTATAGTTAACTCAGGTAACTATAACTGCTGAATTTTACTGGTTTTGTATGAGTGAAATGTGAGCCTAACTATAATGTCCCTGTGACCTTTGGTTTTTGCAGTGAATATATATAATACACTTACCTGCGAAATACTTAATTTGGTGGTAATGGCATGCGTTGTTGCACCATTGAGAATGATCCTGATGCATTTTGGGTGCCTTTTTAGGTTTGCACCTGGTTACCATCAGATCCAAGTCGATAGTAATAGCATTGCCTAATTGCCTTTTTCGCAATTAGGAAATGTTATGTATATGCGGTTTCCGCTTCGGAAATAGGAAACCCCTATTTGCGATTTCCTTTTTTGTGAATCGCAAATGCAATTTTTACTGGGTAGAAATCTGAATTTGCGACGCTGCATATGCCTCTTTACATTAGGAAAGGCAGTTTTGCATTTCTTAAAGTCCCAAAATATTGATTTGGACCGTTAAGAAATGCAAAATCCTTTTGTACATATGGGCCCTGTCTCCCAGTAAAGAGAAAACTGTGAACTTATTGCTTGTTAAGGAATCACGTCCTTCAAGCATAATAACCCAATTTGTTACAGTGATCTACCCAGCTAACCTCTAACTGTCTGAAGTGACCTTAGCTGGTGAGTCAGAAATCTGAACTCAATTTTCAAGATTAAAATACCGGATCAATTTACAAATGTTTCCAAATATCCTTCCAGGTCTCCCTGTTGAGTCTGCAGGGGTTCTGAGATTACTAGGATCAGTTTCACTTTTGTGCAGATTCATATTGACTTCCATGTGTTTTGTAATGTAATATTTTAAGCACCTGATCCCAAGTGGTGCGCAAATCGCTGGTGCAAAATCTGCGCGGCTAATTATTGCATGTATGTATGTATGCAAGTGTGGTAATTAGCGGCACTTTGCCCTCGATTGTGGCCTGCACGCCTCGAATTGGAAATTAGGTGCCAGTTTTCAAACTGGGGGGCACAAGCCAGCATATTTTGCTTTTTATATCAATGCTTTGCACCAGTTATTTACCTGAGAAAATTGTGGGGGCAAACCCCCATGTTGGGTGGAATTTCGGCTGATTAGCTTGCTCCAGAAACGGGAATTATAGTCTAGACCTAAATTGGGATAAACAAAACCATTGATTCACAATTTTAACCATGCAGGGGCGTCGTGAACTCCCTGCTTTACCAGCTACAGCAGGAGTAGGTTTTTTGTAGGCCTCTTCTGTCTGCAACTGGGCAGACAAAGGCTGCAAATTAACCAAAGACAGATGGGTTGGTAGGAAAGGAAAAGAAGGATAGAAGCTTAAAAGGAAAGATGAGTGAAAGGATGCATGAGTGGGTGAAATTATGGGTGAAAGGGTGGGTGGATGAAAGGATGTGTGGGTGGGAGAAAGTATGGGTGAAAGAAAAATGGGTGAAAGATGAATGTGCGGGCAACAGCATGGGGTAAGAGTGGATGGGTGAAAGGATATGCAGTGAGTGAAAGGATGCGTGAAAGGGTGGATGGGTGAAAAGATGCATAAGTGAGTGAAAGGATGGGTGAAAGGGTGGATTGTTGAAAGGATTTGTGAGTGAGAGAATGAATGGGTGAAAGTGTGTGTGTGTGGGCTAAAGGGTGGATGTGTGAAATGGATGGGTGAAAGGATGGGTGAAAGATTGCATGGGCGAGTGAAAGGATGAGGTAAAGGGTAGATGCGTGAAAGAATGGGTGAAAGGGTGGATGCATGAAAGGGTAGATGGGTGAAAGGATGCATGGGTGGATGAAAGGATGAATGAAAGGGTGCATTGGTGAAGGGATGAGTGGGTGAGTGAAAGGATGGGTGAAAGGATGCATGGGTGAAAGGATGGGTGAAAGGATGCATGGGCAGATGAAATGATGTGTGGATGGGTGAAAAGATATGTGGGTGGGTGAATGGCAAAAGGATGCGTGGGTGAAAAGATGCATGGGTGGATGAAAGGATGCATGGGTGGGTGAATGAAATGATGCGTGGGTGGGTGAATGAAATGATGCGTGGGTGGGTGAACAAAAGGATATGTGGATGGTTGAAAGGACGGATGGGTGAAAGGATGGGCAAAAGGGTAGATGCGTGAAAGGGTAAGTGAATGGAATGGTGAAAGACTGAATGATGGATGAAAGAATGAATCGATAACAAAATGTAAAGGTGAAATGGTGAATATTAGTGGGTGGATGGAAGGGTGAAAAGAAGCATGGATAGATATTTACATTGAAGAGACAATGGAGGTCTTAAAGGGCGGGTCCTGTTCATTTGCTTTGCTTTCCTGGTTCCTTCAGAGCTTTGTTTCAAAATGGGGGCATTTTAATTTTCTGGCTACTCCCTTGTAACCATGTGATCCTTAAGGCAACATCAAATGATTCAGTGATATTGAGTGTTGGTGCTGGACGTCGACGACAAGAAAGTACCACAGTTTTAGTTAATAACATGGCAACGTGTTTATTATGGCTTAAATGGAACATGTTTTCACTAATGTGTCTAGCTGTGGTGGCTAGATTTGTTTGCAGCCACAGTTCGCTGGGTCCTTTAAGAATGTGCAAAAGCTCTGGTCCTCTCTAGAAAAAAAAACATTGCACTTTATAGTTTGAATAATGTAAGAACTTTCAATTGCTGAAGATAACCTCTAAAAATGATTGTGATAGAAAGTGGTGCAGACCATCAGAATCAACTACCCAAGAGAAAGTCTATCATGCATTCTTATCATTTGCAATTTAAATGAATGAACAGCGGTGTAGATTATACTTGAAACCGTACGTTCTAAACATATTCCAAAATGATCTTAATACTTTAAAATTCAGACTCTGTTTTCATTGCAATAACCGCAAGGAGTGCTGTTATGATGGGGATGTTTTCCAGTTAAGAGCACATTTGTGCATTTCATATGAAACGTACTTGAGAATGAAATAATCATCCATCTGGTTCATTGATTTTATGATCAGCCTCTGGATGTTCCTGCCGAGCCTCGCTAAAATTTCAAATTAAATGTTCAATAGTCTGTTAGTGTCTTTAAGTGAAAAAATAAATAGCGCCGACTTATCTCCGTACTTTAAGTGAGACGTGGGATGAAATTAAACTGTTTATCAATTGTTTTATCGCTTGCTCAATGGGACCCTAATGTATAGTGCAGGGTACCATTCAGCTTGTAGTACACTTTTGTAAAGAATGTGTAACACACCAATTGCAACTTGTTTATTACTTAAATAAAGGAACACTGATTATGACGGACACTATAGTCACTTAGCCTCTTCTAATGCTTATCCTTTTTATGGTTCAAATCCATATCATGAGGGTCTAACCTGGCAAATGCAAAATAATGAAGAAACGAGACGGAAAAATCTCCGTGTGAATTATTCTCCAAATAAATACTGCAAACAGCAAACCAAGAGAATTATCTCAGTGAGCAAACATGATAGGTAAGCGTCAAGACAATGTAATGCAAACTAAAAAACGGTTTTTAATCCAGGTGATTACCACTTCATTTGCATGAACATAGCAACCTCTGAGGCAAATCCAGAAATGAATACAAAACACAGCTCTCCCAAGCACAATCCATGAGAGCCTTCAAGACCATTAGGCAATCTCCTTATGGAGACATGCGACTCCAAATCGCCTAATCCCGCACCCAGAAATTGCAATACTGCATGATGAGGTCCTTGTTGACAAGCTGTATTGCCCCACTTACCCTTAGACCCCATGAAATTGGGAATAGTCACAGGAATTGATGATTCTGGATCAAGTCCTACATGTTTTGCTCAAAACCGAGCTATGTTCCATATGGAGATTTCACCAGGTTTTTCCTGGTGCAATGCGTGTCAGCTAAAATCATCAGATGGTGTTCCTGAAAAAATTGTAATCCTTATTCTGCAAATCCAGTTACTGACTAAACTGGAAATATCTTTAAACTCAAATTAGAGGGGGAAAAAACTAATTTCTGTTCAGATCAGTTCTTCCCTCCCTACACCATCATATCAACCAACTTCCCGTATACAGATACCCAAAACTTCTGCATGTGGCACAGAAAAACACACATCTCCATACAATAAAGGTATGAAAAAGCATCAACAGCAAAATATGTATGGCCCACTAGTGTATACATTTCCAAACTTTACCCTTGAAATATGAATAAAAATGTATGCACATTCTTAATTAGATTCCTAAACCTGAATGGGAGCTGTGGCATTCTGCTCATTGCCTACCCCGAAGACATATGTTTAGAAAATAATATGTCATTCACAACACCCCTCCAAACAGTGAACCCCACAGAGGTGGAAATTCTATACGTGGTTCATCATGTTTCAAATATTTTTATTAAGTTTTACAATTAATCAATGTTGCATTGCACAGTTATTCAATTCAATACGCATCACTTCATAGTGTACATTTGAAGAGTTTTTTTTAAACATAGCCAGAAATATAAAATACAACGTAATTAAACACAAGTAAAGAGGTTAATCTTAGTTAGCATCTATTATCAAACAGCCTTTATTCTCATATATTTTGCTGAGCCAGGTTTACATTACCTCAGTTAACTAAAAAGGATTAATAACTAAGTCCTCGATTACGAGTTTGGCGTCCAAGGACGGCTAGACTCGCGCGGGGTGGTGGCGGTCTCCCGACCTCCCTATAATGAGTCAGGCGGTGGGACAATTAACTAGGCCCACTTGGCATCCATCCTTCTAACGTTGGTCGGTTGATTAATACTAATCCTTTTTATGAACAAAGCTTAGAAACGGCAGGAGAGAAATTGAAATCCGTAAAAATAAAATATGGCATTAGTGCTGTAACATTACATCCGTATTCATTCAAATGTATGTTTACCCTCTCTTTTCAGGGTTTATGCATATTTATTTTGAGTGTCTGACTAAGTTAAAGTTGCAACTTCAATATTTACACGTTTGTAAACGTGCACACACATGCGTGCATGTGGGTGACTATCAGGTTGTTGCAATACTCTCAAATAAAAACATTCACTTTATTGCATAGACATGTGTGCAAATAAACATTTATTTGAAGAAACCTCAGCCCTTTTTAAGATCCCGCTGCTTCCAGTATGCCTAGACTTTGCTCTGATAGTCTTTTTTCAAAACATGGAAGATCACTCAAAAGAAGTCATCGTTTTGAGATATTTTTAGTTCCTAAAAGTAAATATAGACAAGGAAACGCTTTGTTTTCCATTTGTATTTCTGTATAAAAATCAGTAAAAGAGAAAAAGTGGGAACTTTAGATATAGTTACCAAATGTAATATTAACCCTTGTATTGGCTTTGGAAGAATGAAAGGCAGAGTTGGCCCTGCTGGGATTGTAATTCATAGTTTGCAGGTAACTCCAGTGTCAACAGTGGGATAGTACTCTGATCACCCACTAGGGTATGTTGCTAATCTGTTGGAAGTTTTATTTGGCTAATGCACCAGACTTTGCCCTCTGTAATCACAAAATATGACATAAAACAGTACAGAAAATGCCTACTGTGATCCTACGATGTGTACCCAGGTAAACAACTACTTGCATTAGCATAGCAAGGATGCCTGGGACCCTGGTGCAAGGAAGGAAAATGGCTCCTTTGACTGCTGTTGTGGTAGTAAATACAGCAATTATCAGGGTTCAATGCCCCCCTCAATGCACTGGGCCTGGTGCCACTGCACCTGCTGCACAAATGGTAGCTACACCCCTGGCTACTTGGTGAGGAGCTACAAGGTATACTCACTGTGTAAGCAGCACCCAGGAGGCCGGGGAAAGAAGCCACTGAGCATGCTCACTTTGTACAGCAGAAGGAGAGAGCTGCAGCCTTGGAGGAGAGCTGCTGGGTGCATTCACTGCGTGAGCAACTCCCCAACAGCAGTTGAGAGGAGCTGCTGGTACCACCTGTAGAGAGGAGAGATGCAATAGGATAATGACTAAATAGGGGCTATCTGGGCATGATGACCTGACTGCAAGATGGCCACCTCCAAAACTCTCGCAAATCTTGGTGGGAGAAATCACACCCCTTTTTAGAGTGCTCCCCTGCTTGTCTCTTCAGACTGAACTGCTTGTATTGTGACTCTACACATTGAGAAGTCACAAGCGGTTGCTCAGTGCATGTGTTTGCGTGTGTAATTGCATGTAAATGCATTGCATTGAGTTTAGCAGCCACAGGTATGCAGCCTGTCTGTTCTCTGTATTATGGAGCTGCAGAAAAGCCAGGCCTGATTCTCTTTGCACCAACCCTCAGAGGCTTGTAGCCTAAAGTTCAAGGAAGAGGTCAACATTACTTTCCTGGTAGACACTGAGATCAAAATCACTTTCCTGGTAGACACTGAGATGAGATAGCAAATTAATGTGTGTGGTGGGCTTCACACAGCAGAGCTTTAAAGACCAAGACAGGAAATATGTTTGAGGCCTGCTTTTCCTTCTGGACTTAGGATAATGGGCCACCAAACCAGTTTGGGTGCGACCAGCTTTATTTCTCCGTGGGAGGGAAAGAATGTAAATGAGCTTCATGAGGAATATCACATTTTCACTGTTAACATTTGCAACATTTTAAAAGCTTTGAACTGACCACTCACTTTATAGAGTTTTAGATGTAAGTTAGAACCCTGTAGTAATGTGGGGATAGTGGCTCGGGTGAAGGATCAGAGTACAGGCATCTCCACCACCAAGGTCTGCTACATCTGAGCATATTTGGGGTGGAAGCTTCAGGTTTACACTGGCATACCTCACACAGTGAAGTCTACCGCCTGCCACATTCAGGATAATACCTGGACATAGACCCCGAAGTAGAAGAAAACGGTAAAGGTCATGTGTGCTATTAGGAATCAGAGTCAAAACTTCTGAGGGCTCTCCAGAGAGAGAGCACAGCTGGAAGTACAAACACATCGGGAAGACAGTCAGCCCACAAACGTACATGGTGCAGAACGTGGAAGCAAAGGCAAGGGTGTAACGCAAGCCCCTGAGGTGCAGGGGGGAGGCAACCCTTCAGTGGCCTCCATATCCTTAAGAAGGCCCCCATTCCACTCCATGGCCAATGAATATCTGTAAGATATGGGAGACTCAGGGGGGCCCTCTTTACATTCTGCAGGGGGCCCCATCATTTTGCGTTACCCCACTGCACCAGAGGCTCATTTGAGTGTTACAAGGAATGAACTGTATGTATCACAACCTTCCACTTTCAAGCAATTTGGTGATTGACATGAATGACAGACGATTTGCATGGTAGCAAGCTCGTTCTTTTTGTTGGACATTTGGGCTTATCTATGTTTCTCATAAACTGGAGATGTTTACTTGAATCATGGTGTGATCAAGCCATTGGGATGCCAGTACCATGTACATATGCATGGGAAGTAACAGATAAAGATACTGTTCAAAACTACGTAAAGTACCTAGGTTAATGTGCGCCCATGCTTTCAATGCTGTAGTGTATTACACTAGACATAACATATTAATGCCATGCCACTGCTCTAGGAGACGGTGGGTAATCTGTAAAGCTTTCATGTGTGATAGCACCAAAGGCAATTCTCAGTAACTTCTAAATATCAACAAGAATTGATGGACAGGCACAATGTTGTGTACTGTACAGTGACATGAATACTGTTATGGGTGACACAAGGTTGTACTGTTCAATACTGAGGGCCAGTAGGATCATATCAGTGATGGGAATATGGGCACATTTCTATACAGGCATATAGGAAACATTGGGGGAGACTTAATAAGATTTTGCGCCGTGTTTGCGTCACAAAAGTGATGCAAATCAGCGCAAAATCTTTTTTTCCCAATTTACTTTCCAGCACTAAACTTCTTTAGTGCTGGAAATAATGAAAAAGTAATGCGAAGCCATCGGGGCGTACCAAGGGTGGAGCATGGGTGTTCCCATGCAAACACCCACGGTTTCTCACGCTAAACCCAATTTACTAAATAGAGTAGATTGGGTTTAGCCTGAGAAAACTGCACCCTTTTCAAGTAGACGCAAGGAAGGAGAATGCTTTAATTTCTCCTTCCTTTTCCAACTTTGCATGCGTGCTGCACTGTGCAGCATGCATACAAAGTGGAAAAAGCTTTGCATGGTGTCTGGGCATCGTATTTTGTACAGGAAGGGTTCACTTCATGTACAAAACCTATGCTAGACTAATGCACACATCCTAGAGCTATGGCGCTAAGGTGTGTGCATGGCACACGGCCGCTGAAATCAGCGCAGGCACAAGTGAAAGGGAAGGAAAGAGCCATATCTCTGAAGATCTGGTGCTCTCCTGCTCTCTCGCTGTTGCGCAATGCAGCACAGCCTCGATGGCTGCACTGCGTGACGTTTTGGTAAATCTCCCCCATTGTCTTCAAGCAGAAGCATGGCATACATACTAGGAAAATATCCTCAAAGGAGGACCAAGAAGACTGCAGCCACGTCTTGAGGTCTTGTTCTCATTGTACTGGTGTTGGTCAGTGTTCCCTTAGTTTGGCTTGCATGTGTAGTTTGAGATATACTCATGCTTTTGAAATATCCAATCTCTCAACTCCTTCAGCACAGCCAGGCTGTCTCTTCGAAGTTACAGTGTCATTGCCATGAGTCATGTTTGTTTGTTTTGCCTGCCATATGCTCATCAGCTGCCTGTCAGTGGTAGCGTCAAGCATCATGCCTTGTTGCCCATTTTGGCCACTTTCTGTTATCTGACATGTCACCCAGGTACGAAAGTGATGTGTTCTGCAGTGAGGGTTACACAATGCTATTCTCATCATAGAAGTATTTCTAAGTGATGTGAGTAGTTTCCAAATCACTTTCTATCTCCTCCTAGCTCTCAATGTCTCCCTCAAAGATATGTGCATTAAACTGTAGCCTTATTCATTCAAACCATAGTTTGATTTCAGTAATTCTCTCTATGAAGAATTTTTCCCATCATGGGAGTGTTCCAATTCCAGTTATGCCACACTGGTTGTACTCCTATTTTGAAACACAACCTCTTTGAATACCTACATTACTTTCCCGAATCTGGATTTCCATTCTCACCTGACATTCCAGTGGTTTATTCTTGCTTTGAGGTTGATTGTGGTTGCCATGAGTGGTATCTCATATTGTAGATCTTTTTGGGGGTGGAAACTATTTGCTATAGGTCAGTGTGGTGGCATTAAAATAGATTCAAAGTTGATAATATTAAACGGGCTTCTATGTACTAATGATATGAGCCTATTTCTGAAAGCATGAATTGTGAAAGCTCTGGTGACTGGAGAAATAAGGATTCGGAGAAATCAGTAAAAATCTAAACTGGAAAAGATGGGTTGGTTACATCAAAAATTTGAACTAAGAAGAGGTCCTGTTCTGTAAGATAAGAGGTTGTGCATACGAATTCAGCAATACTTCCTGGACTTACATTCTGTCAACTGTACAACAGAGTGTTTCAAAATGTAATTTTTTTCGTTCAGGACCATCTTTTTTCTTCCACTTCCTTTCCCCACTCATTTATAAACTTGTAGATGTTTTAATGAAGTGGGTATTCCTTACTTTTATTGTGCCTGGTTTTTGTGCAAAAAAAATGAAAAATGACAATACATTTATTTTAAAAAGAGAATCAATTTAAGAACTGATGAGCAAAGTTTAACTCCAGTGATTAACTTTGGGAGGGTGTAGTGTACTGTTAGAAATGAGATTCCTGGTTGGCTGAGGTATGCACCCAGGCCAAGCAGGAACCACCACTCTAGTCAGGGTGAGCTAGATACACACTAAAAGATAACCTGTGCTCACTATCTGGGACGGGTATGTCCAGACGTGGGTCTGTGCTCTCAATGCCACTGGAGTCAAGCTAGCCTGACTGATGGGGGGTGATGCCCCGAAACCGGTCCCGTATGCTGGTTTCCAGTCCAGGGAGGACCTGGCCTGGCAGTTCGGGCTGGACTGTTCCCATGGGGGAACAGGGTCAAGACTGATTTGCATATGGCTGGGTCTGAACTGGAATGGCATGGCATGGGGAGTAAAAAAACGATGGATGAAGGCCCAGATCTCTGTACGGGGTGAATGTTTGACATTGTGCAGCATTCTGTCCATCAATTGTTCTTTTTGCACCCTCTGGTAGCTTGGTGCAGAGCAGTCAGGCTTATCTAAAGAGCCAATGTGTAAAGTATTTGTGCAGCACACACACAGTAACACAATGAATACACCACAAAATACTCTACACAGGTTTAGAAAAATAGATTATTATATCCTTAACAAAACAAGACAAAAGCAATAAAAATCCAATGCACTGAAGTTGAGATATTGAATTTTAAAGGAATAAATTAGGTAAAGCACTTAGGAGCAGGTAGCACTAAAAAAATTACTTTAGGTCGCACTGGACTGGGGCAAAGTCAAAGTTTGGGTCAACTGCGATGGAGTGCTGGCTGGCTACAGGATCCACGCAGGCCACGGTGTAAAAAATTACCTTTCCTGGTCGCAAACAACCAGATGCATCGGTCATCTCCACGCAGTGAAGATGATGTGTCAGTTCTGAAGACGGGTGCCCGAGTCAAGAAGTGTCGAGCGATGAGCTGTATTCTGCCACGCAGTTGAGGGGATGTGTCGATCTCCCCAAGCTACAGCGGCAGCGATAAGCTGTCAAATCCGTCGATCTCTGATGGCAAAGCGCTGGTTCTGATGCGATGTGACAATTTTACTTCCCTAACCGGGCGATGCGCAGGTTTTGTTACACTCAGACAGGAGATGCATCAAAATCCGTGTTGCAAGTATCTGGGTCACTTCCAGTGAGCCAGGCACAGGAGCAGGGGTAGAGACTTTGATATCCCTGAGTCTCAAGCAATAGGAGGAAACAAGCCGTTGGAGATCACTTGGAGGGAAGGCAGAGCCCAGCTCTCTTTCAGCAGAGTCAGAGATCAGCAGGCAGCTGGGCAACACAAGAGAAAAGCAGGCCTTCCAAGTCTGCAGTCCAAAGATGAGTCCTTTAAGCAGCACAGCAGTTCTTCTGACAGAGGTTCAGTTCAAGATCCAGAAGTGTCTGATTTAAAGGGGTCAGAGACCCAGTACTTATATCCAAAAGTGCATTTGATGTGGAGGGTGACTTCAAAGCAGCTCTCTGAAGTACCTAAATATCCCTTTCAACCCAGTCCTGTCTACCAGAATGTCTGTGGTGGGTAATCATTCCTTTGTGTGTGGACTGGACACAGCCTATTCAAGTGAAGTGTTAGCCCCTCCCTTCCATCCTGCCCAGGAAAGGCCATCAGAATGCAGATGTATGTAGATGGGTACTCAGACACACCTATCCTTCCTGTGTTGTGGCTGTTTAGAGGAAATGCACAAGGTGTAGCTGTCACCCACCCCAGACGTTTATTGGAGACAGGCTGTCAGACACACAAAGCAGTAAGTGAAGAGAAATATCCACTTTATAAAAGTGACATTTTTAAAACAGTAATGTTAAATTCAACTTCACCAGTAATGAGGATTTATCATTACCATTCCAAACATATTAAACATGAAAAAGCTACTCCTCTCTGATCAGGAATCACAGCTTAAAAGTGTATTTAGGAATTCCCATTGCCAGCATATTTGAAGAGTAGGCCTCACAGTAGTGAAGAATGGACAGGATACTCCGTCACAAATGTGGCAGATGTCCTGTGCATCACATTGCAAGTGCATTGTAACCTATGGCACTTGCAATGCGGCAGATGGCATATTTGTCATATTTTGACAGAGTATGCCATCCTTCAAACTCTTAAGTATGGCTCAGAGTTTTCAGTTCCGGGTGTAGGAAATCCAATCGCACTCCTAGAATGGAAAGTACTCTTTTTTCCTCATCATGAATTGACAAAGCAGCAACTAAGGTACATTTTCGTAGTTCGATCTTCCTGTTAAGATACTGAGCTGTAAAACAATCATACTTTTCTACCTAAAATATTGAGAAAAACGCTGTATAATTCAGTGATGTAGCTGCAACTCTATATATAGCCATTCTTGCAATAAACATTCCATTTGTTACAAAGAAAGGGAATCAAATCTTGCTCATGTAAGGTAAGTGCTAAGAATAAGAATGAAAACATACATCCTTGCTTGCCTCTCTTCACCTTACTCCACTTTCTCTCACAAACCAAACAAGTCAGTTGCTGCGTAGAGTTGTACATGACCTAAACACATTTCAACCGAAGGCTCGTAGAAACAGTGCATATCCCATGACCCACTGCACACCACACAGACCCTCTGGAGCTTCAAACTAGAATTCATGCACATGGAGATCAATTGGGTATGAATAGATTCATTGGATTTGCTGACCATTTTATGGGAAGTTAATATAAAAGACCAATACGTATTTCCATTGTCTGAAGGATAGTACCTTTATACAATTCACGACTATGTAAGATTAATGGCAATGAAAGGTTTGCACTTAGATACACAGCTAAAATTGTCAATCAGTTGATCACGGTCCATAATGAGTCACTTCCCTACAACCTACTCACAGCTGAAGCATTCGAAATCAGATACGACTTTGGAAAGCAGCCTCCTCTGCAAAGGATGTACTAGCAACATATGAATCCATGGTGACAATCATGTGTCGTTCCTGTCACACTTTTGGTTTGCTATAGTGTTCCCAATCAAATTAAAATAAGGGCTCGCTGAGTTACTGTGCTGTATACAAGTGTAATTATCTCACGCCACAAACAGTCGCCTGTACCCCCTCTGCCACATAAAAGCACACATGCATTCACCATTTGTTTATTAGGCTCACAGATGTGAATTGAAAGGAGCTAAGAAAGGTGCTTTCGACTCACCTCTGAATTAGATAGTGCTGTGTCTCGTCGGGACTCGTGCTTCCAAGCTTGTCAGCTGCAGATGTGATGAACAGACCTGTCACATCACATTCCGTGGGATGGTGATACCCTTGTCCTTTCCTATTAAACTGATGCTGAGATGACTCATGAAGTCTTTCACTGCTTGCCTCTTTCCATACTAATTCATACCAAACTCTCCCAACAAGCCCTTTGTGCAATACAAAATAGTGGAAAGGCAACGTGGCCAGTGCATAATGAATCCAAAATGATTTCTGCATAGCGCAGCAATTACAGTGGGTTTTGGCAGTGTTACATGTCAGAGTATCTATAGTGGTGTCTGCCTGTGTGTTTTCACAGTTGGGAGGGAGGGGGGCTTCAGTATTTATTTTACAATTAGCAAAGCGATTCAACGATGACCAGTGTCTGTTTTATTTCAGTTGCCATCTGTTATGTCAGTGTCTCCTGTCCTATGGCTACTCTGCCAGTGAGCCCACATGCCCACATCCTTATGTTCTTGCTCTCGTTCACTTATCCTGGTCTGTTAATATTTATCTTCCTATGCACACGAGATGGTGTAGGTCTGCCCTGCTTAGTTAGTGTTCTGATGTATCGGTCATTTTCGTCGCTGTTTGTCTATCTGTCCCAAAATTAGTGTATTATCTATGATATTGTCAGTGTATTCCCGTCGCAGTGTCTTTCATAGTATATGAGTTTCCCAGACCAATTGTACTTGTATTCATGATTCAATGCATGTAGCTCCATCCGAGGGCTATATCTCCATGGCAACGGTACTGTGTTTTAGGCTTTATTTACGTTGTATATTGTTGCTATCCCTCTTTTGGCGACACTGACTTCAGTGTACTGGTCTTCCAGTGTCAATATTATTCCTATGACTATGCGCAGGTCTCGTTTTCAACGTGGAAGTGCCCCTAATTCTGGTGTCATTGACTTTCTGATAAAAAACTGTCTGTTCTTTTTTCCAGTTTTGGAATATACTAATTCCTTGTGTGTCAGTATATTCACTCACTTGATATACATGTTTCCATATGCCAGTGACATATAACTCATTTCCTATTGTAGGTGTATCCCTTAGCAAACACAAGGAGATGATGGACGGAGCGCTGAAACTTTTCAGACACTCACCCCCAGTCACAGATCTGGGTTGAATCCATCATCGTTCTTTAGCTCACTTCACCACCCCAGTTCAGACACAGCTATATGCAAATCAGTCTTGACCCTGTGCCTCATGGGAACAGTCCAGCCCGAACTGCCAAGCCATGTCTTCCCTGGGCCGAAAACAAACATCCTGGGACTGGTTTCGGGCTAACAGCCCTCATCAGCCAGGCTAGCTTGAATCCAGTGGCAAAGTGAGCAAGGGACCCACGTCTGGGCATACCCTGCCAAATGAGGGCGAACAAAGCAAACACAAGGAGATGATGGACGGAGCGCTGAAACTTTTCAGACACTCACCCCCAGTCACAGATCTGGGTTGAATCCATCATCGTTCTTTAGCTCACTTCGCCACCCCAGTTCAGACACAGCTATATGCAAATCAGTCTTGACCCTGTGCCTCATGGGAACAGTCAAGCCCGAACTGTATATTGTTGCTAACCCACTTTTGGCGACACTGATTTCAGTGTAGTGATCTTCCAGTGTCAATATTATTCCTATGACTATGTGCAGGTCTCGTTTTCAACGTGGAAGTGCCCCTACTTCTGGTGTCATTGACTTTCTGATCAAAAACGGTCTGTTCTTTTTCCCAGTTTTGGAATATACTAATTCCTTGTGTGTCAGTATATTCACTCACTTACTATACGTTTCCATATGCCAGTGACTTATAACTCATTTCCTACTGTAGGTGTATCCCTTACCCAGTCAACGATCTCTATGTACTGCTGTTGGTGGGACATTTCAATGGATTCCAGCATATTTCCTATTATGGTGTCTATGCCTGATTCATACTCTGTATGCCACTACCCCATGTTGGTGTATTCTGTGTTCCTATGTAAGTGGGTTTCCTGGCACAGAGTGGCAGCTCCTTTGTCACTGTGAGAATGTGTTGCTAAAGTGGGTGGACAAGTTGCATCCCACACCCAGTGTTTCCCCAGGGCCAGTGTGTGTGTTTGCCATCCTGCATAGGTCTCTGCAACTCAGTTATCAGGATGCCCATCTTTATTTCATAACAGAGAACTGGTGATATCCCAGTATATCTGTTCCTCTGTCAATGTGTTTGTGTGTCCCTACTGCAATGTCAGCTTATTTGGTGACATAGTGTATTTATTTTTTCTTGGATAGATTATTGGCCTCATTTAAAGTCTTGCAGTCTCACTGGCTCGCCAGGTTGGAAGTGACCCTGGCCTGCCTTCCGTAGTGAAGGATTGCCCACCAGATTTAGAAATCCCGGCCTGCGTGGTGGGGATTTTTGTGCACTCAGTGGAGCCACCCCTGCAGCAGGTTCACACAAGGCATTCACATAGCTGCCAAGGTTTCAGATTGCTTATGTGTGACATTTTCATAATTTCAGTGTAATTATGAGCGACATTCAACGACTATGAGCGACACTTTCACATGAGCAAAATCAAGCAATGGAAACGTAAAAATGGCCTCAGCACTCGCCCCTCCCAATCATACACTCCTCTGTGTCAGACCTTGCAAGGCTCCAATTTTCACCTGCGCCAGACTTGCAATGTGCATATTCTAGTGCTTTCAATCGCATATGGGACATTGGAGCAGTAGAATACAAAAGAGACTATCCACCACTGCGCCAACTAGGACAACATTTAGTAATTGTATAATTCAATCGACAATTTCATGAGATTAATGTAAAAGAATGCTTTTCTCATCTATTTTGCTTAACTTGCCAGGTCAGCGCTTCACCATTTGAGCTGTGTGTTCTTTGGCCAGGCTGGGAAGTAGGGTCATGGGCTGCAGCAGCATGCAGGAATTGAAAGGTGTGTCTGAGCCAAGGTCGTACTGGCCTATAGGCAATTAGGCAGTGCCCGAATGCCTGGTCTGCCAGCTTAGTGTGTGCGCTGTTTTTTTGTCTGTTTATGGCCCTGTTTTGTGGTCTGCTGTGCCGGTTTTTCACTGTTGATTGCCTGTTATTAAAACAAACGCAGCACGATTCCAACCGAATTGGATTTGGGGAGTCTGACCGAGCGAATAGGATGTTTCCGAACACTGTTCGGTCGGACTCCCATTGACTTCAATGGGAGCCTGTGTCCGGACCGACAACAGGCTCCCATTGAAAAAAGGGGTTGTTCCGGAAAACCTTGCACCCTATGGTGGGAACCCCTTGGTGTCTGCCCCACAATGCATGGTTGAAAAGAGGGGACGCATAGGTACCCCCACGGGCCCCAACCGGAGGTTTCCGGGTGAAAGCGGGCCTGCTACGGGCCCCCAAAGTTGGATTCCGACAGCCGATCCGTATCGGAGAAACTGATTCGGAAAGGCTGCCCGAATCCGACATCGTAATGCGCCGGTCAGAAACGTGGTCCATAGACCTGTACGATTCGGCTCCGACCGACTCCGTTTCTCCGAATGCTGATTGGAACCGAGTCGGAACGACCGAACGGTTTCCGACTATCGTAATCGGTCAGTCGGATGTGTTTCCGAGTCGGTAGGAAACGCGGGTTCCGAATTGGATTCGGACAAACCAAATGCCGTTCTGAGCCTTTCCTACTGACATCGTAATAAGTCTTTTACTCCTTGCAAAACACTTGTATGCCCTGTCTGAAACCTGGCACAATTTGCAAGTATGGGTCTGGTCACTTAGTGGGGCACATTTATTTTGGTGCCTGGGCCTAATTTCTGTTTTAGTCTGACTCTGGTCGGAGCAGATGGAGAGTCACAGGCAGTGTGAGCTCTCCACGCTGGGAAGTGTTAATTATCCAGTTTCTGCGGGCCGAGACACTCAGTAATAGAGTAGTGACACTCACAGGCCTACGTGAGCTCCCCTCAAAAACACCCATCCACAGCAGCACGACCTCTTGAATAGCAGAAGAAACAAGACACCATTACACCCCTGACAGGAGATGCTCCACAGTAGCAAGTGCTTGAAAACTCAGTAGGAGGCATGAGCCAGGAATGGGAAGGGGTTATAGTTAAACAGATAGGCATTTTCATAAAAAATAATGATATCTACGAACTACAGGGGTATAATCAGGTTAGCAGACATGCTGCCGGTGCCTCTGTGAGTGGAGACCGAGAGGGGGCGGACTCACCCAGCTCGTCCTGCTCTTTATTTTGATGGTTTTCTCAGCAGCTGTTGTCTCCACTTTACTTGTTTTTAAAGCTTGAGTCTGCATTGTGCTGTTAGATGACAGGCCCATTGGTCCTGCAGACACCCAGATAGCTGCAAAGAGAAGCAGCCACAACTCTGCCTCTACCTCCCACTCCTGTCACAGGCTGCAGCACTCTCCCTCAGTCGGCCCGGGCTCCGGCTCGGATATAATTATTCGCCGGTGGCCATAGATAATTTAGCCCCACATTGCAGGTGGCCCGGCCGGGCAGCAGGTGCGATCAGCAGAGCTGCGAGCCGGCCGAACACCATGATTCTGGAGCCGCCCACAAACCAGTGAGCAGCCGGCCAGATCATTAAAAAATGTAACTCTCCGCACGTGCCCTGGCAGCAGGACGTCACGTCACGTCCCCCGTGACGCAACGGCCAAGTTGTGACACAAATCTTGACTGGGGCAGGCCCCGACTCTCTCTGTAGTAGCTTTTAGGCACTACTCGGCCGGGCTATGACATCAGTCTGTCTGACAGACGACCGCAGCGGTGTCTCTCTCACACACTACAAAATTGACCACCCTCACTTCATCATACAGCATATACAAAAAGACCTCCGGCAAAGAGCCCCCTCGTGGGTGCCCATCGGGCATTTCAGCGCCGGCCCGACAAATAGCTTGCCCAATGATGAAGCATGACACCTCTTGGGGTGTGTGAGGGCACTTACTCCTATTCTGAGCATTCCCCCCTTACTGGAATACTAGTATCGCTTTATTTATCCCCTCTCCTTTGTCTTTATAGGAACAGCACAACTCCAATTTTTGATATAGTTCTGCAAGAACAAACACTCAACGCAGCAGTTTGTTCAACAGGAGGAAGTGAAAATTAACCCGACACACAGGGAGTTTTCTCTCAGCGGTTGGGGGGCATTTGGTCAATGTGTGATTCCTGTATACAATGCCACCAAGCCTTTCCTGGTGGTTGTGGTTATGGAAAATGAGTGATGTACATCCCACCCTACGGGTGATAAACACTTTGACCCAGTGGGCCTTTGGTCAACAAACTCTGAAGTCCTTTGGCAGAGCTGACTTAAAAGCCACTTGTGGAAACTCAGCAGTTCTCCCATCTCTAAATGGGGTGGAGGAACTCCACAAATGGCGATTCTGCCGCTTAATGGTAGATGCATTGTTCCACCAAATGTAAATGCACCCCCACATGTCTTGCTTTGCCACTGTTGATGTTTCCCATTAACAATATGTTGCATGCTTCAGCTGTTAATCTACATTTACATTAATTAAGATTAAGCTACTCCAGTTTCCAAGAGGCTATCAGTTACCTAATGGGACTTTACAGTCTAACTATTCTATGCACCGTTGTAATTGAACATTAAAAGAGACCGTAAGGTCAAGTGGTTTGTCTTCTTCAGGACTACATATATGTACAAGCCATGTCAAAGTTATTTTGATAAACAGGTTGCGTTTAGCAATACTAGCCTTTTTTAGGTTTTGCCTGCACAGCGTTTGTGCTGTGCTTGTGAAATCTCTTGTATTTAATATATCTTAAAAAGGGGGCTCTCATCAGTTTCCATCACCGAATTACTGTGTTCATTCACTTTTGTGTGGTGCTTTTTTTTTTAACTTCCCCTAGCTGCACGCTTTTTATTACTTAGTTGTGTAAAGCTCTTGCTTTAGCCTTAGAATGTTTGTGGCATTTCTTATTCACGCCTCCGTACCTTTCTTTGCACTTTGTAGGTATTATCGGATTGCTTTTTTCAACTTAATCTATTTGGTCATTATGATCAAATTCTAAATGTTGTAATAATAAACATTGCTTGTTAAAAATAAAATTAATATACAAGAGCTATGCTATATTTTACTACTAAACAGTCAGCCGCAAGTGAAGTTACCTTGTAGACAACAGGGTCATGATTTGAATGGTGCAGCAGGTACAGGAGCACCAGGCCCAAAAGTTGCCAGAATTCCTCTAAACACATAATATTGCTATATTTGACTACTTAACAGGCAGTCACAAATCCAGTTACCTTGCAGTTAAAAGGGACTTGATTTGAATGGTGCAGCAGGGTGCAGTGGCACTGGGTCCAAAAGCTCTAGGCACCCCACTAAACACCTAAAATTGTTATATGTTACTACTAAATAGGCAGTCACAAGTGCAGTGACCTTACAGACAACAGGGTCATAATTTGAATGGTGCAGCAGGTGCAGTGGCTCCGGGCCCTAAAGTTGCCAGAGCTCCTCTAAATACCTAATATTGCTATATTTTACTGTTTTACAGGCAGTCAGAATTGCAGTTACCTTGCAGTTAAAAGGGGCATGATTTAAATGGTGCAGCAGGTGCAGTGGCACCGGGACCAAAAGTTCCATGCACCCCACTAAACACCGATTATTGCTAAATTAACAACTAAACAGGCAGTCACAAGTGCAGTTATCTTTCAGGCACTAGGGTCATGACTTGAATGGTGCAACAGGTGCAGTGGCACCGGGTCAAAAAGTTGTCAGAACTCCTCTAAACACAACATTGCTATTACATCAATTCATTGTATTATTTTCCTCTTGCATTTCATTTTTCAAAATTTTTGCTCATACTTACCTGCACTATACCACTAGTAACAGCACAATATATTGCCTTTTTGTACATAAACAAGTCACAACACTTTAACAGACTTTCTGTAACTTATATTGTACAACTACTCAGCAAGCTACAACTTATGACAAAAAACAGCTTATTATTAATCACATAGGCAAAACCTAATGCATTTACCAATGCTTGTTCTGTCTTCTCTTCTGCTTCGTATGCCGCACCACTATGTGGCATGTTTGATGTTCCCTTTTGCTGAGCCAGTTTTTTGAGTTGGACTGTTGAGAATTTTGTCCACACTTTGTTATTTAGGCACAGTGCTTGAAACTAAGGACCTTTGTTGCGGTGATTGCACTAGGTGAAGGATGTTTGCGAAGTTAGATTAGTGTTGTGGAATGGTGTGATGCAAAAAAAAAAAAAGTACAAGGCTAAGGAAGTGTTTAGCAATTTGATGAGGGTTGTTCCCACAATGTGGTACATTTGAAGTGTGAGCTGTTAGGAGATCCTTACAATAAAGAGAGGAAAGGATCTGGCTTTGGATCCTTTTATGGTGCGACACCTGTTTCAGAGGCTTCCACAATGCGCTATTTTGGCCAAAGTATCTTGTGACCATAAACCCACCAAACTCCAGGATGCTGTCATTGGAGGCACAGCTAGGGATCATCTGGAGAGAAGGGCAGAGGGAATGTGCTAAATATTCCTTTAGAACATTCAGACAAATCAGCTTAGAACATTGCTTTAATGAACATTAAATCAGTTGCACTCTACTATACTCATTTAAAAATCAGCTGTGATAAGCTTTCCAAAGTGGGACACAATGCTATTCTGCTAATGTACAGATTACCAAATAGATTTCTCCAGTGTTTCATAAACCAATTTTTTGTGCGTGAAACCCAGCGCTCTTGCCCTCACAGAATTCAATACTAATCGTGAAATGCCAAATTATATTAATGATAATAGCAATAATACTTATACTTTTCTAAATTAATAATAAAAATAGTACTCTGATTACTATTTCTAATAATGACAACAATAATATTGATAGTAAAATAACAATTATCATTTAATATTATTATTATTATTATTGTTATTATCATTATTTATATTATTAGAAATGTGGTTGCTAGCTGAGAGAGGAGGAAGCCCCACTCAGGGAACAACCGCAGTCCTTGTCCAAGTGAATCACAAAAGTCACTAAATTAACCTGTGCTTAACACTCTGGTAGCTTAGCACAAAAGCGCTTGAGCTTAACTTAGAGGCAATGTGTAAAGTATTTATGAAGCATGTTGGACTTGGCCCTTTTTGCAGGGTCATCCCGAACTTTTTGCCTTCCTCCTGTATTTTATTCTGACCTGTTGTTGGTGGTTTTATGACTCTGGGCACTTGTTCACTGCTGATCAGTGCTAAAGTGCATATGCCCTCTATTGTAAATTGATGTATGGATTAGTGACTCCATGATTGGATTATTTGATTTACTTGTCAGACCCTAGTATAGTGCACCATGGGTGCCCGTGACCTGTAAATCAAATACTGCTAGTGGGCTTGCAGCACTGATTGTGCCACCAACAGAAGCAGCTTGTAAAGTGTGTTTCAGGCCTGCCATTGCAGAGCCTGTGTGCAGTCTGTGACTGCCATGTCGACTTGGTAAGTGCACCCACTTACTAGTCCCCAAACCTTCCCTTTTCTGCATGTTAGTCACCCCTAAAGTAGGCCTGCGGGCAGGGTGCACTGTATGTAAGAGGTAGGACATGCCCTGATGTGTGTGGCATGTCCTGATAGTGAATTACAGCCAATTTTGTTTTTTACTATTGCAAAGCTACCTGTCCCCATAGGCCAGAATGGGCAGTTTGATTATAACATCTTATAATTCTAACTGACCCAGGGAACATGGTAGAAAAACGAATTTAGTATGCCTGAACTCAGAATGATAAAATACATCTTTTAGTGAAGTTGGTTTTAACATTCTGTGTTTGAAAATACCACTTTTAGAAAGTAGGTATTTTCTTGCCTAACCATCCAGCCTGCCTCTGCTAGCTTGTGTACTGTATGTCTGGTTTTGTGAGTGACAGGGGCTGGGGGGCTCCAGGAGACAGGGTGAGTCAGCACTAGGCTGAATAGACCTATCTGCATGAGGAGTAGCACCTGGGCCTGAATAGGGCTGTGCCTGCCTTCCACAATGCTGGCTCCACCTCCTGTGGTGTGTCTGATGACCCTGGCCCACTCTGACAAAGGAAGAAGTTGTGCACTGGCAGAATGCACCCAGAACTGGTTTGGACTGGGTACAGGACCCTCTGCCTTCAGAGGACAAAGGATTTGCTAGTATAAATATTGGGGCCCTGACCCCAAGACTTTAGATCACTTCTGGAACAACAAGACAAACCTTTGCCAAGGAGAAGAACCAGGGAAGCTGCAGGAGTTTGGACTGCCCCTCTGCCAGTGTGCTGTTTGCTGGGTTGGCCTGCAGTGTTCTTCATTGCCAAGGAAAGGAGAAGGAACTTTCAAAGAACTTTCATCATCTTGCAGAATATTTCTCCAAGGGCTTGAACTAGAGTTTGCCTCCTGCTGAAGTCTCAGGGCTACAAGACTTCACCACCAGCTCCCTCCTGAGTTCCCTTGCTGGGGATTCTGTCTGCAGAAGCCTGCGTGTCGCTGGGAGCTGGAAGCGCGACTCAACGAGAAGAAGCGTGTCGCTGTCACAGCTGTTGCCGTCGCATCGCCGGAGAAGCATGTCGCCGCCGCAGAGGCCGCATCACCAGAGAAGCGTGTCTTCGTCGCAGCTGCCTGCCGTCGCATCACCGGAGAAGCATGCGTTCGTCGCAACTGCCTGCCGTCGCATCACCAGGGAAGCGTGTCGCCACCGCAAGGGTCACCGTCGCATCCCCAGAGAAGCATGTTGCCGTCGCAGCTGCCTGCCGGCGCATCACCGGAGAGGCGTGTCGCAGGGCCTGTCGCGGCTCCAAAGGTACAGAGTTCGCCGCACGGCCGTCGGGCGTGCACACATCATCTTCGCATCATCGAATCAAGGGCGCACTCTCATCGCATCGCACCGGATCGTCGTGCCTGCTCGCCGCATCGCCCTCCCTGCGGACCCTTTGTTTGTTTTGCGTTACGCATCCAAGGTACTTTTGTGAGAAACGTGTCGCATTTATCATCATCTTGAACTAAGTTACTTCTACCATCTCTAAGTCTATTTTGAGTACCGTATTGTGGATTTGTGTTGTTTGTGGTCTTGTGTTAAGTCTTTATAAAGAATACTTATTTTTATAAAACCTGTGTGGTGTCCATCTGTAGTGTTTTCACTGTATTACTGTATGTGTTCACAAATGCTTAACACACTACCTCTGAGATAAGCCTGTCTGCTCGTGCCAAGCTACCAAGGGGGTGAGCAGGGGTTATCCAGTAGTGTAATCCCCTTTCCCTGACTTAGAAGCAAGGGTCCCTATTTGGACAAAGGTGTATACTATTGCCAACTAGAAACCCCGAGTTCTAACAAAGCACATAAACAGTAATAAAGTGAAAACAAAACACAAGCCCAATCCCAATCCCAAAACCAATTTAGAAAAAAAGGTATATTTTTAATTAATAAGGTAACACCAAAACAAACATAATCAGTAGAAACAGAGATAATGATTTTTAAAGTTCTTAGTGGCAATAGCACCAAGAAGCAGAAAGTGTCACTCGTGGTTATCTGGTGGCACTAGACCGGAGAAAAATCACAAGTTGAGGCCGACCACGATGGAGCATGAGTCGGATACAGGGACGAGGTCAGTCCTGCTGAAGAGTTATCTTCTTGAGTCCAGTGTGGAGAGTACTGTTTGTGTTGTATATTGGAGGAGGCTGTAAGGAGGAGGCTTTTGGCATGAAGATAAGGGCGAGCATCACACTGTCATTGCCGTAGCAAGAAAAGCCAGTCTTCGTTGGAGCTTCACATTGGTTGATTGTAGTGGACGGTTGCTGCCGGCGTTGCGGGAGCCTGAGGATTAGTCATGTATGGTTTTTAAGACTAAACACCCAACTTACAGATTTCATCCTTCGGAAATCCTGATGGCTCTTGATAAGGTCAATGGACCTTTGCCACCATTTTAGAATTGGGCCTGGAACAAAAAAATTACTATGCATTTATCATCAACATTCTGATTATTAATGTATAGTCAATGATGAGATTTTGATGAAGTTTCAACACCTTTATTTATATTAAAGGTTTAGTATTATTTTTGTCATCTTTATTCAAATTAGTCGGTTTGCAGAAATATCAAAAAAGATTGATTAGTGACAGCATAAATGAAATACAAAGAGTTCCATAAAGGAGATAGTCACTAAGCTAACTACGGAGCCTAACCTATCCGAATTAGAACCCTTAAGAGTTCTTCGGAAAAGAGCAAGATTCAGAGTATAAGAAGAACTACTCAAGAAGCGTGGTCCCTACAGCTGCAGTAGCAACCGTCAATAATAAAATGATCTTTGCAGTAGCATTGATCAGGGAAAGAGTCTGTATATACAGAAAGAATAAAGTCACCTTTAGCAGTAACTATTGGCAACAAAATAAAGGATCAACTCTCCAGGAGAAGAGTCACAAGACGGGGAGATAGATCTGAGTCTGTCAGTCTCGAATCAGGAACTCCTTTCTAGGAAGGAAAACAAATTAATATAAACTACACAATAATGTATCAAAACTTTATTAAACGTTAGCTTCTCTCATCCAATGGAAACCACCCATCCGATGGTGTCGTCAACTTCTGATGCTTCTTATCCCGATTCCCACTGTAAACGTTCATGCCGCAAAGCATTTTCCAACTAGAAGATATACTTGGTGGTCAAACAACAGCTTATAATCAAGCCAGATGCCAAGATTTTTAACTTTTTGTTTTGATGACAATAAAGGGCCCAAACTCACAGGCCACCATGTGGGAGACCAAATATCAGACTGTCCATAACAGTACCTCGGTACTGTCGCCATTTAACTTTCGGCAAATTGTTGTCCATTGTTAGAAATGGGGGTCTCTACTTGGCAGAGGTAGGTACCTTTGTCCAAATAGGGACCCTTGCTTCTAGTCAGGGTAAGGGGGATACACACTTTAGATAACCCCTGCTCACTCCCTTGGTAGTTTGGCACGAGCAGACAGGCTTATCCCAAAGGCAATGTGTAAAGTATTTGTACCAACACTCACAGTAACACAGTGATAACACCACAAATGGACACCACACCGGTTTAGAAAAATAAAGTATCTTTATCTAAACTTAACAAGACCAAAACGACAAAAATCCAACATACAAGTATTAAGAAAAATGACTTTCAAAAGGTTTTAGCAACTGAGTCCATAGAAAACTATGGATGCGTGATTTCTTGCAAAGTACCTGTTGTTGCGACAAAATTCACCAAGCCAAACAGCCTCAGCGATGGGAAGCATCAAAAAACAAAGAGATGCGTCGATTCTTGAGACCTTCATGGATGCGATGCAACAGTTCCGCGGGACACAGGGGCGCGGTGCATCGGGTCCAGTCTGTAGGGGGAAGCGATGGGTCGATTCTGAGATGACTCTGATCCGCGGGGGATGCGTCAGGAAAAACTTGCCGCGCAGGGACGGTGCTTGGAAATCTGGGATGCGTCGGCAAACGATGCGGCGGCGTCGGGTGGCGCTGCGTTGATTTCTTCAGCCGCGATCCCTTGATGCATCGATTCTTGCAGCCGTGACAGGCGCTGCATCGGTTTCAGCTGCGGTGCAGCGGTGCAGGGAGATTCTTCTCGCACCACAGCGTTGCGTCGGAAAAACTGTTGCAAGAAGAGCGATGCGTCGATTTTCTTGTTGTTGCGTTGCTTTCCAGCTCCCAGTAGCAGAAACAACCTCCAGAGGCCACACACAGCCACAGGCACTCCTGGCAGGACAGAACACCCAGCAAGGGAGTTCACGTGAGCTGGGGGTGAAGTCTTTGTGTTCCTGAGACTTCAAAACAGGAGGCAAGCTCTACTCAAGCCCTTGGAGACTTTTATCAAGCAGGGGACACAGCACACAGCAAAGTCCTTCTCCTTTCCTTGGCAGAAACAGCAACTGCAGGCCAACCCCAGACACACAGCAGGGGCAGTACTTCTCCTCAGTTTCTCCAGCTCTTCTCCCTGGCAAAGGTTCCTCTTGATTCCGGAAGTAGTCTAAAGTTCAGGGGTTTTAGGTCTAATATTTATACCCCAAAATGTACTTGTTCTCTTTGTGCAAGGGTCTCTGAGCCCAGTCCAAACCAGTTCTGTCTTCTCTTGTGCAACTGCCCAACAGGAGGTGGAGACAGCATTGTGTAAGGCAGACAGGCCCTATTCAGGTGCAAGGGCAATCTCCTCCCACCACTCTACATGCAGACCGGGCCTATTCAGGTGCTAGTGAGAACTCCTCCCCCTACTCTGAATGCAGTCGAGGTCTATTCATCCCAGCCCTGACTCATTCAGGAAAGGCAGGACACACATCAACCCCCCCTGTTGCTGTCTGAGAGAATGCACCTCCCCAGCCCCTGTCACTCCAAAACCAGACAGTCAATACACAAACAGACAGAGGCATGCAGAATGGTTAAACAAGAAAATGTCTACTTTCTAAAAGTGGCATTTTCAAACGCACAATTTAAAAACCATCTTTACTAAAAGATGTTATTAAATTCTGAGTTCAGAGAGCCTAAACTTTATTTCTCTATCTTGTTCCATTGGGAAGTTACATTTATAAGATGTTATAAATAAACTCCCATTCTGTCCTATGGGGCAAGATAGCCTTTAAATAGTGAAAAACGAAATTGGTAGTATTTCACTATCAGGACATGCCACACACACCAGGGCATGTCCTACCTTTCACATACACTGCACCCTGCCCACATGGGTACCTTGGGCCTACCTTAGGGGTGACTAACATGTAAGAAACGGGAAGGTTAGGGCCTGGCAAGTGGGTGCACCTGCCAAGTCGACATGGCAGTTAACAACTGCGCACAGACACAACAGTGGCAGGTCTGAGTTACATTTTCAGAGCAACTCATGTGGGTGGCACAATCAGTGCTGCAGGCCCACTAGTAGCATTTGATTTACCACCCCTGGCACACTTAGTGCACTTTACTAGGGACTGACCAATAAGTCAAATATGCCAATCATGGATAACCAATCATGTTCACAATTTACACAGAGAGCATATGCACTTTAGCACTGATTAGCAGTGGTAAAGTGCCCAGAGTCCTAAAACCAACAACAACATGTCAGGAAAAAATAGGAGGAAGAAGCAAAACGTTTGGGGATAACCCTGCAAAAAGGGCCAAGTCCAACATCCATCTAATTTGCTGCTTCCGAAAGACACAGATGCAGCTGGGAGGCAGTGTTGCTGCTGTTTTGAGAGCGAGTAATGATCAACTAAGCCTAGGGACGGACGCAACATTAAAGAGCGTTGAACTCAGGAAACATATCTGCAATAAACTGTGAGGGGAGGGCTTCCCCCTTTCCCTTCCAGATATTGGATCGTCTGTTTAGTGATGCTTTATGTTGACTATTCTTGAGACTTGCATATTTAGTTTCTAATTTGCCTTCCTTGTCGCCTTCCTCTTTTCTTCCCTTCCCTTTTGTCTCCAGAAAAGATTGTGATAAGATCAGGATATATTAAATGCATTATCCATATTTGTCCATCACAGTTATCTAGCGATTTACCACTGCTTGTTATATACTCATTGGTTTGCTGTTCTACACTGATACTGTTGGTATTGTTAACTGAATAGCTACTGTATTCTAAGTGAAATTTGCCAATTTAAAAACCCAATAAACATAATCAAATAGAAATCGCTCACCAGATTGTGAAACCTCCAGTTCACAGGTCTCAATGGTAGTAAGAATACTTTGAGTGGTGTGTGTTTGTAGATTTTTCTCTCATAAGGGCATCTTATACTTAAGGTGTGGCACATACAACTGTATTGAATGAATGTGGCTTGGTTAAAACCAGTTTATTCTCAAAATTAAGGGGGGATGCAAGTCAGACTTACAAAGTTAAATGGTCCTATTTGAGAGCTTTAATTCGGATCAGTTAGTTTTGCCAATGTATCTGCTTTTGTTCACACAAAGAATTTTGTGTCAGCAACCTGCAACACATGATTTTGAGAGGCGGGGATTTGGGGTTACTGGTGCAAATTACCTGGGAGTTTGTAAACAGCCACAAACATATTTGTTTATCAGTTATGACAAACACTTCTCCAAATTACATCTCACCTGAAAAAGGGTAAAAGGTTACTCCTGTTAGTGGCTGGTACAAATCCCTTTCCAGCATGGGAAAGGCAGTGGAAGATTCACAAACGGGTGGAAATTTAGGGAGAACAGCATCTTCAAACAGCAAAATATTTTAATTGTGTGAAAAAATATACTTAAGAGTATTTGCACTTCCTCTGATGGTTTTTTCATGCAAAAATATAAGCACTTACATTTGCATGTGTGAAAATAGAATTCACCTGGAAACCTGTGACTGGAGCAGGATTCCATACACAACATGGAAAAGACTTGTGAATTCCAATATTCAGTCCTGTGTATATAAAGCGCATGGCTACTCCAAGAGTGTACCAGTGCTGAAGGACCCTACAAACATATTCTCACACAATAGACTATCACTGAAAGACTGTTTTGAATAACCAGGCTTTAAGAGCACGGCTAAAGCAGTTTCCCTCCCTCAAAGCTCACAGGTCTGGTGGAAGGGCATTGCATGCCTGCACAGAAGGGTAGGAGAAGGACGCACGACCCCTTTTTCTGCTTAACTCTTGTTTCAAGGGCAAGCCCAGCCTTGGAAGGGCAGAGGGTTCGAGCTGTATGGTAATGAATGATCCTTGCAGAGAGATAGCTAGTGCCCGTCTGATAGAAGACTCTGTGGGCCAGATCTAAAATTTTAAACTGAATTCTGTCCTTGATAGGGAGCCGGTGCAGCTCCTAAATAAGGAAAACTAGAAGTCGGCCTAGGGATTTTTAATAGTGTTCTCGCTGCAGCGTTTTGAACCATCTGTAACTTCCTCAGCAAATAAGCTGGGAGGCCCAGATATAGTGCGTTAGCATAGTCCAAATGTGAGGCTATGAGAGAATGTATCTCCATTTTTGTGCCAATAAAAGGGAGCAGATACAAACATTTCTTTATAGACTTTAAAAGCCCAAAGCAGTAATGTACCACAGCCACCATCTGTGGACCTACCTAAATGTGTTGGCAGTCAATCTTACCCCCCAAATTTGGGCTACCATAGCTGGACTGGGGAGGGGGGGTGACACAGCTTGGCCAGCACTCTCTGTTCCAAATATGTAGAGGTGAACCAAATAACTCAGTTTTGCTGGCATTGCATTGTAAGTTGCTAGCCTGCATCCACCGAAAAACAGCCGTCAGACCGTTCTTAAACATCCTAGGGGCTTCAGGTGAGTTGATGTTCATGGTAAGGAGAAGCTGCATGTTGTCTGCGTGTGACACTATCTGGACCCCAAAGGACTCAACTTAGTAGGCCAGAGGAGCCATGTAAATATCAAAGAGTAGGACTAAATCCAGAGCTTTGTGGTACTCCAAACTTGGTCACTTTAGAATCAGATACAAATGGTGGCATACAAAACGATTGACCTCTGTGATCGAAAAAGGAACCAATCCAGGCCAGAGCAGAACTTCTGATTCCGATATGTTCCAAATACTGAAGGAGGATAGAGTGGGACACAGTGTCAAAGGCGTGTATAGATTGTGAAATATCAACACTGCCTGCTTCCCCTGATCCAGAGCCAGCTTAATGGAATCTGTTATCTCCACAAATTTCGATTCAGTACTGAATCGTGGTCGAACACCTGACTGTGATTGATGTAGCAGCTGACCATGTTTCAGATATTTTGAGAGCTGCCCATTAATATGTTTCTCCAGTATCTTTGACAGAGCTGGCAGCAGTGAAAGGGACCTAAAATGATTAAACATTGTTCTACACACTGAAGGTTTTTTTTAATAGTGACTTTACTCTTGCCTGTTTCCAATAAGTTGGTATGGTGGCAGATTGGATTGAACTGCTGAGTAGATGGTTCAAAAGCAGATTGATCACCTTCAAACTAGCAATGGAAATGTGTGGGGGGGGGGAAGCGGGTCATCCAGTGAGCCAAATTTACACACTCCGATAGCCTGTTCCGATTCTTAAAAAGAAATAGGAGCAAACTCACAAAGATGGTTCGTGAGGGGTTCAGCTCGAATCTCTGGCATTTTCTCCAGTACTATCAGAGGACTCAACCGTAAGATCACCAATGGTTCCAATAATCTTATCCTTGAAGAAATCAGACAACTTCTCACATACAGTAGCAGAAGCGTCTAGAGACAGAGAAAGAGAAGCAGGTTGCAGGAAATGTTTTACGATTTAAAAAATTTCTCTAGAAATATTATTAGAACCTGAGATTTGATCAGCAAAAAATGTCACTTGGGTCTTCTTAATCATTGCATTAATTTAGGGCCGTTTTATAAAGTTATTTAACCTCAGTATGATGGAACATTGTCCAGCACCTCTACAGGTGTCAACAAAGATCACGCATATTCCGTAGCTTATAGTTAAACCAAAGAGCAGACAAAAGTCGTCTGGAGGGGTTTCTGGGATTCTGCTTTTTCACAGGGGCTAGTGAATTGGCCATATTCAATAACCAAGAATTAACTGCTACAGTGGCTGCCTCTGTCTCCCCATCCAAGCAGGGAGTAGAACTTCCTAAAAAGGACTCAATATCAGAACCACTAACTTTATCCTCTATTTGAGGGGGACTTCATTGAACATCTCACAGGGAAATGATTCTTGACACCCCATGTGAAATATGTAATAAAATGACCAAAACAGTCAAGATTTTTAATATCCTTCAATTCATTCTGACAGATAGAGAAGATAGGATCTAAAATATGGCCCGCTAAATGAGTGGGCCAACAAATAAATTGCTTTAAGTTGAAAGATGTCAACCTCTGTAGCAGCATCCAGCTTTATGAAATTGCTGCATTATCCAAGTGTATGTTGAAAACAGCCCAAACCATAAAATTAGAGAATTGAAGAAGGCATTTGACCACAGCCTCATCTACTGAATCAAGAAACAGTCCTGCATACCTAGGGGGTTGATAAATGAAAGCCCCTGTTAGGGAAATTTGAGTTGATACAGAAAAGCAAAATCCAAAAACCTCTACTTTCTGAAACTTGGTTAACTCAAATGTGCCACATGTAAAACAGTTTTCAAAAATAATAGCCACCCCCTTGCTCCTTACCCACTCTATTTGAATGTAATACAGAGTAGCTCCTGGTACAATAAGCATGACATCTGGCGCTGAACATTCGGTCATCCAAGTCTCGGTTAAAAATAAAACATCCAACTCATCCTCTTTGAACAACTTGATTATATCAAGTGCATTTTTGTTTAACGACCACACATTCAAGAGAGTCACCTGCACTTCTACATATCCCCCTACCCTCAAGTAGGGGCTCATGCCGCCGCTGTCCGCCCTGGGGAGGAGAGCTGTACATTGATCATAAATGAGCGGCAAGGTATCAAATTTCTCCAGGGATCTACCCCTGCAACTGGTCTTAGACCAAAGGAGACAAAGGTCTTGTGAAGAATATGTTAATGAAGATCTTTTGGTACCCTCAGAACGGGCAGCATGGTTGGGGCTGAGCTCCAGCCAAGCGAAAACAGGCGCAGATGGGCTTGACTTAGGCGTACCAGTGACACCATCTGCTCCTCTTATAAGGGGCAGGGACAAACCACTTCACAAACAGCTCGACCGCTGCCTCAGGGAAAAATGGTGGCTACGGAAACTCGTATAGAAATGTCGCCGAATCGGCTCGCACGGCCGGGATAAGCGCAGTTCTTCATCAAAGTAAACGCCCCACAACACGTGACCCACTAAAAACTATATGTAAAAATTAATTTTGGAGGATGTAGTCAATTCATTTAGTCAATCAAATTCATCTAAATCAATTTCTAATCAAAATCAGGTTCAAAAAGCTACAAATGCAGACAGTTTATCAGGCATTTATCAAGCATAAAACCGTATTGTGCAGAATATTTAAAACAAAGGTAGTCTAAAATGGGTAAATATAATTCATGTGAGGTTGTAAATCACGGGGTGCAAATCTGCAAGTTCTCTGTGAACTGGGCCCAATGTGATAAGCAGGTGGTGAATAGCTTAGTGGTTAGGACATTAGGGGTATCAATCAATCAGTAATCTTATATAGAGCGATTACTCACCCGTGAGGGTCTCAAAGCGCTAAGTGGGGGGGGGGTATGCGGTTCAGTTAAAGAGCCAGGTCCTTCCTGAATTGCAGCAGCGATGACCATTGCCTGAGGTGCAGAGGCAGGGAGTTCCAGATCTTCGGAGCGAGGTAGGAGAAGGATCTTCCTACAGTCATGGTCTTGTGGTTCTGTGGGATGGTGGCCAGGGCCAGTCGGGAGGAGTGGAGATGTCTGGTTGGAGTGTAGAAGGAGATGCAGTGGGTGAGGTATGCAGATCTGCTGTTGAGAAAAGCTTTGTAGGCGTGCATGAGGAACTTGAAGGTGATTCTTTTGTAGAGAGGTAGCCAGTGTAGGTCTCTCAGGTGGCCGGTGATGTAGTTGCGGCATGGGATGTTCAAGATGAATCTGGCTGAGGCGTTCTGGACGTTCTGCAGTTTTTTCTGGAGTTTCTGGGTGGTGCCCACGTAGAGTGTGTTGCCGTAGTCGAGTCTGCTGCTGACAAGCTCATGGGTGACCATATTCCTGGACTCTGTGGGGAGTCACTTGAAGATCTTACGAAGCAGGCAGAGCGTGTGGAAGCAAGAGGATGAAATGGCATTGATTTGGTGGTTCATTGAGAGCGAGGAGTGCAGGATGATGCCGAGGTTTCATGCATGGTCCGTGGGTATGGGGGAGTTCTGAGGGCTGCAGGCCACCAAGAATCATCTCAGGTGGAGGGGGAGGAGCCCAGGATGAGGTCTTCAGTCTTGTCTGAGTTAAGCCTGAGGCAGAGGTTTGTGATGGTAGACGGTGTCGAAGGTGGCTGAGAAGTCCAAGAGGATGAGGACTGCAGTCTCGCCTCGGTCGAGGAGGGTGCGGATGTCGTCTGTTGTGGCAAGGAGAGCGATCTTAATGCTGTGGTTGCTTCTGAAGCCCGATTGGGAGAGGTCCAGGATGTTGTTCATTTCTATGAACTTGGAGAGTTGGGCGTTGATGGCTTTCTCGATGACTTTGGCTGGGAAGGGGAGCAGAGAGATGGGTCTGTAGTTCTTGAGGTCCATCGGGTCGGCAGTGGGTTTCTTCAGCAGGGGATTGATCTCTGCGTGCTTTCAGCCTTCCGTTAAGGTTGAGGACTCGATGGAGCAGTTGATGGCGCAGCAGAGTTCGGGTGCGATGGAGGTGCTGGCTCTGTTGAAGACGTGGTGAGGGCAGATTCAAACAGGAGCAAAACTGCAACAAGGCACAGTGGGGCAGATGCACGACCGTTTTTTGGGGTCGCAAAGGGGAATTTGGCCCCTTTGCGACCGCAAAAAATGTCTGCCCAATGTACTAACCCTATTTTGTGAGTCACTAACCAATTAGCGACTCGCAAAATATGGTTAGCGACTCGCTATTAGGAAGGGGCGTGCCAAGGGCTCTGTAACCTATGTATGATTGTTTTGCGACTGCAGTTGCATTCGCAAAACACTCGCAGTTTACCACCCTTCTCAGAAGGGTAATAAGCCACTCGCAAACGGGGACCCCTTCCCCTTTGTGAATGGGTGCACAAATATTTTTTACGAGCAGGCAGTGGTCCCAGGGACCACTGCCTGCTCTTAAAAAATTAAACTGCGAAGCTTCATTTTGCTTTTTTAAATGCATGCTGTTTTCATTTAAGGAAAACGGGCTGCATTTAAAAAAAAGACCTGTTTTATTTAAAAAGCAGTCACAGACATTGTGGTCTGCTGACCCCAGCACGCCACCATCCCTGTGAGTGTGAGCCATTCCCAATGGGGTCGCAAATTGCGACAGCTTCATTAATATTCATGAGGCATGCAATTTGCGACCCCATTGGGAATCATAAACAGTGTCTGAGACACTGTTGTACATTGAATTTTGTGACTCGCAATTTGTCGCAATTTGCAAATCGCAAAATTCAATGGTCGTACATCTGGCCCAGTAAGCCTAACAGAGCCGTTTTAAGGCATGGGCAAAGTGGACAATTGCCCAAGGCCCCCACTTTTGGGAAAGTGGACTTTCTCTCTACTAGACCTTTGTCTATTCTATTTCTGATTCTGTTTGTCGACCCAGTGTCCTGGGCAAGACATATTTCAACTGTTTGTATGTGACCTTATTTCATTTAGTATTTGTGGCATCGTGCAGGTTTGGAATAGCAGGAAATAGGCAAAAATAATTCAAATATATTCTATACAGGGCCCCCAAAACCTATATTGCCCGGACCACCAAATCCTTAAGATGATACTGGTAAGCCAAAAACAAAGCATCGCCAGAGGCACTCAACACTCGCTATTAGGCTCGGTACATATTTCTTCTGTTTTCGGACAAAAAATATTAAAACTTAATTTTACATATCAAATGAAATTATTGAAGCCCTGTGGTCCATTTTTTAGGTCCAGCCTAGCGCAGCGCGCATGCGCTGCTCTAAGAGAGGGCCTCTTGGAATCACTCCAGACTTCCCAAAGACTTCTCCGTGTGGGTCGGACTCCTCCCACACATTCCATTGGCCTTTGCGTGTGGCTTTCAATAATGAAAGCACGCAAATGGCCAAAGACGGGTGCATGTCCCTCCTTGCCTCTAAACGTTCACTCCCATGGCCTTTGGGTCTCGGAAGCGAGCAGTGGCGCGCAGGCTGGCAGCTAGTCGTGGATCAGGTTACTAATTTATAGCGCGGTCGCTTTCACTTTCGCGGCCGCGCTGGTTTTGTGCTTGACCGTGATTATTTTAATTTCTTCACGGCGCTGCTTTCACTTTAAATTTAAGGAGCAGCATAGCAGTGCGTCTTTAATTTTTCTCCACGGCGCCGCTTTCAATTTAAATGTAAGGCATGGCAGAGGTGAGCGCCGCGCATTAACACATACCATGGCATTACGCCTTTATTTTTAAATGGAGCCGCTTTCAATTTAAGTGCGCCTTTAACTGTTCATGAACGGCGCAGCTTTTTTTCACAACCCACTACAGCATATTTACAGCTCTTTATTTCAGACTAGCAAACCAATTTATTGCCTTTCCGAAGGTGCTCCACCGACAGCTGGTTTTTCTCCCGTCCCACAATCACTGTTGCTCTCCTAACCCCTCCTCCATCCTCAACTCCCCACCCCTCCTCCATCCTCAACCACTTCCCTTGCCGCAGACTCCTGAGCGCTGCTCACTTGTCACAGCAGCCAATCTCTGTGAGACTTGTAACCCTAGAGGCTTTTTAACCATTTAAATAGAGGTTACCATTTCAACTATATTTTCAGTTAATTTTCTTCCTCCGGTTTCACAAATCTCTCGCATCCCACAGCCAATATGGTGGGCTCGAGACTCGTAGGGGCGTGTCGAGGTAGCCCTGTCCCGCACTGCACAATGCAGTGTTTTGGCTCAGCACAGCGGCCACTTCTTGGACACCGTGCTTTCACTTCTACATCTCCACAGCACACGCTTCACGGACAACAAACGTCAAGATAATTTCTTAAAATGTAATTAACTCGGCATCACCGCCAGGAGCCTGTCGATCACTCCCTCTCCCTCTCAGCAGTCACTTACACTGAGGGCGGCAGCAGACTGTTATTACACACCGCGTCTCTGCCGTCCCCTCCCTCCGCTCCATACTTATAGGTGCCTTGCGACCAAAATGAGCAGGCAGCTGAGCCCAGAGCAGGGGCAGTGCCTTACTGCATTACATATCAACTCTGGAGCGTTCAGAGCAGGCGGCATACAAGGCTAGAGGGCGCCGTGCACAGCACTGCTTCCAAGCAGTCAGCCCAGCTGACATCTCCGAAGGTCCATTTTCTTCCTCCCCCCCTTTATGTGTGTACCTAATCGCAACCCCATGCAAAGGCAATATATGTATTCAGTTTCCTTCATGCAGCAACACAAAGAGAAGTCTGTTTTGTATCTGTTGAAATTAAACGCAGGCTTTCAAACTGTTGACTATCTGGTTAGTCAAATATACTGTTTTTTCACATGTGTGGTGTGAAACATGCTTCAGTGACACTTACATGGGCTTCCAAGGCTAGTGTAAAAGTAAAAACATTGCCATTTACAACGCCAATAGCTCTAACTTTCAACAATGCGAGACCTATTGCATTACAAATGCTTGTTTCTGTATGCAAGTGACATACAACTCTACGTCCCGCTGCCTGCTTCAAAAAACTCCCACGGATGTTGCTCTGGGTTAAGCGGCACAAGGGCAAAAACGATAAGTTAGAGAGGGCCCTCATCTGGACAGAGGCACTCAACAATCAAATTCCGACCTATCTCCAAATGTCATAAATTGTTGAAAAACACGTTCTAATGGTATAAATTGGGAGATGCCGAAGCACCTATCTGGACGATGCCTAATCACAACATCTCCAAACCAGTGCAACCGTCAAAACCAGGTTCTGACAGATGGGCCCTTCCAACAACATTAACAAGATATTTAATGCCATACCGAGCCAAGCAACTGTGGCATATGGACTGATTGGCTCCAGATTGGAATGCAGCTGCACCCTTTACTTATTGCTCATCAGGACTCTCCTTGATGGAGTGCAGACCCTTCAAAGTTAAGCTGTTCACTTCATCATGGGCAGACACAACTCGAAGCACATCACCGCCCTACTGAAGGCGTTACACTTACTCTCAATCAAGGGGAGAAGCGTGTTCCGATTCATCCACACTGCGCTCCAGTGTTCTGAACCTGTTTGCTGTTGAATTCTGAAGAGTGACACAGTAAACTGCTGGCACCACAGACCGATGTTCAAACCACTGTTTCAAAGCTTGAACTCAAAACAGATACTCTTCCTGCACCTTTGAATTTAAATATGTGTAATTTTGTAATGTAAACAAACTGTACAGTATGCTTTCCCATTTAAAAGATCCATGTCATCGCCTTCGCATCACATCCTGGTTTCTGCAGTTTGATTTCGACTGGACATACACAACACTAACTTTTTTCTTAGATGTGCTACATGCAATACATTTTTTATCTGTAAAAGAGATTTCCTGCTCCTTGTATTGAGGTTTGTGGTTTATAATATACCTATAATAATAAATGAAAACTCGCTGAAGTAATAAACTCTGAACAAGTCAATCTGTTGTGTATATGTGAAACAGATTTGGAGCGATTAACCACCCACATGAAAAGCATTGTCAATCGATTAACTTTCAACAACTTGGTAAAAGTCTTGGGTTCAGACAGGTCCTTGCAGTCTTGAGACAGAGGACTTGAGACATTGCAATCATTCGTGCTCATTGCCCTTCATTCTATTATCACACACACAATGAAACCACTTGGAGCAAGTCTTGTTAACAGAGTCCGATATCAGACAGGATTGGTGAAAACTGACTTTGCCAAAATAGTGCCAGTGTAAACTATTCGAAACCTCCAGGAGCCCATGGGACAAAAACCACACCTATCCGACTAGATTACTGAGAGAAACTGGCCTAATTAGAAAAAGCCACAGTACAGTAAACAGAGATGTACGTGTTTCTCTAGCGAACTGTTGGCTTGAGTTTTGTAGCCAGAAGTAGCAAGTACACAGGATTGAGACAGTTGCGGCTCTAGATCTAAGATGCTGACCCTTTGACGCAAAGAATGCAGTGCTTCTGGTGGGAAGCAGTTGTAGAGGCTGCATTTCCTGAGAGTCCTGCATATGTTGAGGCAACATCAAAGCCAGATAGATGCAAGTAAATCTTGCCTTTGTTTGAACATATTAAACTTGTGTTTCAGAGTTGTTGAGATGGCCAACAGGGCTGTAGAAAACAAAAAAAGTGATGGGCTGATTGCTTGCATTGCATTAAACTCAGCAACTGGTAATTACTCCGGGCCGCAATCTAGTTCATTGTGTTTTTTTGCCCACCATGCCACCCCAGACAGGTACCATCCAAATGCCAATTAGCCTTGGCCGAGCTCCAATAGCAGCTTACTTTCCATGGCACTGTGAGCATGGGAGCCACATCTAGGCATACCTGCCGCACTTAGGGCATTGCACTGAGGAAAGCAAAAATGTGATGGGTGGATGACTCAAATTAATCTCGATCACTTGTAATCACTCTAGGCCACAATCAATTCCACCATTTGTTTTCCCACCATGCTGCTTCTGACAGATGCCAGCCATATGCAAATCTGCCTTGGTCGTTTTGCAATAGGAACAGCCCAGCCCGAACTTCTAGGCGAGGATCCCTCTGAGCCATGGCTGTGGCAGGAAAACTATGACCATATGAAGGAGCCTTACTAGAACATAGCGAAGTGCAGATAAAATAGCATGAATTCCGAACAGTGCTTAGCTCACTTTAAATGTTGGTGTTGATTAGAAGTTTCAAAAGGAGTAGACGCAGCTTTACCAAAATTCAGTCCTAGTGCAGTACTTCAGGACTGGTTTTCCCCAAACTAATCTACTGGGTCAGTGGTTGCTTTGGTCATCACCTCACTCTGATTCCATGCACCTTTCTGCTTCTCAGCACATATTTTCTAAACCAGTCTTCCTAATGGATGCAGGTCCAATTATCCACAAGCTGGATGCGTAACAGTTCATGATTCTGCAGCTTATTTAACTTGTCAGTGGGCTTTTGGGAGTCTGGTGTGAATGAAGTGACAGTAGTCTGAGTGAGCCATTGTAATCTACTTGCTAATATGCATCCTCGTCTGGGCATACCCATCCCACTCAGCATACCCATCCCACTCCAGGTGACAAATGCAAAAAGAACAATTGATGGATAGAATGTTGAATGTCTTTTGCCTATGCTAAATAGGCCATAATATGGAGTACAGCATATTGGTTGGTTATAATTTTTTAACCTTCCCTGTCTGTAATGTACTTTACTAGGATATGTAGGCGAAGGGGGGTCAACTTGAGAAACATGCATTTTAGAGGAGATAATTAATACATGTATCCATATAGCAGAATTACATAAGGAAAACAAAAAAAGCATTTCTATGCCTCTGTTTAGTTAGTTTACTGTTGCGAGGAAATAAAAAAAGAAGAATTATAAATGTGAGGTTGCATTGAGGTAGTTTACCCAGGAATGTTATCCTCGATTATTACCAGGCACATGATGAAAAAAGTGTATAAGATCCTCCGCAATCCATGTAGTTTCCCCACAGGAGAGTTGTACATACAATAATACTGGTAATTTGTTTGGGAATGAAGGAAGTGGAACATCAAAATGATGGAGAGGGAAACTATGACTCAGATATATATGCAGTCTAGTTGTTTTTGAGAGGTGGTGGTAATTGGATGCTGTTCCCTTAAATGGGCACTTTTCACTAAGAAACTCTATGGCCCAGTAGAAGGCTCAGGCCGAAACGTGTCGGCCATTATTGCAAATTTGCATCTTTGTTTGGAGGTGTACTTTAACACAATAAATTCGATTTAAAGCAACCTGAGTGCCGTGCTGCCTTTTCTTTGTGCCCGTGTCTGGAATTCAGACCATTTGGAGAACTATATACAGAAGGGCACAAATGTGAAGTTGAAGAATATCTATATATATATAAAGGAAAGGTTTTTTAAATGTCCTTCTTGCAAAGCGTGTCAATTTGGAGTCAATACCAAAACATACCAGACACCTTTTAGTGATAGGGTCTATTCAATCAATAAATACCTGTCGTGCAAAACTGAATTTGCAGTCTATGCTTTGCAATGTAGTTGTAATTTGCTTTATATTGGGAGCACAAAATTGTCTGTTCATAAGAGAGTTTTACAGCATACCCGGGCGATAGTGAACTGTGACCCGAGTTACCCGGTAGCCAGGCATTTTAAAGATGTACATAACAGTAGTCTTAAGCATTTTAAGTACTTTGTATTGGATTCTATACCATTCTCTAAACGTGGTGGGAATAGGGAATCCAAGCTTAGGCGCCTAGAGACAAGATATATTCTGGAACTCGATACTAAACAGCCAAATGGATTGAACATGAGTGAAGATTTATATACTTATCTTTAAAAATTCAATTTTTTTCTTGCAGTTAGAGTTTCCGGATAAATAGGAGTGCTATATGCCTCTCGGCTTTAAACTAGGTTGAGTTATTTATTTGTGTATGAATAATATATATATAAAAAATCTCTCTGCATATATGAATTGTTTATGAAATCCTGGATGTCTCCATAAATTTTCACAATATTCTATGTAAATGTTTTTATATACATTTATGTATATATTTAAAATTTACATATTTATTGTCTTTTTAGGTTGGAAACCTTTTTTAATTTTTCTAGTGGAGTGTTTTAAGGTTGAAATGTATTTTATATTGAGGATATGTAAAAACATTTGTGGGAATCAACCTTGTTGCTCTTGATTGGTTGTATTCTGTATTTCTCTTTTTCTTTTCTGTCTGTATAATCATTTAAAAATATCATTTGGATGGTATAATGTCGTTTGGCAGCTAGCTTAGAAATTTGCACATTGGGGCTAATTATTAACACATCTTTTTTGCACTATATTTGCATATTTGCACAAATTAGTTGGTTTAATATATAGGACCTAATAAAAAAAAAAATGTTAAGATCTCTTTTTTTAGGTGGGATATGGGTTGTATTATCTCTTTTTTAACCTTTGGTATCCATTTTAATGGGTAATTATTGTATTTTACATAAGAATATACATTTTCCCTGTCTTATCTATTTGTCAGGTTGAATCAGTATTTTACCAGCATATTTGAAGTTATTATAATGTGCTTATATCATTACATTTTTTGCTGTATTTAAACATGGATATAGAATTGCATAGTATTTTTACTATGTCCATATGGATTGCCATTGGTCACTTGCACTTTAAAAATGTATCTATCCGTCCTAAACGCTGTCATGTGATCAAGGCCGCTCGGACGGCCGAAACGCGTAATGGCAACATGGTGATGGTTGTAGGAAAATAAAAAGCAACTTGCACTGAATTGGGTCTGCTCTTGCCGTTTGTTCATGGAGTACTGGGCTTGTCTGCAGCTATATATATATATATATATATATATATATATATATATATATATATATATATATATATTTGCGAAACAATCCCAATTGCACAAGTGGGCACGGACTCCAACTGTTGCAGTGTGAAATGTGTTTAATTACTTAATGCTTGATTATGCCCATGACGCGATTCGGACACGACAAATGGCCTTGATCACATGTTCGTGCTACGACATCATCCGTACCTTTAAGCTGTGTACCACATGATTAACACAATGATAAAAACAATGGCAACTGACAAAAGACTACACCAATTCATCTCAAAAGGAAAGACTGTTACAATAATGCATATAGAATACATGTTCCAACATGACGATATAGAATGATTAATGATATTTACTACTAAAACAAAAACTGTCATAAAGGCTAAATGCTGGTTATATTTAAATTCAAAACACACAAGATGATGGATGGAATGCTGCACATTGGCAAACATTCACCCCCAGTCACAGATCTGGGTTTAATCCATCGTTATTTTGCTTCACCACGCCACCCCAGTTCAGACATAGCCATATGCAAATCAGTCTTGACCCTGTGCCTCATGGGAACAGTCCAGACCGAACTGCCAAGCCATGTCTTCCCTGGACCGGAATCAAGCATCCTAGGACCGGTTTCTGGCTATCAGCCTTCATCAGCCAGGATACCTTGACTCCAGTGGTGTAGTGAGCACGGGACCCACGTCTGGGCAACCGTTCCCACTTAGGGCGAAATGCAAAACACACAAGATGATGGACGGAATGCTGCACATTGGCAAACATTCACCCCCAGTCACAGATCTGGGTTTAATCCATCGTTATTTTGCTTCACCACGCCACCCCAGTTCAGACATAGCCATATGCAAATCAGTCTTGACCCTGTGCCTCATGGGAACAGTCCAGACCGAACTGCCAAGCCATGTCTTCCCTGGACCGGAATCAAGCATCCTAGGACCGGTTTCTGGCTATCAGCCTTCATCAGCCAGGATAGCTTGACTCCAGTGGCGTAGTGAGCACGGGACCCACGTCTGGGCAAACTCTTCCCACTTAGGGCGAAATGCAAAACACACAAGATGATGGACGGAATGCTGCACATTGGCAAACATTCACCCCCAGTCACAGATCTGGGTTTAATCCATCGTTATTTTGCTTCACCACGCCACCCCAGTTCAGACATAGCCATATGCAAATCAGTCTTGACCCTGTGCCTCATGGGAACAGTCCAGACCGAACTGCCAAGCCATGTCTTCCCTGGACCGGAATCAAGCATCCTAGGACCGGTTTCTGGCTATCAGCCTTCATCAGCCAGGATAGCTTGACTCCAGTGGCGTAGTGAGCACGGGACCCACGTCTGGGCATACCCTTCCCACTTAGGGCGAAATGCAAAACACACAAGATGATGGACGGAATGCTGCACATTGGCAAACATTCACCCCCAGTCACAGATCTGGGTTTAATCCATCGTTATTTTGCTTCACCACGCCACCCCAGTTCAGACATAGCCATATGCAAATCAGTCTTGACCCTGTGCCTCATGGGAACAGTCCAGACCGAACTGCCAAGGCATGTCTTCCCTGGACCGGAATCAAGCATCCTAGGACCGGTTTCTGGCTATCAGCCTTCATCAGCCAGGATAGCTTGACTCCAGTGGCGTAGTGAGCACGGGACCCACGTCTGGGCATACCCTTCCCACTTAGGGCGAAATGTAAAACACACAAGATGATGGACGGAATGCTGCACATTGGCAAACATTCACCCCCAGTCACAGATCTGGGTTTAATCCATCGTTATTTTGCTTCACCACGCCACCCCAGTTCAGACATAGCCATATGCAAATCAGTCTTGACCCTGTGCCTCATGGGAACAGTCCAGACCGAACTGCCAAGCCATGTCTTCCCTGGACCGGAATCAAGCATCCTAGGACCGGTTTCTGGCTATCAGCCTTCATCAGCCAGGATAGCTTGACTCCAGTGGCGTAGTTAGCACGGGACCCACGTCTGGGCATACCCTTCCCACTTAGGCGAAATGCAAAACACACAAGATGATGGACGGAATGCTGCACATTGGCAAACATTCACCCCCAGTCACAGATATGGGTTTAATCCATCGTTATTTTGCTTCACCACGCCACCCCAGTTCAGACATAGCCATATGCAAATCAGTCTTGACCCTGTGCCTCATGGGAACAGTCCAGACCGAACTGCCAAGCCATGTCTTCCCTGGACCGGAATCAAGCATCCTAGGACCAGTTTCTGGCTATCAGCCTTCATCAGCCAGGATAGCTTGACTCCAGTGGCGTACTGAGCACGGGACCCACGTCTGGGCAAACCCTTCCCACTTAGGGCGAAATGCAAAACACACAAGATGATGGACGGAATGCTGCACATTGGCAAACATTCACCCCCAGTCACAGATCTGGGTTTAATCCATCGTTATTTTGCTTCACCACGCCACCCCAGTTCAGACATAGCCATATGCAAATCAGTCTTGACCCTGTGCCTCATTATATAAAATCATTGTAGGAAAACCAACAGACCATAATTGTGAGAATAAAGTACAGCATACACATTTTTCCGCATAACATCACATAGAGCGACGAATGCCATTTATTTCTCGCAAGCATGCGGGAATTAAGGTTGTAATTTACTTATCGACTGTGAGAAATGCCTATTGTGGGATAAAACAAAAAATGTGATCATGGTACCCTTTTTTTGTAAGTTGTTATGTTATACTCACTAAAGGCACTATTCATTGGTCAGTTTCCAGCTTGATAGAAATAAGTAATATCAGCCCCAATGCTGAGCGTCATTTAATAGTAGCTTGGTAGTGCGTTGGAATAATACTGAATATTGTCTATACTATCTATTGCCTAATTGCCAACCTTAATGAACTAAAGTGCTTGTCATGTAAAGTGCAATTAGTGAATAAAGTGTTCAGTGCTGTACAGTACTGTGGGAAGGGAAGGGAAGACAAAAAGCAGCAATATTATCATGTTAATTCATAACCGCTAGTGAGTGTATAAATATAAATGTAAATATAAATATATGAATATGCCTCGCAAAATCAGTGAAATTCAGTCAAAAGGATCCTGTCAATATCAGCAACTCAATCTTCTAAAAGGGTCATATTATAGAAAATTGTCCAAATCCTCGCTGTATTAAGACCATTAGGTGTCTTCGTATCTAGTTCTAAAGTGAACTTTGACTCCAACTGGCTTAGCAGTTTTTCTCTATTGCCACCTCTCCTTTGGGCCGGTACTGCACCAATCACATAATATTTGATACAACTGAGATGATTATTATTATGCATATCTTTAAAATGGCGCGCCACAGGATAAGATGAATCTGAGTTGACAATAGCTCTGAGATGCTGCAGAATCCTCACATGCACCTGCAGCTTGGTACTGCCCACATAACGCAGTCCACAGGTGCACTCGAGGACATAAACAGCAAACTCAGTTCTACAGTTGTAAAATCCCTTTAGTTCAACGGGTTTGGAACTAAATACTGATATATAGTTTGAAACATTGACCCCAAATCGGCAAGCCCGGCATGAACTGCATTTGTGAAAGCCGTTTTTTGGGGAAAGCCAGTTGGTCCTGATAGCTATTGCGGGGCTACTTTTAACCAATGCGTTCCTCATTGAGGGAGCTCTCCGAAAGGTAAGAGTGTGCTTGGCGGGAAGAATTGGGCCCAAAGTTGCATCTGTTAAAACAATGGGCCATTGCTTGTTGATGATTGATCTGATGTTCTTTTTCTGTCGACTGAAAGTGGTAATAAGCCTGACACCAGTGTCTTCTCCATGTCCACTTGTGCTGCCGCCCTGTCGTGGGGTATCTTAGGTGTCAGTCTGAAAGAGCATTTCTTCTCTGGTTTTAATGTTGGCTTTTTCAGGGCCTGATCAATTATATTCCTGTTATATCCTTGTTGTGAAAATCTGATTCTAGCTTCTTGTTGACACAGGGCTAGATCTTTTTGTGAGCTACAGATCCTACGTATTCTCAAAAATTCCCTGTAGGGGATACTGTTGATCAGATGTCTAGGATGAAAACTCGAAGCATGTAATGTCGAGTTTCCTGCTGTACTTCTACGGTATAAACAAGATTCCAATTTGTTGTTTTTGACATACACATGCACATCTAAAAAATCAATAGCCTGTTTATCTATATGTGCAGTAAATTCCAAGTTCAATTCGTTCACATTGAAACGTTTCACAAAAGCCTCAGCATTCTCCTTTGTTCCATTCCAAATTATAAAAACGTCATCTATGAAAAGTAACCAACTGACCACTTGTCTATCCCAATCAGACCGGTGGCCCACCATCAGAACCTGCTCCTCCCACTAGCCTACGTATAAACATGTGTATCTGGGGGAGAAGCAGGCTCCCATGGCAACACCCCTGAGCTGCTGAAACACCTCATTTCCAAACAAGAAAAAGTTATTGTAGACACCTATTGATCATACTTAAGAGCATTTTGTTGTGGTTAAATAATTCAATTGATCTATTATTGAAATAATATTCAACCTCCCATAAACCATCCCTGTGATCTATGCTAGTGTATAGGGAGGTAATATCCAAAGTCATAAGTATGTATTCATCAGACCAGGATATGCCATGTAGCTTTTTTAGAAAATCACTGGTGTCTTTGATGTGTGTATATATATATATATATATATATATATCTCCAATAACTCAGTCACTTCATCGTAGTTGCACCACAGACGGAGACGGACCACCAAATTGTGCTAAAGTTCCTTTATTGCTCGGTCCGCATGACGCGTTTCGGCTCGGATGAGCCTTGATCATATGTATATATATATATATATTCACTGATAAAACCAAAGGTTACAGGGACGCTATAGTTAAAAAATGGAATTTAAAAAAAACCTTAGAAATTCACGGAAATAAATAAAGGTTACAAGGACGTTATATTTAGGCTCAGGTTTCACTCATACAAAACCAGTGAAATTCAGCCGTTACAGTTAGTCAACTACCTATAACTCATGCCCCCTCAATACACTGCTTATGACCACACATATTACATCACTCATGACATGGTCAGTGACATCACTGATGACATCACAAATGACATCACTGATGACATCATCCAGTGACTGTGAGCGTTTTTAAAAAGTTTATGAGTGTTAAGTATATATATCAAGGTGCATTGGTGAATCAGTGGGTGTATGAGTTATAAGTGAGTGATTATTTCTCAGTGAATGTATGGGTGAGTGACTGGTTGTGTGAATGTCTGTATCTGTCTGTCAGTTGGTGTCTAAGTGAGTGTGTGAGTGGGTACGTGAGTTTCTGTATTTCTGTGAGTGATTGGTTGTCTGAGTACCTCTATTGGTGTCTGAGTGTCTATGTGGGTGGGTGAGGGGGTTTGTGACTGCCTGTATGGATGAGTGAGTCGGTAGCTGTATGGGTTAGTGAGTGCATGTGTGAGGGGCTGCATGGGTGAGTGAGTGTATGTATGGCTGTGTCGGTGAGTGAGTGCATGTGTCAGTGGTATATGGGCGAGTAACTGGGTATATGAAAGGCAGTATAGGTGAGTGATGGGGTATGTGAGTGACTGAATGGGTGAGAGAATATGAGAGTGGCTGTATGGGTGAGTGTGTGCTTGTTTCAGTGACTATAGGTGAGTGAGTACGTGTTAGTATCTGTATGAGTACATGAGTGAGTGTGTGTTTAACTGTCTGGGTAAGTGGCTGTGTGATTGACTGAATGAGTGAGTGAGTAGGTGTGTGAGTAGCTCTATGGGTGACTGACAGTGTGTGAGTGGCTGTATGGGTGTATGAGTGGATATGTCTGTGGCTGTATTAGTGAGTGAGTAGGCATATGAGTGGCTGTATGGGTGAGTGAGTGGAAGTGTGTGTTGATCTATGAATCAGTGAGTCTGTGTAATTACCGGTATGGATGTGTGATTGGGTTTGAGAATGGTAGTGTGGAAGTTGGAGTGGGTGTATGAAAGGTTATATGGGGGTGTGAGTGGGTGCGTCAGAGATTCTGTGGATGATGTCATGAGTGATGTCACTGACCATGTCATGAGTGATGTAATATGTGAGGTCATGAGCAGTGCATTGCAGAGGCGTGAGTTAGTTAGCTTACTAACTATAACAGCTGAATTTTACTGGTTTTGTACGACTGAAACCTGAGCCTAACTAAAACGTCCCTGTAACCTTTGGGTTTTTTCAGTGAATTTCTAAGGTTTTTTAAATGCTAATTCCTAACTATAACGTCCCTTTAACCTTTGGCTGTTTAAGTGAATTTTTTATGGTTTATTAAGTAGTAGTCACGTTTGCAGAGAAGCGGAGAAAGGGGGCGGGCATCTGACCACCTCTAAGGAATCCTGCTGCGTAGGACTTACAGGAGGTACCAGGAGGGGTTCTTGGCCCACAAGGTGCCTAAGGAGAAAAGTGGACTTTATCCCCCAACCAGTAGTGTGCCAAGAACGGTGTTTGCAGAGTGGTGGAGAAAAGGGGCATGACCTCCAAAGACCTCTTAGCAATCCTTTTGTGTGGGACTTACTAGAGGTAACAGGAGGGGTAGTTGGCCCCCAAAGACGGGTGCCAACTAGCCCTCCTGTTACCTCCAGTAAGTCTCACACAGCTGGTAAGAGGTTGTCGGAGGCCACGCCCTCTTTCTCCACTACTCTGTGAACGCACCTTCTGGTGCACTACCGGTTGGGGGAAGAAGTCCACTTTAGTCCTGAGGCCCTCAGGAGTAAAGTAGAATGAATTCCTGAAACAGTGTGCCGGGAGGCACATTTGCAGAGTGGTGGAGAAAAGGGGCATGGCCTCTGAAGACCTCTCAGCAGTCCCACTGTGTGGGGCTAACTGGAGGTAACAGGACAGCTTATTGGCCCCCAAGGACCCTTTGGACTCAAAGGGTCTTAATCTCTCAACTGGCAGTGTGCCAGAAGGCTCTTTTGCAGAGTGGTGATGAAAGGGGCGTGGCCTCCAGCGAATTGATGGTGTTTTTTCTTTCTTTTTACATTTTTTTAATTGAGGGGGCTGCGTGGCTCCCCTCCCTAGGCCGATTTAAGCCATGGGACACCATCCCCCGGGGGCAGCCCCTTTTTCTTCTTCTTCTTTGTTTTTACAAAAAGGGAGGTGGGCCATGCGGCCCCTCTCCTGGGCCGATTTTGGCCCTGGGGACCGCATCTTCTGAGGCCTGGCCTCTATATTGGGTGCCCTGATCCCACCCAGGCGACCCAGTCATTTTTGTTGGGAAGCGCGGGGAGAAACTAAAGGCCCCCACGGTCCCTGCCGGTTCCCCGCTTCCTGCAGGAGCCAGCATTGCTTTTGGACAGAGGGAGCTTCTGAACATGCAGCTCCCTCTGTCCAAAAGCAATTCTGCTCTGCTTCGAGTAAGCGAGAGCATTTTATATATGTTTTTCTAAGCTGAAATAATTACTTACATTTAATAATTTAACATTAATTTATATGGTGTGTTAATTGCAGTACCTGTGAGTGGCCATGTGTGGTATGTGACTTTCGCAAAGACTGGACTGAAATTCATTTACACCTGTTTTGACACCTTTGTGGCTGTAGTACATTTTGAAGTGTAGTGTGTAAAAAGCAATGGTTTTGTGGGTGATTGTTTTGCATAAGTATGTCCTTGCCTAAGCCCCACCTTATATTATCCTTAACCCCTCCCATTTGTTCGTAAGTATTCCCCATTTTCCAGCCACTCGCCCTTGTCACTCCCACATTTACCACAAAAACATATACCTATATGTGGAGATCTCTGCCACCTTGGCTTAGATCTCCACACAGAAAAGACAGGAGAGGCTTATATGGAGGTCTCCTGTCATAGGTTTGTGTATATATATTACGTGAGTAGCACTACTTTATGAACTACAAAGTGCAGTTTGTGAATTGGCCACTAACCGTTGCCACTCACCTTCTCATACACTAACTGTACTCAGCTGTACACAAGATGATTCTGCAACTAATCCTACAACGGCTGGTGAGAATAACCTACCGGCGCTGAGTTCCAGGGACTTCACGTATACTATCACAAGGTGAGCAATCCAAAATCCAAAGCCGCTCCCCTGAGGGAAGAACAAGCCACGCAAACCAGATAGAGGGAGCCCGCATCCAACCTGGTGAACATAGTCTCACGAGATACCATGATGCGTTGACTCTCTGCTCCTTCGCCGCTTCGGCTCACGGAGCTGTACTTGCCTGGGGAGTGGGAGGGGTGGACCCTTTGTGGAAGGCTCCTATCCTGCTTGTTTATGCCTTGAACTTTGGCTACAGCCCTTTCCATGACACTGTTGTTTTCCACATTGTTTGAATGTTTTTGTATTCTTGCTGTTCCCACTTCATTGTGTGTGCCTATGGAGTGAGATGCGTCAATCACCCAGTGACGGAAGCGTGGAGCTGGGAGGATGTGAAACTGATGGGAGGAGGGATGCTTCCCTCTCTCACGAGTCAATATCAAAAGAGGGCTTACCCTCTAATAAAACTGAAAGAGGACTACATGAAGGTAGATGCTGAAATGAGGAAGGACACTCCTCCTCTCACAATCCGGTAACAAAAGAGGACATCTCCTCTAATTAAAAACAGAAAGAGGACTACTCGAAGACTCTCACTCTCGAGGGAGTTGAATTGAATTAATAAGAGGTTTGACCAAGGGGCAGCCATTTTAAATGCTTCCCTCCAGCCAGAATTATTGCCACAATTTTTGACAATTCAAACCAGACCTACCATGGAATACACCTACCTTGTAACCACCCCTACATAAGACAGTATCTTAATCCCACTCATTAAATACATTAATAATAAAATAAAAATTCATAGGAATAACTGACTTATTCTGCCGGAACCCGCATTTAAAACACATACCTCTGTCCAGATCCAATCCCACTGGGACTCAGACCACTAGCCTGGTTCTTCCTCTCTAGCCTGGTCCTTCCTCTCTAATATTCGGCACTGCACCCTTGTTTGCAGGCCTGTTGCAAGGTACAGCCATGATGTCCTGCCCAGCACCGTCATGGTCCCAACTCCTGGACAATTAATTACCCTAACATTCTCTCCAAAACTGCCATGAAAACTTTCAGACATAACATACTCAAACAATTTCCAGAACAATTAATAGCAGACACCAACCTCAGCTAAGACAAGGGTAGTCTAAAGACTGAGTTAATCTTCTCCTCAAAAATCCACCAAAGTGGAGAACTCTTATCTCTCTTCATCTACAAGTACTAACACAACCAAAATTCCAATGGAACCAAACTCACTATTGCCCGTTCCCAAAGCTTCAAAGGGTAGATCGTCATATCCATCTTTAGGATGGGAAACATACTAATTCAAGCAATGAACCAACACCTCACCATCTTTGACCGCCATTTCCCGACACTTATCTCACTTATCGTGCAACACAACCTAGCACTAACTCCCCTGCAGGACCACACTGGGTGTTCGGTTCGACAATGCCCTTTCCTTTGAGGACCACGCTAAATCCGTGGCAGGGACATGCTTTGGCCTACTGCGTGGTCTTAAACCCCATACTGGGTCTGTTTGACCCCTATACCCGTCAGATGGTCACCCAAGCTACGGTTCTGGCCAGGCTGGATTACTGCAGTAGTCTCCTGCTGGGATACAATAAGTCTGTTATCAACAGGCTACAGCGCACCATGAATGCGGCAGCCCGTACTTTGTTTGCTCTGCCTAGATATAGTTCTGTCTCAGGCCTGTTGCGTCACCTTCATTGGTTGCCCGTGGAGCAAAGAATCCAGTTCAAAACGCTCTACATCACAACAAAATTCTTGCAGGCGTAGGCGCGGCAATCCTGAACAATCTTTGTCATTCCTACACCTCAACCCACGTCCTTCACTCCACTGATCTACATCTTACTCATGTGCCGCGATTCCATAGGGCCAGAGTAGGGGGCGCTCATTTAAGGTGCTTGCACCTACCCTTTGGAACTCTTTGCCACTCCCTATCAGAAACATCACCAATCTTCTGTCTTTTAGAAGGGCCGTGAAGACCTGGCTTTTCTATTGATCTAGCAATCCCCCTTGCATCCTCTCCTCCTGCAATTAGCGCTGGGACGTTCTTTTGCTAGGACAGCCATGCGCTGTATAAATCCTTTAACATAACACTGCTACATTACCGTCCAACTATGCCCACCTCATGAGCTCTAATGGCCACATAGCAACACAGACCGCCATCTAACACCTACACCAAGACAGAACCTGGCCCAATTCCAGGTTCTCCACAGAGCTTCCCCCCAGCCCCTTCGAACACAAAGTTTACAAACATGAACTCCAACAATGAACCCACCCAGCCAAAACAAAAACATTACACCTCCAACCCCAACGACCAACGTTTTGCCATGAATGATTCATGTGCCCAATACTGACATTTGCACCACTGACTGTCCCCTCTCTTGTGGCTTCAAAACCCTCCCTGACTTACTAAACACTACACTTCGCCACATAGAAAATAAAATTGATGCCCTTGCGGAAAAAATCTCGCACATAAAAAAGGAACTCCGACCCAGACCAAATTATTCTGCAAAGCCAGCTCTATGACAGGGAAAGTGTCTCCCTATAAAAGTTCCACTCCTTAAGAAATAGTCCTGACCCTTAAACTGTTTGCTCTTGAACTGTGGATCAGCAGTTAAGTATGCAACTAAAATAGCTGAAACCATACTAACAGATGGCATTGACATTACATTCCTAACTGAAACTTGGCTCAATGAACACTGAACCCCCCTACTCAACCTGCACGCACCACCTGGCTATTCCTGTGTACGATGGGACAGACCAGGATGTACAGAAGGTGGTTTTAGCAATCATTCGTAAAGATGGCATCCGTCTCAACACCTTTGAGACCACGAACTACTGAACATTTGAATACCCAGGAGTTAAACGCATAACAAAAGGTGCAAGCCCTACCAAACTTCATACCCTCTATCACCCCCTGGTGATTGCTCAGTCCACATAGAAGAACTATCTGACCTGATAACGCATGTGTCCCTAACTGACACCAATGATGTGTTCTTAGGTGAATTCAATCTTCACTGGAATGACACAGATGACACTGTGGGTCTGTAACTTAATAAACTTACTGGAATTCAATGACTTCAAGCAACTCTGCAAAGAACAGACCCACAATTGAGGCGCTACTCTAGGTGCGATAATTACCAGAAGGGAACTTGTCTCTCTTCGATCTATTACACCCATCGACTGGTGAGACCACCATCTCATACACCTCAAACTACAGGCTGACTCTACCAAGCCACATCTAATAAATACGGACACTGGATACGGAACATTCAACAAATCCCCCTATCGACTCTGGAAACCAAGGTCAACACCCAACTTCATTCACATCCTCATCTACACACGGTAGATAATCTCATTGACCACTATAACTCAAAGATGACAGATCTGCTTGACCAAGTGGCCTTCTCAAACTCAAGAGATCCAGAAAGACCCAGTCTATATCATGGTTCAATCCAGATCTAAACAGAGAGGAGACAACTAAGAATGACTGAAACCTTGTTGAGACAGAACCCTACACCAGCTCACCTTGCTCTCCTCCGATCTAAATGCCTCGCCTGCAAGAAACACATCTATAGAGAAAAGGCTGCTTTCTTTCACACTCAACTTGACCAGGAGAAGAATAGACCGGAGGATCTCTACAACATAATTTAGCAACAAACTACACTCAATTCCCATCAGGAAACAATAGCCACTAATGAACGCTGGGAAGAAATAGCAACCTTCTTTTCTGTGAAAATAATGAAAATCGAACAATCTCTTACCCATGTCACAAGTCAGACAACTCAGCTCTACTGCTTCGATAGCTTACCGATCTCCATGGTAACTCCTTTTCCAGGCTGTACCTCAAACCCACGCAACCCACAAATAACCAAAGTCAAAAAGGATCTTTACCCACTAAAAAAACACTGCCAGTTGGTCAGAGTTCAAACTGTTGACAGAAGAAGTCAACAAGATAATTGAAAACTTAAAATCCACATTCCATACCGCCAATCCCCTCCCCTGTTTCGTAGTACAGAACCGTAACCACATCATCTCGCCATTCTGGACCAATTTTCACCAATGCTTCTCTCTCGTGGGCCTGTGTTCCGGACTCCCTTCAACTGGGCCAAGTCACACTGATCCAGCGGTAATTTCACGGTAATTTCTCAAGGCAAAACCTCATTTACCTCTAGTTTACCGCTTTAAAGGAGATGGACCTTTGCCACCGTGTATCACCTTCAGGAGACTTTACATAAACATGAAAAATCAAAAATACAATTAATATTTAAGCCAATAAAGAGAGTTGTGAATATTTTAAAGGGTTTTATTTTCTAGTTAAAAGTTAAGGTTCTCTGACCCTTTATTCATTAGTCAAATATCAATCCGGTTACAGAATTGAAAAACAGGAAAAATAAAATTAATACAAAACATATTATAGGTTGCATACAAAGCACTCCATAAAGGAGGAAAAAACCCTAATTCTATGTCAGTCAGAACTCTTTAAAGAGTTTCAGGAAAAATATAATTCAAGAGTGAGTTTTGCAAGGCTAATCAATAATTAATAATTGGCAAAAATCTCCCATACAGAGAAATAAATGCATAAGACAAATAAATCTTTTCAGAACTAGTTAGTTAGTCAAAGCATAAACTTAGAGTTTTAGCATCTAAATCTAAAAATGTTCCATCAGCTGCTTTCTCTGCCCTGGTCTGTTCAGTCTGTCTCTCTCTCTCTGTGTATCGCACAGAGAGGCTGCCCTCCCTTCACAAAACCACAGAGGAATGTGATCTGCCTTGCCAAAAATATGACGTCCAAGGACTCTCTGAAAAAATATGAGCAGGAACCCCTCCTCCCTCTGTCTCTCCTTGGACGCAATCTCCTCCCAGGCTGCACCCGCGACGTTCACGTACCTAACCCATATGATGTCTGTGTCAGATCTGCTTCTTCTCCTCTCCTCCCTCTAAGACTTCTAAGGCTGACACGCCCCCTATGGGGTCATTTTTTATACTCTAATTCTTGGCTGAGTATACTAACAATGTTGCAGTTTCAGTAGAAACTCGCACTGTGATTGGTTAGCATAGATGACATGAGGGTCTCACCATACTGTTCTCATTGCAAATCCAACCCATACCAGTTCTGACAATAAGGGCTTAATGCTAAGAACAATATACATAACATGTATCAGTAAGAGCATTTCTTGCAACAAAATGTATCCCTCAATTTCCTGTCTCTCTTTCACATAGCACACAGGGATGACACTTTCCTACAAATACTGGTACATTGGCACGATGACAGGAGTGTACAGTTCATTGTGGCCTTGACCCATGTGTCTTCACTTGAGACACTTGGCAGTTCATGCAGCTGGCTCTGCGCATGCGTCTCTCATTCAGCACACTGCTAACAATTCTCAGCCATGCTGGATTCTCAGGCAGCCATTTTATGGTGGGCCCAAAAACAAAACAAACACAAAAGAATATTAATTTATTAAATAAAACCCATTATGTTTACCTTCCCCCATACTAGTACCCTGTATTAGTTATTACCTAGCAAAAGCTTTTAGTTTAAAGCAGCTTTTCTATCATTTGTGCACCACATGCAAAATGTGCAATGTACAACATAGCATAAACATGTACCAGTGCAAATTTTCAAAGCGCAAACAGTTAATAAATACTCATAGCAACATGCTCTAATGTTTTAGATAGCTTTTCATGCAAAATGCGTTTGCCCCACGTGTAGTGTTGGTGCATGGTTGATTAATTAATACACATTATAAGAAAGATGTGTTATGAACTGAATATGCATTGTCTAAATATGCAACAAAGCCAAAGTCTCTTGAGACAGGAACAGGGAGTGTAGATTACAAGGAAAAGGAGCTGGGCAAAGCTAAAGAGGCCACAGTGAGCCTTCTAAAGGAAACTGAAATCACGAGTTTTCTACACTGCAAAAACACATGTTAATTTAGCACAAGCATTTCAGACTGAAAGCATTTTGACCAGGCCTCATTTCATGTCTTTCACTTTGCATGCACCAAAAGTGCCACTTTTAAAAAGCATTTGACTAGGCCTCATTTCATTTTTTTCACTTTGCATGCACCAAAAGTGCCACTTTTAAAATGCAGTCTGAAACACAAAAATAAAGCAATGCCTGAATCCAGATGAAATTTGAGCTACATCAACCCTCCCTTTGATGATAACAAATCATGATACCTCAAATGATTTGTAAATCATCACACTTATTTAATCTCACAGGTGATTTTTTTTTTTTTTTATTGCAAAAGCTGAGCATATAACAATTTTACCTCTATTTCTAAGGCAACACAAGTTTTGTCTGTAATCAGATCATATATAGCCAAGCTCAAATGTTTAGTGCTTAGTTCTGTAAGTAGCTTCTTGGAATGTTATTCTTCTCTAAAATAAGTAACTAAAATAATAAAAGGAAAATTCAACAGGACAGTTTCAGCATTTCTTTGCTCTTTGTCATCAACTTGCCATCAGGGTGGCTCATACAGTGTGGCATTCTTTACTTTTTCCATGCAATTTGACCACTTAGGTGCTGAGAACCTCTAACAGAGCACCATCAATTCTTTGCACTTTTTCAACCCAAGCCTTTCACTTTTATTTTCACTTTGATCAGATTCAGATGTTTCAGCACAGCATCTCTCAGATCAAAGTTGTTGCACCATCCATTATGCAGATCTTGTGTAGCAGCTGCAATCTGGTAAGAAACTGCACGCTCCACATCAGCCAGACCTTCACAGCAATGGCTAGTGTTTTCATCAGTATTTTTCACAAGTGCATTTGCATGTATTTATTCTAGCCACTTCAGTGATGCTGAAACACAGTCTTTTGCAAAGTGTAACTCTGTGCTGTCTTTGTGTTGCTTTATTATGCTTGAAACTTCAGGCAGATAGCTATAATCCAATCCTTGTCCAATCTGTGGTTCTGCACACATCATCTTTGAAACCTCATTATGATCTGATTTCAGAGAAACTGGCAATCTATACCTGGGCATCAGTTTTTGCAATAACACATTTGCTACTATGCAGTTGTCATTTTTCTCAAAATTTGTTCTGATACAACATTGTTGTTCTGCTTCTGAAACATTTTCTTGAGCCTCTATTAATTCACCTGTGAAAGTTCCATTCAATGTATATGCTAACAGAACACAATTTTGTGCAACTGAATTAGCATTTCTCTCTCCCATGACAACAGTGACTCCCATTTGAGCAGATATACTGCATGTTATGGTAAGGGCAATCAATTTCGAATTTTGGGCTGAGGTAACTACTGAAAGCCATGAAGCTTTGACAACATAATGTATAGGAAGCACAGCATGTGTTGCTCCTAATGTGTCATTGTTACCTTTCAAATATGGGCCATCTACAAAATGGACATTGTTGGGCTGAATCAGACGTTCATCCTTAAAGTCTGATCTTGGCTTCATGCATATATTGATGACATCTAGACACTCATATTCAGTTTCATAACAAACCAATTCATTTGCTGGCATTTCTGTGACGTTAGGGTCAAAGGTCATTGGGAAATACATCACAGACCTTTGAACACATTCATGTTTTTGAACAGGCACTGAGAGAGCGCAGCCCTCCATCTCACTGCAAATTGTTGTATTTTCTTTTAAATAAACTTGCATTCCTAGTGCCGGGGCGCAACACTTTTTCTCTTTCAACTCTAGGAATGCTTTTGTGCAATTGTTGTCCAATGGAAGCGGATCCGACACATCCTTGTGTGTCAGCCTCAGTAAAGGCTTAGCCACTAGGGAAAGGTTTAGTAACCACTCTCTACAGCAACCGACCATTCCCAAAAACTTCCCGACTTCTTTCTGAATTTGAGGTGGATTCATCTGGTGAATTATTTCCACTCTCTCTGGTGACACCTTCCTAGCTCCCTTTCCAATTATGTGTCCCAGACATTCATCTTCTTTTTGACAGTACTCCTCACTATTCTCATGCAATGGCACTGTGACATGAACTTGACAAAAAACAATAACAGTAAGCTATTCTTCAGCACATGGAATGTGAAAAAATATGTTGGCTGGATTCGGTACCACAGGACAACATGGAAAAGTTATGCTATTAATCTCCTGCACTAATCTGTTCTTTTCATTTAGTTTCTGTGAACCTGTGATCAGAAAGTTACATAAACTTCCAATCAATTCCATCAAAAATCCTTTACTCAGTTTATCTCCAATTATGGGTAACATTTCTGCAACTGATGGTGTTCTTGAATACATGTCATCTGGTTCTAATTTGAATAAGACATGGTCTGCACATTTTATTAATCTGACATCCTTCTCTGTGAACTCTCTTATTTCTGTGTTTATTATTTCTTTCAAATCAGAAGGTCATTTTTCAACTGTCCTTTCTGAAAACAATGCTACAGCTGTCTCTTGTTGGGCCATTTTAAAATGTACATCCTCATCAGGAATCTGAAAATTAACATCATCTGGTGTAAAGTATTCTGTGCTGTTTAATTTGCAAAACAATTGTTTTCCTGACAGGCCTGAGTCACAAACAACAACTTGGCAATTTTTATCAAATCGGCCTTTTTTTGCTCCAACCTTTTCTAAAACTGGGTTTGTAATTTCTTTGTTTAAAACTCCTACAACTAAGTCTGGACCTTCCACTGTTTTCACAATGGACTTGGTAAATTCAGAATTGTTAGGGATAAAACTCTCATTTTCAAATATAGCAACCTGTTGAAATGGGTTCTGATTTTGTTTCTGGAAAGAATTCACATTTGCTCTGGACAACCTATTTAAATTAATTTTAGCATTTTCCATATTTTGTGGGAGCATCTGGGCTTGAAAAACTCCTGCCATTGGTACTTGTTTCTGAACTGACATTTGCATTTTCTTAACTGGCACATTTTGCAACTGCATTTCTCTCTGTGTTTGCTCATTTCCATTTTATCCATCAAGTTTAAATTTACATTTCTTCTTCCAATGCTCAAATCTGTTATAAAGATGGCAAAAGAATACTTTTTCCAGCAGTGCAACATCCATACCTGAATTTGCACGAACCAAAACACCTTTACTTCCATCCTGTGTTCTTTTAATCTGTACCCAATTAACATCCTTTGCTGGCACTCTGCCTTTCAGGAAAGTAATCACTGCTACGTTTTTCTCCATAACAACAGAAAATGATGGTGCATTCATGCAAACCTTTTTCATTGTCTCCTCACCTGGCCTTTGCACAACAACTTTAGATTCAAACCACAATTCAGTTTGCATGGCAATGTCAAAGAACATTTCCAAATTAATACACAACTCTTTTAAAATTTCAACAAATCCATCAACTTGTGGGTACCACAGCACAAGTTTGTCTCTCAATTTTGGGAATGTGTTCAGAAATGCTGCAAGTTCACTTTTGTTCCGTGGCACATGAACATGCACTTCTCCCACCTTTTCTCTCAATGAGTAAGCAAAAGCTTCTCCCTCATCCTGTTTATTATTTTCCTCAACTAGGTCTGGTGGTTTCTTTTTCTTCTCATGTTTTCTTGCCCACTTGTCTCCTAATTTCTCAAACCCATTGCATTTGAAAATATATTTTATTATTTCAGCAATTGCATTCCTGAAGAACACATTTTCTCATTTGCCTCATCATTCATATGTACCCTGAAACTTTTCTGAAATGGAAAACTTCCTGAAACATCAATTTCATATTTTTGAGCCAAATCAGTCAGTCTATCATGTGTAGTTACAGCACATGTAGCTGTTTCCTTACTCAGGGAAATTAATTCTTTCACCTAACACTGGTTCACATTGTCATGATTTAAACAGCAGGGACGGTTAATTTCTTCATGTTCAAATGTTGAATTTAAAACACTAAGCTGTTTCTCTTTTTCAGGGTCTGAGTTAATTTGTCCCCCATGCTCTCTATCTTTTTAAGCACTGCTGCTTCTTCAAAGCAGGTTTGAAAAATCCCATCTTCAAATATATTCATTTTATCCTGGGCTGCAGATGTTGTAAAGGCCATTTTTCCCCCACCTTTCAGTGCTTGGACTGTCTGGGGTAGTTTCTGTTCAATAATGTGTGAATTCTGAGTTTCTGAGATAAACCCTGACTTAATGACTTCTTCTGCAGCTCTTTGAACTTTTTGAATAGGGGCCATATTAATTGGGACAGTCACAATTTGTCTAGGCACTGCCTGTGCATCTGTAGTTTGTAATATTTGGACTGAATCAGTCACATTTTAAGCAGTAACACCTGGAGATATCACTGTCAGTGCTGAATTAACAGATAGTGGGTCAATCTGGAATGTCTGCACAGTTCTCTCAATCTGTGTTTCTCTCTGTTTAACAGAAGCAGTAGCCACTGTAGTACTTACTGGTACACTATTTTCAGTATTTTCAATGGGGACCACATAAGTTGGTGAACACTTAGTTAACAATGCATCCATTATTTCTTCCCCTGAATCACTATTTATTTGAAGCTTTTTGTCATCTTTAATTCCCTTCTCCTGTAACTGGTGCTTTACCTTTTTATCCTCACTTGCTTTGTCTCTTGCTGCCTTTTCCCACATGCTTAAAGCCTCAAATTGTGCAGCTCTAGATGGTGTCTTTATTTCACATAACACTTCCCTTAATTTGTCAATAATTTGCAATTCAAAAGTACCATCTTTTGGAAACCACAAAGGACCCTCTTTTTCAGTAATCTTGCACCATTGGTGAACCCACATACATGAATTTTGTCCCAAATTGGTAGACATAAAATGCACGGGTGTTCCTTCAGGAGCATCACCAATTTAAAACTAATTTTTCACTTTACCTCCCAACAGTTTCTTTAAACCTTCAAACATTTTTATTTCTGCAATAGTTCAATGCAATTTCTTTTCACCAATGCTGTCAGTTTCAATTTCAGTCCGTTTAACTCCTACTACTGACCCTCCACAAAAATCTTACTGAAATATTTTTCTGAGTTTTCTTAATCAAAATTCTGTTAGTAACAACATAAAAACATTCGCTACTCTGTCTGTTCCACTAAATAAAGGATAGATTTCTTTTCACTGCGAGTAACACATTCCGCTTATTCTTCACAGAGTAAGAACTTCCGTTTACTCTTCAAACACTGCGAGTAAATCCCTTCCGCTTACCCTTCACTCAAGCTTGGAAGAACCTGCTACTCCTTTGGTGTTACCCTTTCTAGGTTATGTAAGACCAAAGTTCCACCAGCGAACTCTTTTGCTGTCACTCAAGCTCGGAAGAACCTGCTACTCCTTCAGTGTTACCCTTTCTAGGTGATATAACACCAAAGTTTCACCAGCGAACTCTTTGCTATCAATCACTCTCACTTTTACACAGAAAATAGTCCCTACTTTAACACTGCCAGCCCTACCTAGCTTCTCAGTGTTATTCCAACAGACGAGTAACCTCACTGCAGTGTGGCTTCTGTCACCACCCGCTATTCATTCCCTGGGAATTTCCAGACAACATAAAACAAGACACTAACTTTTCATGTTAAGAACATATAATCAATAATCAAAAATTCTGTCCTATGAAATGACCAATATAATCAATAAAACTATCAAGTCAAAATGAGCAAAGTTTTCACCAATAGTCAAAACCCTTACTATTTTCAACACTTCAAAACATACATCCTAGCACATTAACAACATTTCACAACCCTATTGATACTCACACCACTCCAGCAATCGCCTTCTTGCTTCACCTTCCAGTACTGCTTTGCCAGTATTCAGGTTCTGAGCATTGGAATCAGGACTTTCTTTTGAGAATCTGGACATTTATCTAACTTGGGCAATTATTTTCTAGTGCTATTTAGGCTTTAAACTAAACTATGCTCCTTTTGGTGATGGTGTTAACCTTACCTCTGCTACCAGAAACTGATCCAGCGGTAATTTCACGGTAATTTCTCAATGCAAAACCTCATTTACCTCTAGTTTACCGCTTTAAAGGAGATGGACCTTTGCCACCGTGTATCACCTTCAGGAGACTTTACATAAACATGAAAAATCAAAAATACAATTAATATTTAAGCCAATAAAGAGAGTTGTGAATATTTTAAAGGTTTTTATTTTCTAGTTTAAAGTTAAGGTTCTCTGACCCTTTATTCATTAGTCAAATATCAAATCAGGTTACAGAATTTAAAAACAGGAAAAATAAAATTAATACAAAACATATTATAGGTTGCATACAAAGCACTCCATAAAGGAGGAAAAAACCCTAATTCTATGTCAGTCAGAACTCTTTAAAGAGTTTCAGGAAAAATATAATTCAAGAGTGAGTTTTGCAAGGCTAATCAATAATTAATAATTGGCAAAAATCTCCCATAAAGAGAAATAAATGCATAAGACAAATCTTTTCAGAACTAGTTAGTTAGTCAAAGCATAAACTTAAAGTTTTAGCATCTAAATCTAAACCTGTTCCATCAGCTGCTTTCTCTGCCCTGGTCTGTTCAATCTGTCTCTCTGTGTCTCACACAGAGAGGCTGCCCTCCCTTCACAAGACCACAGAGGAATGTGATCTGCCTTGCCAAAAATATGACGTGCAAGGACTCTCTGAAAAAATTTGAGCAAGAACCCCTCCTCCCTCTGTCTCTCCTCGGACGCAATCTCCTCCCAGGCTGCACCCGCGACGTTCACGTACCTAACCCATTTGATGTCTGTGTCAGATCTGCTTCTTCTCCTCTCCTCCCTCTAAGACTTCTAAGGCGTCTAAGGCTGACACGCCCCCTATGGGGTCATTTTTTATACTCTAATTCTTGGCTGACTATACTAATAATGTTGCAGTTTCAGTAGAAACTCGCACTGTGATTGGTTAGCATAGATGACATGAGGGTCTCACCATCCTGTTCTCAGTGCAAATCCAACCCATACCAGTTCTGACAATAAGGGCTTAACCCGTTTACCGCGGCAGCAATTCCGCCGCGGTGCGGGGCGTTCCATTGAGTGGGCGGGGCCGCGTCGGCCAACGGACGTGCGCAGCACTACGGAGGTAGTGCTCGCGACGGCTTTTGGCTGACAGAAGCAGCGAAGGGGTTAATGCTAAGAACAATATACATAACATGTATCAGTAAGAACATTTCTTGCAACAAAATGTATCACTCAATTTCCTGTCTCTCTTTCACATAGCACACAGGGATGACACTTTCCCACAAATACTGGTACATTGGCACGATGACAGGAGTGTACAGTTCATTGTGGCCTTGACCCATGTGTCTTCACTTGAGGCACTTGGCAGTTCATGCAGCTGGCTCTGCGCATGCGTTTCTCATTCAGCACACTGCTAACAATTCTCAGCCATGCTGGATTCTCAGGCAGCCATTTTATGGTGGGCCCAAAAACAAAACAAACACAAAAGAATATTAATTTATGAAATAAAACCCATTATGTTTACCTCCCCCCATACTAGTACCCTGTATTAGTTATTACCTAGCAAAAGCTTTTAGTTTAAAACAACTTTTCTATCATTTGTGCACCACATGCAAAATTTACAACATAGCATAAACATGTACCAGTGCAAATTTTCAAAGCGCAAACAGTTAATACATACTCATAGCAACATGCTCTAATGTTTTAGATAGCTTTTCATGCAAAATGCGTTTGCCCCACGTGTAGTGTTGGTGCATGGTTGATTAATTAATACACATTATAAGAAAGATGTGTTATGAACTGAATATGCATTGTCTAAATATGCAACAAAGCCAAAGTCTCTTGAGACAGGAACAGGGAGTGTAGATTACAAGGAAAAGGAGCTGGGCAAAGCTAAAGAGGCCACAGTGAGCCTTCTAAAGGAAACTGAAATCACGAGTTTTCTACACTTCAAAAACACATGTTAATTTAGCACAAGCTTTTCAGACTGAAAGCATTTTGACCAGGCCTCATTTCATGTCTTTCACTTTGCATGCACCAAAAGTGCCACTTTTAAAAAGCATTTGACTAGGCCTCATTTCATGTTTTTCATTTTGCATGCACCAAAAGTGCCACTTTTAAAATGCAGTCTGTCTGAAACACAAAAATAAAGCAATGCCTGAATCCAGATGAAATCTGAGCTACATCAACACCCATTCTCAAAAAACCTGGAGCAGATCCTACTGACCTCACCAACTTCAGATCTGTCACCAACCTTCCTTTCTTAGCAAAAACATTGGAAGAATGTATCTTGATCCAACTCAACCAACACATAGACAAATTCAACCTTCTCAACACATTCCAATCAGGATTCAGAAAAGGCTGTAGCACAGAAACTGCTATGATCAATAGATCAGGTGACATTCTCAGATCTTTAGATGAAGGCGACTCTTGCTTCTTAATCCTACTTGATCTATTGGCAGCATTTGACCCAGTTAACCACCAAGCTTTACTTGGGGCCCTCAAGAATTGCACCAGCATCAGTGGCATGGTCTTGGGGTGGTTTTCGTCCAATTTACATCGCTCTCAACAAATAAAAATAACAGTTGTCTCTCACAACCTACACAAGTTCCACAAGGAGTTCCACAAGGCTCCATCCAGCCCTTTTTAACCTCCTCATGGAACCACTCACAATTATCCTGAACCAAGTAGTTGTGAAATATCACCTAAATGCCAATGACATACAACTTTACTACATAATAGCATCTTACATTGACATTTGCCATCTGAATACCACACTAAATAAGATACAAACCTGGCTAAGCACCAATCACCTAAAACTGAACCCCAATAAAACTGAACTTATACTTGTCTCTCCCAATGGAAAGCCATTGCTAATCCAAAAATGGCTTGAGAGAATTGATGCTCCTAACTATTCTCTCACACTCTCCAACTCCTTGAAGTCCCTGGGAATCATCCAAGACAAAAACATGTCAATGAAAGAGCATATCAACAACTTAGCAAAAGGGGCACGATGCACCCTACAACATCTCAGGAAAATCAAACTGTTTATCCCACCCAAAGACCTAAAGACTGTAGTACAGTCACTAGTCCTCTTGAAACTTGACTACGGTAATGCCATAACCACTGAGACCCCTCAAAACTACCTTGCCCCTCTCCCTCTGAGAACAACTCTTAATGCAGCCATCAGACTCCTCACAGGTACCAAAAGATTTGAATACATCTCACCCGCTCTCAAGAGGCTCAGTTGACTCCCCATAGAAGGAAGATGCATCTTCAAGACAGGCTGTATACCCACTATGTCTTTCACACTGCAAACCCTAAATATTTGGAAAACAAACTATCAAGGGCGGGTAGAAATCGGGCCCTTAAAAGTTTCAATTCTCTCCTTCTCCTCCCCCCAAATTGAAAAACAAAACAAAACATTCCAAAAACGTTCCTTCTCAGGTAATGCTCCATTGATTTGGAACTCACTCCCAAAGATCTCCGCTGCGATTCCTCCTATACTTTCTTTGAACAGAACCTCAAATCATTATTGCTGATCAAATATTACAACGCGCTCCCATGAGCCCGCCACACCAACATGATCATTGACACAACCTCCTGACCCAGCACTTAACCTGTCACTAATTCCACTGATGGAAAATGTTGTATTTTTTTATACCTTTTGATATACATTTATAATGTTGCATTGTTTTTTATTCCCCCTGGATAGGCTATGCCAACCTTAAATCCTTGTATTAATGCTATAATCTCTGTTCCCATGTACTATAATTCGCACGGATACCATCGAGTCGATCCAACGCTAAATAAAACTCTCAATAAATAATGTTTTTTCCCATGTTCAAATTTGTCGTACCTTCTTATGCCTCTAAAACCATTACTCAACTCACTCTTCCTTGGTTACACACATACCAGTCTTAATGACCTCATCCCCTTTTCCATTGCCAGCATTACCCACAAATTACCAGACCATTCTTCGAACATTTTTATTTTTCTGCTTCTGTGCTATCAACTGTTTGGGTACTATATAAGTATCAAGTTTGTCATAATTCTTCAACCATTTCCAGACATCCCAAGATACTTGACCATTTTCCGCCGACAATTATCATTGCTGGGTCAGACTTTATAGGTAATCCAGGGTGCTCTAAATATAGGACTTAGAATTGCTTTCCAAAATGTATGTAGGACAGGGCACAGCCACCATATTTGGAAATCTCCCCACTTACTGGTCGAACTCCCGCCAGCATTTCCCTTCTACGCTTCCGAACATGCACTTCGTTTTCACTGGGGTAATTTGCCACAAAACATGTTTATACATTGCTTCCCTATTTCGGACACTTCTATACACAGAGGGGAGTTACTCCCAACATTTATGCCACCAAAGAAGTGGAAAATACCTGCACAGGACCTGTTGCCATCTCTTCATGTGCAACCATTGTGTGTCTGGCCTTGAGTCTTGAAAAGTTATGTGTTTTTGTTAGATAGGGCCATTTCATGGCCCAGATAAAGAGGCATATCATTGTCTGCAGGTCTTTAGTCTGGGCACATATTAATTTTCATGGTAGTAATCCTTCTCAGCCATGATCTAAAGAGAGATTGCCATCGTTGAATGTCCTCTCTGAATGTAGTGTAGCAATAATTCTAGGCTAGTTTGCTGCATATAGCTTCCGAAGAGTGGAGGTAATATAGACCCCTCAGTGCTTTATCTACTGTTTTGCCCATCTAAATTGTGATATTCCGGGGATCTGGATTTTCATGGTACAGTGAACATGCCTGTCTTTTTCAACTTAAGCTTAAAGCCAGAGATTGTGCTGTACTCTTGCAAAAAATCTAACTGCTCCTTAAGTGATAGCTATGGGTGTGTTAGCATCGGTAGGATCTTGTCTGCAAACAAATTGATCTTGTGTTGCTGCCCTCCAAAGCTCATCTCTTGTATGCCATGGTGTCCTCTAATTCTGCCAGTCAGTGTCCCTACTACCAGAGTGAAGCAATCGGTGCAACCCTGATGAGTCCCCCTATACAGAGGAACCTATCATGACTTTTCCCCATTAACAATTACTTTAGCGGTTGGAGTCTTATAATTAGCTGCTATTCAGTCATATTTGAGCCCAGACAATACTATCTAACACTTGACTAAGAAATGACTAGTTAATCTGGCTGAATGCTTTTCCGCATCCATTGATGAAATTTCCAGGGGTATTTTTCAAGAGTTTGTTTTCTCTATAAGGTGCAAGTCTTGCCTGATGTTATCAGATGCTTACCTGTTCGGAATAAACCCTGATTAGTCTGGTGGACCAGATAGGGTAAGGCAAGAGTCTCTTGGCCAAATTGTAAAAATCTCTGTAACCAAAATCAACAATGTAGTTGGTCTATATGAAGCACAAATATCTCAAGGTCTGCCACTTTTATGAAATAGGGTGAAATTAGCTTCAGTCATCAAAGGAGAAATGAGATATGGGTGAAATGTAGCTGTGAATTTTGGTAACAATTCATTTTGGAAGTCTTTATAAAATAGGTGAATCAGTCCATCATGGCCAGGGGTTTTGTTGGGATGCAAGCCCCTAATCGCCTCCAGGACTTCTTCAGCTGAGATCAATGCCTCCATCATCTTAATGTTTACTTTTCTTAGTTTTGGCATATTGAACGTCCTCATGAAAGCATTCAGTTTCCCCCACCTACATATTCCTTAACATAAAAAGTAGAGTAATATTCTTCAAAGGCCTTCCTTTTGGCTTCCTCCTCAGAGATTGGCACAGTAGAAATTCTTTTGGCAGCAATGAGCATTTTGAATTGTCTAGCAAAAACGAGTCTGTTTTGTAGGTTTTCTCACAGGAGCTTTGCTTCAAGTGTAAAGGTTTTTCTGATTTGTCATCACCAGAAGATTAAGTTGTCCCTTCAGGGATGTTACTTCCTGAAGAAGCTTAAGAGAGCCATAGTTTCTGTATTTCTCTTCTGCTGTCTCAAGATCTGTCTCTAGCTTTTCGCTGGTGAGATTGTTTATATGTCTCCACTCCTTTTCGCACAGCAATATATTAGCCTGTGAACACAGCCTTAAACAAATCCCAGAGGATACTCAGGGGTAAGTCCCCTGTATCATTCTTTTTAAAGTAATTGTTGATATCCACCCTTATGATCTGCGTTATAAGCCTGTCTTTCAGTAGGGATTTATAGAATCTCCAGCCATGTCTACTATTAACGTGTGGTAACAAATCTAGTTCCCAGGTAAGCATGGCATGATCGGATATTACAATAACTTTTGTGAATTGCTGGAAAAATGTGGTGCCCCATGCCAGATCTATCCTGAAGTAGTATCTACGGATATGGGAGAAATAAGTAAATTCCTCACGTGTTTCCATCCAGATATTGAAGAGGCTCTGTTATTGAAATCTATTCTGTAATTTTCTTGGCATCACTCCCTGCACGTACTTATATTGTGGGCGGCTACCAAGTGTAAAGTTGGAGCTACAGAAGGTTCATTAGACCCCAGAATGGGGTGAATAATTTCAACATAGCTGTACTGTTATTGGGGTAACTCTAGAGAAGGGAGAAGATGCACTAACCTGGAGGCACTTTGGCAGTGGAAGGGTTTCACTGAACAGAATCAGCCACATAATGCTTCTTGATGTAATCTATCAATGCCTTTCTGTTTTTCTTTGCATCAGGAAGTGAGGCAGGTTTACAGTGTGTGTGAGTGTTGGAAGATGGCTTTCTCTGAAGGGTCACCTCAAACCTTTTGCCATCCTCCTCCTCCTTTTTGCTGAATTCTTTTTGTTGGCTTTAGGACTCTGGGCACTTTACCACTGCTGACCAGTGCTAAAGTACTTGTGCTTCCCCCCAAACATGGTAACATTGGTGTATACATAACATAACAGGTGTATTTGTAAAGCGCACGATTACCCGTAGGTGTCCTGGCGCTGAATAACAGATGTTTATTGTTACCCAACTCAATGGTACTCATTTTATCGACCTCAGATGGATGAAAGGCTGAGTGGACCCGCCGGGATTTGAACCTGTGACCATGAGGTCGAACACAGGCCCCTGCAGTGGCTGCTTTAGTCCACTGAGCCACACAATTGGCATATTTAATTTACTAGTAATATATACCCAGGGCCTGTAAATTAAATGCTACTTTTGGGTTTTCAGCACTCATTGTGCCACCCACACCAGGAGCCCTGTAAACATCTTGGGAATGCCACTGCAGAGCCTGTGTGTGCAGTTTTACTGCCACTTCGACTTCGCATTTAAAACACTCTGCCAAACCTAAAACTCCCATATTATTACCCATGTCCCCCCTAAGATAGGCCCTAGGTAGCCCATAGGGCAGGGTGCTGTGCAAGTAAAAGGTAGAACATGTACTAGTTTTAAGTTGTCCATGTACTGGTAGTGAAAAACTGCTACATTTGTTTTTCACTACTGTGAGGCCTGTTCCTTTCCTAGATTAACATCTTTACTGGTAAAGTTGGATTTAACATTATTGGTTTAGAAATGCCACTTTTAGAAAGTGGACATTTCTCTGCTCTTACAGTTCTGTGTGCCTGCAGCCTGTCTGGGGTGGGTGACAGCCACACTTTGTGCATTCCCTCTAAACAGCCACAAACACAGGAAGGTTAGGTGTGTCTGAGTACTCATCTGCATTCTGATGGCTCTTCCTGGGTGGGAAGGGAGGAAGGGCTGACACTTACACTTGAATAGGCAGTTCCCTGTCCCCATACAAGGGGCCGATTACCCCCTAGTGATAGTCTGGAGCCAGGGCTGGTAAGATTGGGCTTCTGTGCACTTTAAAGACCCTTCTTTGTAGTCACACCCACTTCAAAGGCACAACTGGGTATAAGTACTGGGGCTCTAACCCTGCCAAATCAGACACTTCGGGACCTATAACTGGACTCTGTCAGAAGAACTGCTGTGCTGCATAAAGGACTAAAACTCTGCTGGACTGTCAGAAGGTTTGCTTTTCTGCTGTGCTGCCCTGCTGCTCTCTGACCTTGCTGAGGCAGATCACTTAGAATGAGAGCTTCACTCAACGGACCTGATGCATCGATCCCACTGCGTGAAGAAAACCCACGCCTCACCTCGACTGCAGGCTTGACATTCACGCATCGCTCATCTACATCCCGCATCTCGCTGTTGCGACCCAGGATCAAGGTACTCTGTTCACTGGGCCTGCGTGGCTCTTGTCCCCGGCCAGCGCTCCATCGTGGTCAGCTTGAACTGTTGACTTTGTCCGGGTGCAGTGCGACCAGATAGCCCCCATAGGCTCTTATTGGTTCCAAGCGCTAAAAACACTTTTATTCTTAAAAATATATACCTCAACTTCTACTTATTGAATTTTTGTAATTTTGGTCTTGATTTAATTATAAAATGATTGTCTAATTTTTTAGACCAGTTTGGAGTTTTTGCATGGTGTTTTCATTGTGCTACTGTGTGTGTGTGTTTCTCAAATACTTTACACATTGCCTCTTTAGATAAGCCTGACTGCTCTGTGCCAAGCTACCAGAGGGTGGGTACAGGTTATCTTTTAGTGTGTATCTATCTATCTTATTCTGACTAGAGTGGTGGTCCCTACTTGAATAGGGTGCATACCTCTGCCAACTAGAGACTCCATTTCTACCTCAAGTACTGGAACAGGCGGTCTTTGATGGTCCGAACGCTTACTTGACAGAGATCTGTTTCTGAACAGCAGATTTGCCAGTAGTGGTGGAGTCCTTCTTGTTTATTATTCTGCAACAAATTCAGTTATGAAATCGGGTCAGATGAATCAGGTTTCGTCTCCGTCATCCTTCCAGGAAGATCAATATTTGGTACATGCATTGGGATGCCAAACAACATTTGTTATGGTGTTCGACCGGATAATACTCCTCTAAGCAAATTTAAGGCTATTTTTCACCCTCTACATGCTGTACAGCCATGCCAATTCTTTATTTCAAACCCTAGCGGTCAAGGATTGCTTAAGTGTACTGTTAGCTCACTCTACCATGCCATTCAATTCAGGATGGAAAAGGCATGAGTATTGCAGTTGTAACCCCAGAGAAGACATTGCATCTATAAGCACCATTGTGACGAATGAAGGACCATTTTGAGAATGAAATGAATGTACTATTCACATTTCTATTTGGCACTAAAAGTCTTTTAATACTGCTGGAACAGTGGCAGTGTTTTGTGACCAAACCCAAAGTAATCTAGTGCAAGAGTCTACCACAACCAAAAATATTTTTATCTATTAACTATTGGGAGGTAACCAATATGGTTGAGGAAGACTATGCTGAATGCTTTCTTGGATATCATGAGGGGAGTAGGCATACGTCTTACTGCAGTTGAATGCTATATTTTGTTACAGGGAATAAATTGCCGTACATAATTTTTTGCATTCTTTGGTAAATAAGGCCAACTCTACTATTGCTGCAGCAATGACACAGTAGCACCGATACCAGCATGAGGTAAAGCTATTCCTGTATGAGCTGCCCTAATTAAATCTACTTTAGCTCACTCGTTAGTTATGCGCCTGTTGCTGCTTCTGGGTATAAAAACCGTAGAAACAATGTCTTTGTTGAAGCTATAAGTATATTTGGAAGGAAATCAGCCATCTAGATGCTTTTTGGCTTTCAAGGTTACTTGTTTTGCCACCATAATGCTTGCATCGATCTTAGTTTGAGATCAAGTTACAGCAGCTACCTTAAAGGTTTGCATTAGCATCCTCACAGCTAAATCAGCTGCACAATTTCCTTCGCTTCTGTGGGCCATGGTGTGCTGTACATGGACTAAAGGAAGCCTATCATGTACATGGACCAGAGAAATCTACCTTTCCCCGAAGTTTTTTTGCATTTATCAATTTATCTTTAGAATCACTGAATCCTTTTAGGCACCAATGTGATAAATCCACTTTGTAACCCTTATATAGAATGCTGAATCTGAAAAAATAAGTGTAGAACTAACGGATCAGCCTTCTGAAGAGCAAGTAATATGACATTTATTTCTGCTATCTGCAACTGAATGACGTAAAATGGTGTGTACACAGCACCTTAAAGTCTACGCACTCAAAAACTCCTTGCAATGGAGCAAAAGCCACAGGATATTTCTGTTTATTACCAACAGGCTTTGCAGAGCTGTCCGTGTAGAACACTCTCATGTATTCATATAAATGTAGGATGTTTGGAGTTTGTGGAATGATCAGTGTGTATTGCAGAAATTCTTAGGTATGTGGTGCTGTATTGTATTGCACAACATTTATGTGGTGCTTACTAACCCTATGTGGGGCGCCGAAGCGCTTGCCTACATGGATATCATTCTGCACTGTGTAGGGTGTTTGGCTGGAAGTATGTTGTCTTTGTTTTGATCCTGTGTGGGAGTGTTTTCATGTTGTAATGAACCCCGAGGTGTGAAAACTGTATAGTGGGACCCAGCCCTTATTAGTATGAAGGATGAAGAAGTGTGAGAGACAGGCGTGCAGTTTATAGTGTTCAGTAAGCTGGCAGCTTTGAGCAGTTATGTCGATCTATGTTTGGTATTTCTTAGGTTCATAGTCTACTTAGCTGGTTAATGCACTGGATATTTTCTTTAACGTTTATGGTCCTGAGCAGCATAGGTTAGAGGAAGAAGTGGTGTGGAGAACTTTGTTAATATCATCCCAAATCCGATTGTCCTTGTGAGATGCCAAGTGGCTGTATTATGTAGCTAGTCAGGACCTGCAGAGGTGGACTAAATTAGAGTTCTCCATTGGTCAGTGACATGTGTCAGATGTCTTAAGGTATTCCACGCCTGATCGGATGGTAATGAGTGGTGTATTGTTGCAGACTGGCACAGTAGCTGGTGATGGATATGACCCTTAGCAGTTTTATCTTATCTAAGTATGAGTGTCAAGCAGTAAAAGGGAATTATCAGGCAACCTGAATGAACTACAATCAACTGTCTGACTGTCTAATATTAGCTTTTGTGTAGGGTATATATTGTATGGTAATTGAATTGCTATGCAACACTTACTCTCCCTGATGAGGCACTACTACGGGTGTTGATGTTAAGTGTTTTTTGTTATAAGGTGTTGGTAATTTTGAGAGATACAATAATAGGAATTATTGCAAACATGCATGTGACTTCAGTAAGCTGTACTCAGAGAGTAGAGGTATCCAGATGATGGAAAGGAAGAAGAAGGTTATTTGAAAGAAAAAGGAGAGCTAAGTTGGTTTTCATGCATGGTTTTCAGTGGCGACTGGTAACGTTTCAAGTGGTGTGGCTGGAGTGCAGGGGGAGGGGTCTCAGTGATGGGGGCACAGACACATTTAACATATCAACACAACTGCACACAAACTCACAAAAGCACACTAACCAAAGATCTGTTAAAAATAAAACCTCCCTATGCACACATTAAACAAAGACAGGACTCAAAATAGCTACACGTGGAAAACAAGTACAGGGACATGTTCTTCTTCTTCACAATCACACTATGGGTGAGATTTCCCCTCTCGCTCAAGCCAGCACACCTGCCTAGTATCATAGTAAACACACAAGCAGCCCTCTCACAAACATACAAGATTAAGCCACACACAGATGCCCTAGTTTTTACATGTAACCTTTGTCTCTCAGATGCACACATCAAATACCGAGTTACTCCAAGAAATACACCTGAAGCACGTCAGAAACTGTAATACACTTAAGTCCCCTTATGGCAGACACGTCGATATCATCACCCTCCCTCTTCCCCACTCTTCTCACATCAGACGTGCGGTTTTGAAGTAAGGAAAAATTCACTGTACTTGTGCTGGGCTTCCGTATATGTTGGCGCTGAAAAGTTTTGATTTATAAATCCATAGGTCCTGAGAGAAAGCTCAACAAAACAGCCTAGATGAAGTATGTAGGTCCTCGTCCTCCATTAGAAAGGGAAGTGCTGGGCATTGCCTGCCAGTGGCAGCGGCCTCAATTTTGATCATCATTACAGCTTTCATCTGTAGTTACTGCAACACCGATAAGGCTCAGTCCCAGGAAAGAGCAAGGGATGCAGGGAAGACAGGTTTTTGGCTCACGTGGCATTCTTTTGCAGTCTGTCTGCAGAACACCAGGGTACAGAGTGCTGTGTGTGACAGTGGGGAGACCAGCCAATACTTTAAAATGTCACTGCAGCAGCACGACGAAGGACAGGGATGATGGAATCCCAAGGAGAACAAGCATTGAAAATGCAATAGGTCTCGCCTTTGATTAAGTTAAAGCCATTTGCTTTGCTAATGGTATTGTATAGCAAAGCAAATGGCTTTAACTTAATCAAAGGCGAGACCTATTGCATTTTAATGCTTGTTTTTAAACTCCTGTCCTGATATTAAGTTCCTGTCCATCTTGCAACACGAGACTCTGAGCAGTCACCTCCTGTTATGACTGCAGCTGTGGCTAGGGGGTGGGGGTTCTTGCAAATGGGGTCGACAGGTGAGGGTTAGTGGGGGAGCGAGCAAGACCCTCACAGATGCAGTGAGTGGACCGAAGCACCGAGAAAACGAAGAAATACGATTTCCCATTTGTTTCTACTAGGTTAAAAAATCAGTGCTTAGCTGCCCTTCTAGAGATGCCTTTGTGCAACCTTCAAGTTACATCTTGGAATTGTCGCAGGACCTATTCAGCTCTCATCCCACATACACAATTGCCGTCGAGGTAAATAACTAACACGAGCAAAATGCAGCAATATTTCTAGACACAGTAAGGTGCCAGTAAACGTTATGATGAAGTGTTTGTTCCCTGACAGGGCTGTCTCGCTGTTCATCATTCCCACGACATGAGCGACATCGAATTAAATAACAATTGTCACCACGATATACAGTATTACTACATTAACAAATTCAGTTTTAAGTGGTATTCTGCGTGTGAAAAGCTACTGTGTGCTTCCTGAATTTGCTTCAGTTGTTCGCCGAGAATGTTAGAGGGAACTCAAACTTCCGAATTGAGACAGCCAGAATGGAAGCATTGTGTTTATGGTTACACAAGAATGCTGTAACATGAACTAAAAAAAGTTTTTTTGAACTCTACAGTGGGCAAGCCCAACAGTTGTTTAAATGCGAACTGAATAGCGTTGGCACTGTAGAGCCCAAAGAGCTGTGTTTATTGACGTGCCAGTGTGCCCTGACGCCCTTTGTGTTGGCATTGGTGGAGCGGGTGCCACCTAGCCATGGCTCCGAATGCAGTGCTGGGCCTGCGCATCCTAGTGGGGACCAATGTGTTCTAGTAGGGGATGCTTCATGGACTTCCGGTCCGTTCATTACAAGAAACAATACATCAGTGCAAGGAGCTGATTATCACTCGGGTGCACTACTTCTATGATTCAATTAATGCCTCTCCGGTGAGGTTAACTGTGTACTGTTTTTACTCAAGGGGTATTTATTATATAAAACAAGTTCACACGCGTAATTACTTTTAACACACTTCATTTACTGCTGAGCACGAGGTATAGAAGGGGAGGGGGCTCTCACATACACAAAAAGCAATGTTTTCTTATCGTAAAAACTGTGAAAAAAGGGAAGTGGGCATGTCTGAGCCCAGCTCAGCAGCCGATTACCGTGGCATCTACGGCTGCAGAGCTGATCCCAGGAGAGGCTGACACTGGCCAATGACGAGGCAATGGCGAAGGCACTGTTTCCTCAACCCAGCAGCGGGCGTGGGAGGAGCATATAATAGGCAGCCTGTTTTTGTTGGTGGGAGGGCATTCTACAGGAAATGCAGCTTCGAAGCTGCAAGCAAAGATTAAAGTGAAACTTTAAAAATAAAGTGCAGGTTAAGTATTCTGTCTTTCTCTTGTGCGCCGTGAGAGCCCCTGCTCGGAAGCAGGTCATGTTCATAAATAAAACATGGCTGGTGTTGTTCTATCCTTAACATAGCTGCCAAGGTTTCAGATTGCTTATGTGTGACATTTTCATAATTTCAGTGAAATTATGAGTGACATTTAACGACTATGAGTGACACTTTCTCCTGAGCAAAATCAAGCAATGAAGATGAGGAAACCTATAAATATCAGAAATTACACCCATTTGAGCAACAAGAAACTCTAGGAACTTAAAACTGCTGCAAAGCACCAGTGCATAACACAGTTTTCTTGAGGTTTGTGGTTCTTATTTGTACAACAGCACCCATTCCTTTCTGAGGCACTGCACAATGTTCAGCCTCTTCATTTCTTATGCGCGCAGTCTGTGATAGCTGAAACGTTTTGAGATTGATCATGTGCAACATTTCAATAGTTTCAATGTACTTATGAGTCACATTCAGCTGCCAAATGTGTGACACTTAGGGTGGCTCTTTCTGCATTTAAAAAAATCATAGAATGAAGTGCATTGGAAGAAATAAATATCAGAAATTACTATATTTTGAACAATGAGAAGCTCTAAACATATCTTGAAAATAATGGAAAACTACTGAAATGAAAGGTCACTAACCTACAACCTCTTTCTAATATGACTACATTGTAAAACAATTGCGGCAAAGCCTTTCACTGCAATGAAGACACACTAGAAGGAAGTTTGCAGGGGGCTGTGAGACACTTGCTTAGCCTAACAAGACCTCACTCGAGGATCAACACTGTGCAGCAGGCAAAAGGAAGTTTTAGAGGCCAGTATGTCAAAAATATACTGAAATTAAGAAGAGCATGCCTCTGGTTCTTAGTACAATATGGCTAAAAAATTGAATGTGGCGTAGTAGGTTAATGTAGGTTGAACAGCTGCAGACGGGCCAGTCCTGAGCTGTCAGAGCTCACTTGTGTCTGCCAGCCAGACTGGAAAAGAAACAACCCCCACCCAGGGCAGGACTGGAACAGAAAAGAAACCCTGGCAGCAGACTAAAGTGCCTCTCATTTAGCTAATCAGACAATTAAAATTGGCCCACATTTCAAATGAGAGCAGTTTTGAACTTGTCAAGACACACTCTATAGTGTTTCACAATGTATAGAAGACTGCATGCATCTAGGCGTGCTGCAGTTAATCTTTGTTATATTATCAGAGAAATCAACAATAAAACCTGGGACACTAACCCAAAAACAGCCAAACGTCATCAGCCCACACACTGACTATTCACATGATGTAACCTTCGGGGCCTGGCGAATGGAGCCTTGGACAAGGTTTGGTAATTATATGAGGGAAATAAACAGTAAAACCTGGCGCTGCAAACCAGAACTAACAGGTCCTGAAACAGCCAAAGAAAAGACCTGTGACAGTAACATCCATACTTTGGAAAAGCACTGCACTTGGAACAGGCACAGCAAAAAAAAAAAATGAGCTGGCAAAAGCCTACACTATAAAATCTTCCTTACCAAGAAAATCTCTCCTCCCCTCTTTTAATCGTGTGTGACCTCGTGAGCGCATGTGAATCAGTGTACTGAATGTAGACTTAGTTCTGTGCACCCACAAGACGGCCCAGTTAGTCTGAATCACGTTTGCAAATGTGCGCTCTATACAATTATACAAATCTCAATCTCTGCTGCACAAAGTGTTATTATTGGTGCAGAAAAGAATGATGCTTCATTTCAACCGCCCTATTCTAAAACACAGACTGTTAATATTTCCTCTGCAAACTACGTAATAATTCCATGCCCGTCAATTGTCAAGGTACGTAATTGTGCCTAACATGAGGCTTTACCAAAAATGACAGTCCAAATGGTGACTTTCCTGCCTCACAGTAAACACGTTTTCTTGCCAGTACTTAAAACGGACCACTTCTGTCACTTTGCAACTGCCAATGGAGTGACATAGGGCTAATCCTCCTGCAAATACCCTTGAGGGAATGTTTTTGATGGTTTGGGCTGGCTTTTTGTGACTAACTGTCATGACTCCCTCAGCTAGTGACACTGAGCCACTTACAAGCCTCTGGGGAAACCAGTGATATCTGTGAGCGGGAGGAATACCTCCCGAAGACGGGGGCAGCTGTCACCTGAGAAAGCCTTTGAGTGTGCTCCCCTCTGATCTCTCCATGCTATACTAGCCCAGTTGTGGGCCGAATGACCCGTCGCCTATTTTATAATGGATGCAGCCCGGAGCACTTGAAACTGCTAGACCTGCAGGTCATTCCCTTTAGCAGCAACCGATCTTCTAAGCATCACAAGCTACTTAATGTCTATATTCCGCCAAAGAAGTAAATAGTAAGTGAGGAATCTTTGCACATACGCGGTCCGGTGGGCTGAGGGATTCCTGACGCTTTAAATCACAGACAGGCAAAGTTAGGTTATGCAATTGTTATTTACGAATGGGGGGAGGGTGTCGGAAGCACCTCTGCTGTGTGTCTAAGTAGCTTAGTAAGTGAGGCGGGCACGTGCTGGCTGCGGAGGGTGGCAGTGTTTAAACAGCAAACAATAGGTAACATATCCCAATACTTGAATACCGAGGAAGCTTTCACCCTTTAACCCCTTCGCTGCTAGGCCTTTTCCCCCCCTGTGCTAAGCCTTTTTTTGGCTATTTGGGGTAGTTCGCGCTTAGGCCCCTGTAACTTTTTGACCACATAAGGTATCCGCGCCAAATTGGCGTCCTTTTCTTCCAACATCCTGGGGATTCTAAAGTTACCCAGGGTTTGTGGAATCCCCTGGAGGGGACCCAGAAATTAGCCAAAATACAGCTAAATTTTGGGGTTTTGGGGAAAAATGGGAAAAAAAGTGCTGCAAATGAAAGCATCTGGGTTTTTCCCTGCAAATGGTATCAAAAAAGGGTTTGTGGGGCTGAAATCACCATTTTCCCAGCTTTTAGGGAATGACAGACTTTTGTCAGAAAACCAAAAAATTTTACACAGTTTTGGCATTTTTCTGGGACATAGCCTATTTTTGCTATTTTTGTGCTTTCAACCTCCTTCCAGTTAATGGTAGAAATGGGTATAAAAACAATAATGGATCCTGGAAAGCTATTCATTTTAGTAAAGTAGACAAAATTCTGAATTCAGCAAGGGGTCATTTGTGTAGATTCTTCAAGGTTTCTTTATAGAAACTAACAGTTAGATATAGGAAAAATTAAAAATGAGTTGGAAAAAACAGCCTTTTGTGTCAACGTTTTCACCTGTAACTTCTTCTAATTATGACAGCTCTTTGAAAGCAATATACCATTACATCCGCTGGACGTTTCTGGTTGTGGTGATATATAGGACTTGTAGGTTCACCAAGAACCCGACGAACCCAGAGCCAATAACTGAGCAGCGACTTGCAATTGTTTTTATTATGTACCGGGTATATAGCAATTATTTTGGGAAAATGTATACATGGAAAAATTGTTATGAAAGACACCTATGTATTTCTGAAATGGGAACAAAATGTAGATTTTAGAAACAGTAGATATTTGCACATTTCCGAAATTGGGAGTACCCATACTAGCATGAGAATTATAGGTCATTTTTCAAAATGACTTATTTTTACACATTGTCTTTCATTTGGAAGGCAGAAATGCATGGAAAGTCAATAGGTAATAACAGTTGCTCTACAATTCTGTGTTACCCTAAGTCTCCCGATAAAAATGGTACCTCACTTGTGTGGGTAGGCCTTGTGCCCACAACAGGAAATGGCTCAAAATACAACGTGGACGTACCACATTTTCACAATGAAAAATTACCCTTTTTTTGCAAAGTGCCTAGCTGTAGTTTTTGAACCCTAGCTCTGCGGGCACTTAGGGAAACCTAGCAAACCTATACATTTTTGAAAACTAGACACCCAGGGGAATTCAGGATGGGGTGACTTGACTGGCTCTCACCAGGTTCTGTTACCCAGAATCCCTTGCAAACCTAAAAATTGGCAAAAAAACACATTTTCCTCACTTTTCTGTGGTGGAAAGTTCTGGAATCTGCGTGGATGCACAAAATTCCACCTGCCCCGCGTTCCCCAAGGTCTTCCAAAAAAATGGTACCTCACTTGTGTGGGTAGGCCTAGTGCCCGCGACAGGAAGCAGCGCAAAACGCAACGTGGATGCACCACATTTTCACAGTGAAAAATGACCCTTTTTTTGCAAAGTGCCTAGCTGTAGTTTTTGAACCCTAGCTCTGCCGGCACTTAAGGAAACCTAGCAAACCTATACATTTTTGAAAAGTAGATACCCAGGGGAATCCAGGATGGGGTGACTTGACTGGCTCTCACCAGGTTCTGTTACCCAGAATCCCTTGCAAACCTAAAAATTGGCAAAAACCACATTTTCCTCACTTTTCTGTGGTGGAAAGTTCAGGAATCTGCGTGGATCCACACAATTCCACCCACCCCGCGTTCCCCAAGGTCTTCCGAAAAAAATGGTACCTCACTTGTGTGGGTAGGCCTAGTGCCCGCGACAGGAAGCAGCGCAAAATGCAACGTGGACGCACCACATTTTCACAGTGAAAAATGACCCTTTTTTTGCAAAGTGCCTTGCTGTAGTTTTTGATCCCTAGCTCTGACAGCACTTAGGGAAACCTAGCAAACCTATACATTTTTGAAAACTAGCCACCCAGGGGAATCCAGGATGGGGTGACTTGACTGGCTCTCACCAGGTTCTGTTACCCGGAATCCCTTGCAAACCTAAACAATTGGCAAAAAAAACACATTTTCCTCACTTTTCTGTGGTGGAAAGTTCTGGAATCTGCGTGGATCCACAAAATTCCACCCACCCCGCGTTCCCAAAGGTCTTCCGAAAAAATGGTACCTCACTTGTGTGGGTAGGCCTAGTGCCCGCGACAGGAAGCAGCGCAAACGCAACGTGGACGCACCACATTTTCACAGTGAAAAATGACCCTTTTTTTGCAAAGTGCCTATCTGTAGTTTTTGAACCCTAGCTCTGCCGGCACTTAGGGAAACCTAGCAAACCTATACATTTTTTAAAAGTCGACACCCAGGGGAATCCAGGATGGGGTGACTTGACTGCCTCTCACCAGGTTCTGTTACCCAGAATCCCTTGCAAACCCAAAAAAATTGGCAAAAAAAACACATTTTCCTCACTTTTCTGTGGTGGAAAGTTCTGGAATCTGCGTGGATCCACAAAATTCCACCCACCCCGCGTTCCCCAAGGTCTTCCAAAAATAATGGTACCTCACTTGTGTGGGTAGGCCTAGTGGCCGCGACAGGAAGCAGCGCAAAACGCAACGTGGACGCACCACATTTTCACAGTGAAAAATGACAATTTTTTTGCAAAGTGCCTAGCTGTAGTTTTTGAACCCTGCTCTGCCGGCACTCAGGGAAACCTAGCAAACCTATACATTTTTGAAAAGTAGATACCCAGGGAATCCAGGATGGGGTGACTTCACTGGCTCTCACCAGGTTCTGTTACCCAGAATCCCTTGCAAACCTAAACAATTGGCAAAAAAACACATTTTCCTCACTTTTCTGTGGTGGAAAGTTCTGGAATCTGCGTGGATCCACAAAATTCCACCCACCCCGCGTTCTCCAAGGTCTTCTGAAAAAAATGGTACCTCACTTGTGTGGGTAGGCCTAGTGCCCGCGACAGGAAGCAGCGCAAAACGCAACGTGGACGCACCACATTTTCACAGTGAAAAATGACCCTTTTTTGCAAAGTGCCTAGCTGTAGTTTTTGAACCCTAGCTCTGCCGGCACTTAGAGAAACCTAGCAAACCTATACATTTTTTAAAAGTAGACACCCAGGGAATCCAGGATGGGGTGACTTGACTGGTTCTCACCAGGTTCTGTAACCCAGAATCCCTTGCAAACCTAAAAAATTGGCAAATAAAACACATTTTCCTCACTTTTCTGTGGTGGAAAGTTCTGGAATCTGCGTGGATCCACAAAATTACACCCACCCCGCGTTCCCCAAGGTCTTCCGAAAACAATGGTACCTCACTTGTGTGGGTAGGCCTAGTGCCCGCGACAGGAAGCAGCGCAAAACACAACGTGGACGCACCACATTTTCACAGTGAAAAATGACCCTTTTTTTGCTGAGTGCCTAGCTGTAGTTTTTAACCCTAGCTCTGCCGGCACCTAGGAAACCTACCAAACCCACACTTTTCTGAAAAGTAGACACCCGGGGGATTCCAGGGAGGTATGGCTTGCGTGGATCCCCCAATGTTTTCTTACCCAGAATCCCTGCAAACCTGACATTTTGCTGAAAAAAATCCCTTTTTTCACACATTTTTGTGTGGTAAAGTTGTGGCATCACGGTGCTGACACAAATTTCCTACCACCCAGCGTTCCCCCAGGTCTCCCGATAAAAATGGTGCCTCACTCGGGTGGGAGGCCCAAGTACCCACGACAGGCAAGGGCCCACAACGTATTGAGGCGACCTCAAAATGGCCTATCACAAAACGACCTGGTTTTGCAAGGGGGGTCCCATGACGTTTTGGCCCGTGGCTCGGCGGCCACCTAGGGAAACCTACCAAACCCACACATTTCTGAAAAGTAGACACCCGGGGGATTCCAGGGAGGTATGGCTTGCGTGGATCCCCCAACGTTTTCTTACCCAGAATCCCCTGCAAACCTGATATTTTGCTGAAAAAATCCCTTTTTTCACACATTTTTGTGTGGTAAAGTTGTGGCATCACCGGGCTGACACAAATTTCCTACCACCCAGCGTTCCCCAGGTCTCCCGATAAAAATGGTGCCTCACTCGGGTGGGAGGCCCAGGTACCCGCGACAGGCAAGGGCCCACAACGTATTGAGGCGACCTCAAAATGGCCTATCACAAAACGACCTGGTTTTGCAAGGGGGTCCCATGACGTTTTGGCCCGGGGCTCGGCGGCCACCTAGGGAAACCTACCAAACCCACACATTTCTGAAAAGTAGACACCCGGGGATTCCAGGGAGGTATGGCTTGCGTGGATCCCCCAACGTTTTGTTACCCAGAATCCCCTGCAAACCTGAAATTTTGCTGAAAAAATCACTTTTTTCACACATTTTTGTGTGGTAAAGTTGTGGCATCACAGGGCTGACACAAATTTCCTACCACCCAGCGTTCCCCCAGGTCTCCCGATAAAAATGGTGCCTCACTCGGGTGGGAGGCCCAAGTACCCGCGACAGGCAAGGGCCCACAACGTATTGAGGCGACTTCAAAATGGCCCATCACAAAACGACCTGGTTTTGCAAGGCAGGTCCCATGATTTTTTGGCCCTTGGCTCGGCGGCCACCTAGGGAAACCTACCAAATCCACACATTTCTGAACAGTAGACACCCGGGGGATTCCAGGGAGGTATGGCTTGCGTGGATCCCCCAACGTTTTCTTACCCAGAATCCCCTGCAAACCTGAAATTTTGCTGAAAAAAATCACTTGTTTCACGCATTTTTGTGTGGTAAAGTCGTGGCATCACCGGGCTGACACAAATTTCCTACCACCCAGCGTTCCCCCAGGTCTCCCGATAAAAATGGTGCCTCACTCTGGTGTGAGGCCCAAGTACCCGCGACAGGCAAGGGCCCACAACATATTGAGGAGACCTCAAAATGGCCTATCACAAAACGACCTGGTTTTGCAAGGGGGGTCCCATGACGTTTTGGCCCGGGGCTCGGCGGCCACCTAGGGAAACCTACCAAACCCACACATTTCTGAAAAGTAGACACCCGGGGACTTCCAGGGAGGTATGGCTTGCGTGGATCTCCCAACGTTTTCTTACCCAGAATCCCTGCAAACCTGATATTTTGCTGAAAAAATCACTTTTTCACACATTTTTGTGTGGTAAAGTTGTGGCATCACCGGGCTGACACAAATTTCCTACCACCGAGCATTCCCCCAGGTCTCCCGATAAAAATGGTGCCTCACTCGGATGGGAGGCCCAAGTACCCGCGACAGGCAAGGGCCACAACGTATTGAGGCGACCTCAAAATGGCCTATCACAAAACGACCTGGTTTTGCAAGGGGGGTCCCATGACGGCTTGGCCCGGGGCTCGGCGGCCACCTAGGGAAACCTACCAAACCCACACATTTCTGAAAAGTAGACAACCGGGGGATTCCAGGGAGGTATGGCTTGTGTGGATCCCCCAACGTTTTCTTACCCAGAATCCCCTGCAAACCTGATATTTTGCTGAAAAAATCACTTTTTTCACACATTTTTGTGTGGTAAAGTCGTGGCATCACCGGGCTGACACAAATTTCCTACCACCCAGCGTTCCCCCAGGTCTCCCGATAAAAATGGTGCCTCACTCGGGTGGGAGGCCCAAGTACCCGCGACAGGCAAGGGCCCACAACGTATTGAGGAGACCTCAAAAGGGCCTATCACAAAACGACCTGGTTTTGCAAGGGGGGTCCCATGACGTTTTGGCCCGGGGCTCGGCGGCCACCTAGGGAAACCTACCAAACCCACACATTTCTGAAAAGTAGACACCTGGGGGATTCCAGGGAGGTATGGCTTGCCTGGATCTCCCAACGTTTTCTTACCCAGAATCCCCTGCAAACCTGATATTTTGCTGAACAAAATCACTTTTTTCACACATTTTTGTGTGGTAAAGTTGTGGCATCACCAGGCTGACACAAATTTCCTACCACCCAGCATTCCCCCAGGTCTCCCGATAAAAATGGTGCCTCACTCGGGTGGGAGGCCCAAGTACCCGCAACAGGCAAGGGCCCACAACGTATTGAGGCGACCTCAAAATGGCCCATCACAAAACGACCTGGTTTTGCAAGGGGGGTCCCATGACGTTTTGGCCCGGGGCTCAGTGGCCACCTAGGGAAACCTACCAAATCCACACATTTCTGAAACGTAGACACCCGGGGGATTCCAGGGAGGTATGGCTTGCGTGGATCCCCCAACGTTTTCTTACCCAGAATCCCCTGCAAACCTGATATTTTGCTGAAAAAAATCACTTTTTTCACACATTTTTGTGTGGTAAAGTCGTGGCTTCACCGGGCTGACACAAATTTCCTACCACCCAGCGTTCCCCCAGGTCTCCCGATAAAAATGGTGCCTCACTCGGGTGGGAGGCCCAAGTACCCGCGACAGGCAAAGGCCCACAACATATTGAGGAGACCTCAAAATGGCCTATCACAAAACGACCTGGTTTTGCAAGGGGGGTCCCATGACGTTTTGGCCCGGGGCTCGGCGGCCACCTAGGGAAACCTACCAAACCCACACATTTCTGAAAAGTAGACACCCGGGGGATTCCAGGGAGGTATGGCTTGCGTGGATCTCCCAACGTTTTCTTACCCAGAATCCCCTGCAAACCTGATATTTTGCTAAACAAATCACTTTTTTCACACATTTTTGTGTGGTAAAGTTGTGGCATCACCGGGCTGACACAAATTTCCTACCACCGAGCATTCCCCCAGGTCTCCCGATAAAAATGGTGCCTCACTCGGGTGGGAGGCCCAAGTACCCGCGACAGGCAAGGGCCCACAACGTATTGAGGCGATCTCAAAATGGCCCATCACAAAACGACCTGGTTTTGCAAGGGGGGTCCCATGACGTTTTGGCCCTTGGCTCGGCGGCCACCTAGGGAAACCTACCAAATCCACACATTTCTGAACAGTAGACACCCGGGGTATTCCAGGGAGGTATGGCTTGCGTGGATCCCCCAACGTTTTCTTACCCGGAATCCCCTGCAAACCTGATATTTTGCTGAAAAAAATCACTTTTTTCACACATTTTTGTGGGGTAAAGTCGTGGCATCACCGGGCTGACACAAATTTCCTACCACCCAGCGTTCCCCCAGGTCTCCCGATAAAAATGGTGCCTCACTCGGGAGTGAGGCCCAAGTACCCGCGACAGGCAAGGGCCCACAACATATTGAGGAGACCTCAAAATGGCCTATCACAAAACGACCTGGTTTTGCAAGGGGGGTCCCATGACGTTTTGGCCCGGGGCTCGGCGGCCACCTAAGGAAACCTACCAAACCCACACATTTCTGAAAAGTAGACACCCGGGGATTCCAGGGAGGTATGGCTTGCGTGGATCTCCCAACGTTTTCTTACCCAGAATCCCCTGCAAACCTGATATTTTGCTGAAAAAATCACTTTTTCACACATTTTTGTGTGGTAAAGTTGTGGCATCACCGGGCTGACACAAATTTCCTACCACCGAGCATTCCCCCAGGTCTCCCGATAAAAATGGTGCCTCACTCGGGTGGGAGGCCCAAGTACCCGCGACAGGCAAGGGCCCACAACGTATTGAGGAGACCTCAAAAGGGCCTATCACAAAACGACCTGGTTTTGCAAGGTGGGTCCCATGACGTTTTGGCCCGGGGCTCGGCGGCCACCTAGGGAAACATACCAAACCCACACATTTCTGAAAAGTAGACACCTGGGGGATTCCAGGGAGGTATGGCTTGCGTGGATCTCCCAACGTTTTCTTACCCAGAATCCCCTGCAAACCTGATATTTTGCTGAAAAAAATCACTTTTTCCACACATTTTTGTGTGGTAAAGTTGTGGCATCACCAGGCTGACACAAATTTCCTACCACCCAGCATTCCCCCAGGTCTCCCGATAAAAATGGTGCCTCACTCGGGTGGGAGGCCCAAGTACCCGCGACAGGCAAGGGCCCACAACGTATTGAGGCGACCTGAAAATGGCCCGTCACAAAACGACCTGGTTTTGCAAGGGGGGTCCCATGACGTTTTGGCCCGGGGCTCAGCGGCCACCTAGGGAAACCTACCAAATCCACACATTTCTGAAAAGTAGACACCCAGGGGATTCCAGGGAGGTATGGCTTGCGTGGATCCCCCAACGTTTTCTTACCCAGAATCCCCTGCAAACCTGATATTTTGCTGACAAAATCACTTTTTTCACACATTTTTGTGTGGTAAAGTTGTGGCATCACCGGGCTGACACAAATTTCCTACCACCGAGCATTCCCCCACGTCTCCCGATAAAAATGGTGCCTCACTCGGGTGGGACGCCCAAGTACCCGCAACAGGCAAGGGCCCACAACGTATTGAGGCGACCTCAAAATGGCCTATCACAAAACGACCTGGTTTTGCAAGGGGGGTCCCATGACGTTTTGGCCCGGGGCTCGGCGGCCACCTAGGGAAACCTACCAAACCCACACATTTCTGAAAAGTAGACAACCGGGGGATTCCAGGGAGGTATGGCTTGTGTGGATCCCCCAACGTTTTCTTACTCAGAATCCCCTGCAAACCTGATATTTTGCTGAAAAAAATCACTTTTTTCACACATTTTTGTGTGGTAAAGTCATGGCATCACCGGGCTGACACAAATTTCCTACCACCCAGCGTTCCCCCAGGTCTCCCGATAAAGATGGTGCCTCACTCGGGTGGGAGGCCCAAGTACCCGCGACAGGCAAGGGCCCACAATGTATTGAGGAGACCTCAAAATGGCCTATCACAAAACGACCTGGTTTTGCAAGGGGGGTCCCATGACGTTTTGGCCCGTGGCTCGGCTTCCACCTAGGGAAACCTACCAAACCCACACATTTCTGAAAAGTAGACACCTGGGGGATTCCAGGGAGGTATGGCTTGCGTGGATCTCCCAATGTTTTCTTACCCAGAATCCCCTGCAAACCTGATATTTTGCTGAAAAAATCACTTTTTTCACACATTTTTGTGTGGTAAAGTCGTGGCATCACCGGGCTGACACAAATTTCCTACCACCCAGCGTTCCCCCAGGTCTCCCGATAAAAATGGTGCCTCACTCGGGTGTGAGGCCCAAGTACCCGCAACAGGCAAGGGCCCACAACATATTGAGGAGACCTCAAAATGGCCTATCACAAAACGACCTGGTTTTGCAAGGGGGGTCCCATGACGTTTTGGCCCGGGGCTCGGCGGCCACCTAGGGAAACCTACCAAACCCACACATTTCTGAAAAGTAGACACCCGGGGGATTCCAGGGAGGTATGGCTTGCGTGGATCTCCCAACGTTTTCTTACCCAGAATCCCCTGCAAACCTGATATTTTGCTGAAAAAATCACTTTTTTCTCACATTTTTTGTGTGGTAAAGTTGTGGCATCACCGGGCTGACACAAATTTCCTACCACCCAGCATTCCCCCAGGTCTCCCGATAAAAATGGTGCCTCACTCGGGTGGGAGGCCCAAGTACCCGCGACAGGCAAGGGCCCACAACTTATTGAGGCGACCTCAAAATGGCCTATCACAAAACGACCTGGTTTTGCAAGGGGGTCCCATGACGTTTTGGCCCGGGCTCGGCGGCCACCTAGGAAACCTACCAAACCCACACATTTCTGAAAAGTAGACAACCGGGGGATTCCAGGGAGGTATGGCTTGTGTGGATCCCCCAACGTTTTCTTACCCAGAATCCCCTGCAAACCTGATATTTTGCTGAAAAAATCACTTTTTTCACACATTTTTGTGTGGTAAAGTTGTGGCATCACCGGGCTGACACAAATTTCCTACCACCGAGCATTCCCCCACGTCTCCCGATAAAAATGGTGCCTCACTCGGGTGGGAGGCCCAAGTACCCGCAACAGGCAAGGGCCCACAACGTATTGAGGCGACCTCAAAATGGCCTATCACAAAACGACCTGGTTTTGCAAGGGGGTCCCATGACGTTTTGGCCGGGGCTCGGCGGCCACCTAGGAAACCTACCAAACCCACACATTTCTGAAAAGTAGACAACCGGGATTCCAGGGAGGTATGGCTTGTGTGGATCCCCCAACGTTTTCTTACTCAGAATCCCCTGCAAACCTGATATTTTGCTGAAAAAAATCACTTTTTCACACATTTTTGTGTGGTAAAGTCATGGCATCACCGGGCTGACACAAATTTCCTACCACCCAGCGTTCCCCCAGGTCTCCCGATAAAAATGGTGCCTCACTCGGGTGGGAGGCCCAAGTACCAGCGACAGGCAAGGGCCCACAATGTATTGAGGAGACCTCAAAATGGCCTATCACAAAACGACCTGGTTTTGCAAGGGGGTCCCATGACGTTTTGGCCCGTGGCTCGGCTTCCACCTAGGGAAACCTACCAAACCCACACATTTCTGAAAAGTAGACACCTGGGGATTCCAGGGAGGTATGGCTTGCGTGGATCTCCCAATGTTTTCTTACCAGAATCCCCTGCAAACCTGATATTTTGCTGAAAAAATCACTTTTTTCACAAATTTTTGTGTGGTAAGTCGTGGCATCACCGGGCTGACACAATTCCTACCACCCAGCGTTCCCCCAGGTCTCCCGATAAAAATGGTGCCTCACTCGGGTGTGAGGCCCAAGTACCCGCGACAGGCAAGGGCCCACAACATATTGAGGAGACTGCAAAATGGCCTATCACAAAACGACCTGGTTTTGCAAGGGGGGTCCCATGACGTTTTGGCCCGGGGCTCGGCGGCCACCTAGGGAAACCTACCAAACCCACACATTTCTGAAAAGTAGACACCCGGGGGATTCCAGGGAGGTATGGCTTGCGTGGATCTCCCAACGTTTTCTTACCCAGAATCCCCTGCAAACCTGATATTTTGCTGAAAAAATCACTTTTTTCTCAAATTTTTTTGTGTGGTAAAGTTGTGGCATCACCGGGCTGACACAAATTTCCTACCACCGAGCATTCCCCCAGGTCTCCCGATAAAAATGGTGCCTCACTCGGGTGGGAGGCCCAAGTACCAGCGACAGGCAAGGGCCCACAACTTATTGAGGCGACCTCAAAATGGCCTATCACAAAACGACCTGGTTTTGCAAGGGGGTCCCATGACGTTTTGGCCCGGGGCTCGGCGGCCACCTAGGAAACCTACCAAACCCACACATTTCTGAAAAGTAGACAACCGGGGATTCCAGGGAGGTATGGCTTGTGTGGATCCCCCAACGTTTTCTTACCCAGAATCCCTGCAAACCTGATATTTTGCTGAAAAATCACTTTTTCACACATTTTTGTGTGGTAAAGTCGTGGCATCACCGGGCTGACACAAATTTCCTACCACCCAGCGTTCCCCAGGTCTCCCGATAAAAATGGTGCCTCACTCGGGTGGGAGGCCCAAGTACCCGCGACAGGCAAGGGTCCACAACGTATTGAGGAGACCTCAAAAGGCCTATCACAAAACGACCTGGTTTTGCAAGGGGTCCCATGACGTTTTGGCCCGGGGCTCGGCGGCCACCTAGGAAACCTACCAAACCCACACATTTCTGAAAAGTAGACACCTGGGGATTCCAGGGAGGTATGGCTTGCCTGGATCTCCCAACGTTTTCTTACCAGAATCCCCTGCAAACCTGATATTTTGCTGAAAAAGCACTTTTTCAGACATTTTGTGTGGTAAAGTTGTGGCATCACCGGGCTGACACAAATTTCCTACCACCGAGCATTCCCCCAGGTCTCCCGATAAAAATGGTGCCTCACTCGGGTGGGAGGCCCAAGTACCTGCGACAGGCAAGGGCCCACAACGTATTGAGGCGACCTCAAAATGGCCTATCACAAAACGACCTGGTTTTGCAAGGGGGTCCCATGACGTTTTGGCCCGGGGTTCGGCGGCCACCTAGGAAACCTACCAAACCCACACATTTCTGAAAAGTAGACAACCGGGGATTCCAGGGAGGTATGGCTTGTGTGGATCCCCCAACGTTTTCTTACACAGAATCCCTGCAAACCTGATATTTTGCTGAAAAAATCACTTTTTCACACATTTTTGTGTGGTAAAGTTGTGGCATCACCAGGCTGACACAAATTTCCTACCACCCAGCATTCCCCAGGTCTCCCGATAAAAATGGTGCCTCACTCGGGTGGGAGGCCCAAGTACCGCGACAGGCAAGGGCCCACAACATTTTGTGATAGGCAATTTTGATGTCGCCTCAATACGTTGTGGGCCCTTGCCTGTGCAGGTACTTGGACCTCCCACCCGAGTGAGGCACCATTTTTATCGGGAGACCTGGGGGAACGCTGGGTGGTAGGAAATTTGTGTCAGCCCGTGATGCCACAACTTTACCACACAAAAATGTGTGAAAAAGTGATTTTTTCAGCAAAATATCAGGTTTGCAGGGATTCTGGGTAAGAAACGTTGGGGGATCCACGCAAGCCATACCTCCCTGGCATCTCCCGGGTGTCTACTTTTCAGAAATGTGTGGGTTTGGTAGGTTTCCTAGGTAGCCGCCGAGCCCCAGGCCAAAGCGTCATGGGACCCCTCTTGCAAAACCAGGTCGTTTTGTGATAGGCAATCTTGAGGTTGCCTCAATACGTTGTGGGCCCTTGCCTGTCGCGGTACTTGGGCCTCCCACCCGAGTGAGGCACCATTTTTATCGGAGACCTGGGGAACGCTGGGTGGTAGGAAATTTGTGTCAGCCCTGTGATGCCACAACTTTACCACACAAAAATGTGTGAAAAAGTGATTTTTTCAGCAAAATATCAGGTTTGCTGGGGATTCTGAGTAAGAAAACATTGGGGATCCACGCAAGCCATACCTCCCTGGAATCCCCCGGGTGTCTACTTTTCAGAAATGTGTGGGTTTGGTAGGTTTCCCTAGGTGGCCGCCGAGCCCCAGGCCAAAACGTCATGGGACCCCCTTGCAAAACCAGGTCGTTTTGTGATAGGCAATTTTGAGGTCGCCTCAATACGTTGTGAGCCCTTGCCTGTCGCGGGTACTTGGGCCTCCCACCCGAGTGAGGCACCATTTTATCGGGAGACCAGGGGAACGCTGGGTGGTAGGACATTTGTGTCAGCCCCGTGATGCCACAACTTTACCACACAAAATGTGTGAAAAAGTGATTTTGTTCAGCAAAATATCAGGTTTGCAGGGGATTCTGGGTAAGAAAAGGTTGGGGGATCCACGCAAGCCATACCTCCCTGGAATCCCGGGTGTCTACTTTTCAGAAATGTGTGGGTTTGGTAGGTTTCCTAGGTGGCCGCCGAGCCCCGGGCCAAAACGTCATGGGACCCCCTTGCAAAACCAGGTCGTTTTGTGATAGGCCATTTTGAGGTCGCCTCAATAAGTTGTGGGCCCTTGCCTGTCGCGGGTACTTGGGCCTCCCACCCGAGTGAGGCACCATTTTTATCGGGAGACCTGGGGAATGCTGGGTGGTAGGAAATTTGTGTCAGCCCCGTGATGCCACAACTTTACCACACAAAAATGTGTGAAAAAGTGATTTTTCAGCAAAATATCAGGTTTGCAGGGGATTCTGGGTAAGAAAACGTTGGAGATCCACGCAAGCCATACCTCCCTGGAATCCCGGGTGTCTACTTTTCAGAAATGTGTGGGTTTGGTAGGTTTCCTAGGTAGCCGCCGAGCACCGGGCCAAAACCCAGGTGACCCCCTTGCAAAACCAGGTCGTTTTGAGATAGGCAATTTTGATGTCGCCTCAATAAGTTTTGGGCCCTTGCCTGTCGCAGGTACTTGGACCTCCCACACGAGTGAGGCACCATTTTTATCGGGAGACCTAGGGAATGCTGGGTGGTAGGAAATTTGTGTCAGCCCGGTGATGCCACAAGTTTCCCACACAAAAATGTGTGAAAAAGTGATTTTTTCAGCTAAATTTGAGGTTTGCAGGGGATTCTGGGTAAGGAAACGTTGGGGATTCACGCAAGCCATACCTCCCTGGAATCCCCGGGTGTCTAGTTTTCAGAAATGTGTGGGTTCGGTAGGTTTCCCAAGGTGGCCGCCGAGCACCGGGCCAAAACCCAGGTGACCCCCTTGCAAAACCAGGTCGTTTTGAGATAGGCAATTTTGATGTCGCCTCAATAAGTTTTGGGCCCTTGCCTGTCGCAGGTACTTGGACCTCCCACACGAGTGAGGCACCATTTTTATCGGGAGACCCAGGGGAATGCTGGGTGGTAGGAAATTTGTGTCAGCCCGGTGATGCCACAAGTTTCCCACACAAAAATGTGTGAAAAAGTGATTTTTTTCAGCTAAATTTGAGGTTTGCAGGGGATTCTGGGTAAGGAAACGTTGGGGAATTCACGCAAGCCATACCTCCCAGGAATCCCCCGGGTGTCTAGTTTTTAGAAATGTGTGGGTTTGGTAGGTTTCCCTAGGTGGCCGCCGAGCACCGGGCCAAAACCCAGGTGACCCCTTGCAAAACCAGGTCGTTTTGAGATAGGCAATTTTGATGTCGCCTCAATACGTTTTGGGCCCTTGCCTGTCGCGGGTACTTGGACCTCCCACACGAGTGAGGCACCATTTTTATCGGGAGACCCGGGGGAATGCTGGGTGGTAGGAAATTTGTGTCAGCCCGGTGATGCCACAACTTTCCCACACAAAAATGTGTGAAAAAAGTGATTTTTTCAGCTAAATTTGAGGTTTGCAGGGGATTCTGGGTAAGGAAACGTTGGGGGATACACGCAAGCCATACCTCCCTGGACTCCCCCGGGTGTCTAGTTTTCAAAAATGTGTGGGTTTGGTAGGTTTCCCTAGATGGCCGCCAAGCCCGGGGCCAAAAAGTCATGGGACCCCCTTTGCAAAACCAGGTTGTTTTGTGATAGGTAATTTTGATGTCTCCTAAATAGGTTTTGGGCCCTTGCCTGTCGCGGGCACTAGGCCTACCCATGCAAGTGAGGTACCATTTTTCTAGGAAGACTTTGGAGAACGCGGGGTGGGTGGAATTTTGTGGACCCACGCAGATTCCAGAACTTTCCACCACAGAAATGTGAGGAAAATGTGTTTTTTTGGACGAATTTTTAGGTTTGCAATGGATTCTGGGTAACAGAACCTGGTGAGAGCCAGTCAAGTCACCCCATCCTGGATTCCCCTGGGTATCTAGTTTTCAAAAATGTACAGGTTTCCTAGGTTTCCCTACGTGCCAGCTGCGCTAGGGCCCAAAATCCACAGGTAGGCACATTAGTAAAAAAAAGTCGGAGCCTAGTGGGCTTTTTGCCACCCTGGGGGGGAATCGGGGGAGGGGGTTTGTCCCGATATGCCCCCAAAGGGGGCAGAAAGACTGTGGCTATTTTTTGTGGGGGTGGGGGCATTGGTATGACCATTTTGGGCAGCCCCCATGCATAAAAAAAGCCTGCGTACTCGCTGGCGCCTAGTGGGCTTTCTGCCCCCCCAGGGGGCAGATCAGGGGCCACTGCCACCATCTTCCCTCCCGGCGGGCAGAAAGACTGGAATTTCTCTGGGGGTGGGGTGGGGGTATTGTCATGCCCATTTTGGGGAGCCCCTACCCCTACACTAATAAAAAAAAAAATCCCTGGTGGATAGTGGGCTTTCTGCCCCTCTGGGGGGGGGGCAGATTGGGGGCTACTGCCCCCATCTGCCCTCAGGGGGGGCAGAAAGGCTGTAATGGTGGCGGGGGTGGGGGCATTGGGGTGCCCATTTCGGGCAGCCCCCACCCTAAAAACAAATGCGCAAAAAAAATCCCTGGCATCAAGTGGGCTTTCTGCCCTCCCCCGGGAGCAGATTGGGGGCTACTGTCCCCTAGGGGGGGCAGAAAGGCTGTAATGGTGGCGGGGGGCATTGGCATGCCCATTTTGGGCAGCCCCCACCCTAAAACAAATTGTGCGAAAAAAATCCCTGGCATTTAGTGAGTTTTCTGCCCCCCCGGTGGGGCAGATTGGGAGCTTCTGCCCCATCTGCCCCCCAGGGGGGCAGAAAGGCTGTAATGGTGGCGGGGGGTGGGTGCATTGGCGTGCCCGTTTCGGGCAAGCCCCCACCCTAAGAAAATGGTGCGAAAAAAAATCCCTGGTGTCAAGTGGGCATTCTGCCCCCCCGGGGGGGCAGAAAGGCTGTAATGGTGGCGGGGGGTGGGGGCATTTGCGTGCTCGTTTCGGGCAGCCCCTACCCTAAAACAAATGGTGCAATAAAAATCCCTGGCATTTAGTGGGCTTTCTGCCCCCGGGGGGCAGAAAGGCTGTATTGGTGGCGGGTGGGTGGGGGCATTGGCGTGCCCGTTTTGGGCAAGCCCCCACCCTAAAAAAACTTCAAAAAACAAATCCCTGGTGTTTAGTGAGCTTTCTGCCCCCCCCAAAGGGGCAGATTAGGGGCCAATGCCCCATCTGCCCCCCAGGGGGGGCAGAAAGACTGTAATGATTGCGGGGGGTGGGGGCATGGGCATGACCTTTTTGGGCAGCCCCCACCCTTATTTTTACTTCCTAAAAAAAATCCCTGGTGTCTAGTGGGCTTTTTGCCCCCCCCCGGGAGGGGCAGATTAGGGGCTACTGCCCCCATCTATCCCCCAGGGGGGGCAAAAAGACTACATTTTGCCAAATTAAATTGGGGGAGCAAAGGCCCTTGCCCAAGGGGCCGCTCCCCCTCCTGGTGTCTAGTGGGTGGATCCCTGCTTGGGGATCGTCCTCCTGTGGCGATCCCAAGCTAGGGATCCACTGGGAGGGATACCATTGGAAAGGGAGATTCTCCCCTTTCCAACGATACCTCTCCCGTCTTTCTACGTGCTCAGGGGGCTGAGATAGCCCCTGAGCACGTAGAAAGGAAACTGAAATGAGCCTCTTGGCTCATTTCAGTTTCAGTTTCACTGAAATGACGTCAGCGCGACGTGCGCGCCGATCGTCATTTCAGGGAAACCAGGGTGAGGCCTCAGGAGCTGGGAAGCTCTTCCCCAGCTCCCGAGGCTCTTGTGGCATTAAGGAATCCCTCTGGTGCCCGCACCAGAGGGATTTCCCAGGCGATGTTTCATGACGAGCTGGACTCGTCATGAGCACACGACCACTGTGTGCCATGACGAGTCCAGCTCGTCATAAGCATCGAAGGGGATAACTGCAGCGCACGGACAGTAAGCACTTAGGCGGACTAAAAAGCGGCACCGTGCTGAAAAAAGAGCACGGTGCCAGTGTACATAAAACGGAAGCATGGTCACGTTTATAAATAAAACATGGCTGGTGTTGTTGCGTCCTGAAAGCGGGTGCCGTGCTGAAACTAAGCACGGTGCCAGTGTACATGTATGTGGCTGCAAGTTAGGCGGGCACCAGGGCGATAAATAAGTAGTCCTTAAATAAACAGATAAGGACGTAGAGTGTAAAGAGACTGTAGTTGGTGCCCGCTGCTTCCGGACTACACGGAAGTCAGTTTGACATCAACAGCCAGTAAAAAGCCAGCTAACAGGAGCTGTGCCAACATTCACCAAATGGCAAGCGGCAGGAGAAACTACCGGCCGCTTGCCAACACATACAGATTACTTAATGCCTCGTAGAGGCAGCGCATGCGCTGCCTAAATGCGAGACCTAAAAATGCCCTCCACTGGCAGCGGTAAAATAAGTCCGAGCTCCCTAGCCAATCCAGACACTGGTCTTATGCTGCATATAATACTAAGCAGCATAGGAGTAGTGCTAGGATTGGCTGGGGCATGTTAACACAACGTTCCATCGAAGACCGATGGGGGGGTGTCTTTACTGACACAGCTCCATGGTAGCCTTCAATGTGGAAGCCTGAACTGCACATATTAGGATGCACAGGGCAAACATATCCGCTAATCTGGCAGGCACAGCTCAGTTTCAGCCACAGCTGCACGTCACACCAACGGAGAGTTCCCGAGCCCAGCCCATAAGCAAATAAAATGAACAGAGGTACAGGGCTCATTTAAATTGTGAAAATGAGCCTGTGAGGTAGTGGCTCACAGCCGTAGGAGGTCAACGCCCCAGCGCCCTTATGAAGGAATCGCCACTGAGGAATATTATGGAGGTTTTCTGATATATCATGCAAAAACTGTTGGAGGAAGCAACATTATTTGCATAGCAACACCATTGGCAACGCTCCCCCCCCCTCCAACCAATACTGCATGCTGATAATAAACACACAACACGTTACTTGTTTGGGTAAAATTGCTGCAGGTTTATTACATACACCGTTATGTAATAAGGTGGGTTATCTTACGGGCGATCCAAGGGCAGGCAACCATCTGAGCCACCTGCCCGCCTGATGAGCCAAGCAGCACTGGACGAACCCCATCTGTGCTGCCACTTCTGGTGATCCTTCTCCCGGATCACCTGACACCTGGTCCCTTCTTACTCACGCCCCTTTCAGGGCGGAGCGTAGCATAGCAAACCCCCAGTTGTTCAGGCCCACAACCGCCCGAAGGACTAAAGGGGCGCCGACACGGTTTTCCAGTCACCTCCCATGAGGCTCTTAGGATTTGGCTCTAGCACCCCCTATGGTGCTGCGCAGAGAGAGTACCCTTCTGTCCCCCTTTGCTTCCAGATCGCCCTGTAACTCCGCCTGCACCGAAAAAGACAACATTACAACATTCTCTGCCTCCCGCCAGCCAGGAACCACGCCGGGTAAGCGGTAGGGTGGGAGACGGCGTGTCCGGCGCGAGAAGAGGAAGAAAAAGTGGTGGGGGGAGGCTTTATACCCTCCCCTGTCCTCGCGCCCCCCGGAAGTGACGCTGCCTCGCGCGTCACCACCGGGCTGGGGGGACTCCTCACCCGAGTCCCTGCCCACCCAAAGGGGGGTGGGGGGGTGCCCAGATGTTACTAGAGGGCTGCCCTCCTTAGTGGCCCCCTGCGGGGGCCTCGGACAGCCGCATAGCAACACCATTGGCAACGCTCCCCCCCCTCCAACCAATACTGCATGCTGATAATAAACACACAACACGTTACTTGTTTGGGTAAAATTGCTGCAGGTTTATTACATACACCGTTATGTAATAAGGTGGGTTATCTTACGGGCGATCCAAGGGCAGGCAACCATCTGAGCCGCCTGCCCGCCTGATGAGTCAAGCAGCACTGGACGAATCCCATCTGTGCTGCCACTTCTGGTGATCCTTCTCCCGGATCACCTGACACCTGGTCCCTTCTTACTCACGCCCCTTTCAGGGCGGAGCGTAGCATAGCAAACCCCCAGTTGTTCAGGCCCACAACCGCCCGAAGGACTAACGGGGCGCCGACACGGTTTTCCAGTCACCTCCCATGAGGCTCTTAGGATTTGGCTCTAGCACCCCCTATGGTGCTGCGCAGAGAGAGGTACCCTTCTGTCCCCCTTTGCTTCCAGATCGCCCTGTAACTCCGCCACAGCTCTGGAGGTGGCCTCCGTCACCGCCAGGGCCCCCCACCAAGCAACTATGGTCCTACCTGCAACCTCTCATTTCCAAGGCCTCCCGCAAGTCTAACAGGAAAAGGTCCATCCCCACTGGCGATAGGTGAACCCCATCCGCCTCAAAGTATCCTTTCACCTTTTCTTGAATCATCTCATGTCTGATGAATCCCAGGCACCTCTGGTCAGTGAACTTGCGCATTGCCCCGTTCACTCGCTTCCGGGAATGCTCAACTGCCTCCCCAGACTTCGCCCCTTGCCATACTCTGCGTGGAATCATCTCTGACCAACAGACCTCACATTGCCCCATGCGTTTGACGATTTCACCCAAGTCACTTTTCATGGCCTGCAAGAGTAGCCTTCTCCCCATGGCAATGAGGTCATTTCCCCCCAGGTGTATCACCAATATTTTTGGCGGTGCCCCATGGGCGGCTAGTCTCTGTTCCAATCTGTTCCTGAGGGTGCTCCATCTCATTCCGGGGAAACCCATCCACTCAAACTGTGTCTTTGAAAATCCCCGCGTCCAGTTCCGGCGCGCCGCCCACTGGGCCACCCTGGTGATGAATGAATGCCCGATCACCCATACCTGGAACCCTAGTAGAGTAAAGGACACCATTTACACACTCTGTACTTTTAATGTTCAATTCCACACAAATATTATGACATGTAGTACACTCAAAATCACTGCACACTATGAATACAAACAAATTACTTCAAGGGCGGACGTACCGTTTGTAGCATTCGGACTCCCAACGCCCCACCTTTTTCACCCCCTCTGGCTCCATTCCTGCTTTGAACGCGGCCGTGGCCACCCCTATTCTGAAGGAATGGCTGGTGTATTTTTGCCTGGCTGGGCAAGGCCCGCCCGAGATTAAGCTCGCCCTCATCAAGCGTTCCATCTGGTACCTCGTCAAGGGACCCTGATCTGCATGAATCAACAGATAGCCGGGGGCGTTGGGACGGAGCGCCAAGTACTCCCTGACCTTGGTGACCGGGCAGTACCTGTGGTCCCCCAGCGGCCTTAACTCCACATCGACCCCCCGCCCTGCCTGGTCCGTTTTGGACCTCCTGAGGTGGATGAACAGGGTGCCCACCAGGGCGACATCCTTGATGCTTAAGGCATTGCCCGACCGGTCCGTCTTGGACCTAGCCACCAATTCACTTATCCGAAACGCGCCAAAGAACGCTAGGCAGAAGGCAGCCGCAAAAAGCGACGCCTCATACTGCGAGTAGGTGACCCCTTCTATCACGTCCAGCATGCCCTTGAGAGTGTCGAAATCTATGGGGGCCCTGTTGTCTGGGACTCTGGGCTCCTCTCTGGCCCAACCCTTGAGGGCCGCCCTGATGATGAAGGACTTGGTTGGGTCGCTCCCCCATAAGCTTGGCGTCGTGGCTCACTGCCGCCAAGTGGCCGCACACCCAGGAATGGCTCTTCCCCTGTTCCTTAGCCCACACTACGAATGCCTGCACTGTGCCCTCCCTCGGCAGCGGGGAAAGTCCCAGGGACTGTGACACTTTCTTGAAGGTGGCCAGGTGTGCCCTGTATCGTTTCCTGGTACCTGGGGCCAATGAGCATTCGCCCAGTGCTCTCAATCGTTGCTCCACTGCAAGATTCTCCAGAGGTGTGCCGGGAAGGGGGTCATCTCCGCTCTCGCTTGCGGCCAGGCCTCCCGGAAACGGAGCCACTGAAAACGAGAAAGAGCGTCAGCTGCCACATTCTTGACCCCCTCAATATGCCTCGCCCTGAATTCAACATTGCAGCGCAGGCATGCCCTGACTAACTCTCTGAGTAAACAGAGGACCAACGGGCACTTGGCTGTTTGCCCATTGATGGCCTGCACCACCGCCATGTTGTCAGACCAGAATAGGACCTTTCTGTCTGAAAGCGACCCCGGCCACAGATGTAGTGCAATGACAATTGGGAATAGCTCCAGGACCGAGATGTTGGCTGTGATGTTGCGCCTACGCCAGGCGTTGGGCCACTCCTGGGCGCACCATTCAGCCCCCAAAATTGCCCCAAAGCCCTCCCTACCTGATGCGTCCGTGAAGAGGCAGAGCTCAGGACTGTCTGCCCAAGGTGCCCTCCAAATCACCGTCCCATTGAACTGCGTGAGGAACTCGCACCACATAGCAAGGTCTTTCTTCAAGCCCTTCGCCAGCCTAACCAGGTGGTGTTTCTTTTTGACATTAGCTGTTGCCCTAGCTAACCTCCTGGCGAAAACTCTCCCTGCAGGGATCACTTTAACTGCGAAATTGAGCTTTCCCAGGAGGCATTGTATGGCACCCAGGGGGGCTTTGTCTTTCCCCAGCAATGCTTGAATGTCCTGACGCAGCGCCTGTACCTTGTCTGCAGGGAGTCTGGACTCGCCCTTAATCGTGTCCAGTTCGATGCCTAAAAAAGTCAGGACTTGCGCCGGACCCTCAGTCTTGCCAGGTGCTAACGGGACCCCTAGGTGCCTGGCCATGTCCTGAAAGCACTGCAAGCCTCTGCTGCACTCCCGCGTGCCTGCCCCCCGATGAACAAAAAGTCGTCCAGGTAGTGAGTCACACCCTCCACCTTGAACATGTACGAGAGCACCCACTGCAGGAAAGAGCTAAAAGCCTCAAAGTATGCACAAGACACGGAGCATCCCATGGGAATGCATTTATCAAAGAAGAATTCTCCCTGCCACTTGAACCCCAGGAGATGCTGGCTATCCGGGTGGACCGGCAGCAGGCGGAAAGCCGACTCAATGTCTGACTTTGCCAACCATGCTCCCTTGCCCGCCCTCCTGACCATGTCCACCGCCATGTCCAGGGAGCAATAAGACACCGAGCACGTCCCCTCCTCTAACCAGAAGTTCACTGAGTCACCTTCTGGGTAAGACAGGTGCTGGATCAACCTAAAGGCCCCTGGCTCTTTCTTGGGTACTACCCCCAGAGGGGAGACAACAAAGTTCGTGAGTGGTGGCTGATTGAAGGGGCCCGCCACCCTGCCCAGGGCCGCTTCCTTCTTAATCTTCCCCAGCACAACTTCAGGTTGCTCCCTGGCCGATTTGAGGTTTCCCGCGTCCCTGCTCGCTAGTGGGCCCCGGTAAGGTATTCTGAATCCTTCCACGAACCCCTCCGCTAGGAGCAGTCTATCCTTGGTGTTCGGATACTCGCGGATGAGGGGGAGGAGGTTTGAGATGATAATGGGGGACGGACCCTTAGCCATGTGTATATTGAAAGACCTGCCCCTGGAAGGCAAGCCGGGGACGTCACTGCTGGGAGGGGGTGAAAGGGGGGGTTTGAGGAGGCTGGACAGTAAAACTTGTCTATTTATCTTGCCTTCCCGGCAGCGGTGAGGGGCCCTCCCGCTTGTTACAGGAAGAGGCAGGATGTGTGGCCCCACATTTGCTACAGGTATGGGAGAACCTGCATGCTTTGCCCCAGGAGCAGGACCCTGCGTTGTATAACCTGCAGGTTCCATTGTACACTGTTCTAGCTCCATTCTTTCGGCCACCTCCTCGACCACCCCGAAAGGACTTGTTGGACTGACCCTTCGACTCCTGCTTCTGACCCTTGGCCTTGTCGCCCCCACTGTTGTTTGTGGTAATCTTGTCTTTCCCTTCAACTGTGCGCTTTCCCATATGCTTGACCCAGAGCCTCACCTCCATTTGGTCCCACTCCAGTTCGGGACACATGGCCATCTTTTTCTGAATTCGCAATCATAGTGGTACCATCCCATCCCCCCGCTTGTCTCAGCCTCATTGGTGATAATGCTGGCATACTGAAACAACCCCGGCCCCTGATCCGGGTATTTTTCCATTATCACTGCAGCCAGGATGGCAAAAGCTTGTCCCCATGTTGCAATGTTCTTCTCCGGCCATGCTTGGAACCGCACCTTTTGTCCTCCTCCTTACCCCCATCTTTCTTGTGTCAACCCCCTCCGCACCGTACATGAGCAGGGTAAATATATCGATAAACTCTCGCCTCCAAATCCCCTCTTTGGCCGCTGTAGGAACCTCCCACCCCAAGGAGCACCGCCCAGAGACCATTGGCGCCATTGTGACGAGTGGCTTGGACACCACGGCTGCATTGGGCAGTTCTGTGGAACGTGTGGGAGCGCTGACTACCTGAGGTGCGGTGGGCGGGGTCACCACCGGGAGTGGTACCGAGCTGGCGGGGGCACTTGCTGGAGACGGAGTGGCCCCCACCACCGGATGCTGCCCAACCTGTTCTGCTGGGCTGCTAGTTGACGCCTTGTCGCCCTGGGGAAGAGCTGCGCTTGCAGTGCTGGCGCCCCCTCCCCAAACCTGCGTGATGGACGGGACCCCAAGCGCACCCCCCGGAGGAGCCGGCACCGCCCCTCCACCCCCACTGTTCGAGCTGGCCCCCGCAAGGCCTGCTCTGACCTCGGCCATGAAGCTCCTCAAAGAGTCTGTGAGCTTACCCAAGTCCTCAGTTGTTGCGTAGCTCGCAGGGAGCGTGTTGCTGGCCGGGGGAATGGCTGGACCAGGTGCCGGGGGCGGTGGAACGGGCAGCGGGTTGGCAGGGATACGAGGGGTGGTCATGGCCCGACTCTTGGTTGGCAGCGGGTCTGCCGGGAAGTCCTTGACTGTGGGCCTGCGTGTCCTCTTGGACCTAGTGGGGCCTGCCTCTTCGATGTGCTCCTGCTCTGTGGTCGGGCCGCACTGACGAATCCAGAGTCCTCCGGATTATTGGCCTTCAAAAGTTCTGTGGCCCAAGCCAATCCCTTGGTCTTGGCCATGGCGAGGAAGGCTGCGATCTGCGCTTCTTGGGAGGTGCCTGGCTGGGTTTCATCGACTTGGGACATCTGCGAGAATAGAGGGGGGGATCCCGGACTATCCATCCTGCCTCCTGCGACTGGCGGCTCAATCTGGAAGAAATTAACATTTTAAGCCACTCTGCCCAACCCAGGTTGCCAGGCCTGTCCTGCCTCTGTGCAGGTGCGCCGCCACTGCGTCCCCCCCCCTTAGTATCGTACTTACTTCCGCCCGGTAGGCTATCAACCTTTTGGTGGCGACGCTCGGATGGGTGCAGCACTGGACTCTGTGTGTGGAGATGAAGATAGAGGTAAGTGACTCTCCCCATACCTCCCCGTGCCCCTGCCCTCAGGGCCCCGGCACCCTCCCCAGCTCCGTGGAGCGAGGAAGCACCCAATTCTCGCAGCCACTAGCCATGATCAATGGTCCGCCGTCCTTCGAAAAGGGGGGGGGACAGAACTGTTCCCTCTCCCTGCAAGTTAGGCCTAACTTACGCTGCGGCTTGTTCCTCCTGGGTCCCCCCATGCACCCATACCTGCTGTGTGATAGTTTCCCCCTGGGCAATCGGTTCCTAGCTGCGCCGAACGTCCAATTCTGTCCTGCTTGTGGAGACAAAACATGAGTGAGGAATGTTCCGTCGCGCTGCTGACCTTCCCTATTGTCAGTTGACCAGTGCCAACTCCCTGACATAGGGCTCTTGAGGTACCCATCCCCTCCGACCCGCCTATTGTGTACTCCCTCCCAAAGCGCCACCTCGTGCCCCTGTTGGCCCAGATCCTTGTTACCTTTAGACCACGTCTTCCAACTGTGCGGGCCGCACTTGTCCCTTAGTGTTTAGGGAGTGCCTCAGGGGGGGGCGAGGGGTACCGCTGAAAAACAAAGAGGCGCGGAGTGAGGCATGACAAAACAAACACTCCACAATACTATGCGGGGGAGGGCCCATCGGTGTTACAGCCGCAGGCCCCTGCACAGTTTGGTGCCCGAGAGAAACTCCACCTAGGGCCACTTCTCCTGCCTTGCTGGCTCTCATCCCTCCCCTGTTAGCGCTTACCTGCACACCAGTTGTGTTAGACGGCACCATACATTTTCGGCTAGCAGCGGGCGTTGCGTTGGCGAATTAACTGACACGCCACCCCCTGACAACTCGCATGTACTGGGTCCCGCAGCGTGTCCCTAAATGCTGGCACGTGGGCGTGACCGGTCGCGGCGCCGCTAGGTCCCGAGCGATGCGGGTGTGGAAGACGGCCTAGTAGTGCCAAGACGCGGCAGCGCGGCGGGTTTATCGGGTCCCGATCCCTGTCCACCCCCCTGCTGCGAGCCCCCCGCGATGCCCCTTTATGGAGGTGCAGGGAACGCAAACCGCGCTATGGCCCTGGCATCTACTGGAAACCAATCATCCCCCAGTGGCCCCCCCACCAGCAACCGGTCATCATCTATTACTGCGGGTAGAGCGTGAATCCAGACTAATCCTGGTCCGCGCTAGCGGGCATATAGTTGATCTCCGGGATGCGGGGTGCAAAGCCTCTGCCCGCCCCCCCCCCCGGCGACCAATCCAAAGTGACCTTCGCCTCGTTTTTTTTGTTGTTTTTTTGCATATTTATACAGCGCGAGCTCGACCCGAAGGTATTCGAGCGCTTTACATGAGTCCGTAATACATTATACAATCCAACATGGAAGGATTGAGTAATATTGCCCAGAATCCAGGATGTGTACACGACCCCGAGGCGCGAACCCTGGTTTCCTGCACCAAAGTCGGCCGTCTAGCCGATGGACCACACCCCCCTGGGGGGGGTCACCCCGGGAGGGAGGAGAGCCTGAGCACCTAAGCTGGAACGCTACACGTACCCCCGCACGAGCACCGCAACTTGGCACAGCCATATGGCCGGTGGTCAGCTTCCTGGTGATATCGCCCCCTCAGCCTCCCCGAAGGTGCGTTGCCTGGAGGGGGGGGGTGGGGGGGCTCCTACTTGGGGGACAGCCGCTAGGAGCTGTACGGTGGCGTCGCTTCAAGGCCCCCCAATTAAATGCACACAGCGCCGACCCGGGGCCCGCGTGGCGCTTTTTGCGAGCAAATTTCTTTGCGATACGTCCCGGTGAAATTAACTAGAGGGAGGGGGGGGGGGTCGATAAGAATGGGTGCACCCACGTGGTCCTCTCATCGCCAGCCCCGGCACCGGAACCTCTTGGCATTTCGCAGTGGCGGCATAGGAGCCCGGCCCCCACCTATTCAAGCTTCGAACGCCGGGCGGCGCAGCTTGCCTGGGGAGCTCCAAATCCTACTCCCCCCTCCCTGCTGCTTCTCTGCCCGATGCCGGGCAAACGCCGCCAGGCTGATAGGGCTCCCCCGCATTTAACTACTGAGACCAACGGGCGCATGTCCCCGCAACGATAAGCCTGGAGGGTGGGGGGAGCCCGAGGGGAAACAGCGCTCGCACTGGCACAGCCTGCTCGGCCCCCCCTGCGGCGCTGGTAGGTCCGGATCGCCTGGTCCCTACCCGCTGACCCTCGCGCCATCCCCAATGCAGGCCTGGTCGCCCCCAACCCCAAAGCTGAGCCACAACGTGGGCACCCTGCGAGGAACCTCAGCCCCCCCCCGGCGCACCAAGGAGGCAATCGCTTTCCTGGCGCCAAAGTGCCCCGTGAGTGCAGCTAGGGAACTAGCACCCCCCCCCCATGGCAGGCCGTGCCATGGCCCCTGTGCAACCTGGGACTGTCCCAGGGACGGGGCGGGGGGGGGGTGTCTGTGCAGCGCTCACCGTTGCTGATGTCGCATGCGAGCGCACGATGCCCGACCAGGTCCAAGGATGACCACGACGATGGCACTGGACCCCTCTCAACGGCGTGTCCGGCAGACGGCGGGTCCGGCGCGAGAAGAGGAAGAAAAAGTGGTGGGGGGAGGCTTTATACCCTCCCCCTGTCCTCGCGCCCCCCGGAAGTGACGCTGCCTCGCGCGTCACCACCGGGCTGGGGGGACTCCTCACCCGAGTCCCTGCCCACCCAAAGGGGGGGGGGGTGCCCAGATGTTACTAGAGGGCTGCCCTCCTTAGTGGCCCCCTGCGGGGGCCTCGGACAGCCGCATGTGTTGCAGTACCACTATATGCCAGGAGAATTTCAGCATGCACACACACCACCATCACCCACAGGGTAAAATACAGTTAAAAATATAGGGTTTCATTTTCCCACAAAACCCAATAGAAGGAAACCGCGAAAGAAAGAATGGTGTATTTTAAAATGTTGTTGCTCGAGATGCTCCTTCCCTTTTCTTCTGATGATTAGGGTGAGATAAAGGAAAAAACGTCTGTTTTAGTAAATGTGTGTAAAAGTAATGCTTCTTATGGCAGGCATCACTGGGCTGCCACCAATCTAGAGCACCAATAACATAGGCACTATGAGGTGTGAAATACTGCATCTGGCTGTAATTTAGCCTTCCTGTAGCTGTAATCAGACACACAAAAAGAAAAGCCCTTCCTGTAAAATTCCTCATCTGAGCAATAGAAACTGTAGGCCCGCCCTTTGCACATCCCTTCAACAAAACCTGCAGTGCTCAGCAAACACAAGCAATCAGGAGCCCCTCCCTAACGAGGTCTTCATTGAATTTCAAAGGGAAGCCCTGTCTTCAATCCTTCCCACCCTAACATCTCCCCCCTAAAGCCATAAGAATGCGGGTAGATGCCGCATTTGCACTTCATCTAGAAGGGGGGTCTGTGGCAGGAGTGAATAAACTGCCTACTCATAGCATAAAACCTACACACTTCATGGGCACTACGCCTCAGCAATGACAACTCTCACTACTCACATCAGGAAACCTCCAAGTTGTTTTAGAGAACTGCATCTGTTGCAGTTTACTCACAGTGTAAGCATGCCTGTAGTTCTTTCCACCCAAGAGCATAGTCCTAGGGTACTGCATTTGAGCTCTGATGCTACACGGTGGCACTGCATCTTATCGGTAAATGCATTGCTTGATCACACCATGAAAACTGCATATGCAGGGATAATGCACCTGAAACTGCCTGCTCAGAGTAAGAGATAGACACACTGCACACAAAGCAGTGTATCGCCTGAACACAAGGACTGTGCACAAGTTATGAGTGTCTTTCATCGGATGGAAGACTGCTTGTACTTAGCAACCTGCCATCCATGCACATGAAGCTCACTTACCTTTCAGTACAAAGTAGACTTTCCAATGCCATATTTCTTTCACCTGGGTGGTTATCTGGGCTGCCTGTCCATGCAGGGCGCCCGGTGAGCAGAGCTACAATCTGTGATGGTAAATTGGGGGTGCCAGGCAGTTTAACCTGCCTGACTTGGTTGCAGGAGCAGAGATCCAAGGGTGTCAGCAGGAGGCAGCGGCATAAATCCTGGCGTACCCTGCTGTGGCCGAAGGAACAGGTCCTGAGGCTGGCAGCACAGTGTTGGATAGTTCTGAAACTTTACACCTGTTGCATTGCAAGCAATGAAGGTGTCGGTCTCATGCATATTGCATACTAGCTTTGGTAGCTGCTTCAAGAGTAGGTATATCGGAAACTATGGCAATTTGCTTTCCTTGTGCAAGAAGACGCTCCTTCAAAATGGCTGTCTGTCTAGCCATGAGAATTTTCTCAGTAGGAGTAAATCATTTCTTTTCTGTCGAGTATAAACGTGAGTGACAGTAGCGGCCGGTGGTGGGAGTGCTGCCGGGCAGTGACGTGGGGCGGGGGAGGGGCAGGGTGGGGGTAGTGAACTACAGAATTCGGCCGAATAGAGGTGAGTAAACATATAAATAAAACGAATTCCGTTGCGCGCGCGCAACGAAATTCGTTTTATTTATTTATATGCATTTTGCTCAATAATGGAGGAGATTTCGCTTCTCCTTCCTTTTCAGCCACTTTGCAAAGAAAGGGAAGCGATATGGGTCTGTAATTACTGAGAACTGCAGGGTCGGCCAGGGTGTTTTTAAGAGGGGGAATAACTTCGGCATTTTGCCATTCACTGCGAACTATGCTAGAAATAAGTGAGGAAAACTTGGTCTATCACAGTGTTACTGTGTCTGTGGAAAGAGACAGAACGTATGGTGGACAGGACACTAGTGAGGAACCGGACCTGAATGTTCTCAAAGATTTACAGACCATGTCCAGAGAGAGCAGAACAGAAAGGAAGTTTAGCGAAAAAAAACGAGGAACAGCATTAGTCACCTTGTTTGAGCTCCTAGCTGGAGGGCCAAAAGACTTATAAATGCTACCAATTTTGTCATGGAAGAAAGATGCAAGTGAGAAGCAGATTTCTTGGGTGGCAATAGGGTTGTTAACAATTGACAGGGTTCACAGTGTTGTTCTACACCTCTGAAAATTTCACGAGGGCCATTAGTTACTCTATGTGCAGGTCTGGCTTTTTAAATTTGCTATTTATCGCTGCGCAAGGCTGCGGAATAGTCTTGTTTGGATATCAGGCAGTATATTTTGTGCTGGACTCTTTCTAAGACTTTACAGTGTTTCTTTACTCTTCCTAGGTCATCAGATATCTATGAAGTAGAAATAGTCTTGTGAAGAGAGGACAATGTTTTAATAGGGGCAATTCTATCTATGGCAACAGAAATACAGCTGCTGTAAGTATTGAGATCAGAAGTGATGTCAGTACTCTAGAGAAGTGTTATAAACCACAGGAGTTATTATTACCTTTTAATGGTACTCAAACTTGGATTGATGGATGTCTATGTTGGCCGAGCTAGGATTCAAACTCGTGGCCTGAAGATCAAAACTCATGACTGACTTCATAATCCTTGATGATTACTTATTTTAACCTTTATAATGTGACTGTTTCGCTGAAGACGTATTGTACAAGTGGGAGGTAAACATTTACTACTGGTTTAAGTATACAGTGTCCTGTAAATGTACACAAACCTTTAAGTTTCTGTATGATATAATTTTTACCGCAAATCATCTGAACAAAAACTTGTTGCCAGGCTAGTGAATGCCGGAGACAGTTAAAAAAAAAATGCACATATTTAATGGCATACTGGCATAGCTGTGACCTCACAATTATTAAAACAGATAAAAGGGTAGGTGAATTATAAGTATCAGTCTAACTTTCTGCATTATAGACTTGCATTGTAGTTCGTATTTTTGAAATTAGTTTGTGGTTTTTGGTCACATCAGCTCTGTTTTAAAGATAGAGATAAATGTATTGTCAATAAATGAGATTGTGTTCGTATAATAATAATAATTATTTTCATATTTTTAGAGCTACATACATGGAAGCAGCCAAGCTCAATTCGTTGCAGAATCACACATCATACTTCTGCTGAGTATCCTTTTGATTGATGCCACAAGGTTCATAAGGACACATTATGGGGAAGTCTAAGCAGCTGTTGTGTTTGGTATGTCATAAAAAAGCAATTGTATGACAAGCACTGTCATGTGTTGAAATTATTCTGACAATTAGGTAATTGATTCCATCCGGTACTTGCTGAACCATTTTAATTTCAAGACCAATGTATAATTTCACATATCAATAATTGAACGTGAAGACAATAGACCTACACAGTATACTAGCAGTAAACGTGTCAATACAAGCACTAGAATTATATCTGAACAAAAACTAGCTAGAGGAAAAAACGCCACACAAAATGTAATTGCACTCTTGAGCGTCCTCTTTTTTATTTGCTGACAGTTTTAAAATTCTGTCACAAGAGTTTTCTATTTTTTTGTGTTTCATACGTTTCTTTCTTTTTGCACTTCCAGTCTCTCAGATTTTCCATTCTCCCTAGAAAAGTGTTCTTCAAACTGTTTGAGGTCCCCTGGAATAGGCCCCCGCTAGGAGGCAAGAAGGATACTCCCTGAGGCTTTTGCAAGAAGGCGAACTGCAGCTTTCACAGGCACTGTAAAATTATTTCCGAAAAACAATAGTATTGTGCCATTGTAGTTGTCAAAGTGTCATTTACCGGTAAAAATGAACATCACTGTGATTGTTAAATGTTATTAGAAGGAAAAATTGGTACAATAATCAATTTCAGTCAAAATGTTTTGGACAATATGACCTACCATATATATCTCATAGCCCCCTAGTTGATTTGATGTCCTTACGTACTAAGCGAAAGTCAACAGTTTAAGGAAAACTTTGTCAATATTCAAACAGAAATGACTGTAATGCAGATAGTACAATAAGCAAATCCGAGATTGTTACAACTGGGGGTATCTAGTTGGCAGAGGTATGCTTCTTTGTCCAAGTAGGGACCCTTGCTTCTAGTCAGGGTGAGGGTGATACACACTCTAGATAACCCCTGCTCACCCAACTTGGTAGCTTGACCCGAGCAGACCGGCTTACCCCAAAGGCAATGTGTAAAGTATTTGTACTCAAAATGCAGAGTGATAACACCTCAAATGGACACCACACCAGTTTAGAAAAATAAAGTATCTTTATCTAAACTCAATCACACCAAAACAACAAAAATCCAACATACATGTAGTAAAATAGCACTTAAAAACAGTTATTTCCAAAATAAAGCTTGTAGAAAATAAGTTGCTCCACCTGGGGCTATTATGATGTCGTGACAGCAACAAATCCAAAGTAAGGCGCCGACCGCGAGGTGTGCGGCGTCTGGCATGGGGTCACACTGACCCCCAAACAAACAGTACCTTGAAAAACGAAGTCTATGGCGACGCACAGCGTCGTAGAGGTGAGGCGTCAGTGCCGAGGTCGAGTCCGGCTCCCTGGCTGCCACGATGGAGGCGAGGCGTCATGTCCGCAAGGAGGCGATGTGGACAGGTGAAGTCGGTTGCGTCAGTGGTGAGGTGTCGGTTCCCGCGAGGCGATGCGAAGTCGGTGAGTTAATGGAGTCACCCTTGGCGGTTATCGGCGCCGCGATAACAGGATGCAGGCGCTGGTGTTGACGGAGTCAATGTGAGCACTGGCGTCGGGAATGCTGATAACTTTAGGCGTCGGCAGGCGTCAGAGCTGCGGTGCAGTCTGGGCGGTGCGTCGTGCACTTCACAAGCGGTTCCCCTGGCCTCGGTGTAGGTCGCGGCGGCAGCACTGACGGCGTCGGAGATTGTTTTTCTTGCTTCTCTTAGGTTTCTTCCAGCTCCCAACAGCAGGAACAACCTCAAGCGGCTCAAACTTGGATCAGGCACCTCCGGGCAGGTCAGAATTCTCAACAATAGAGTTCAGGGGAACTGGGGGTGAAGTCTTTGTGTCCCTGAGACTTCAAAACAGGAGGCCAGCACACACAAGCCCTTGGAGATTCTTCTTCAAGCAGGTTTCTCAGCAAAATTCCAGTCTTTGTCCTTTCCTTGGCAGAAGCAGCAACTGCAGGCCAGCCCACACAGCAAAAGGGCAATACTCCTCCTTACAGCTCTCCAGCTCTTCTCCTTGGCAAAGGTTCCGCTTGAGTCCAGAAGTGATCTAGAGTTCTTGGGGTTTAAGGTCCACTACTTATACCCCATTGTGTCTTTGTTCCTCTTGGTGCAAGGGTCTCTGAGACCAGTCCAAACCAGTTCTGTCCTCACTGGTGCAGTATGACCACAGGGGGTGGAAACAGGCCCTATTCAGGTGCATGGAAAACTTCTCCCACTACTCTAAATGCAGCCAAGGTCTATTCAGCTCAGCTCTGAGTCATTCAGGAAGGGCCAGGCACACCACCACCACCACCACCCCCCACCCCCAGTGGCTGTCTTCAGTGAATTCACATCCCCAGCCCTTGTCACTCCAAAGCCAGACAGTCAATCCACAAACAGGAAGAGTTCATCAGAGTGGTTAAACCAGAAAATGCCTCCTTTCTAAAAGTAGCATTTTCAAACACACAATGTAAAAAACATCTTACTAAAAGAGGTGTTATTAAATTCTGAGTTCAGAGAGCCTAAACTTTATCCTCTATCTTGTCCCAATGGGAAGTTATACTTGCAAGAAGTTACAAAGTATCTCTCATGCTGTGCTATGGGACAGATAGCCTTTCAATAGTAAAAAACGAAATTGGCAGTATTTCACTATTAGGACACGTCACAAACACCAGTGCATGTCCTACCTTTCATATACACTGCACCCTGCCCATGGGGGTACCTTGGGCCTACCCGAGGGGTGCCTTATATGTAAGAAAAGGGAAGGCTGGGGCCTGGCAAGTGGGTGCATTTGCCAGGTTGACATGGCATTTTAAAACTGCGCGCAGACACTGCAGTGGCGGGTATGAGATACCTTTTCAGGGCTACTCATGTGGATGGCACATTCAGTACTGCAGACCCACTAGTAGCATTTGATTTACAGGTCCTGGCAAACTCAGTGCACTTTACTGGAGGCTTATCAGTAAATCAAATATGCCAATCATGGATAATCAATCACAATAGTAATTTCTATAGGGAGCACTTGCACTTTGACACTGATCAGCAGTGGCAAAGTGCCCAAAGCATCTAAGCCAGCAAAAACTAAATCCAGCACAGCATCAAAAATAAAGGAGGTAGAGGGAAAAGGTCAGGGGAAACCTCACCAAATGTTCCAAGTTTAACAGAGCTAGAGCACCCTTTATTTTTTTTTTACTGGAAGGCTGTCTAAATAAAACCCTCTTAGGATACTGAAAACTAGAGATTCTATCATCTGCAACTCCCCCAGGATACCTCGGGGCTATAATGACAGCCCATTGGGCTCTAAGGGTAGCAGGAGATCACCCCAACAAAGCCAATCTTTTAGGAATTGCACAATTAAAAATTGGTCAAATTCCCGGGGAAGAGTAAACTTAAGACCAAAACTTAAGTTTAACTGAGACAAAATCCTAACTTTACTACTGCTAAGTGTGCTTTGTGAATACCGAAAGTCGTAAAGGTAGGATTTTGTCTCAGATTACTTTTGTGAATTGGGCCTGTTAGACCTGGCATCCTTGGCATGGGTCTCCCTTCCATTTTTTTCATAATGCCTCCACTGTTATCGATATGTTTTTGCTGGACTAGATGCTCATGGGCACTTTGCCACTGCTAATCAGTGCCAAAGTGCAAGTGCTCCCTATTGTAAATTGTGATGTGAATTAGTGACTCCATGTTTGGCTTATTTGAATTACTGTCAGACCCTAGTACAGTGCACTGAGTGTGCCCAGGGCTTGTAAATCAAATGCTGCTGGTGGGCTTGCAGCACTGGTTGTGCCACCCACAGAAGTAGCTTGTAAAGTGTGTCTCAGGCCTGCCATTGCAGAGCCTGTGTGCAGTCTGTGACTGCCATGTCGACTTGGTAAGTGCACCCACCTACCAGTCCCCAAACCTTCCCTTTTCTTCATATCAGACACCCCTATGGTAGGCCTACGGGCAGGGTGCATTGTAAGGATAAGGTGGGACATGCCTGGTGTGTGTGGCATGTCCTAATAGTGAATTACAGCCATTTTCGTTTTTCACTATTGCAAGGCTACCTATTCCCCATAGGCCAGAATGGGCAGTTTGATTATAACATCTTATAATCCTAAACTGACTCAGGGAACTAGGTAGAAATTCGAGTTTAGTATGCCTGAACTCAGAATGATAAAATACATCTTTTAGTGAAGTTGGTTTTAACATTCTGTGTTTGAAAATACCACTTTTAGAAAGTGGGTATTTTCTTGCCTAACTATCCAGCCTGCCTCTGCCAGCTTGTGTATAGTGTGTCTGGTTTGTGCGTGACAGGGGCTGAGGGTGGCCACAGGAGACAGGGTGAGGCAGCCCAGGGCTGAATAGAGAGATCTGCATCCAGAGTGGAGGGAGGAGTTGCATCTGGGTCTGAATAGGGCTGTGCCTGCCTGCCACAATGCTGGCTCCACCTCCTGCCGGGCGTCTGAGTACCCTGCCCCACATTCTGAAAGGAAAGAAGGAGTCATGTACACAGAGTGCTCCAAAGCTGCACAGAACTGGTTTAAGCTAGGCAAAGGCCTCTCTGTCTCCAGAGAACAAAGAGAATCAGGGTATAAGAGGGGCACCCAGACCCCAGGAAAATTAGATCACTTTTTGGGAACAAGAAGAAACCTTTGCTGAGGAGCGGAACCAAGAGGAAACTGAGGAGAGACTATCCCTAAACCTGAAGTGCTGCTTGGGGGATTGGCCTGCAGTGGTTTGCCTGACTGCCAAAGAAAGGAGAAAGGAACTTTTGCTTTGCTGTTACTTTCATCAACTTGTGAAGGATCTCCAAGGGCTTGGAAGAGAGCTTGCCCCCTGTAACGAAGTCCCAGGACCAGTGGACTTCACCAGCCTTTGTGAATTGCTGCTGGAAACTCTGTTTCAGTGGCTACAGAGGTAGGGAGCTGTGACCGACTCTAACGACCGGCTCGGTGTCCTGTTGGCACCGCATCGAGCACCGCTCGCATCTTGCAACGCACAGCCTTGGTCTCACCGACTCCGTCTCGATGCCGTCACCGAGCCGTTGCCTGCACCGTAACCTGTGAGCACTGCACCTCGCAAAGCCTCGCTACACCGAATCGAACTGGTCCGACCGACACGGTCACTGCTGCTGAGTTCGAGTCCTGTGACCGCACCGGAGTTGGGCACCGCTCGCACCCTTCGCGACGCACCACCCGACTCGCACCGCTGTCCGGACTGATCGACGCCAGCTCCCGAATCCGGCTCCGTCGCCGCACCACAACCTGCCAGCACCGCATCGAAGCACCGTCTCGCCCTTCAACGCACGGCCCTGGTCTCACCGACTCCGTCTCGACGACGTCAACGAGCCGCTGCCTGCACCGCATCGAGGGACAACGCGTCCTGCAACGCTTCCATTTTGCATTGCGACCGCGACGAACAGCCCTCCGGCTCGCACGCCCGTGCCTGCCGCTTCAAGTAAAAGGTACTGTGACTGAGTCTGTCTACGCTGTGTTGGCCCATCTCGACGCGGTCAGCTGGATTTGTTAGACTCTGTTTGTTCTTGACATCGCCGTAGCCGGAGGAGGCTACCGACTCGCACAGAACCTTGAATTAAGCCTTTTTGATCAGAACTAAGCATTCTTGACAGTATTGTGGATTATTTTTGTCGTTTATGGTCTTGTGATAAATCTATATAAAGTATACCTATTTTTAAAATATACAACCTGTGTGGTGTCCATTGGTAGTGTTGTCACTTGATTACTGTATGTGTTCACAAATGCTTTACACACTGCCTCTGAACTAAGCCTGTCTGCTCGTGCCAAGCTACCAAGAGGGTGAGCAGGGGTTATTTCAGGAGTGTACCTACTTTCCCTGACTAGACTCAAGGGTCCCTATTTGGACAAAGGTACCTACCTTTGCCAACTAGAGACCCCCAAATCTAACATTGGTGGGCAGCGGTGAGGATTTTGGACTTGCATTTGTGACTCATGTACAGTAATTGGTGAACACTACTTAGAGAGTGCAGACCAAAACGCAACCACATACTCTTTGATAGCATTTTTTCTGGGATTTTCTATTTTTGCAACTGCCAAGTTTAATCACCATGGAGAAACCAGCATCAGTAGCCTCTGTTGAGTGTGATTGGGAAGAGGAGAGGCTAGAATGCTACACCCTCAAGCAGCTCAAGCATTTCTGCAAAAAGTTTAAAGTGTCCATGACCGGGCTCTCCAGGAAGGAGGACCTCCAAAAGGCGCTGAGGGCCTGGGTCGAATCAAGGAGTGCCCCTGTGGAGGGGGCTGAGAATGCAGAAGGGCAGCTGGAGGGGCTATTGGGTCTAGGGGCTGGAAGACCACCTTCCCCAGTAGGTAGCAGTGTTTCTGCCAGAGGTCTGTCTCCAGAAGAGTTGGAGGACAGGAAAGAGAGTAGGATGCACGAAATGGAGCTGACCAAGCTCAAGCTGAATGGGCAGTTAGAATTTGAAATGCAAACTAGGAAATTAGCCCTAGAAGGAAAGAAAATGCAGTTTGAACATGAGAAGGTTTTGAGGGAGTTGGAATTGAAGGCCAAAAGCTTAGAGATTACTCCCTCTGGTGGCAGTGTACCGCCTGTGCCTGTTGAAGCTAGGGTGTATATTCCCAAAGATGTGGTGAAGGAGTTTTTAAAAATGATGACATTGGGCAGTGGTTCAAAGCCTATGAGGTAGCCATGTCTTCCCACCGGGTCCCTGAGAAGGATTGGGGAGCGGGGTTGTGGGGGCGGTTCCTGAGTGAAGGGCGGGATACCTTGTTGGATTTGCCCTCTGAAGTCTATAATTCATACAACCACATGAAGGATGCTTTAATGACTAGGTATGGTTTGACCCCTGAGCTTTATAGGCAGAGGTTCAGGAACTGTAAGAAGATTGAAGGCAGTACCTGGGTTGAATATGTGACCTTTTTTTGCAGAGCCTTGGATGGTTGGGTAAAGGGTAGCAAAGCGACTGATTTTCAGGCGCTCTTTGATTTGATTGCATGGGAGCACTTGTCCAGTAATTGTTTTCCTGAGCTACGCCAGCACCTGATTGATAGTAAGCTGACTAACCCTAGGCAGCTTGCTGAGGAGGCGGACCGCTGGGTGAGTACCCGGGTCCACAAGGGTCACGTGGGAGACTCCGCCAAGGGTGGGCAGGGTCCCCAGCAGAAGAGTGGGGGGGACAAGGGTAAACAGAGGGAGTTCCATAAAGGGCCCCAAAGTAGACCCCAAGGGAACCAAGGGAAAGGTTCCCAGCCTCCCCCTGAGAAGAAGCCAGTGCCCCTGACAGGCCCCCCTGTTCACCAAGGACCACTGGTGTGTTACAAGTGTGGCGCCCCTGGCCACAAGGCAAACGATCCTCGTTGCCCTTTGCATGGAAAACCAGCACCCGCTGGTGCAGTCCCCCGGCAGTTGGCTATTGTAGCCCTGGGGGAGGAGTGGGGTGCTCAAGGTGGGAGGGATCCCACAGTGTTTTCCCTTGTCTCATTAGGAGACTCTGAGATGGTCCCTAGGATCCAGCTGCCTGATCACACTAAAAAATACAGGCAGTGGGTGACCATCAATGGCCATAGGGTGGAGGCTCTGAGAGACACAGGAGCCAGTGTCACAGCTGTCAAGTGTCACCTGGTGTCTAAAGAGCAGGTTGTCCCTGATGCATTCTATCTGGTTGTTGCCGCTGACAACACAGAGAGTCACTGCAAGGTGGCTCAGGTTCCCTTTGAGTGGGGGGTGTCTCGGGTACTCTTCAAGTAGCTGTGAGGCCAGCCATGCCTGTTGACTGTTTGTTAGGGAACGATTTGGAGAGCTCACCTTGGGCTAAGGTGGAGCAGAGTGCGCATTTAGAAATGTTGGGCTTGCCTGATTGGGCATGTGTGACCACCCGGTCAATGGCAGCTAAAGGTGTTCAAGAGGACCTGGAGCCTGAGAGGGAGGCCCAGGTGCCTGCCGGAGAGAGAGGAGGCGGGGGGCGCGGGAAACCGGCCCCCAAAGTTCCCACGGTCCAGGAGGAGGCAGACCCTGAGGGGGATGCCCTGGAGCCTACAGGGGAACAGGTAGCTGAACTGGGGGACCTACCTGAGCTGACCCATTGGCAGCAAGAAGGAGGACCCTCCAGGGAAGAGTTCTGCGAGGAGCAGAACACATGCCCTTCTCTCGTGGGTCTGAGGCAACAGGCCACAGACCAGGCAGAAGGTGATCAGTCTGGATCACATTGGATTTACTGGGAGAATGGTCTCCTGTATTCAGAGCCTAAGGTTGCTGAGCCTGGGTCAGCCCGTGTGCTGGTGGTACCCCAGCGCTTCAGAGCCTTCCTACTGGGGTTGGCTCATGATGTACCGTTAGCAGGACATCTGGGGCTGGACAAGACCTTTGAAAGGCTTGTCACCCATTTCTATTGGCCCCAGATGCGCAGGAGTGCCGCCACTCACTGCAGGACATGCCAGACTTGCCAGGCAAGTGGAAAGAGTGGGAGGAAGCAGAAGGCTCCTCTCCAGCCATTCCCTGTGGTCAGCACCCCCTTTGAACGGGTGGGTATTGACATTGTGGGGCCACTGGACCCCAAGACAGCCATGGGCAACAGGTTTATCCTGGTCTTGGTGGACCATGCCACCCGGTACCCTGAAGCCATCCCTCTGAGGACAGTGACGGCCCCCGTGGTGGGACGGGCACTGATGGGAATTTTCTCACGTGTGGGATTCCCTCAAGAGGTGGTGTCTGACAGAGGTACCAACTTCTTGTCCAAGTACATGAAGTCCCTGTGGCAGGAGTGCAGTGTAACTTACAAATTCACCACTCTTTACCACCCTCAAGGAAATGGGCTGGTTGAGAGATTCAACCGGACCCTCAAGGGCATGATTATGGGTCTGGAAGAACCCATGAGGCGTAAATGGGACGTCCTCTTACCTTGCCTGTTGTTTGCATACCGGGAGGTGCCACAGAATTCTCTGGGGTTCAGCCCCTTTGAGCTCCTCTATGGACACCCGGTGCGAGGACCTCTGAGTTTGGTCAAGGAAGGCTGGGAGCAATCTCCCAGGAAACCTCCCCAGGATGTATACAGTTACATGCTGGCCTTCAGGAACCAGACTAGGCGTTTCAGAGAGCTTGCTGAGGCAAATCTGGAAGCCAGCCAGGAGGAGATGAAGCGGTGGTACGACCAGAATGCCACTCTGGTCGAGCTTCAGCCTGGTCAGAAAGTGTGGGTCATGGCCCCTGTGGAGCCTTGTGCGCTCCAGGACAGGTGGACCGGCCCTTTCACGGTGGTGGAGCGCAAGAGTCCAGTTACCTACTTGGTGGACTTGCAGTCTCCCAGGAACCCCTTGCGGGTCCTGCATGTGAACCGCCTAAAGCCCCACTTGGAGAGGTCCCGAGTGGGCATGCTCTTAGCTACAGATGATGGGATGGAGGAGGAGACCGAGCCTCTTCCTGACCTCCTGTCAGCCCGAGAGCAAGATGGATCAGTGGAGGGAGTAAACCTCTCTACCTCTCTCACACCTGAGCAGCAGGGTGACTGTCGCCAGCTGTTGGGACAGTTCCCTGACCTGTTCTCCCTGGTTCCCAGTGTCACTCATTGGTGCGTCCATGATGTGGACACTGGGGACAGTCTTCCTGTGAAGCACAAGGCTTACAGGGTGACTGACAGGGTCAGAGCCTGCATCAAGGAGGAGGTCTCCAAGATGTCTGCGCTAGGGGTGATTGAGTCCTCTAACAGCCCTTAGGCCAGCCCAGTGGTCTTGGTTCCAAAGGCTGCCGCACCTGGTGCCACACCAGAACTCCGGTTCTGTGTGGACTACAGGGGACTCAATTCCGTCACCAGGACTGTCACCCACCCCATCCCCAGAGCTGATGAGCTCATAGATCGGTTAGGGGCTGCGCGGTACCTCAGCACGTTTGACTTAACGTCTGGGTACTGGCAGATCGCCTTGACTGATGGGGCAAAGAGAGGTCAGCATTCTCCACACCAGATGGGCACTACCAGTTCCGGGTGATGCCCTTTGGGATGAAGAATGCTCCTGCCACCTTTCAGAGGTTGGTCAACCAGGTGTTGGTTGGACTGGAGGATTTCAGTGCCGCCTACCTGGATGACATTGCAGTGTTCAGTGCCAGTTGGGAAGAACATCTGCGCCACCTCTGGGAAGTGTTGATGGCGCTGCGGAGGGCAGGCCTCACAATCAAGGCAAGTAAGTGCCAGATTGGGCAGGGTTCTGTGGTGTACTTGGGACACCAGGTTGGGAGCGGCCAGGTGGCACCCCTCCAACCGAAAATTGATACCATTCTGGCTTGGGAGCCCCCAAGACCCAGACAGAGGTGAGAGCCTTCCTAGGACTCACCGGGTATTACAGGAGATTCGTCAAGGGGTATGGCAGCATTGTTGCCCCCTTGACAGAGCTGACTTCCAAGAAGCAGCCCAGGAAAGTGATTTGGACTGACGCCTGTCAAAAAGCTTTTGACACCTTGAAGACTGCCATGTGCACGGCGCCTGTGCTCCAGGCACCCAACTTCTCCAATGAGTTCATTGTTCAGACGGACGCTTCAGAGCATGGTGTAGGGGCTGTTCTATCACAGATCAATGAGGAGGGCCTAGACCAACCTGTAGCCTTCATCAGTAGGAGGTTACTTCCCTGAGAACAGAGATGGAGTGCTATTGAGCGTGAGGCATTTGCTGTGGTCTGGGCACTGAAGAAGCTGAGACCATACCTGTTTGGGACTCACTTCCGGGTTCAGACAGACCACAGGCCCCTCAGATGGTTGATGCAGATGAGGGGTGAGAATCCAAAGCTGTTGAGGTGGTCCATTTCCCTACAGGGGATGGACTTTACGGTGGAACACCGCCCTGGTACAAAACACGCCAATGCTGATGGTCTGTCCAGATTTTTCCGCCTTAGTGATGAGAACTCCCTAGGGGTAGGATAGTTCTCCCCACATTTCAGCTGGAGGGGACACGTGTTAGACCTGGCAGCCTTGGCATGGGTCTCCCTTCCATTTTTTTCATAATGCCTCCACTGTTATCGATATGTTTTTGCTGGACTAGATGCTCATGGGCACTTTGCCACTGCTAATCAGTGCCAAAGTGCAAGTGCTCCCTATTGTAAATTGTGATGTGAATTAGTGACTCCATGTTTGGCTTATTTGAATTACTGTCAGACCCTAGTACAGTGCACTGAGTGTGCCCAGGGCTTGTAAATCAAATGCTGCTGGTGGGCTTGCAGCACTGGTTGTGCCACCCACAGAAGTAGCTTGTAAAGTGTGTCTCAGGCCTGCCATTGCAGAGCCTGTGTGCAGTCTGTGACTGCCATGTCGACTTGGTAAGTGCACCCACCTACCAGTCCCCAAACCTTCCCTTTTCTTCATATCAGATACCCCTATGGTAGGCCTACGGGCAGGGTGCATTGTAAGGATAAGGTGGGACATGCCTGGTGTGTGTGGCATGTCCTAATAGTGAATTACAGCCATTTTCGTTTTTCACTATTGCAAGGCTACCTGTTCCCCATAGGCCAGAATGGGCAGTTTGATTATAACATCTTATAATCCTAAACTGACTCAGGGAACTAGGTAGAAATTCGAGTTTAGTATGTCTGAACTCAGAATGATAAAATACATCTTTTAGTGAAGTTGGTTTTAACATTCTGTGTTTGAAAATACCACTTTTAGAAAGTGGGTATTTTCTTGCCTAACTATCCAGCCTGCCTCTGCCAGCTTGTGTATTGTGTGTCTGGTTTGTGCGTGACAGGGGCTGGGGGTGGCCACAGGAGACAGGGTGAGGCAGCCCAGGGCTGAATAGAGAGATCTGCATCCAGAGTGGATGGAGGAGTTGCATCTGGGTCTGAATAGGGCTGTGCCTGCCTGCCACAATGCTGGCTCCACCTCCTGCCGGGCGTCTGAGTACCCTGCCCCACATTCTGAAAGAAAGAAGGAGTCATGTACACAGAGTGCTCCAAAGCTGCACAGAACTGGTTTAAGCTAGGCAAAGGCCTCTCTGCCTCCAGAGAACAAAGAGAATCAGGGTATAAGAGGGGCACCCAGACCCCAGGAAAATTAGATCACTTTTTGGGAACAAGAAGAAACCTTTGCTGAGGAGCGGAACCAAGAGGAAACTGAGGAGAGACTATCCCTAAGCCTGAAGTGCTGCTTGGGGGATTGGCCTGCAGTGGTTTGCCTGACTGCCAAAGAAAGGAGAAAGGAACTTTTGCTTTGCTGTTACTTTCATCAACTTGTGAAGGATCTCCAAGGGCTTGGAAGAGAGCTTGCCCCCTGTAACGAAGTCCCAGGACCAGTGGACTTCACCAGCCTTTGTGAATTGCTGCTGGAAACTCTGTTTCAGTGGCTACAGAGGTAGGGAGCTGTGACCGACTCTAACGACCGGCTCGGTGTCCTGTTGGCACCGCATCGAGCACCGCTCGCATCTTGCAACGCATGGCCTTGGTCTCACCGACTCCGTCTCGACGCCGTCACCGAGCCGTTGCCTGCACCGTAACCTGTGAGCACCGCACCTCGCAAAGCCTCGCTACACCGAATCAAACTGGTCCGACCGACACGGTCACTGCTGCTGAGTTCGAGTCCTGTGACCGCACCGGAGTTGGGCACCGCTAGCACCCTTCGCGACGCACCACCCGACTCACACCGCTGTCCGGACTGATCGACGCCAGCTCCCGAATCCGGCTCCGTCGCCGCACCGCAACCTGCCAGCACCGCATCGAAGCACCGTCTCGCCCTGCAACGCACAGCCCTGGTCTGACCGACTCCGTCTCGACGACGTCAACGAGCCGCTGCCTGCACCGCATCGAGGGACAACGCGTCCTGCAACGCTTCCATTTTGCATCGCAACCGCGACGAACAGCCCTCCGGCTCGCACGCCCGTGCCTGCCGCTTCAAGTAAAAGGTACTGTGACCGAGTCTGTCTACGCTGTGTTGGCCCGTCTCGACGCGGTCAGCTGGATTTGTTAGACTCTGTTTGTTCTTGACATCGCCGTAGCCGGAGGAGGCTACCGATTCGCACAGAACCTTGAATTAAGCCTTTTTGATCAGAACTAAGCATTCTTGACAGTATTGTGGATTATTTTTGTCGTTTATGGTCTTGTGATAAATCTATATAAAGTATACCTATTTTATAAATATACAACCTGTGTGGTGTCCATTGGTAGTGTTGTCACTTGATTACTGTATGTGTTCACAAATGCTTTACACACTGCCTCTGAACTAAGCCTGTCTGCTCGTGCCAAGCTACCAAGAGGGTGAGCAGGGGTTATTTCAGGAGTGTACCTACTTTCCCTGACTAGACTCAAGGGTCCCTATTTGGACAAAGGTACCTACCTCTGCCAACTAGAGACCCCCAAATCTAACAGGGCCCTAACAGTGCAGATGCCAAATGTATTGAATCATATTACATTTTACAAGCAAATAAAAAAAGAGGGAAAGAATAATCAGTGGAAAAGACCCCAAGGAAAGAAGTCTATGTTAAAAACGTGATAATAATAGTAATGTGGAAACAATGATAAAGAAGAAAAGCAAAACTAGAATTTGAATACCAGAGGAAAAAAAAAACAAAGTGCAGAGTGCAAAAACACACCCCTATGTGTGTTATCCTGAAGTGAACCCATAGGTGATGAATAATATATCCCAAGTGTCGAACCAGAAGAAAAAAAAAGTGTATGGTATCTGTTGGAATTGGCCCTTTTTGCAGGGTCATCCCTGAACTTTTTGCCTTCCTTCTAGTCTTTTTTTCTGACCTGGTGTTGGTGGTTTTAGGACTCTGGGCACTTTAGCACTGCTGTCCAGTGTAAAGTGCGTGTGCTCTCTATGGTAAAGCATGGTAAGATTGGTTTATACCTGTTTGGCATATTTAATTTACCTGTCAGTCCCTTGTAAAGTTGTATCTCAGATACCCAGGGCCAGTAAATTAAATGCTACTGGTGGGCTTGCAGCGCTGATTGCGCCACCCACCAAAGTAGCCTTTCAAACCTGTCTCAGGCCTCTGCCATTGCAGGGCCTGTGCGCACAGTTTACTGCCGCTGTGACGTGGCACCTAAAGTGCGTGTCACGTCTGTGAGCCCCCCTTTTTACTGCATGTCAGTCACCCCTAAGGTGGGCCCTAGCTAGCCCTATGGGCAGGGTGCATTGTAGGTAAAAGGTAGGACATGTACCTTAAGTGTGTGACATGTCCTGGTAGTGACAAACAGCCATTTTGGTTTCTCACTGCTTTGAGGCTGCCCTCTCATAGGAATGCATTGGGGATGCCCTGATAAGTGTTTGAGTGGTAATTCCTGATATGAGAGGAAAAGGGTGGTCAAGTTTGGTATGTTTGGAATAGTGATAATAAATGCTGCGTAATGGTATGCGCAGATCTATGATCACTATTTTAGAAATGCCACTTTTAGAAGTTGGTATTTCTATGTGTCTTTGCCTGCCTGATGTGTATTGCATGTCTGGCTCTGGAGTGACAGGGGCTGGTGAGGTGTGTGGCTTCAGAGGGGCTGGGTGAGTCAGCGCTAGGCTGAATGGGCAGATCTGCATTTGGAGTAGTGGGAGGAATAGCCCCTGACCCTGAATAGGTCTGTGCCTGCCTTGTTCAATGCTGGCTACGCCCCCCCGTGGTGTGTCTGAGGACGGAGCCCAACCTGACAAAGGAGGGTGTGAGCACTGTACACAAAGTGCATCAGTACCCCCCAGAACCAGTTGGGACTGGTTCCCCAAGCCCTGTGCTAGGGCAGAACAAAGACCTGGCTAATATAAATATTGGGGCTGTGACCCCATGTCTGGGTGCTTTTTGGTGCTGCTTTGGGGGCTTGGCCCCAGGAGGAACCGCCACGAGGGACTGCCCCTCTGCTGGAGGGCCCTGTGAGCTGGCCTGCCTGGGCCCAGCTTTGCCCCTCTAAACTCTTGGGACTTAGCGCCTCGTGAGTGCTATATCTTTATTCCAGGACGGGAGGAGCTCTTCTGCCTTGCAGCGCCGTGCTGCGAAATCTTCTGAGGGAATCCCGGCGTGGGGATTCCCCCGCGTTGCCTGGAGGTGAAGCGGGAGCCCACCCCGCATTTCTGTGCCTCGGAGGGACGTACCCGCAGCGAAAAGGAAGTCAGGCGAGGACCTGACCTGAGGGGGAGCTTTGCCCCAAGGAAGCCTCATTGGGAGTTGCCGTGGCAATGAGGGCCCTTGTGGCGAGCGCCATGGCGGAAGTCAGGCGAAGCCTGACCGTGGGCGGGCCGGGCCGGAATGAGCGCGGCCGGAGCAGACGTCAGGGAGAGTGCCTGGTTGGAGATAGGGCTCCCATGGTCAAGGAGAGCCCCGCGTGCGTCTGATCTGGTGGTGCGGGCGAGACCGGCGCTGAAGAGGACCGGAGCCTCGCGGGCTCCCTGCTGAAGTCCTGCGCAGGTCCCAGGTGCCCAAGAAGAAAGCCGAGAGATGCCGCCAAGCCTTCCCCATGTTGGAGGAGACCGGAGGAGTCACAGACGAGCCCCGGTGAGTGGGGACCACAGGGCACTGTTGGTGCCTGCTGTTGCGGCCATTTTTCTTCCTGCAAGGAGCCCCGGTGAGATGTGCTGAGCCCTGAGCATTGTTGGTGCCATGAGTAGGCACCGGAAGAGCCCCGGTGAAGAGGGCCTTCAAGGCACGGTTGGTGCCCGTGCTTTCGCTTTCCCAGCTGCACCGCAAGAGCGCGGGCAGCTGCAACGAGGGGGGCACCTTTTGTTTAGAAGTCCCGGAGTGGGGCTTCAGAGGCACAGATGTGCCAAGGCTGATTTTCTCAGGTGCACCGCGAGAGCGCAGGCAGCTGCAACGAGTGGGGCATTTCTTTGTTGGTAACAGAGGAACTAGGGTGAGTTGCACCCTCGCCCCATTTAGCACCCTGACTTTTGGACAGGGAGCATTTGGGACAGCCTGGGGTCATTTTTGAGGTGCTGGGAGGGCGCAAGGCCCTGAGAGTGTGCATAATGTGGTTTTGTCTGCGATCCGGATTTCCCGCCATTTCCACGTTGGACTCCCGTACCAGCCGGAGGCGCTGGACGGGAATTTGATTCTCTTGCACTGGATTTCAGGGTTCATCAGCATCCTACTCATGGAGCATTAGCCTACGTGTATCTCCTCTGCATCCTGGAGAGGGCCAGTGGCCCCTACGTGTTATCCTTTATGTCCCCGGACCCTTCAGTGCCTTAGTTGGTGTCCTGCTGCCGAGGCCTTTCATTATATTGTTACCCGACTCAGGGGTCCATCAATGCTCCTTTGTGGCTCTGGCCACGAGCCTTTTTATCGACTTCAGACTCGCCACTTTGGTTGCCATCTTTTTGGGTTTTTACCAGGCGCGTCCTCCCTTGCTTGTAATTGACCACCGCACCCTGAAGAAGGTGAAGACTCTTATCTGGGTCACCCACCGAAACGCGCATCGGAGCTGGAGCTTCTTTTTTCATCTGTTTTCTCACCCCCAATTGTCATAAATATGCTAATAAGATATTGAGTTTCTTCTGCCCCCCCATCCATTGATCAATTCTGGAATCTACTGATTTGTTCCATCTGTGTGGCTTTTACAAAGTCATTTAATATCTCATGTAAAAAAGGGGGGGGTTTGTGTCTCTATGTATATATTGATACATTGAAATCTTTGAACCCTTATTTTCTAGGATGTATGAGTATGTGTGGGTATGCTCCTGTTTGTATGAACGATTGTGTGTGTGTTGTGTAGGATGCGCTTGGACAATGTTGCATACTTTGTTTTCATACAATTGCAATGTTATATTTATAGAATCAATTTGATACTTTTTGTACTTAATGTACTTGTGTATTATATTTTGGGAAGCCAGGTTTTCATGTTTGCAGCACTTATATTAGTGACGAATAGCATTTTGGATTATTTACACAGGCAGAGAAACTCCGTTCTGATTGTATTTCATTATGTGGTTTATGCCTGAGGTGATGTATGCACCTAGGGAGTGTTACTATGGTACACTCCTAACTGTGATTTATGCCCAATGTGTTTATGCATAATATGATGCGGAGTACAGTATTTTACCAGTAGTGCTGGTTGTTTTATATTTGTTACTTGTGCTTTCTAATGGTTCTGACAGTGGCCCGATTGGCCCTGTCATGTATATAATCCCCTGTACATTACTACCTGGTGCCAGCTGGCACAGTGTATATTGTGTGATTATGATTCTAATGTGTTTATGATAATACAAAGGCTATTTTTTTATATAACCTTGTGTGGAGTTTCCTTTGTGGTGTGCCTAGTGTGTTGCTGCTGTGTGTGTTGCGCAAACGCTTTACACATTGCCTCTGGGATAAGCCTGACTGCTCGTGCCAAGCTACCAAGGGGGTGAGCAGGGGTTATCTTCAACGTGCAACTCCCTTGCCCTGACTAGAGTGGTGGTTTCTGCCTGGCTTAGGCGCATGCCCTAGCCAACCAGAAATTCCATTTCTAACAGTATCTACCTCAGAAATTCATTTGAAGAAGAGTATGCTTCACAAATGCATCTAGCAACCGAGATGGTATTTATTCACATGTACCTCGGAGCCCCGAGGACAGGAATCAAATGATTACAAACCGTTTTTTAAGTCAAAATGTGCGTGCAAGAAATCCAATAATATTCAAAAACTTGTGTAGGAAGTTGTGCTGGGAAAAAAGGAAAACTGACCATAAGTTTACACTACAGTGACATAAAACGCCACACTCATAGAAGAACCTGTATAGAAATCTATCACGTAATATTGAATTTTACTTTACAAGTAGGTAAAAGTTTCGTATCCAACCACATGTCTGAAAGATTTGGTCAAAACCAAACTTTAAATGCTTGAAAAGAGAAAAATGTAACTTGCAGTGAGTCTCAAAGACTGAATGCCACAGCATCTGCGTCAGGACCTAAAATGTATCAATAATTCACATTCAGTTGGCAAGATAAGTCGTCTGAATTTCATTCTTTTGTTCCTTGGACAATGCCTTTGGACCCGTCAGATTGGCAGACCTTGTTTTAATAACATTGTGGTGCTCTGGAAATGTTTATTATGTTATAAATATTTGAAAGTTTCTTTCTGATATTTGTGAAAAACAAGTTTGGTGACATTGTGTTTGTTTGTCCATTTGAGCACACGCTGCATAGTTTGTTTGCTTATTTACACTTCTCCTGAAACTGTGAGGTGCAATTATTATTGTTTGATATTGTCTAGTATTTATGAAAAGATGCCCAGTGGTGGTCATACGCTTTATTAGTAGAAAATCTCCTTGATGCTTGAATAGCACAAGTCACTAACTATGAGAAAACAAGATTTTTTAATCCCTTCCTCTCAACCCCCAAATCGGGAGCCACATTTCAAGGGAAATGGTGAAACCATCAGATGACACTCCTGGCCAGATGACTAATGGTGCATAAGTGTAACCATGGATTCTGAGGCCACTGAGGGGCCATCATAATCTTCTTTCTCAGCAGGCAAAACAACACATTGAGAATCACCAGAACTGTGTGGGGAGAGAACACCAGCCAATGACATGTCAAGGCATCTATTTTCCATGCCCCTGTAAAATGGAGTCTGTAGTAAAACCTTGGGAGCAGAGCATGTGGGTCATTTGGATACATTTCTGTTGAAGGAGTTCTGTTTCTGACACAGATTCATTGAAAAATCCTGCTGGGCAGACAAAGATGGTGAGAAGAGGGGAAAAGATGACTTAATGAATTGGTTATAACATTGTCTACCTCGATTATATGAGTCACCTACAAGAAAAGTGAGTTATTCTCTAAACAAAGCCCTATCTGAAAGGCCAGTCTTTCCAGTGCCCTGCATCTGGGTCCCCAGTGGCGAAGCACATATACTTTAGCCCTGAAATTGTCTTTCCTCAAGAGAACTGCCTTGTTTTGGATTACTCTCTCAGTTGACTGTAAAGCTTGGACTGCACACTGTTCTGTCTAGTTGGAGGACTGATTCAGATCCTCCTTCTCTCAAACACCCTCAACTGAGTAAGACTCCTGAATTGCCCCCAGCAATAACTTGAGGCATCTATAGTCAGAACACACACATTTAAACCAGAGTAAGTCGGATGAAGCTATTTTCTTTCTGATTTCTGACAAGACTGGGATCTTACTATTGTACATATATGAGGGGTCCCACCACTGGGGAATACATAAGTATATTGGACCCAAATGCAAGTGAATCCAGAGAATGACAAACCTAGTAGTATCCTGAAAGGAAGACAAGAAGAGAACTAAACACCGGTCAACTATGACACAAGAATCTTATCCCCATGACAGACTTGCTCATCCTGTCTTCATGGAGTTGCATCCACTTCATTGCTCAAGCTAATTGTCTGGAGAAGAGAGATGACACTTTGTCTCTGATGTGGCTAGCACGGTCAGCTGATAACACTATTTGCACATCTTTTTCGACTCTTACTTCATTTAACTGATAATCCTGAACCAGAGTCCCCTGTGACTTTTCATGGTTGATTAGATTCAGTAGAGATTTAACATCTGGCATACTAAATGAACATGCTGCAAAGTTTTCAATGTAATTTTCTTAGGACTCCACCATTCATGCAAGTATGGATAGACATTGATTCCTTGATTGTGGAGAACTGTTACTACTGGAGTCAGGACGTTGAAGAAAATGTTTTGTGCAGATTTCAGGCTGAAAGGCGATACTTCAAATTTATAGTGCTGTGACAGAATTGCACACAAAGGAACTTCCAATAACCCAGCCATATTGGAATTTGTGGAGGTAGGTATCTTCCAGATTCGGAGCATCCAGGTATTCCCCAAAAGGATCAAAGGAATATTGTTATTCATGGTGTCCATTTTTAAGTGAGTTATCTAGATTAACTGATTAATGTCTTTCAGTGTGATTGCTAAGATGAAACCTCCCAATACATCCCGTACCAAGAAAAACTTGGAATAAATTCCTTTTGGGGTTCTGACATTTCCTTTTTGTCAAAAGGAGCCTGGGTGCTCTGCTTGATTTTCTCTGAGGGCCAGGGAGTTTTAAAGCACTTGAATTGGGGGGCAGAGACACATTCAATCTTCTAACCCTCTTCATTCATTCCAGAACTCAGTTATCTGAGATTACGCTTTGCCAACAAGACAGATGTCCTTGACACCTGTCCACAAACAGGAACGGGACCCAGAGAAGTGAGAAAGTCAGGAACCATTTGAAGATTTGGCTGGCTGATCAAAAGATTCTTTAGAGCATTAGAGGATTGGTTCTTCCACCTTGTTCTTCTCTGAATCTTCTGGCAGTTTCTTGTTTGGGAAAATTTGCAGTTCTTCTACCTTGTCTGCAATGGGTGTTCTTAGAACATAATTACTCCTACAGTAAAATGAAGAACAGATTTACTATTTTTAAAGGTATTGTGGACCATGTCATCTGACTGAGAACCAACAAGATTACTGCCCTAGAAATGCTACTTTAAAACAAATGACTGTCATAAGGTTTCTGCACATACACAGAGCTATGCACAGGATAATGGGACCCCGGAATACAGTGGTTTGCCTACCATATACCGTAGCACCCAAAAACCCCAACCCAACTAGCTTAGCATCCCATTAGCACCCAAGTACCAATGATTGGACAACCCAGAACACGGTATCTTTATCTCAGGACTCGCAGAAGCAAGAACACTCTTTCGTCACTCACTCGTACTTGTCCACAAGGTGCGTAGGAAGAGACACTGGATAGGTTAAAATGTTTATTCCAACTTACGTGCTCTAATGTACAGTACACGTGTCAGTACTAATAGCATAATGCATATGAATAATATAAGCAGCATGGTTACAATTCCATAGAATACAAACGGGGAAAGCATTTCATAACTCAGTGGATAAATGTCTAAATAACATTACCACCCTCCCCGTGCAGTAAGATAGTTTATTATAAGAATAGAAGACCTCTGGGCTTTGACTAGCGAACCCCCATACCTCAGTCTCTAGATGCAAAATTACATCAGCAGGACATCATAGCTCTTCTCACTGAAAAGGATTTCTCCAAGTGTGTCAAGCGCCAGTAACAACCCCAGTATTAAAGGCACACAAAGTTTCATGTCATTTGCGCCTAATGTTATGTCTGGGTGCGCGAGACTGGCCATATCAGGAAGAACCGAAATACATTGTTATGCGACCTTGTACATGTTGTGCAGTCTGAGCCCAAATCGAACAAGAGAAAAGGTGAAAGACAGAAAGTGCAGACAGCGCAAAAGAACTTGGCAAGAGCAAAGGGCGAGGGAGCCCTGGCTCAGTGTAACGTGCGCAAAGAAAAGCAGCATGGCAGCTAGTCCTAGGCCAACATAACAAGGCAGGCAACAAACCACAAGACACCCTCCCCTGGTCAGTCCGGCGTCCAAGACAGAGGGCAAACAAAAAAAATATCCAGTAGAGCACAGGGAGCGCCCAAACGGCGAAAAACAAGTCAATCCATGAAAGTGTAAGTGCAGAAAAAAGCCATACCCTCCAAAAGGGCATCATTGGAATTGTCAAAAAACATAGATGCCATCCAATCCATGAGATCAAAGAGCAGGAATGCTCCTCAGCAGAGGGAGCATCCAAAAGCAATGCGGGACAACTTGCGTGATAAACGAAACAGCTTTGTTGTAGGAGATCCTGGGCAGCCGCCCAGATATCCCATTGCGCCAAAATCCCCAGTGCAGCCGCACGCGCCATACAGCCGGCAACGGAACAGTCCTGCTCATGGGCCTCTAAGGGACCCATCAACTGAACAAAATCCGGAACAGACAATGACGAATTGGAGAGGCAATAATCCAAGGTCCAGGTGAAAGGACAGCGGATGCAAGTCATTACAGGTTGCACGCAAGTGAAATACGCAAAGCGAAAAGAAAGAGTATATGACACACTCAGTGTCGCCAATGGCAAGACACCAAAACCAGCCAAAAGGCGCTCACGGAGCAGCTGGAGGCGGTCCGGATCGAGCAGGTCCCATCGGGGAGCAGCCATTGCGCAGAAAACAAATTAATAGCAGGACACCAGCCGCCAAAGCGATGATCAACGGGAAACCGCCAAAGACGCTGGAAAAAATAGAATGAATAAATGCCGGGATGACACCAAAAATAGTTTGGAAGGAGGACACCAAACCAGACCCCACGACCTTAAAAAAGTGTACCAGACCCTCAGTGTTAGATGCGTTAAAAATACGATGAATTAACTCCCCAAAATGTTGGGGGAGATTAGTGTTCAAAAGGGCCTGTATTTCACTGTGGGTACTCGCCACCTGGAGAATGAATGTCTCCCGGGCGGACGTGAGCATAACTTCCTCGTTCAATAACAGTGCCTTTATTCTGCTCAGTCTATTGAAATCTGCCTCCATGGTAGGGATGGAAGGCCAAATAGAGATATCAACCTTGCCATGAGGGGGAGGAAAAAGCACATTTTTGCAGCAGACAACCCTGTGCGAAACTGTTACAATGTAAGGAATGCCAGCCTGCAGGCCACAACAGTTTTCGTTATTTAAAAGCAAATAACTACCATTGGAAAGGAGAGTGAAAGTAGGAGAAATAACAGGAGCAGGAATACCTTTCAGCACACAAGCAAGATTAGGAGCGGAAACGCTACATGAGCCATGCAATTTAATGTGTTTACAAATAAGCGAATGACCCATAGTCGAGTCGCAGTACTCCCCGTGAGAAAGACTTCCTTGCCGTCCCGAAGGCATTTATACATGAAAGGCAAGGACCAGAGTTCATGCAGGAAAGCACTGCCCAAGGGCCGGTAACGGCCCACAGGATAATGTTTCATGCACGAGTCAAATTCAAACAAGGAAAAAGGTAAAGCGATAACCCCATGAACTAGCCACACAGCAGAATCGAGTTCTGCAACAGAGAAACGGCAAAGGATCCATCTTTTCGAAATGTAATAGAGTGTAAGTTGCATCTTTCATGGACATAAATTGCTGTTTGTCAGTTAAGTTAAAAGGTAGAAACAAGGCAGAGGTGTTCAAAAATGCCAAGGAACTTTACCTAACTTGAGCGTTTGTAAAGTCCATGCAAACTGCATAACTGAACGCAATTGATTCTGACCATGATATAACACAGAAACATCATCTTGTACAATATCAACAACAGAGGACACAATATTCTCTAAAGTATAAATGCGTGAAGACAGGGTATTAATACTATTGTCAACAACAGCAAGCACCTTTTCCAAATTTGCTTGATCTATTTCCCGAAGACGGGAAGCAGCTTCCATTTGTAATAGCTTCCAGAGTTCATTATATGTCTCATAAATGAATCTTTTAGGTCGGGGACCACGAGGTCCCAAAACAAAGTCGGACAGCTCAATATTGCCTGAAAGGAGGGACAAATGTTGTTTAACAGAATCAAGGGACGAATGTTGCAGCCATTGTTTGCATAATTTACCAACAGAATATGTAGTGACAGTACGGGAAGCAGTAAATCTCGGATCAGGCCTATCCTGTGTGTAGCTAGTACCTGAGTCGTGAAAACGCATTTGACATGCATTAGATGATATAGGCCATACCAACCAGGGTGATAGGTCGATTTCGGAAACATTAAACGAATTATTTTGTAACAGAGCCTGTAGGGTCGCCAGGGACAGGTTAAGACGTGAGCTATCATTGGGAAAACTCGACAGGGATGGAATTGAGGGCGTGTTTAATTGTTTAGTGGTAGCTAAGCCCCAACACGTAGTCTGATAAATAGAATCATTTAGGAACATAATTTGGGTAGGGATAAGGCAAGCACGGTGCAATGCCTCGGTTCCTTGTACCTGCCATGGCTTGGAGCCCCAAATTGATTTCAAATCTACTGTATCCTCCCAGTACTCATAACCATCCACTGCTAGGGCACTTAAAAAGGAACCCGAATAAAGCAATTTGGTGTGTGTTAACATAATTTTCTGAGTTGACGTGGTGTTTAGTCTAAAATAATAGGATGCGGGGTTTGACCGATTAAAATCAGTAAAATAGGTAAACTTATTTCGAAGAGTTTGTGAGCTTTCTGGCAAGGGGTTTGGACAATGTTCCCATTGGGTGTAGTTAACAAAACTACGCAGGGCACTTGGCTTACGGAGAAAATGATTACCCCAATGTTGGTAACAATACAAATCGGCATAATTCGCAGAATTCATATATAAATCTTCAGCATTAAAAGATGCATAATATTTTAAATCGGCAAACAATGCTTCAACGGCATGCACATCCCAATCATCAGAATGAATGTTATTTTGTACTACATCACCCATTGAAACACGAAGGACATTAGGTACATTAATAATTTCAGTCGGACCATGGATTTGATAGTTCACTGCATCCCATACGATGCCATCAGCAACTGGAAAAGCTGAAATGTTCACAAATGTATGGTCACGCTTCATGATGTGAGACGAGGAATGAGGAGCCAAAGTTCCAGAAACATAGTCTACAGCAGAGCGTTCAGGTAAATAGTGACCATTGATTAGTAGAAAAAACACTGTGACAAAGCCAATGGACATGAACAAAAAAATCAAGAAAAGTACCAACCAGAGGTATGTCCAGGGTGGAATCAAAAAATTGTCTCTAAACCAGGATACAAAAAGACTGAACTTGGATGGGACTTTTGAAGATGTGGAATCCGAATCAAAGGAATAACGAGTCGGGCTCAGTGGCGTTATTGGTTGATGTGCCACTGATTCAGATGCAGGATAAGTATACTCGTCCTCGTCGATATTGGTGGAGAGTTGGGGATCAATTGTAGTTTCAGGCAAATCAACCATCTCAATTACAGCATCAGCGACCGTTCGTGTAGATGGGCCACGAACATATGTCCGATAAATGGCAGGACAAGAGACCGCTGGTGTGACACTATTCAGGATCGGCCAGGCGCTGTAGCTTGACATTTTCCACTGAGATGTATCTGTTCTCCTTGCGACCAGGAAGCGGTGGTAAAATGACTGTACGTGTTCCCTTCAAGCCCAGAACTGGAACCGGTGCACGAAAAGAGGGGCCGAATTCTTTTTGTTTTCAACCTTCTCTCGAACCAGTTCTCCAACCTTTGGAAGCCAGCCGGCTACCGGAATCTGCAACGCAGGATCTGTGGCTGAAGGCAAATGTGTAGTTGCAAGTTTGTCTCGGGCTTCTTGTAAGTCCTGTAACATAGCAGAATGGTTATCTACATCAAACTTGGCGGATTGCGCCGCGATGTCTGGACCCTCAAGGTCAGGCACAAACATTCTTATGCCAAAGAGCATTTCGTATGGGGTCCGCCCACCCAGAGGTCTTCTAGGGAGATTATTAAGTGCACGTTGAACGGTATACAAGTGGGCCAGCCAGTTCCTGCCAGTACCTATAACTCTAGCTGTTAAGGATTGCTTTAAGTCACGGTTCATTCGTTCAACGATAGAGTTGCCCTCAGGCCTATACGGAGACGAAAATTTCACCCGCACCCCAAGCGAAGCCATTGCATCCTTGTAAGCCCTAGAGGCAAACGCCGGACCTTGGTCCGAATGGAAGGTGCCGCATGCGAAAATTCCCACAAAGACACGCAAATCCCTGATTACATTTCGAGCGTCAGCACTACGTTGTGGCCAGACCCAGAGGAACCGTGTGCACGAGTCCACTGCTACTAGAATGTATTTATAGGCAGTGTCTGATGAGAATGGACCGCAGTGATCCAAGTAAACACACCCAAAGGGTCTGTTAGCAATGCAGAGCGGGGTCTGTGGAGGGCGTGTTACCGTGGAAGGCTTAATCTGTTGACAAACGTCGCAAGAAAGCACAAAAGCACGGGTGTCTTTATACAATCCACGCCACCAATAACGCTGCTGCAAGATGGAAACTGTAGCTGACACACCTGCATGAGCAGAAGCCATGCCTTCGTGTGCAGCTGATATCAAGGCACTCCTGCGGTCCGCGTTGGGGATCAGCCGATCTCCAACGTCAGGTATTGTTACATAAGGAACCTGATCGGGACTTAATTTGTAAGAATACTTGGAAGGGAAACCTGTAGGGTAATTATCACCTTCCTTGGTTGCAGCAATAGCTGCTAGAATAACAGAGTCAATTTTAGACATGGACCTGGTAACCGCTGCTACTGAACACGTGACTACTGCTGAACGGGCAGCTTCATCTGCCAGATCGTTACCAATAGCGTGTGCGCCCACCCGCTGATGGCCTAAGGTGTGAACCACCTGTGTGAGGGGCAGACGTTGTTGCAATTCTGCCACTCGAACCCAAAGCATTTTATGCTTAATTGTGCTCCCTTTTGCGTCCTTGTAGTCGTTTTTCGACCAGAAAAACAGATTGTCATTGTAAGATTGTACACAGTAAAAAGAATCACACACAATAAGAGTGGTCTCATCCTGAGAAGCGAACTCAAGTGCAAGTAGCAATGCATGCAGCTCGGCCAATTGTGCGGTACTATCTCCAAGTGTGCGAGTGTGCACTACAGAGGATTTGAACGTTCCATTTACAAAGGAACCCGCAACAATAGCACATGCAGCTGAATAAGCGTGCTTGGACCCTGTGGCCGGTTGCGCCGAACCATCGGTGTAGATCACACATTTGTAATCCTCAAGCGGTAGTAAAAACAAAGGAGGAGGATGAACGAATTCATACTGCAAAAACTCCTGAGTCTGAAGAGAAGAATCAAAAACAAAAGTGACGTCCGAAGACGTCAAGGATGTAGCCCATTGTATCCAACGGGGATGCATTGCTTTTGAGTTCGGTACACTTGCCTTTGTTACTGCCTCTAGGGCAGGACAGGGTGTTACCACTAGAATCCGCTTTCCCTGTGCCAGTGCGCGTTCTTTTAGAATCGCCATTTGCACTGCAGTTAGAACTTTTCGACAGATGTAAAGCGCAATTCGCGGAAGTGTACAGATGTGACTTGTATGCGATGGGCACTGTATCACCTTCATTAAAGGTTAAGTACGTGAATCCCACCGCCCCGGAATTATTCTAATCACCAAGTTTGTGTGGTTATCACGAGTCAAAAGATATTTAGACTCCAATAGGTCTGTCTGCAAAGACTGCAGAATTGAGGTATGCTCAGGCAGCCAGCAAGACCTTGAATAAGTAGGTTGTATCAAAGCATACAAAGGCTTGATACGCTGGGCATATTCGGGAATGTAGGTACGCCCGAAATTCAGGAAACCCAGCAAAGACTGAAGTTTCTTCAGAGTATTTGGGGGGCACAAATGTGCACATTTTTCCAAGAAATGGGGGGCTAAGCCCTTACCTTCGTTGTTGAGCTCATAGCCCAAGAACAGAACGGTAAATTCAGCAATGTGTGACTTAGCAAAGTTAAATTTGTAACCCTGCTCCGCAAATTCAAGAATAATGCGGTCCACACGGGACAGATGCTGATATAATTCGTCGTCTGTCAGATAGATGTCATCTACGTACGAACATGCGTCTTGATCAATGTCATTTAACAAAGAAACAACACGGGCGGCGAATATACCCGGACTATTTTTGTAGCCCATGGGTAAACGCCGGAACTGGAATAATTTACCACCAGAAGTGAATGCGGTCCATTGACCACTCTCCGGGGCTAGGTTGTGCGTGTAGAAACCGTTTGAAAGGTCAAGTGTCGTTTTGTATTTTTTACGAACAAGACTGTCTACAAGCGCAGAACTGTGTGTATTCTGCACCGCAAAGTTCCGACAATGGGAATTTAAATGCCGGTAATCCAAAACTAAGCGGTACGATCCATCGGGTTTAGAAACCACGAAAAGGGGATTGTTCATAGGTGATACGCATGGTTCGATTACTCCCTGATATTCCAACTGTGTCAGAATTTCGGAGACGGGGCCTTTTGCCTGCCGTTTGATGGGATATTGGGGTTGTGGCTGCGGTAGTGACCGCAAAGGTATTGCATGGGGAGGTGATTCTTCATCCCATCCCACATGGTTGCGGTATAACGCTGGTGCCAGGTACACAGCCCACTCAGCTGCAAGTGCTTCAGCTTTGTCTTTTGGGACATGCCGTGAAAAGCTTGGAAGGATTACCTCCTCTCCTTTATGTGCAGCTAAAACGAATGGGGGTGGCCAATCCACCTCTGCTAACAAAATGTCATATGAAGAGGTTAGATTTTCCCAAAAAATCCCTTTTATTTCACGCGGTATGTCACCTTCAATTTGGATGACTATGTTGTAAAGTCTATCAGGGGGTGCCACTCTCGTGTCAGCTGTCTCTACAGTATCGAATGTTTCAGTTGCTGTCGCCTCCATATGAGGACGTAGCGCCTCCCGCACTATGGTAACTTCCGCGGCGCTGTCTAGGAGGGTCACTGCCCACGTCCAATTCTGGAGTCTCGTTCTCACGGTCTGTGGCATATTTCGCTGTTACAGCGGCAACTTTTTCTTCTGAAATTGCGGTCGAGGAAGGTGAAAGTCTTCTGCTTTCCCTCTGACTTGTTGTCGAGGTTGGTCTCGCTCCTGGGGAGCCTCTCGGCCCCTTCCTCTATCTTGCCGTCCTCCTCCACCAGCCTGTGACGACGTCTGGGCCTGTGAAGAACGAGGAGAACGCGTATCAGAGCTCTGAAACCTTTCTGGTGATTTAATTCTCGACCTATCACGTAAATCATAAGTACGTTCAGAAGAAACCGAAACTGGGGAAGCGCCTCTCGACCCCGGCTTCTTTTGTTGCTTACCCTGTTTTTTCTGTCTCCAACTCTTTTTAGTGAAGACTGGTCTATCATCTTTCTCAGATGTACTTTTTGTTTGTGTAATTTGTGGTTGCGATTGAGTTTGCATTTTTACAAAAGGCTTGTTGCCTAGGCTATTTCTTCCAATTGTTTTATAAGCCCGGGCTATAATTTTCGGTAATTCGCGGGGCCTGTCCAACTCTGGGACCAAAGCCAAAGCATTCGCTACTTGAAAGTTCATAGCATCGCCCTTGACATTTCAAGGATCAGTTCAGCTACTACATCAAGCACTCCCACTAGTCTCATCCCTAATTCCACAGCCGCTTCAGGGCCATGTTCGTCCTGTACTTTTTTAATTACAGAGGGTAGAACCGTCATGGAAGGAGTACCAAAACATTTTGAATAAACTGCTGCGAATACCTTACCCCAGTTTTCACATGATGTCAAATCGGGGATTAAGTCTTTTGGCAAACTTATCGTAAGGATGCGATGTTTATCCACTGGGGACGTCTGTGGAAACACCGCTTCTATCTGATCGAACTTTTCGGCAAGCCAGTAAGGATAATCGTCCTTACTTTGTGGACGTTTGCCCATCACAGAATTTACCATGACAGGACTTATGGTCACTCCAGCTGCAACAGCTGGTTGGCCAGCGACTACAGGGGCAGCTCCATGTAGGCTACCTGTAACGTATGTCACTAAGGCTCGATGCACTCGCACCAGTTCGGTATGCATAGTGCGCAGTTCCGCAATCGGTAATGCCAGATAATTTGGATGCGGGGTATACCCGGCCAATACAGGCCAAGTGGCCCCCTCAATGGATAAGGGCCTAAACGAACTGCGGTATTTGGTTGTGGGAGGGCGCCATTAAACCAAACACGGTGCTGCCAAGCCGTGAGAGGCACTTCAAGATTAGTATAGGGTCGATAGGCAGCAGGAATAGCGGTGGGTTTATATTCATGAAACAGCTTATCACCTGCATCCACCGCCTCAAAAGTGATCCAAGTGTAAAACACTTCAAAGTGATAAGCCGGATCGGCTTGAACCACAAAGACCAACTCGACCCCAGCATCGGGCACTCCGTATACACCTAGGTGTTCTCGGATTGGTCCTCGGCTATGTGCAGCTATCGCCACACCAGCCATAACTAAACAATTGTATTCGACAACCTAACAGGGAGCACAAAATGGGTTATTTATGTAACCTTTTTAATAACTTCAAGCTTGAAAGAACCTATAAAACGTTCAATATAGGAGGTATCACCGTCACTTACGCCTCCGGAAGCGTACGTGAGGGTTTTGTGGACAAGCACAAGTACTACTCAAGCGTCTCGCAGATAAGCTGCCCCACGTTGGGCGCCATGTCATAAGGTTTCTGCACATACACAGAGCTATGCACAGGATAATGGGACCCCGGAATACAGTGGTTTGCCTACCATATACCGTAGCACCCAAAAACCCCAACCCAACTAGCTTAGCATCCCATTAGCACCCAAGTACCAATGATTGGACAACCCAGAACACGGTATCTTTATCTCAGGACTCGCAGAAGCAAGAACACTCTTTCGTCACTCACTCGTACTTGTCCACAAGGTGCGTAGGAAGAGACACTGGATAGGTTAAAATGTTTATTCCAACTTACGTGCTCTAATGTACAGTACACGTGTCAGTACTAATAGCATAATGCATATGAATAATATAAGCAGCATGGTTAAAATTCCATAGAATACAAACGGGGAAAGCATTTCATAACTCAGTGGATAAATGTCTAAATAACATTACCACCCTCCCCGTGCAGTAAGATAGTTTATTATAAGAATAGAAGACCTCTGGGCTTTGACTAGCGAACCCCCATACCTCAGTCTCTAGATGCAAAATTACATCAGCAGGACATCATAGCTCTTCTCACTGAAAAGGATTTCTCCAAGTGTGTCAAGCGCCAGTAACAACCCCAGTATTAAAGGCACACAAAGTTTCATGTCATTTGCGCCTAATGTTATGTCTGGGTGCGCGAGACTGGCCATATCAGGAAGAACCGAAATACATTGTTATGCGACCTTGTACATGTTGTGCAGTCTGAGCCCAAATCAAACAAGAGAAAAGGTGAAAGACAGAAAGTGCAGACAGCGCAAAAGAACTTGGCAAGAGCAAAGGGCGAGGGAGCCCTGGCTCAGTGTAACGTGCGCAAAGAAAAGCAGCATGGCAGCTAGTCCTAGGCCAACATAACAAGGCAGGCAACAAACCACAAGACATGACTTTTCTCTTCCAGTTCAGAGTCCACACAGAGTCCAGACATAATTACAAGCGCTTATTACAGCTTCTGAAATCACTGTAGCTCTGAGAGTATCGAAGGAGGCATCTGGTAAGAAGTGAGCTTGTTATTCCATCTTGGCTAAAAGATCCACACACTCTTCCCTGGCTAAAATGAAAAACCCCATTCACCTTCTTATCCACATGATCACCAGGAGAAACATTTTCCAAAATGACAATGAAACAACTGGTCAAATTAGAAAGAATCAGGGCCACTGTAACAGATTGGGAAAAATGTGATTCTTGTACAGGGTACATTTTTGAGATGTAATAAAGAAACACTATTTTTTTATCTCCTTTCACTCCAAGAAAATAGTTTTCTTTACTACAGGAGTATCTGGTATAGTTGTAGGAGATGGCTTCTTAAATTGAGAGAACAGAATAGAGCTGGTATAGGATATTTTAGGTTCCTCCTTAGGCATTCCCAGATTCAATTTTACGTGGCAGTTAGAAACTGGGTCTCTCGTTGGCAGAGGTATGCACCCTTTCCAAGTAGGGACCACAATCCTTATCGTGGTAAGTCAAATACACACCCTAAATTAACCTGTGTTCACCCTCTGGTAGCTTGGCAGTCAGGCTTAAATTAAGAAGCAATGTGTAAAGTATTTGTGCAACACTTAAAACAGCGAATAACCCACACAAAAATGAACTACACCAGGCTACAAACATGGAGACTAACGTAATGAACAAAACAAGACCGAAAGATCAAACATCCAATAAGTAGAACTTGAGATATGAATTTTTAAAGAATAAACTGCAAAATAGAGCTTAGAAGCAATAAGCGCTTATGTGGGTTATCTGGTCGCGCTGGAAAGGGAACAAAGTCAAGAGTTCAGGCCAACCACTATGGATTGAGGGCCAGATGCAGAGACCCAGTGAGGCCACTGCACAAAAGTAAATTAATCCTGGTTGTGTTGGCAAAGATGCGGGGTGCCGCCAAGCGATTTGTCAGTGTTATACAGGAGCAGCACTTTATACCCACATCCAAGGGCCCAGGAATGGATTGGCACCACTTGCAGGAAAACACAGTAAAATTCAGAAATCAATTTTAAAAAAATTGAGAAAAGATTATTAGGCGAAAAGACAACAAAACAATAAAGATTGGGAGAAATGGGAGATATGAATTTTTACAATTTTAGGCCAAAATGCTAATAGAAATATTAAAGTGCTATGCCAGTGTTTAGCTTGTGGTTGACTGTAACCTAGAGGAGATTTCAGGCCATATGTGATGGAGCCGGGGCCAGGTAATGCAAGGAGGTCACATTGGTTTTAACTTCAAACGTTTTGGAGCTCAAAGTCTTCAACCCTGGCAAGGTCCTAAGCCGAATCTGACTCTGGTCCCTCAAAATCATGTTCATGGTTGTCAAGCTTATTTCTGAAGCCATTGGTTTTGGTGCCAAAAGGTCCTACCCAGGCAAAGCTTGATTTTGTTGCCGCCAAGGTAGCTTCTTCGAAGGGAAAGATTTACTGCTCTGCTCCAGTCCAATGTTTTACCTTAAGTCATAGTGACTGTTTTATTTCTCAAAATGAGCCTGTCGGGCAATGCTGAAAGATGTAGTGAGAGAGGGCTCCACAAGGCTGGATAACTTTACGGTTAGATCCAGTTGAACTAGATCAGTAAAAACCTCATAGCTGGACAAATGTGGTAGTCTTGCCCACCAAGTGTGTGCCCTTCCTGGGCAAGCCTCAGCACATTTCTCTGGTCCTCCAGGGGTACACAAAATAAGTATGCCCCACTTTTTTCCAAATGCAGGTAAAGTTCCTCCTGATCAGCCCTTCAGCACGCTGGTCCTCTGGCAGACTTTTAGGCAGGGACTATCTCTAACCAGGGTCATTGGAGAACCCAGTAGTCAACTTGGCCCTCCTAAAGTCGGTAGCCCTAATGTTTTTGGTCCCTAGATGAGGCGATAAGGAGGTCAATCACTTTACATTTGGAGAGCATTTCCAATCCCCGGATGCCAGCAGGAGTTCTTGAATCTTCTTCCAGCAGAGCCCGAGGACATGATGGTGCCTTATCCTATGCACTGCTAGTGATTTGAGAATTCCTTCCACCTAATCCTAGCAGTTTGCTTTTAAATTCCTCTCTTTATTTTGCTGAATTTCCTCTCAGTTTACTGCAATCCACCCCGAAGCCCTACAGCAAAATGTCTTCTGCCATCTTCACCTGAAGGAGCTTTGGTCTTTCCACTATCCACACACCCCTACTGAGATGAGGACGCCTTCCATTCCATCTCTCAGAGCCAAACTGGTTATCCTTCCTGGTGGGGTTGGAGCCAGAAGGTCTGGGAGGACCTCGGAATGGAATGAATGTTAGTATTTTCTGACACCTATATTTTTGCTTCTCCGTGTGAAAAAAAGAACTGTTAGGGCTGCCCATTGTTCCTGTCTCCCTCCTATGTGGCTAATCCCTGATACCTGTTAACTGACCACTTTTTGACAACAACCCTACCTTCCTGAGGGCAGATCATTGTCTTCCAAAACTAGGGTCTTTACCAGCCAGGCAAGGATGTATATTGGGTTCTGCAGTATGGCTGAGAAGATCACTGGTTCTAAACTGGTTTACTCTCAGGCAGCAAAAGTACACTATGTTAAACTTAGTTGTACACTAAAGTCACCAAAAATCTACTTTCACCATTCAATCATATTTTCACAACTAAGTAAAAAATATATTTTAATCATTGCTCTGCATTTTTCCCAGCAAGATATAAAATAGTGATATTTATTCATAGCTAGGCCTGCACATGGAAACCGTAGCTCTACCTACACTTTTGGACAATTATTCTGTAGTTTTTAGTATGATACTCACTACAATCCATATGGATGAGTGGTATTCAAAGGTGACAGTCCTACAATATTTCTTTATGTATACTTTTCCTCCATTAGTTTGACTTCATGTGCACAATATGGTGCACCCAATCTCAGCACCTATCTCTCAAACAGTGGGAGTGCATCTGTGTGCACAGCAGAAAGAACACTCAGTGATGTCTTATGGTGTATGGTAATCAGGCCCTCACACAGACAGCAGCAGACCCTCGTTATCAGAGAGGACAAGATTGCTGCTGCTGTCTCAGGTGTATCTTGAACATGTATTGCGATTATTCATTAGTATACTCTAAATGCATCCTGGGTAAGCAAAGAGTCTTGCAAGATACAAGAACAGGTTCTCGTTGGGACAGTGAATAGCAATGCCCTAGCCCAGCATGAGGTTTGTTAACCTCTACCAAGGCAGATATGATGTTCCACACAGTGTGGCATTAGTCGCTGATGAACTGGTACATTGTATACATAGGGGAAAATAAAATACTGACCATCCTGCAGGCTGCTATTTGACTGTCAGCATTAATGACAGGAGTCAATTTACTAATGTTGTCAGTGAAAAACTGGCCAATGTTCTTAAGTATTTAGTGGATTCCTTTTAAAACCAAAGTGGTAAAGATGCTAACCTACTTGCTTCCGAGACAAAAATATTTTTCAGAAAGAGTCACCATATAGTGCTCCTTCAGGTTCTTGGATCAATTCTTAGATTGTGAAATTCAGTATTCACCCCATCCCAAAAGATAGAGCAGGATTTTCTAATGACAAAATTGCTGTTGTCCAGTCTAGGGCTCCAAAATATCGGTGGCATGCCTTGTCAAAGCTCTAACTTTGCAGGAGGTAACTTTAGTCACAGTGCAAGGATAAGTGTTTCGACTGAGGAAAGAGAGTTATCAATCTAGGAGAAATGTCAACTCCTATTAAAGACTTTGAATGCTACAGCCTGCCAGATCTCAGTACTGAATAACATGGATTTCTATTGTCCTGAATTTAACACTATCCATGAGGCCTTTACAGCAATGTTTAGTAGATCAGTGTGCTCAATAAGACAATAAGTGGGACAACTAATTTTGCATCTCAAATTGCAGTAAAGCAATCTCTTTTTGGGTAGTGCAAGAAACCCAATGTGCTTCAAAGTGTACTATTTTGCCAGGAACCTCCAACCCAAACATTTGCGAAAGATACCGCTCCCTCAGGATGGGGAAGTCATCTATGAGCGCTTTCTGTGCAAGGTAGATTGTCAAGGAGGGAGAGTTGTCATCACATCAATTATCTGGGAATTAGAGCAGCACACCTGGCTCTGAAGGCCTTCCTGCCATCTGTGACAATGAACAAAATACCTTTCCAGACAAACAACAAAACAACCAAGCATTAATTGAATGGCTCAGAAGCACCAGGTCAAGACCACTATCTCTACATTCTAAGTTTCTAGGTTAATTTGATCTATTTCACGAAGTCTCTCTGCAGCTTCCTGTTGAGAGATTTTCCAGATTTCATTATAGGCAGCGTAATAGAAACGTTTCTAACGTGGCTTTTGGGGACCTAATAAAAATCCCTTAGATCTACCTCTTCTGAGAGTAAAGGTAAGTGCTGTTTCACCTGGGACAGTGTCGAGGTTTTTAGCCAATCGAGGCACAACTTCCCAACACTGTATGATGTCACTACCCCCGGATGTTCTCTTTGTACATAGCGTTGGTCTGGCCTGTGGATACTTAACCCTTTGGTGCTTCCCTTGAATCTTGACTGACATCTGTTGGTGTCTGTGGCCCAAACGAACCATCCCTTCCAATTGGGGTCTGAAGTATTGTACTGCACGATGTCCTCTATTGTATCCCCTCCACGTGATGTAAAATTGATGTGTGAAGGGGTGGGAATCCGAGGTGTGTTCAAATCCTTGTTCTTGGCTAGTCCAAGACAGGAAGTCTGTTGCATAGTTTCTTTCAGAAATATTATCTGCCGTGGAATGAGGCACGCTCTAAATAGTGCTTTAGTTCCCTGAACTTGCCATTCCTTAGAACCCCAGACTGATTTTGCGTCTACAGTGTCCTTCCATGAGTCGAAACCCTGTTCAGACAGTTGGGAAATAAAGGATGCAGACTATATCTGTTTGGTGTTAGTCAGCATATTTTTCTGTGTAGGTGCAACCTTATAGTAATATGAGGTCGGGTCAGAAATGTTAAACCCTGAAAAATAAGAGAATTTCGATGCAAACGTTTTTGAACTACCTTTTGGTGGTGTTGGGCAATGCTCCGTTTAGTGGTATGTAAAAACATTACGTGGGATACTGGATTTGTGTAAAAAGTGATGACCATAATGATGGTAACAGTACATAGTGTTATAGTCTGATGTGTCTTCTAACATTTCAGTGCTTGAAAATGCAGCGGATTGTTCCAAATCAGACAACATATTATTTACAGTTTCAAAATCCCAATCATCAGAAAATGTACTGGCGGTAATGATATTATTGAGAGAAATTTTAAATAAATGTGGTATTTTCAAAAGTTCAGTAGGGCCAAATACATCATAATCAACCTTGTCCCAAACTATACCATGAGGAATTGGAACAGCTGTAATGTTCACGGAAAACAGGTCTCTTTGTTCATGGTGAGATGGTGTATGAGGTTTCAGGACCAAGTTCACATTTGATGCTGCAGAGCGTTCTGGGAGATTGTTTTTTAAATATACCTTTATTGACGTTTGTGACAAACATTACAAAATCGGCATGTATCATTTCGTATTCATGCATTGAGGCGTAGCAAATCAACATACACATTAGGGTTAATAACCTGGTTACCTTACAGGTATAGACAGCGATCCAACTAACACAAACAATAATTCCACCTTCATGCTTGTTGCCTCGTTGGATTCCAACCCCACAGGTGTGTACTATGGGCCATGCCTCCAAACTTTATAAGCTAACCAGTGTCTACAAATTCCCCCTTCCAACCCCACCCCCTCTCAACTAGAACTCCCCCCCCAGCCCCCTCCATGTCTGGTGTACGGTCTCAGGTTATACATCCTTGTCATTTAACTTCCCAGTCCGTGCCCATTCAATGCCCATTATGTCCGCGATGGCCGGTCCCCTCCCCCCCCCCCGTCTCCTGAATACCATCTGGCCCACTATCTGACTGTGCGCTTCCCCCAGCCTCCTTTCGATCTCCATCTTCATTTTCCATCCCCCCACCCATCAATTCTCCCATCATTGCCCTCCAGGCCTGTAAATCATCTTCTAACTTTTCGTCTCGCCTAGTCTGCTGCATTCGAATCACCTTGGCTGTTGCCCATTATTTCACGTCTCTTACCCATTGTGTTAGTTTGGGCGGTCTGCGGCTCGGCCACAAAATGGTGATCCGTCGCTTCGCAAGCACCAATCCCAGGAGGACAAACTTCCTGCTAAGATTCGTATTCTTAGGTCGGGGCAGCAAACCCAGCAACACCAACAGGATCTCTCCCGCTATCTCCCAACCTGTTACTCCCCGCAACACAGTCAGGACTTCCGTCCATTATCCCTGAAGCGTCGGGCAAGCCCAGACCATGTGAATGAACATAGCTTCCGTCTCCCCACATCTAGGACACTGCCCTGATCGCTCCGGGTAAATCTTATGTAGCAGCTTGGGGGTCAGATACGTCTGATGTAAGTAGTTGAATTGGATTAGTTTGAACCTCGTGTTCGCGCTCACTTGCTTAACCCCTTCATGGATGTTGACCCAGTCCTTTTCAGTAATATGGAGCGTTCTGGGAGATATTTTCCATTTATGAGTAAGCAAAAAACAGTCACTAGGCCAATCCAGAACAGAAAAAACAATATTCCAGATATGATCCAGAGCTGGAGCCAAGGTGATACTAAGTTAGTCTTTTTCACAAAAGTGTAGAATTAATTCATTTGTTGCTTACGGGAAACTGGAGCTGGCTTTGTCTCAGGTTCACTGGGATCAAGAGAGAAGGTATCAAAATCGATGAAGTTGCCAGATGCAGTTCGATCTCTCTTTGGTAGCTCAGCAGGTTTTGTTGAACCGGTAGGTCACTTGTTGAGGCATATTGATGTAGACATCGGTGTTAGGCTGAATTGAAATTTGTCTTTCATTTGTGCTTTGAAGTTCTGTTTCCACAGGAACGAGTTCCATTTCATTGTTGGAAATTCCATCACTTCGTATTGGTGACTCTTCGAATGTTATGAGTCTTTCTGTCTGAACTTCCAGTTTGGTAGCGAGAGGATAGCGTCGGCTACCCAGGAGCCCACGAGGCCTACTATTCAGTATTGGCCATATAGTGTGGTTTGATCAGATCAATGGAGACAAATCTCTTTTCTTTTTTGCCGGCAAGAGGCGGGAGAAGTACTTTTCTTGTTCCTTCGAAAGCCAGGACAGATACTGGCTTTCTGTATGATGGCCCAAATTCTCTCTTGTCCTTGATCTTTTCTCTGACCAGATCCCTGACTTTTGGGATCCAGACAGGTCTTGCCGTGTCTGATTTGACTTCCCCAGTGGTGGTGCTTTTTACTTGCACGTTGCTTAGAAGTGCCCGGGATTCATTCAGGTCCTGTAAAAGAGCAAACATTTATTGATATCAAATGGTTTTTCATCCGCCACTGCGCTTTCATAATCGAGATCAGGTACCCACATTCTCGTCCCAAATAGGACCTCGTGAGGAGTGACACCCCCTAGAGAACTTCTTGGCCTGTTATTGAGGGCTCGTTGTACCCAATATAAGTGATTGACCCAACTACCACCCGAACCTAATACTCTTGCTGTTAAAGATTGCTTTAAGTCTCGTTTTTTCCTCTCCACGACCGTATTTCTCTCGGGATGGTACAGAGAGGAGTACCGCAATGCTACACCCAAACCTTCCATGGCTTCCTTGTAAGCTCTAGAGCTAAACGCGGGGCCATGGTCAGAATGTAATGTGCCAACTGCGTATGTCCCTATAAAGACTCGCAAATATTTTATAACAGTTCGAGCGTCAGCCAAGCGCTGAGGCCATACCCATAGGAATCTAGAGCATAAATCCATTGCCACCAAGATATACTTGTAAGCCCTGTCTGATTGTAGGGGGCTGCAGTACCCAAATAGACACACACAAGTGGTCTGTCTGATATCAGTGATGGTGTCTGCGCTGGACGCGCCACGGTAGAACCCTTTGTCTGCTGGCAGATGTCGCAATTTAAGACAAAATTCTTCGTCTGTTTTGTTAAACCAGGCCACCAATAGCGTTGTTACAGTAAAGAAACGGTCACTGTAATCCCTGCATGTGCAGAACCTAGACCCTCATGTGCAGCTAGTATTAAGCCTAATCTGCTATACATGTTTGGTATTACTCTATCCCCCACTCCTGGAATCTGAGCATACAGAATGTTGTTTGCATCTAACTTGTAGGAGTACTTGAGTGGAAAGCCTTTTGGTAAGGCTGTGATGTTTTTGCGTGAAGCAATGACAGCTATTATTATCTGTCCGTCTATTCTCGTTTTCGAATGAGTGATTGCAGCTACGGCGGCAGTTCGTACTGCCCCCTTCGCGGCCAATGAATTCCCTTCAACGTGAACGCCATCACGTTGGTGTCTCAGCGTGTTTATCAGGTGAGCTCTTGGTAGTTTGTTTTCCAACTCAGCTACCTGTTCCCATAGCATTTTATGCCTAATTGGGCCACCTTTTGACTCTTTAAACCCAGTTTGACCCCAGTAGTGAAGCTATTCATTGTATGATTGGACACAGTAAAAGGAATCACACACAATCAGTGTGTGGAATTCTCGAACCGTATTTATTAGTGCCAGTAATAAGGCTTTTAGTTCTGCCAGCTGAGCCGTACAGTCTCCTAGAGACTGTTTCTTCGTGTCGCTGGGATGGAACTTGCCATCCTGCATACGACCTTTTACAATCACACAAGCGGCGCTGTATTGCTGTTTACTTCCTACGGCCGGCTGAGCAGAACTGTCAGTGTAAATAATGTATTCATACTGATCTAGAGGCATTATTTCATTTGGGAGAGGATATTCTTGTTCATATTGCAGAAATGCTTGTGTTTTTAGACTAGGGTCGTATCTGTATTCTACATCCGTTGCAGTGAGAGAATTAGCCCATTGTATCCATCTTGGATGTAAGGCTTTAGCATTAGGAACGCTTGCCTTTGTAGCGGCCTCTACGGCTGGTACCGGAGTTACGACAATTATTCGTTTCCCCTGAGCCAGTGCTCTTTCTCTTACTACAGCGGTCTCTACTGCTGTCAGTATTTTTTCTGAAGAAGCAAAGCGCATTTCAGCATTTGTGTGCAAGTGTGATTTGTATGTTATGGGTACTGTTTCTCCTTCATTGAAAGTTAGGTAAGTCTACCCAGATTGACCCGCTATAACACGGATCACCAGGTTGCGGACATTTACACTTGTCTGCAAGTGTTTTGAAACCATCATGTCAGCTTGTAGGGAACGAAGGATATCTGTTTTTCATGTGTCCAATGCCTAACTGAGAAATCAGGTCTTAAGTCGTAGAAAGGTTTTACTTTTTGTGCGTAATCTACAAAGTATGTTCTGCCAAAATTTAAAAATCCCAATATGGATTGTAAGTTTTTCAGCAATTTTGGAGGTTGGAGCAGCGCACACTATTCTAAAAAGTTAGCTGCCAGGCTTTTTCCTTCACTAGATAACTCGTATCCCAAAAATAGGACATTGAGGTGGGCTGTTTTCGATTTTTTAAAATTACATTTATAGCCCTCAGCAGCGAACCCCAAAATGATGTTGCTCACCCTGGCCAAGTGATCCTTTAAATCATCATCCATCACGTAAATATCATCTGCATAGGACAATGCTTCTTCATCCAAATTCTGAAGTAATTCTGTTACCCTAGCACTGAACAACCCGGGGCAATTCTTATACCCTTGGGGGAGTCGGCAAAATTGACTCTGAGAACCCAGCGTGGAAAATGCAGTTAAATATCTGCTTTCAGGCGCTATATTTTGGCAGAAGAATCCATTTGAGATATCTAGGGTTTTTTTTCCGCACAATGTTATTCATTAATGCGGCATTGTGTGCATTCTGTATTGCAAATGTTTTAGTGCATGTGTTCAGATGTCTGTAGTCAAAAACTAGATGGTATGAGTTATCGGGTTTCATTACGGGAAACAAAGGATTATTCTTTGAAGAGGTGCAAGTTTCAATTACACCTGGTATTCAAGTTGATCTAAGATCTCCCTGACCTGTTTTTTTGCTTCTTATTTTATTGGGTACTGGCTCTGTGGAGTTGGAATAGTTTTTATTGGGATTGTATGGTGAGGTATCCCACCCAACATGGTTGCGATATAATGTTGGAGCAAGGGCTACCGCCCACTCCTGCGCATATGTGTGTTTTAAGCATATTGGAATGAGGTCGGAAAAAGCAGTTAAAATAACTGTTTCTCCCTTTGGGCAATCCATAACAATTTCAGGCAGCCAATTTTTTCAGCTAAAAGGAAGTCATAGCCATAAGTCAGGTTCGCCCAAAAGAGACCTTTAATTTTTCTGGGTTTGTCCCCCTCCATGTGGAGTGTTATCTCATGTACCTCTGTGGGACACTCACCCTTGTATCCGGTGTTTCCACTGTGATATGCTCATTCAACTCCGCTGTCACCAGGAATTCCATCAGGTTCTGGCGAGTTATTGTTACTTCTGCTGCGCTGTCTAGCATCGTCAGAGCCCATTCCCCATTCAGAAGTTGAGCCCTCAGAATTCTGGGCATGTCTAACTTTAAGACCTGCTACTTTCTTCTTTTTAAATTGAGGTTTTGATTTTGGCTTCTCTTCTTTCTTGGAAGTATAATCTGATGTGCGTGGCGTGTCTCTGGACTTTGTACGCTCTTCTTGTCTGTGCTCTGACCGTCCTTCTCTCTCGGAGTTTCGTGGTGAACCCTGAAAGGAACGAGAGGAGTGTGTACCTATATCCGGATATCCGTCAGGTTTTTTAATGTTATCTCTATTCCTAAGGTTGTATCTCCTTTCGGATTGCTCCTGTTGAGGAGACCCACTCCTGGATTGAGATCTATTTTCTCTAAACTTTTGTTTTTTATTGTTATTATCCCATTTCTTCTTGGAAGAATCTGGTGCTTGCTTGGTGTTCTCTTTTTCAGGACCACCCATGAGTTGAGGTTTTGTTGCTGTAGCTCCCAAACTATCTCTACCTAATTCTAAATAGGTGTCTTCAATAATTTTAGGTAATTCACGTTCCTGCTGTAAAGGAGTGAAATCCCTCAGGCGTTGGCGTATTGCCACTGCTGCTGCCTCCCCTTTTATATTTGCTAATATTATAGCTGATACCTGGGCAAAATTACCTAATAATTTCATCCCTTAGTTCAGAGCAGGTTCTGCTCCATACTCAGTTTGTATTTGTCTTAATACATCTGGTATTACTTCTAATGACGGGATACCATGATTTCTGGTGTATATGGCAGCGAAAACTGTACCCCAAGTGGTACTATCCTCTATCTGGGGAGCTATCCCCATTGGCAAGCAGATTGTTAACATTCTGTGTTTTTCTTGAGGGCTTGTGTGTGGAAATACTGCCTCTAGCTGTGTTATTTTTTGAGCTATCATTGTATCTTTTTACTAAGATACAAGAATAAATGACATATGGGTGCTCACAAAAGAACACTGCAGTACAGGTGAATTGTGACAAGGGTGATTAATGGTGTGCATCTGATATCAGAGAATTAAAAACTGTCACCTGTTTGGTAGTACAGCTTTAACCATATATAACTCCCATGTTGAGTTTACTGTACATAAATTGAAAATTAATGACAGTCAGCAGTTTAATGCATCAACGTTTCGACCACCTACAGACTCCTCAGGGTCTTCATTAGTACAAGGGCTAGGTAGAAAACTATAATGGACAGAATCATTGAGTCAGCCGTTAATAACACAACTAAAATGCAGATTGTAAAAACCCCATGAGAAAAGGCCGTCTTACCCTGGCAGTGAATCTACTACTGCAAAAGGTCCAGAACAGTCAGGACTCCAACAACCCTTCTGAAGACAAGGTACCAGTTGTCAGACTAAAAAGCACAGTTAGCTTAGTTTTTTAGACAATGTGAATTTGAGGCACAATGTACATTAATGTGCGTAGATAGAACTTGTTTTGCGGGATGAGGGTTACAATCCTTTTTTCACTGTTTATAGTGTCCTCACAGTGGGTCAAAACAAATATCATCACACTTATACTCAAACCTAACTGTCGATAAGAAAAGCCAAAAACAATGAAAATTGGGAACAGATATAACTACTAAATGCAGCAGAAAACCTTGAAATAATAGAAATAGTACTGTAAAAACAGACGGTCATTGTAATAAAAACAAAAACAGCACTAAAACAGTCTCGGTGGAATCCCATAGCATATGATAATAACTTTTTTTATTATTTCACCATCTATTAAGGCTTGTTATTTTATGTCGATTTGTATAGCGCACTAATAACCCATGACGATATCCAGGCGCTTAAGCAGGTGTGTAGGCATGTGGTCTCCATAGAGATATTCGAAGAGCCAAGACTTCAGCTTCTTGCAGAACTCCAGAAGTGAGGAGGAGGCTCAGATATGTTGTAGGAGGTCGTTCCATATTTTGGGTGCGATGTAGGTGAATGAGTGACCTGCTGCTCTTCTTTTGTGGATGACTACAACTCCCAGGAGGCAGGAATCACTGAGCAATAATGTGACTCACTGTGAGGACACTGTAAACAGTGAGAAAGGATTATAATCCTCATCCTGTGATCAAGCCCAGTTCAGGCTGAAACAGATTTGGGGGGGACTTTGCACCATGTGATTTCACCTAGTTAAAATCTTTTGAAAACCAAATAACAGAATGTGGGTCATCTGTTGTTGTGATACAGCAACACTTGGTGGTTTGTTAGTTAAAGGCTAATTCTGTCGGGTCATGCACCCTCACGAAGAGCTCCACTCTCTTGGAGGATTACAACTTGGAGTTTGTGTACATATATGTATATGTATGTATATATATATATATATATATATATATATATATATATATATATATCCTCCCGGCTCGGGTTACAGCCGCCGCAACTCCAAAACAGAGGGTGCGTCGTTGAGAACGGACCACCACAGCAAGGTCCGGTAAAATTTGCAAGCACCTCGAAAAACAAGGGATGACGATGCCGTGTTCTGTCCAAAATTCATTTATTCAGTCAGCTGGTAGGACGCGTTTCGCCTGTCCAGCAGGCTTGATCACCAACAACTTAACCGTTTCACAACAGCCATTTTAAATAAAGTGCTCATGACATGTCATATGACCCGACTGCCAAGAAAGTGTATTAAACGAAAGACTAGTAGTTTTTTGTATCATTTCATGATAAAAGAAGTACTTTTCCTCGCACCTTCACAATTATACAAAATATTTTACCGTGCGTATTTGAGGTGCAAACATTAATATATATGTAAGCAATCACATTCTTTCTCATGCCGCTGCCTGCTCGAATTAAACATAAAAAACAGCACATGCACTCGGTCCAACATTATTACATATCACTATCCAGGGGCAAAAAATACATTATGATTTAACGGTCTCCCATTTTAGCGTTCCCATAAATTGTTCCTTTATTCTACTATCGGTAAAAGGGAACCATACGTGATTCGCAACTGCATGCTGGGAAAACTTTAACGCTGTAGTGGAAAATTCAACCCAAGTGGGTTAACAAGTTCCGATCACTTACAATTCCTCGCAATGTATATATAAATGTACTTGCGCCCAAGTGGGCAATTATTAATTTTTGCAATCTCTACCTGCTTTCAAACATACGTGCTTAACACCCTGTGACAAACTTAACAAACAAAAAAACTTGGTTTTTTTTGTTTTTGTTTTTTTAAATAGGATTCAAAGAGGTTGCCTAATATTTTTCCATAATAAAAAAATCAGCGATACATTTAAAGAGGATTTACAAATGTGTAATCAAATCTTCTTCAATATTCAATCCTGTAGGGGTTCGTGTGTTTAATTCCAAAATATAACAGGACTCGAGCTTTCTGAGCTTTTTTTCTCGATTTCCCCCTCGCATGCTTGGCGGGATACAATCAATTGCGTAGTACGATAAACCTTGTACATTTTTCTCATGGTGGGACTCAAAATGACGCGCCACTAGGTAGGCTCTATCCCCATTACGGATAGCTCTAAGATGTTGCAGCACCCTTTTATGGACTGGATGGATTGTGCTGCCTACGTACCTCAAGCCACAAGGGCATTGTAGGACGTAGACTGCATAATCTGTTTTACAGGAAAAGTACCCTTTGATCTTTTTCTCTCTTTTTGAGAGGACCAACACATATGACTGAGTGTTTTTCCCGAAACCGCAGGCTTTGCACTTAGTGCATTTAATGAAGCCCTCTTTTCGTTTGAGCCATGTGGCTGTGTAGCTGCCCTGTTGTTTTTTAGGTACCATGTTGCTGACTAACATCTGTTTGAAAGATCGTGCTCTTCTAAACGTTATTGCTGGTCTTTTCTGGACTAGTTTCCCCAATAGCGGATCATTACGTATTAGATGCCAATGTTTATTTAGTATGTTCCTGACTTTCCCATGTTGGCGATTAAAGGCGGTAATCAGTCTCACTTGATTCTCTTGGGCCTTTTCTCGTTTAATTTTACTCTGGCTTGCGCTAAAAAGAATATCTTCTCTAGATCTCTTTTTTGCTTTGCTGGTAGCAGCTTGTACGTTAAACTCTGAATAGCCTCTTGCTCTGAACCGAGATCTCAAGTCATTTAATTCACTGTCTAGAACATCCTGTTCACTACAGTTGCGAATTGTCCTCAGACACTCTCCATAGGGTATACTTCTTATCAAGTTCTGAGGATGGAAACTCGTTGCGTGCAGCAGCGTGTTCCCCGCTGTAGGTTTCCTATAGAGTTTTGTGTGCAAGTTGGAGTCTTTAACATAAATAGTTAAATCCAGGAAGTTTACGGAGGTGTCACTAATAGTACTTGTGAACTTCAGATTTAAAACGTTCACCTGCAATTTTTTAATAAAGTTTTTTGTTGACTACTCAGTCCCTTTCCATACGACGAAAAGATCGTCGATGAACCGACTCTAATGTAGTAAATTTTCTTCCCACTCTGTCTGAAAGGCGACCCGGACCACCTGCTCTTCCCACCAGCCCATATGCAGATTCGCATAGCTGGGTGCGAAGCAGGTGCCCATCGCCAATCCGCAGATCTGATGAAACAACTCATCGTTAAACAGGAAGTAATTACTCTTCAGGCAGACTGAGATCATGGCAAGCAGCATCTGAGTATGTGCCCATAGTTTAATATGGCGATTACTTAGAAAATGCTTGATAGCCTTTAACCCATCCTCATGTCTGATGCTGGTATATAACGTGGTGACATCAATTGTTACCAGCAGCAGATCTTGTTCCCAGGGAAGATCATAGATTTTCTTCAAGAAGTCCCCTGTATCCTGGATGTAGGAGGGAGGGTTTTTACCAAAGGGCACAAAAAAGAATCTATGAACTTGGAGGTGTTCTCAAATGCTCCGCCTATAGCGGAGATAATGGGGCGACCTGGGGATTCTCAAGGCTCTTATGCACTTTTGGAATCAGATAAAATACTGGCACCACTGGATTATCAACTTTCAAAAATAAAAGTTCAGACAGAGTGGGAAGAAAATGTACTACATTGGAGTCGGTTCATCGACGATCTTTTCGTCGTATGGAAAGGGACTGAGGAGTCAGCAAAAAACTTTATTAAAAAATTGCAGGTGAACGTTTTAAATCTGAAGTTCACAAGTACTATTAGTGACACCTCCGTAAACTTCCTGGATTTAACTATTTATGTTAAAGACTCCAACTTGCACACAAAACTCTATAGGAAACCTACAGCGGGGAACACGCTGCTGCACGCAACGAGTTTCCATCCTCAGAACTTGATAAGAAGTATACCCTATGGAGAGTGTCTGAGGACAATTCACAACTGTAGTGAACAGGATGTTCTAGACAGTGAATTAAATGACTTGAGATCTGGGTTCAGAGCAAGAGGCTATTCAGAGTTTAACGTACAAGCTGCTACCAGCAAAGCAAAAAAGAGATCTAGAGAAGATATTCTTTTTAGCGCAAGCCAGAGTAAAATTAAACGAGAAAAGGCCCAAGAGAATAAAGTGAGACTGATTCCCGCCTTTAATCGCCAACATGGGAAAGTCAGGAACATACTAAATAAACATTGGCATCTAATACGTAATGATCCACTATTGGGGAAACTAGTCCAGAAAAGACCAGCAATAACGTTTAGAAGAGCACGATCTTTCAAACAGATGTTAGTCAGCAACATGGTACCTAAAAAACAACAGGGCAGCTACACAGCCACATGGCTCAAACGAAAAGAGGGCTTCATTAAATGCACTAAGTGCAAAGACTGCGGTTTCGGGAAAAACACTTAGTCATATGTGTTGGGCCTCTCAAAAAGAGAGAAAAAGATCAAAGGGTACTTTTCCTGTAAAACAGATTATGCAGTCTACGTCCTACAATGCCCTTGTGGCTTGAGGTACGTAGGCAGCCCAATCCATCCAGTCCATAAAAGGGTGCTGCAACATCTTAGAGCTATCCGTAATGGGGATAGAGCCTACCCAGTGGCGCGTCATTTTGAGTCCCACCATGAGAAAAACGTACAAGGTTTATCGTACTACGTAATTGATTGTATCCCGCCAAGCATGCGAGGTGGAAATCGAGAAAAAAAGCTCAGAAAGCTCGAGTCCTGTTATATTTTGGAATTAAACACACGAACCCCTACAGGATTGAATATTGAAGAGGATTTGATTACACATTTGTAAATCCTCTTTAAATGTATCGCTGATTTTTTTATTATGGAAAAATATTAGGCAACCTCTCTGAATCTATTTAAAAAAAAAAAAAAGTGTTTTTGTTTGTTAAGTTTGTCACAGGGTGTTAAGCACGTATGTTTGAAAGCAGGTAGAGATTGCAAAAATTAATAATTGCCCACTTGGGCGGAAGTACATTTACATATACATTGCGAGGAATTGTAAGTGATAGGAACTTCTTATCCCACTTGCGTTGAATTTTCCACTACAGCGTTAAAGTTTTCCCAGCATGCAGTTGCGAATCACGTATGGTTCCCTTTTACCGATAGTAGATTAAAGGAACAATTTATGGGAACGCTAAAATGGGAGACCGTTAAATCATAATGTATTTTTTGCCCCTGGATACTGATATGTAATAATGTTGGACCGAGTGCATGTGCTGTTTTTATGTTTAATTCGTGGGTACTAAATTCTTAGGCAATCGAGTAGAGATAAACAACACAATATAGTTCCATTTTTCAAAATAAGCGATTAATAAATCAAATCAAATTATGAAACACAGTATAACAGCTCACAACTAATTAAAATCTTTTTTTCTTTATTGTAAAAGATAGCTAATCTTTTTTAAAACATGAGATCTTTTACATACATACACAAAATTAAGAAGACCATACATCAAATGTTAAAATCTAATATCACTAGTCATATCCTTCATTTGCAAACCAATGCAACATCTAAGTGTAATATAGTGACAAAAGAATATAATATTATAACAAAAATCAACAATTCATAAAATACAATAAGGAAATAAAAAGGTTTGTGGCACAGAATCGTCTTCGACGCGCGTTTCGGCGCACTCGTGCCTTCGTCAGGAAAGCCACACGATTTCTTAGGACTGAAAAATAGCTGCTTTTATATATTACGTCGGCTTCTATTGAAGTTATAAATGATTTCTTTAATATCGTGATTGATAGCCGATCGTCACTGGCATATGCGACTTATGTTTATAGAGATAGACAATGAAGAAACGATAAAAGCAGGTTTCGTCTGGCTAAAAATGTCAGTAGGTGTGACATAGGTAATGAATTCGATGTTTCTATCTCTAGATAATGAAGATAGGACTTTAATTTGTGTGTATTCCGAATCTTCAGTTTGAATCTAATGATGAAAGACCACGACCAAAAAGGCGCCTCCGCGTCGTCTTGCTGTCGGAAACTTCCTTGATCAAAGTCCTATCTTCATTATGTAGAGATAGAAACATCGAATTCATTACCTATGTCACACCTACTGACATTTTTAGCCAGACGAAACCTGCTTTTATCGTTTCTTCATTGTCTATCTCTATAAACATAAGTCGCATATGCCAGTGACGATCGGCTATCAATCACGATATTAAAGAAATCATTTATAACTTCAATAGAAGCCGACGTAATATATAAAAGCAGCTATTTTTCAGTCCTGAGAAATCGTGTGGCTTTCCTGACAAAGGCGCGAGTGTGCCGAAACGCGCGTCGAAGACGATTCTGTGCCACAAACCTTTTTATTTCCTTATTGTATTTTATGAATTGTTGATTTTTGTTATAATTGTATATTCTTTTGTCACTATATTACACTTAGATGTTGCATTGGTTTGCAAATTAAGGATATGACTAGTGATATTAGATTTTAACATTTGATGTATGGTCTTCTTAATTTTGTGTATGTATGTAAAAGACCTCATGTTTTAAAAAAGATTAGCTATCTTTTACAATAAAGAAAAAAGATTTTAATTAGTTGTGAGCTGGTATACTGTGTTTCATAATTTGATTTGATTTATTAATCGCTTATTTTGAAAAATGGAACTATATTGTGTTGTTTATCTCTACTCGATTGCCTAGGAATTTAGTACTCACAATTGCTGTTGCCCTGTCCGAGGAATTGTTATATCTACCTTACAGGGGGTCCTTGTTATTCTCAAAGAGTTTGTTTAATTCGAGCAGGCAGCGGCATGAGAAAAAATGTGATTGCTTACATATATATTAATGTTTGCACTTCAAATACGCACAGTAAAATATTTTGTATAATTGTGAAGGTGCGAGGAAAAGTACTTCTTTTATCATGAAATGATGCAAAAAACTACTAGTCTTTCGTTTAATACACTTTCTTGTTAGTCAGGTCATTTGACATGTCATGAGCACTTTATTTAAAATGGCTGTTGTGAAACGGTTAAGTTGTTGGTGATCAAGCCTGCTGGACAGGCGAAACGCATCCTACCAGCTGACTGAATAAATGAATTTTGGCCAGAACACGGCGTCGTCATCCCTTGTTTTTCGAGGTGCTTGCAAAATATATATATATATATATATATATGTTACAGGGCTGTTATAGTTAGGCTCAGATTTCACTCGTACAAACCAGTGCAATTTAGCAGTTATAGTTACCTGAGCTAACTGTAATTTAAACCCCCGCAATGTACTGCTTATGACCTTACATATTACATCACTCATGACATGGTCAGTGACATCACTGATGACATCTCAAATGGCATCACCGATGACATCACCAAGTGAGTGTGTTTTTAAGAGTTTATGGGTGTTAAACATATATACTAACCTACTACAAAAGTTAAATTAGTATACTAGGTGCACTACTACTGAGTGATACTACTTCTAACATATATTATGTGAGTGGCTATGTAACTGTATTCATGTGTATGTGGCTGTATGGGTGTACAAGTGGGTAGGTGTGTGAGTAGCTGTGTGGGCGATTGAGATGCTGAGTGAGGGACTGTATTGGTGAGTGAGTGGGTGTGTCATTGGTTGTATGGGTGAGTGAGTGGCGGTGTGAGTGGTTCTATGGGTTGGTTAGAGGGTGTGTAGTGACTGCATTGTTGAGTGAGTGGATGTCTGAAAGTGAGTAGGTGTCTGAATGGCTGTGTGAATGACTGGGTGTCTAAGTGGCTGTATGGGTGAGTGACTGGATGTTTGGTTAAGTGAGTTGGTATGCGAGTGGCTGTATTGGAGAATAATTGTCTGTGTGAATGGCTGTATGGTGAATGAGCAGATGTGCGAGTGCTTGTATGGGTATGTAAGTTGATGTGTGAGTGACTAGCTAAATAAATGGGTGTGTGGGTAGCTGAATGGGTAAGTGTTTGGCAATGTGACTGGCTGTACGGGTGAGTGACTGGTAGTATGAGTGGCTGTATGGGTGAGTGAATGGGTGTGTGAGTGGCTCTATGGAGGATTGAGTGGGTGTGTCATTACTTGTATGGGTCTGTGACTGGGTATCTGAGTGGTTGTGTGGGTGTGTGAGTGGACATACAAGAGGTTGTATGGGGGTGTGAGTTGGAGTGTGAGTGGTTCTGTGGATGATGTCATCAGTGATGTCATTTGAGATGTCATCTGTGATGTCACGGACCATTTCATCAGTTATGTGAGGTCATAAGCAGTGCATTGTGGGGGCGTAAGGTATAATTAGCTCAGGAAAGTATAACTACTGAATTTCACTGGTTTTGATGAAGTGAAATCTGAGCCCACCTATAACGTCCCTGTAACCTTTGCTTTCTTTCACTAAATCTCTAAGGTTTTTCTAATTATATTTCCAAATTATAACTTCCCTGTAACCTTTGTTTTTTTAAAGTTACTTTCTAAGGTTTTGCAAATTCAATTTCCTAACTATAATGTCCCTGTAACGTTTGGTTTTAGAAGTGAATTTTTATGTTTTTTTAACTAGCAGTCACATTTGCAAAGTCAGGTATCCCACTGTACGGGACTAAATTGAGGTAACAGGAGGGCTTTCTGCCCCCCCAGTCCCTCAGCATCCAAAAGGACTTCATCCCTCAACTAGTAGTGCATCAGGAGGCATGTTTGCAGAGTGGTGGAGAAAGGGGGCATGGCCTCTGAAGACCTCTCAGCAATCCCGCTGTGTGGGAGTTACTGTAGGTAACAGAAGGGGTAGTTGGCCCCCATGGACCCTCAGCAGCCAAGGGGACTTCATCCCCCAACCAGTTGTGCGCGAGGAGGTGCATTTGCAGAGTGGTGGAGAAAGGGGGCGTGGCCTCTGACAACCTCTCAGCATGCCCGCTGTGTGGGACTTACTGGAGGTGACAGGAGGGGTAGTTGGCCCCAAAGGACCCTCATCAGCCAAGGGGGCTTCATCCCCCAAATAGTAGTGCGCCAAGAGGTGCATTTGCAGACAGGTGGAGAAAGGGGGTGTGGCCTCCGACAACCTCTCAGCGATCCCACTGTGTGGGACTTACTAGAGGTAACAGGAGGGGTAGTTGGGCCTCAAGAGCCAAGGGGACTTCATCCCCCAACTAGTAGTGCGCCAGGAGGTGCATTTGCCGAGTGGTGGAGAAAGGGGGCGTGGCATCCGGAGAGGTCTCAGCAATCTCTCTGTGTGGGACTTACTGGAGGTGACAGGAGGGCTTGCAAGCCCACCATGGAATCTCAGCAGCCAAGGGGACTTCATCCTCCTACCAATAATGCACTAGGAGGCGCTTACAGAGTGGTGGAGAAAGGGAGGCGGGGCCTCTTGTCACTTGTCAGATAGTTTTTTTAAAACGTATTAAGGGAGGGGAGTTGCGTGGACCCCTTTCCCTGGGCCTGGGGACCCTATCTCCTGGGACAGGCCTTTTTTGAATGGGGGAGGGGTGCTGCATGCCCCCCCTCCCCAGGCCCCATTCCCCGGCCTTTTTTATTATTATTTTTTTAAGATTAAAGGGAGGGGGGCTGAGCGGCCCCTCTCCTGGGCCGATTTCAGCCCCGGAGACCCCATCCCCGGGGCCTGGCCTTTTTCGTTTTTAAATAAGGGGAAGGGGCCACGAGGCCCCCACCCTAGCCGTTTGCTGTCCCGGGACCCCATCCCCCAGGGCCCAGCCTCTACTGTGGGTGCCTTGGTCCCACCCAGGGCACCCACTCACTAATGATGGGGACCAAGGGGGGAACCTGAAGCCCCCCATGGTCCTTGCCAGCTCCCCACCTCCTGCAGGAACCAGCATTGATTTTACAGAAAGGGAGCTGCTAGACATGCAGCTCTCTCTGTGAAAGCAATTTTGCTCCAGTTCTAGTAAACAAGAGCATTTTCAAAGCTTTCGCTTCTGGAAGCAGAGCGTTTGCTATGGCTTGGCGGGACTGGTAAAGCTCCAGCCAATCCATAGCAAACAGCTATGACCCGGGGGTGGGCAACCCGGAACATAGCAGAAGCCGCTCCTGGGTGGTGGTGGTCCCCAAGGCAATCTATAGCTCCAAGTGTGGGGGCTGCGTGGTCCCCTTCCTTCTTGATTTTGCCCTGGAGAAGTGGCAGTCATCGGGGCTGTGGGGCCGTCCGTGTGGTCCCCTTGCATTAATTAGAATTAAAGCCCCGGGGAGGTGGCACCCCCCCTTGCATTTTTTCAGGTAAAGCCCGAGGGAGGTGGCGATTCCCAGGGGTGCGGGGGAGTCTGAGAGCCCCCCCATTTAAAAAGAAAATTAGCCCTGTGGAGGTGGTGGGATCCGGGGCAGGCCATACTGGCCTCCCCTGGATTCAATTACAAAGAATCCCCAGGGAGATGGTGGTCCTCAGGGCAATATTAAGCCCCAGGAGGGGGGGCTCTGGGGCCCCTCTCCCTTATTAAAAAAATGCCCCCAGGTCCCGGCCCACCCAGGGGCGATAGTTAACCAAGTACGCAAGACAGCACATCTTAATTTTCCTAATTTTGTTTTTAAAAAAATGCTTTTTTTTCCCTGCGGGGCCCTCTTGGATTCCCCAAAAAAGCCCAGGGGGTCCTGGTATTCTTACCCTGCCCTCTTCTCTTTTATGTTTTTTTCTGTGACTCGGTTCTAGCCGAGTCACAAGATGGCTGTCAACACTTCCTGGTTTGAAGTGTTGGCAGCCAATTATTATTATTATTATCAATACTTATAAAGCGCAACTTACACCCTACGGGTACCCTGGCGCTGTGATAAAAAGTGTCTGGCTGAGCGTAGCTACAGGTGAGGAAGTACCCTTATCAAGAAAAACTAACAGGATGTCAGAGAACATGCTCGAGGATAGAGCCAAGTTTTTATCCTTTTCCTAAATTGCAGGAGATCGTCTACTTGTCAAATGGTAATTTGTTCCAGAGACGAGAGGCGGCCGTGCTAAAAGCCCTGTCTCCTGATTTCTTTTTCATAACCCTAGGCACCTTCACCAACTTAGCCGAAGAGGAGCGGAGCGTTCGAAGGGGAGCGTACCATGTGAACTTCTCCTGCAAAGGTTTAGGTCCATGGCCGTGCAGGGCCTTAAACACTTTACAAAGTGCCTTAAATTGTATCCTCTGCAGGATTGGAAGCCAGTGCAACTCAGAGAGTGCCTGGGATGCAGAGGAGTGGCGTGATCTCGATAACGCCAGTTTAGCCGCCATGGTCTGTATTCTCTGTAATCTCTCAATCAGATACTGTGGTGATTCCAGTAGTAGGGCATTACAATAGTCCAATCTGCTAAGGATAGAGTTCCGAACTATCAACGTTCTAATCTGTTTGGAGAACATTGGGAACATTTTCCTGGAAGCTCTAATCAGAGTAAAGCAGTTCCCGACTATTTTGGCAGCCAATCAGATCTCAGCACGAGATTGGGAGGGGTTGCGGATCCTCCACATCCCTATATATATATATATATATTTGGATTTTCCTGAATATTTAGAAAAATACTGAACGGATTTACACCAAATCACAAAAAGGCACTTCCCTGGACCAGTATTTACCTTTCTGCCAAATTTGGTGTAATTCCATTCAGCAGCTTAGGATGTAGCTGTGTCTAAAGGTCCTATGGGATTTAACATGGGACACACACATTTTTTGAACCCCCCCCTTTTTCTCTGCCCCCGCTTGACGGATCACTCTGATACTTTCCATGCGCAAGAAGAATCAGGAGGGCATTTTTATTTGAAAAATTTCGTGAAGATTTGTCAAACGGCTCCAAAGATATAGGCAAGTCAAAAAACACTTTTCCTATGGAAACTAGGTCGTAACTATAACTACCTACTGGTGACATATATATATATATATATATATATATTTTTTTTTTTCAACAACCTCTGGGTAGCAGGAATATTGCCCGCCGTTTAACAGTCTCAGTTACTGGTCCTCACCAGTATTGTAATTCTAATATAATATACTAAATTTACTGAGTGTTTACCAACAACAAACATTAAACATTCTTGAGATGGTTTCTTTTGTTATTCTTTATTCATGTTCTCTTGATGTATCATGATTATACAGCAATACTGCTGACAGCCAACACTTGTTTGGCGCACACTCGTGCTTCTTCAGGGCTGTCACAAACAGAAATACATATCAGTTCCTTTAAATAAAATGTTAAAAAATGTTTTACATATATATTACATACTTGTGGTGTATACAATAACCTCTTCTATACACCATCAGTTCCTTTAAATAAAATTTAAAAACAAATTGTGCATATGTATTGCACACTTGTAGTGTATACAGCAACCTCTCCTATACAGCATCAGGATTCTACTTTTGCAATATTTCTCTTTTCATAAATCATATGTTTTGCCTAAAACATAGACAACTTTGTTTGCTTTCATATATACAGGTAAATATCAAGTTCCTATTTTACAGTACAAATTCAACTTTACTCATTTCTATACCTAAAGGGTTTCTTTCCATATAACTTTCAATTCCATATCCTCCCTTCTCATTTTCGATTTAAGTTATGTCAGCAGTGAACCCTTTAAATCTCGCTGTTTCATTAGTGTACTTAATTTCAAGATAATTTACCTTATGCTTTGTGTTTCTGTTCTTGTGGTATTTAGAATATTATCCCTTATTTATTTCTCAAAGATAAATCTCAGGCTCCAATCGAAATAAATCTCCCATTTATGTCATCCTCTGTAATTAATGGAAATAAAAGAAAGTGAAGAAATGCTCGGTGCTTTATTCACGTAATATACATTGTACGTGTTCTCTTAAATTATGTGTTTCACACTTACTCTTTCTAGATGGTGGTCATTTCTCCCTTCTTTTTTTCTTCATATTTATTTACTCTGCACCTCCCATCTGGTTTACTTAGTATTCATAATATAGTTTCCATAGTGTAGCATGCGATTACCTGAATACAAATAATTGAAGGACTCTCATTACGTGCCCTATGTTATGCTTTCTTTCTATTGTTTCCACTCTTACTTTTTGTCTACAATCACTTTTCAGCGTAGATCTGATCGGTTTACTTCATCAAACATGGGATGCTGAAAAAATAGTGAATACCAATCTTTAATAATTTAGACCCCGCAATTCATTCTTATCTTGTAAATTAAGTACCTTACTATATTATAACTTAAAACACTCTGTGGAAGTTTTTAAATCTATTAAGAAATTAATTTTGTGGAAATAAGTTGCCTTCGTTATCCCTCCGGGGGGTGGTGATATTTCAATCTACCTATTACTCCGTAGTCCAGAAATGTTCATCTAGTTACTATATTGGGATAATATAGCTTTTAGTTCTATTCAAGCTTTTAAGTGTTTAGAAATGTTCCAGACACTTAAGCCTTGAAATGACTGAACACATTTAAGTGATTGAAAATACACAATGTCAGCAAATTCCTCAGGGCTTACTCGGAGTCGGCCATCTCCAAAATATTGTGTATATAGTGCATCCCCGGTTACGCCCATTGCAAACCACAGAAGTCTTGTCTTTCTAAATATTAAAACTTAAAAATGAAAAGTAAAAAGGAAAAGAAAATCGGTTCCGTCATCCTACTACGAAGACTGATTTTTACATCTTATTAAATAGGCTCCTGTCGTACTAAAAAATCATTTTAGATATGCGAGATGCACTTTGTCCAAAAGAAAAACCCATTCTTTGTCCAATAGATTTCTGTCTGGCTCTTTGTGTGTAGCATCTACACTGTGTGATCTTCGTGGCATCTCTACCGTAAAGAAAATAAAAATTGCTGACAACCTGCCCACTGCACCTCTGTTAGACTGCAAATTATTCTTTACTTGAACTATCTGCTATTGATACTCACCGCAGCTTTATTTCCGTCACGTTCGTTCTCCAACCCACTCGAGGTGCTTTCCAAAAGAGGGTAACTGGGTCCTCTATTCATACTCCACCCTTGAGTTCATTGTTTGCACCTGGCTTTTCACGCGCGTTTTTCTTATGTAAAGTTTCCCTGACTATTTAATGAGTGCTGCCTACAGCAAACCTCAGCTTTACGCATTTCTTTAGGGTAAATTCGGGGATTTGTCTGTTGCTGACCTGGGTCTCACCTGATTTCAACGGCGGTGCGAGAGTGCCGCAAATGCAGGGCCGTTTCTAGGTGTTTTGCCGCCCTAGGCAAGAATTGAAGAATGCCGCCCCCTCCCTTTTACTACCATCACTCTCTCCCCCATTGTCATCCAGGCCTCTGCAGTTTCTCACTCTCTATACGCTTTCATTCTTTCTCTTCCAACATCTCTCTGAAATGGCCCATAAGCACGCCGGGTCGTGCATTGTTAAAATCTACGGAAATATCACAGTCTTCAGGAATGCAATATAGAGTAAAACGTGTGAAATGTAAACAGGCGCTGCGTCGGTGTCGTGGATTGCCTTTAGGGTGTTAGTTATTCTTCAGCAATCGTTTAGCACTCTTTGAGAACTTCAACTGCCAGTTACAGTGGCAACTCTGCTCGTTTTGCTGCAGAGTAGACTGGCCTTGGTGATTGGCCCATCCCTATACCAGGCTGTCATCTCATCATCTTCCATCTCATCAAAGGGTGAGCTCAGGAGCCTCTCTGACCTCACTCAATCCTGTGACATGATGTGAGAGGGTACAGAGAAAAATCTAGAAGTGAAAAACTGAACTCTGCGCAGTGAAGACAGACAGATGACAGCTTTCAGTTACCTGCCTCAGAGCCTGAGCCTGGAAGTAACTGCATGCCTGCATGAGGGTCCAAGCAGCAGCAGCTGAGGAGCAGTAGTGGACTGATGCTGGCAGCTGAAGCCAGGAAAGTTGGAAAAAAAAACTGTCTATGTGTGAGAGAGACAGTGAGTGCATGTGTGATTGTGTGTATGTGTGAGAGACAGAGAGAGAGAGATAGAATGTGTCTGTGTGAGCATGTGAGCACGTGTGTTTGTGAGTGGAAATGACACATTTCTCGCAATGGCATATGTAAAGTAATTCTTGGCAAAATTCTGGCACTGGCATACTAGATGTAATTGTTAACATAAGGGAATACACCCAATTCATATTAGGTGCACCAATTGACATACACAGTGTATCCACTGCACATTTTGAATAAATGGGGTCCACGCCTGGGGAGCATTAGGCTGCACTGGCTTGGCACACCAATGGCTTTTGAGCCAATCAGTGTAAAATTTGACCCCATATCATTCAAAATTTTCCCAGTGGAGAATCTCCCAGAGCCCTTATAGCAGAAGTCTATGAATATGATTGAACCCTGCACTGCTACCATCGATGCTGTTCCTGTTCGCTGTGCCTTTCGCACATAGTTGTGCCTTTTCATGTGGTGCTGTGGCTGATATTGAGGCAGTAACTGGACATTGGGGCTGTAATTGGACAGCATAGCACGGTCATCTGGAAAATTATATATGCCCCATGGTATATGATAGCCACATCCTTGTTATAATTGCAGATCTGTTGGAATATGTATAATAACTCAAACAGACTTGTACCTCCTTTAGCATTTTTGTTATTTTATTGACCAGGGATTTAATTTTGCTCTTCAGACCATAAGTTGCCGCTTATTGCTCACCTGCTGCTGAGCCAATATATGCCAGGTCTGATTAATATTTCATGCAGAGGTTAGTAGGGAGGTCGTCGAGGCGCTGGGTGTTTATTAAAGAAGGCCACGGCTCCTTAGCCGATGCGGTACATCTTAATTGAAGCAGAACGCGTAGTAGTACCGAGTTCAGTTGGCACCTCCCTAGGGCCCTGCAAATAGAATTTGAAGCCATTATCTTTATCGAATCCGGCGCGGTCTTGATACGGCACCTTTAGTTCCCTCCTGGGAACACTGTTATTTTTTTCCGATTCCCTCCACTGGAGCCGACCGCCCCCAAATAGCAGCGTTTATTCGGAGTGTTAGAGCTGTTGATCCAGCGCAATATTAGCAAACAGCATTCATACACTAGATACTCACTTGGGCCCATACATTCATACTACGCTAATACTTACGTTGGGTTTTATCAGTTGTTACTCTCTATCAAAATCCCTGCTACCAATTACCTTCTGATTGAAGAGTAATGACTTACCAATGAATCCTTTGCTAATTGGGAAGTTTAAAATGAGTGACATTCATTATAATACAAAATCATGAAATAACCACTGAGTCAGAAAGTTTTAAAATATTTATCTAAAGATTTAGCAGAGTAAAATACAGAGCCACATGGTACTTAATCGCAATACCCAAGATTAAGCATAGAAATGATTATTGCTAATCAATGACGGTGTTTAAAGAAAAGGAGAAGATAGAGACAGCAGCGCAACTAAAAGTTGCATTATATTTACCTAAGTGCGAGAACCAAACCCCTTAGCCAAGGAGTTAAAGAATAGGATCCAGGAAGGATGAAGAGCAAAGACCTCCTCCAGGATCAGGACAGGACCGGTAACCTCTCTACAACGACGCCTGCGTCGTTCCCCTCTCTGATACTCGGCTTCTCCTCGATTCTCCCGTGCCTTCCTTCTAATGGACTCTGCCGCCCCCTCCTCAGGACCTCTTCTGGACAGGGACTCGGTCTGCAATCGGTCAGCTTGGCGGTATGGAGCTAAGCGCGCTCTGGCAGCATGGACGCCTGTTCTTCATGAACGCATGCTCTCATGGAATCTTGCTCTCCTGTGCTTCAAGACTTCCGACTAAACTAATTAACTAATTCTATATCTATTATACCCTTCTACGCCCATGTACCTCCCCTTAATGTTGCTAAAATATGGGACCACTACTTCTGATTGGACAGGGACAGGGGGTGGATTCTCGCACCATATCCATTTGGCTTAAATTGTAAAGCCTATTGTCTTTACGTTCCCACCCCTTCAAATTAATACATTCGCTTTATTTCCCACCCGTCTCATGACAAATGTAAACCAATTTTCATAGACATTGTATCAATGTGCAACAGGAAAGCCAAAATACAGCATCTTCGCCCATCGGGTCGCGGCCTTGGACTTCGTCCAGGTTGACTTCATTTGGCAGGCACACAGGACACATGCGCAGAACCATTTGCCTCTCGACTTTCAGAACACCAACCCAGGCCCAAGTTTACGAACTAATAAAAGTGCAAGAAGAAAATATTAGAATCACAAATAAAATGTTTCACTGTATACCCACTTTTTCTATTCTATTCCCATTTAATTATATATTCTAACCCGCGTTAGTAGCGTTAGGAAACGACAATTTAGTAATGACATGAGAGCAAGCTGAAGCATGTGAAAACATCAAGCAGCCATTTTAATGCACACTGCGCAGAAGCAGAAGTTTCCCACCAAGCAAAGAAAGACGTCACACCATGTGATATGGTTGCGACATGCGCATTGAGTTTTCCCGCGCATAGCGGCCATTTTGAATTACAAACAAGCGTTATTCATTAGTAAAACACATAGGCAAGCATCCCTTTCTTTTGTGTCGTGAATGCAAAGGTTAGTATTAACAATACAAGTTTAATAAATTAATACTGTGAGGAGGATTGAATACAAGCAAGTTTCATTTATGAAACCTTGCTCCATCAATCCCCTCTCTGATGGCGTTTCTGAGCCATCAAAAAACATTACCCTCAATCAGATGCCAACTTCTAGCAAATTACTTCATTCTCATCTTTATTCTTTCTATTTTTACAATCTCCTTTAAATTTCTTGTATAATTCACTTCTCTACTCTTCAAGTTTGATTTCATCTACCTTTCGTTTCTTTCCTCTTCCTGTCACCTTATATGTTCCATTCCTTTTACAGCATTTGCACCATATTGTTATTGCCAAAATTATTATTGCTATCCCTGCTAAGGGTACTAATATTTGACCTATAAGTCCTTTCCCTATATTAGCAAACCAGGTTCCAATTGACGATATACTATTTGTCAATCTTTCCCATACACTATCAACTTCCAGTGGTTTAAGTTCTTTCTCAAGTTTAGTTATATTCTGTATATACGTTCCAATTTCTGCACTCTTATCAGGAATATAAGTGCAACAATGTTTCGTCTTCAATAATTTACAGACTCCGCCCTCTTTTGCCAATATAATATCAAGAGCAAGTCGATTTTGCATCACCATAGATCTAATCGCAACCATTTCCGCATTAATCATTAGAAAACCTCCTGCAGTATCCGTTGATAAACGATCAACTACTGTAGACAATTTACATATTTTTCTTGAGTTCAGAATTATTCCCACTGAAGGTATCAATGCACCAAATATATCACCTACAATTTCTGAAAAACTAGCTCTTTTACTACGTATTAATTCGCTATTGTTTTCATTGCTCTCAGTGTTTCTTTTTGCGTGGTATATCTTTGGAAATACTATTCCAAAATAACAACTTCCATACCACCGTGCAGGAAGCCTAAAGTAAGCCTTATTCCCACATACATAATAGATTCCAGGAAAAACTGAATCTGTTCCTCCTTTGAGTCCCCAACCTCCAAGAATTAAAAAATTGTGTTCACATTCACTGGTACCGATGAAAACATTGTTATAATCAGTCTTTAACCTATGAAGACAAATTTTTCCTGTCTTTACAAAATCCAGAGCCATAGCAGCTTGAGCCTTGCCAGGTGTGTAACTCCCTTCTTTCTCCGCCCAAGGTGGCAAATGAGCCTTATGCTCAGAAGCTTTCTTTTGAAAATCTTGTCTTCTATCTTCTACTAAATTCAAAAATATCTTTTCTTCTTCAAGTAAAGAACATGTTAGATTGTGTCTATGTGCATGTGTTATGTCTATTAATTTCATTGTTGAGAAAAATTCTCCCATAAACTGTGCGTCTTGACTACTAAGCACTGGGTTCATACTCTTGCGAATCGGAACCTCTGAAAATATCACATCTAGGTTTGAATAATAATACTGAAGTCTCCCTGTTCTATAAAATAAACTAGACAAAACACTACATGATATGCCATATGTCAGTGGTAAATGGTGATATGTTAATCCTTCTGCTACTGATTCAGGTAACTTCATACAGACATAACAATTACTAACTTCCATGGTGTCTACATATTGGAATAATAACTTTGTGAAAACATTCAAACTAGTGTCATTGCCAGCTACTTCATGATGAATTTCTGCCTCATCTTCTGCCATTAGTTCTACTCTATTGCCCTTCATGTTTGCTGTCCTCCCTTTAGTTTCATTATTAATCTTTTTATCTATTATCATAAGGTAAGGAACTGCTACAATCAGGACTAACCATACTATAAGCACCATTACTAGACTACATATGCATATTGCACAGCATCTTCTACTACATTTCTGTTTTGGTCTCCCAGTAACTCTATCGTCAGGCATTTTTCGACAAGGAAGATTGCTCTTCTTATCTTTTCCTCTTTTCTTTAGCTTATTCTTTTGCTTAGTCAGGGTGGTCTTGTTTCTTCGTATGTCAATTCTGCACTTGTTCCTTCGCAACCACTGTCACTTGACTCTGAGCTTTCAAAATCTTCAAGAATGATATAAGTCCAGTCAGGACCCTTGAATTTGTTATTCACAAGTTTCAGTCTTTTGCTTCTTCTTTTCGCAGTTTTATTTTCTTGTTCGGTTTGACTTGATACTTCAGGTACTTGATCTGGATCTTCACTTCTGGTTGTTATGTGGTACTTTACTCTTTTAATGACACTTGGCCAATGATCTCCTTTTCTTGTTTTCTTTGTTGGCACTGTTTCTTTGTTTTCGTCTTTAGAGATCTCGTTAATTTCACTGCTTAGCACTGTTCCGTTTTCTTCAATTACTGTGTTTCTTGTTTGCTCCTTTTCAGGTCTAATTGGTTTCTCTGTAACAGCTCCACTGTGAGTTTCCAATAATTGACCTTGTTCTTTATTTATTTCTTAAAGTTCATGTTTTTCAAGGTTTTCTTCTTCTGTGTACTCTTCTTGATCTAACTTGTTCTGATCAGGGCTTATTGCACTGTGAACTTCTGCAGCCTGACCGGATTCTTCTAGACCTGTCTGTCCCTGATCAAAGTCTATTAGGTCTTCACTGTTTTGAGTCCAGTTTTCTTTCCCTATCTGACCTTGTTCAGGATTTCTTAATGTCTTTTCTTCTTGTTCCTGAACTACTTCTTCTTCACCTATCTGATCTTCTTCAATTTCTTCCAATTTCGCTTGACTTCTTGTTCTGTGGTATACTTCAGGAACTTCTACCACTGGTATCCAATCCTGACTTGTGCTCGGTTGTTCTTCTTCAGCTTCTCCGGAATCTCGAACCTGAGATCCTTCAGCTGGGCAACCTTCAGCTTCTTCAGTGATTGGCGTTGTCTGAGGATTCTCTTCCTCGGGATCTGGTACTCTCTTGGTGTGACTTACATCCAATTAGGCAATCCGGCACACTTCACTGCTGTATTCGTTGTCAGTATGACTTGACACGGTCTGCCCCATCTAGGTGATAGACACGTTTCTCTGGTGTGATTCTTCACTACCACCCAGTCACCAGGATTCAGATCATGTTCTTGCTCGGGCTGCCTGGAAACTGCGTCTTCTCCAACCTGATGAGAGACAGATCGCACTAGGTCAGCCAATCCTTTGCAATAGTCCAGAACCATATCATCAGATATATTCACCAGTTTGTTTGTGGGAACATGTGTTTGTCTCATTGCTCTTCCCATCATTATTTCATGTGGGCTCAATCCTGTGGTTCTGTCAGGTATACTTATGAGTCCCATTAAAACGAGTGGCAATGCATCTGGCCACTCTAATGATGTGGATGCACACATTTTTCCCAGTCTTGACTTTATAGTGCCATTCAATTGTTCAACCACTCCAGAAGCTTCTGGACAATATGCACAGTGCAGTTTCTGTTGGATTTGGAATGCTTCACAGATTAGTTTGATCACTTCGCTGTTAAAATGTTTTCCTCTATCTGATTCCAAAGTTACTGGAAAACCAAACCTAGGAATGAGCTCTCGTAGCAACAGTTTTGCAACTGTAATGCTGTCATTTCTCCTAGTAGGGTAAGCCTCCACCCACCTTGAAAACAGACACACTATGACTAGTACATATTTCAGCCCTCTACATGGTGGTAACTGTATGAAATCAAACTGAAGTCTCATAAATGGACCCTCTGCCTTTCCAATTTTCCCAAATCCAATTACTGTCTTCCTCCCCGGATTATGCATCTGGCAAGTTCGACATCTCTGGCAAAGACTCTCTGCAACAGCCCTGAATTTGGGATTGTACCAATTTTGTCTGAACAGCCTAATCATTGCATCTCTCCCTATGTGTGTGTCTCCATGATGCATTCTAGCCATTTGTGAGAGTAAACAGTCTGGCATGACTGGTCTGCCATCAGCACTGATCCATACTTCATCATCTCCTCTTTGCGAACAACCCACTTTGATCCACAAATTCTTCTCACTTTCATCAATCTCATCTTGCAATTTCTTCACCTCATTCCAAGTTTCAGGTGGCATATACAGCATAAGTTGGCAGCTGATTCCCATTCTTTCCACCCTCTTATTGACTGACATTCTGGTTTTGGCACAATGTCGAGCCACCAGATCTGCATATCTGTTGCCGACTACCACCCAGTCATCTCCTGACTGGTGTGCGGCACATTTCACCACAGCCAATTCTTTTGGTGATTGTATTGCTTCTAGCAATTCCTTTACAAATTGTCCATTTTTAATGGGGGGATCCTGAAGAAGTCATGAAATCCCTCTGCATCCATAGTTGGCCAAAATCGTGCACAACCCCGTAACCATATTGGCTATCTGTAAATATGGTCACTCTCTGATTCCTCCCAATTTTGCATGCTTTTATCAACGCAATCAATTCAGCTACTTGTGCAGATTTGACTCCTGGTAAATAGGATGCTTCAACTATTCCAGTTAATTTACATACCGCATAGGCAGCAGTTAGTTTACCATCTTCATGTCTTTGACATGAACCATCTATAAATAGCTCCCTGTTTGGCTTTTTAAGAGGCTGTTCCTCTATATATGGGCGTGGTTTTGTGCATAATTCTGTGATTTGTATACAATCATGTTCATCGTCTTCATCGTCTTTAATTCTCTCATGATATGGGTCTGGTAGTAAGGTTGCTGGATTTATTATAGTACACCTTACCATGTTCACATTTTCAGCTCCCATTATTATTCTTTCATATTTAGTCAGCCGACTAGGAGTAAGATGCTGAGTTCGGGTTCTTGTCAACAGAATGACAACTGCATGTGGAACATACACTTTTACAGGGTGTCCCATCACAATTGACTCACTTTGTTCAATGCTCAAACAAGTAGCCGCCACTGCTTTTCGGCATCCTGGCAACGCGGCTGCTACTGGGTCCAATGTAGCAGAAAAATATGCTATAGGACGTCTTTCTAGTCCATGTCTTTGAGTTAGGACAGAAAGTGCACAATTTTCTCTCTCATGACAGAACAATGCAAATTCTCTTTTATAATCAGGCATGCCTAAGGCAGGTGCTGAACATAGGGCATTTCTCAATTTTACAAAGGCTTCTACACTTTCATCCTCCCACTCCACAGGGTCCTTTGCTTTCTTTTTTGTCATGTTAATTAAGGGCTTAGCTAACATGGAAAATCTTGGTATCCATTGTCGACAGTAACCTACTATTCCTAGGAACATTCTCACTTGTCTTTGTGTTACAGGCATTTGCATTTTCTTTATTAAAGCTACTCTTTCAGCTGTTACTCTTCTTTTTCCTCTCTCAATTTGGTGTCCCAGATACTTAACAGCTGTTGTACAGAATTGCAATTTTTCAGGTGAGACTTTATGTCCTTCTTCTGCCAAAAGATTTAATAATGCTATGGAATCAACAACACAGTCCTCTCTGGTATTCGATGCCACCAATAAGTCGTCGATATATTGGACTAAGACTGAGCTTCCTGGCATCACTAGTTTTTCAAGGCACTTTTTCAGTATCTGGTTGAAAATAGAAGGACTTTCTGTGTACCCCTGAGGAACACGATTCCACACATAAACCTTGTTCTCAAATTTAAATGAGAAAAGACACTGGCTGTCTGGATGTAATGGTATTGAAAAGAATGCTTGACACAAATCAATTACTGTGAACCATCCTGCACTCCACGGAATCTGGTATAGAATTACTGCAGGATTTGGTACTATGGGACAACATGGTTCTACAATCTTATTTATTTTTCTCAGGTCCTGAACAATCTTATATTTTCCACTAGGTTTCTTTAACCCCTTTATAGGTGAATTACATGGGCTACTCATTACTTCTTTTAATATGTTTTGTTCTACCATTCGATTTATTTCTTCAATGACTCCTGCTTTTACTTCTGCACTCATTTTGTACTGTCTGGTATTTGGGAAAATTGCACCTTCCTTTACAGTAATTTTAACTGGATCTATTTTAACCATAAGTCCTACTTCTTTTCCGGTGAAATCCCATACTATGGGGTTTACTGTACCTTTTAATTCTTCTGGCAACTCATCTTTTGTTATTAATGAAAACATCTCATCCACTTCTGTACCTTGTTTTGCAATCATAATTTTATATACATGGTCTTCATCTGGTGTCTGAACTGCCACACCATCCGGTGTGCAGAAAATGGTACAATTCATCTTGCACAACAAATCCCTACCTAATAAGTTTACTGGACTGGAATCACATACTACAAATTGATGCATTTCTCTGAAGTTTCCAATTTTAACTTCCATGGGTTCGGTAAGAGGTGTTCTAATCCGCTGATTAGCTACCCCCACTACTTGGATATTTTCACCAGAGAGAGGAAGGTCTGGAATGTCTGCTGTTCTCACAGTAGACCGGGTAGCACCAGTGTCCAAAAGGAAAGTAATATTATTACCTTTCACATTCCCTTCAACATATGGACCTGACTGATATACCTGTAAGGATGCGCCAAGTATGCACTCCTTCTTCCCCTCTCCTAGGCACCGTCATGGACTGTATTGACAGAAATCGTCCTGCAAAAGAAATTGTGATGTCATATAATCATTCTTACCACTTCCTCCTGGATATCCGATGTCTGTACCATGCTTTGCTCTGCTTACATTACCCTGAATAGGTGCAGGTGGCAACTGACTCTGAGGATTTGCACCCTGCTGTGAGTCATTCTGCGTCTGTGGATTTAAATTTTGATTTGGGCCATTATTATTCCGAATCTTTTTACATTCATCCTTCCAATGCCCCAATTTTCCGCATCCATGACAAGGAAATTTCTTTTTAGCTTCTTCTCTACTCATTTGTCCTCTAAACCTTCCACCATTCCCAGTATCACCATTCGTTCCAGAATCTTTTCCTTGATTTTCACTCGGATTTTCCAAATTGATTCCCTGTTTCTCAGCCATTTTCACCTGAGCCCACATTACTTTTTCCTGCAATTTCTTGTGTCTATCCTCAATATCGTCTCCACAATATTTTGCATACTTCAAAATCTCGTCAATGGGCTTTTCCTGCCAACACAGCATATGCTGTTTAATCATCTGGGAAATTTCTGGCTTCAAACCGTAAACAAATCGATACACAAACTGACTCATGTTCTTGTCTCCAATGTCCTCAAATCCGCTATACTGTTTAAATACCTGCAATAGACGCTCATAGTAAGAATGTACTGATTCATTAGCTTCTTGGGTAGTTCGATCTATTTTTACCCAATCTGTTTCTTTCGGTGGTATTTTCCCTTTCAGGTAAGTTATCACTTGCTGATACTTTTTCATCACATCATTTGACGGGGCACCTGTCTTCTGATCTCTAGGATATTCATCACTAGGCCAATTGACTGTAATTTTACAATCTGTCCACAAATCGGCAGGTACCACTATGTCAAACAGACCATCTAAATCCTTCAACAATACCTTTGACACCTTCACAAACCTATCAACCTGCTTGTACCATTCAATTGATTTTTCTCTCAATTTTGGAAAATCATTCGTAAATGACAAAATATCCTGTCTGCTCCATGGGACATGTACATATCCTCCTCCTGCAACTTCTCGCATTGGATACATCTGGTCTGCTTTCCCTGTTTCTTTCATCACATATTCTGATGCTGTTCTACTTGTTCGTGCTTCTTCCTTTTTCTTGGCCCACCTAGTTTTCCATTTATCTAGGTCTCCCCATTTTTGCAAAACTAACATTAATTCTCTTATTTGTAATCTTCTTCCAGAGGCATTCATATTTTCTAAATCTTTGTCTGAAAATTCTGCTCTATAGGGTTTCTGTAGTACCTTTGATCTCCCTATTTCTATTCCCATATGTAGTGCTAAGTTGGATAATTTTTCATGGAATATCCTTACATTTCTGGTGATACTCCTACACAGGAACAATAATTCTTCTTCATCATAGGTATTTAAGCGTTCTAGTCCTACATTTCCTGCTATTATTTCTTCAAATTCGGCTTTTAATTTATGAATGTCCATTATTTTCGGAGGTGTGCACTGTTTAACTGACCCTTGCACCCATCTTTCTAGATCTTCAGGTGTTACTATGGTAGCACTTTTTGCTCCCGATGAAGTTATTAAACTTACATCTTTTGAACATCCAGGTACATCTTTTCTGGGAGTACTATTTACAGAACCTCGAATAGGCAAGTCCATGAGTGATATTGTGGATTCACAGTCACTAAATTGATCCTCAATTATAACTGGAGCTTCAGGTTTGGGATTATTCACAGCAGTAGGTGTAAGTATCGGTGGAGGACAGCTTCCCTGAGTACCATATAATGGAACTACTGGACCAATTGTTACAGGTATGGTCAACGAATCAGGATGTACTTTTATCTGGGTTATTTTCTGTATTAATTCTGCTCTGGTCTTTTCTAGGGCTTCTTTTTCTTTGTCATGAAGTATTCTACTCGTGGTGAATTCATGCATTACCTGTGGCACTAATGGAGTTTTCGGTGGTGCACCTGGGGTGCATCCACTTGTCCCTTCCTGATATGGTGGGGGATTTCTTAACATTTCCTCCATAAATTCGTCTTCAGACTCCTCATTTCTCATTAAATGATTTGTCTTTTCTGTGCACTTACTTCCTAATTTCTCCTCTGCTGAGAACAGTGGATATAATCCTTCTGTAATCATTGCCCTTCTCCATTGTTTCATCTGACCGTTCCTAAACTCATGTAGGTATTTTGGGAAAAATCCTGGATAACTCCTATTACTTCTAGATCGGTCCCGCTCAAATGCCTCGGTTTCCCATTCCTCTAGAGCTTCGTACTGAGTTAATCTAGGTCTGGGTTCTAAGTCATTCATCCTCAATCTTAAGTTTTGTAGAATTCTCCCATTGAACATGCCATTCTCGGGAAATGCTAATATTCCATCATTTTTGGTATACTCTATCCAATTCTCCATCCATACACAAGTATGATAACCTCTCTCCATCATCATGAATGAAGCGGGCGTTTTAGCTGGTGGAATAATAATTCCTTCTCTAGTTTTGATTGGTTTGTCCTTTTTAAAATAATTCTTAATCTTTTGTAAAAATGACATTTTTCTCCTTTCTCCGTACATTCTATCTAATCTTCGGTGTACAAAATTATATTCCGCAAAACCTAGGAATCTCCTATCCGGACGAGTTCCTGTTAAAGTCGGTTCGCGTTTTAACATGCAATCTTTATCCACTAAGAATTTTGCTTCTATAATTTTGACCAATCACATGTCTGCTATCTTTTATTTCCGAGCCAATCCTTGTGCGGCCTTTTGGTGACGTTTATCTGTCAACCCCTCCTTTACAATCTGCTCTTTTCTGTCCTTGCTGGTTCAACCAATCCCAGCGCGGCACCTGTGACGTCAGTACTACTCCTGACTACTGACCCCTCCTTTACAAGGGTTTTTCCACACCCGCTGATTCAACCAATCTCAGCGCGGCGTTTAGTGACGTCAGCTCCCTCTCCGGCAACTGACCCTCCCTTTACAAAAATTTACCCAAACTTATTTTCTCTACAATTCTTAATTTCAGTAACAACATAAAACATTCGCTATCGTGCCAGTTTCTCTAAAATAGAAAAGATAGTTTTCTCTCACACTTAGTAAAACCTTTCCGTTTACTAAACATACACTACGAGTAAAACACTTCCGTCTACTCTTCACACAAGCCACAGAAGTACCTGTTACTTCTCCAATGTTACCCTTTCTAGGTGATATAACATCAAATTTTTACCAGCGTACTCTTTTGCTATTACTCACACGCATAGAATCCCTAACGAGTACTGAAAGTCCTGCTTAACTTTTCAGTACTAATTCTGCCTGACAGATAACCTCACTGCAGTATGGCTTCCACTTACCATCCGCTATTCCTTTTACCCCGGGGTATTCTAGACAACATAAAACAAAACTTTGAATACACGGATGTTAGTTCATAAAAATACAAATAAAAATTCTCATTACCCAATTAACAAAGAGTAACCATCCTCTGATAACCAGAAAACTGATCCAGCGCGATATTAGCAAACAGCATTCATACACTAGATACTCACTTGGGCCCATACATTCATACTACGCTAATACTTACGCTGGGTTTTATCAGTTGTTACTCTCTATCAAAATCCCTGCTACCAATTACCTTCTGATTGAAGAGTAATGACTTACCAATGAATCCTTTGCTAATTGGGAAGTTTAAAATGAGTGACATTCATTATAATACAAAATCATGAAATAACCACTGAGTCAGAAAGTTTTAAAATATTTATCTAAAGATTTAGCAGAGTAAAATACAGAGCCACATGGTACTTAATCGCAATACCCAAGATTAAGCATAGAAATGATTATTGCTAATCAATGACGGTGTTTAAAGAAAAGGAGAAGATAGAGACAGCAGCGCAACTAAAAGTTGCATTATATTTACCTAAGTGCGAGAACCAAACCCCTTAGCCAAGGAGTTAAAGAATAGGACCCAGGAAGGATGAAGAGCAAAGACCTCCTCCAGGATCAGGACAGGACCGGTAACCTCTCTACAACGACGCCTGCGTCGTTCCCCTCTCTGATACTCGGCTTCTCCTTGATTCTCCCATGCCTTCCTTCTAATGGACTCTGCCGCCCCCTCCTCAGGACCTCTTCTGGACAGGGACTCGGTATGCAATCGGTCGGCTTGGCGGTCTGGAGCTAAGCGCGCTCTGGCAGCATGGACGCCTGTTCTTCATGAACGCATGCTCTCATGGAATCTTGCTCTCCTGTGCTTCAAGACTTCCGACTAAACTAATTAACTAATTCTATATCTATTATACCCTTCTACGCCCATGTACCTCCCCTTAATGTTGCTAAAATGTGGGACCACTACTTCTGATTGGACAGGGACAGGGGGTGGATTCTCGCACCATATCCATTTGGCTTAAATTGTAAAGCCTATTGTCTTTACGTTCCCACCCCTTCAAATTAATACATTCGCTTTATTTCCCACCCGTCTCATGACAAATGTAAACCAATTTTCATAGACATTGTATCAATGTGCAACAGGAAAGCCAAAATACAGCATCTTCGCCCATCGGGTCGCGGCCTTGGACTTCGTCCAGGTTGACTTCATTTGGCAGGCACACAGGACACATGCGCAGAACCATTTGCCTCTCGAGTTTCAGAACACCAACCCAGGCCCAAGTTTACGAACTAATAAAAGTGCAAGAAGAAAATATTAGAATCACAAATAAAATGTTTCACTGAATACCCACTTTTTCTATTCTATTCCCATTTAATTATATATTCTAACCCGCGTTAGTAGCGTTAGGAAACGACAATTTAGTAATGACATGAGAGCAAGCTGAAGCATGTGAAAACATCAAGCAGCCATTTTAATGCACACTGCGCAGAAGCAGAAGTTTCCCACCAAGCAAAGAAAGACGTCACACCATGTGATATGGTTGCGACATGCGCATTGAGTTTTTCCGCGCATAGCGGCCATTTTGAATTACAAACAAGCGTTATTCATTAGTAAAACACATAGGCAAGCATCCCTTTCTTTTGTGTCGTGAATGCAAAGGTTAGTATTAACAATACAAGTTTAATAAATTAATACTGTGAGGAGGATTGAATACAAGCAAGTTTCATTTATGAAACCTTGCTCCATCACTGTGATGAGCCTGCCCATAATTTCCGAGCCGCCAAAGATAAACAACAGCAACACAAATGGATTGTTGCTCTCCCTTTACTTTAGAAACATCTTTGCGGTGACAAGACGAGCTGCGTTTAACTTTCTCCTCCACTGCATCCCTAAGCTGTTGCAAGAAAGTGACAGGCAATCTCAATCTCCTGTTTTATGCCGCCCTCCCCCTTTTGCCGCCCTAGGCTGCAGCCTAGTCTTGCCTAATGGTAGAAACTGCCCTGCGCAAATGCTTGCCATCTGGCGTCTGCCATTGGAGTGCTTCTCCAACTCGGGAGGCCTGGTCACCGCAGGGGGCGTGCCGCTGCGAGGCAAAGCCGCTGGGACACTACATTGCCCATAACCCCCTGCATGCTTCATCAGCTGTCTGGAATTAGCCCTACTTAAAGGGCTACAGAGACCCACTGCGCGGGGGATTTGTCAGTTGCTGACCTGGGTCTCACCTGATTTCAACAGCGGTGTGAGAGTGCCGCAAATGCTTGCCATCTGTCGTCTGCCATTTTTACATCTTATTAAATAGGCTCCTGTCGTACTAAAAAATCATTTTAGATATACGAGATGCACTTTGTCCAAAAGAAAAACCCATTCTTTGTCCAATAGATTTCTGTCTGGTTCTTTGTGTGTAGCATCTACACTGTGTGATCTTCGTGGCATCTCTACGGTAAAGAAAACAAAAATTGCTGACAACCTGCCCACCGCACCTCTGTTAGACTGCAAATTATTCTTTACTTGAACTATCTGCTATCGATACTCACCGCAGCTTTATTTCTGTCACGTTCGTTCTCCAGCCCAGTCGAGGTGCTTTGCAAAAGAGGGTAACTGGGTTCTCTATTCATACTCCACCCTTGAGTTCATTGTTTGCAACACCTGGCTTTTCACGCGCGTTTTTCTTATGTAAAGTTTCCCTGACTATTTAATGAGTGCTGCCTACAGCAAACCTCAGCTTTACGCATTTCTTTAGGGTAAATTCGGGGATTTGTCTGTTGCTGACCTGGGTCTCACCTGATTTCAACAGCGGTGCGAGAGTGCCGCAAATGCTTGCCATCTGGCGTCTGCTATTGAAGTGCTTCTCCAACTCGGGAGGCCTGGTCACCGCAGGGGGTGTGCCGCTGCGAGGCAAAGCCGCTGGGACACTACATCGCCCATAACCCCCTGCATGCTTCATCAGCTGTCTGGAATTAGCCCTACTTAAGGGCTACAGAGACCCACTGCGCAGGGGATTTGTCTGTTGCTGACCTGGTCTCACCTGATTTCAACAGCGGTGTGAGAGTGCCGCAAATGCTTGCCATCTGGCGTCTGCCATTGGAGTGCTTCTCCAACTCTGGAGTCCTGGTCACCGCAGGGGGGTGTGCCGCTGCGAGGCGCAGCCGCTGGGGCACTACATCGCCCATAACACCCTGCATGCTTCATCAGCTGTCTGGAATTAGCCCTACTTAAGGGCTGCAGAGACCCACTGTGCCGGACGCGCCCGTCAGCAACAGGAAGAGGCAGGGCTGGGCCACCTCTCTTGGCCTGGAGAGGCGGACCTTTTGGAGTCTTTCAGCAGAGTGAACACAGTATGTACTCTGAGGTTGCTGCATGTTAATTCTCTCGATTCCGTTTAACTGATAGTTATTTTGCCTTGACATTGGACTTTAGAAGACTCGCACCACAGATTGTCTTAAGCAGCAGATGATTGTTAAATCGATCGCTCCAATTAAGTCCTACTGGTGGTTTTGGACTAAAAGTTTGTTCCTTTCTCCTACCTGTTTAATATCCCATTCAAACATGGTTATATCTTGATTGTGCCACATTAGTCACCCTACAGTAAGGTAGTGAACATGGGGAAAAGGAAACATCCAGGAACAATGGTGGTTAAATCCCCAAATAAATCTCGATCTTCTATTATGAATTACATTACAGGTGCAGTAGGGGCGATAGAAAAGCAGATCTTGAGTGTGGAGGAAACTTTAACTACCTGTACAGAGGAGATCTCTGGGTCCTTAAAACCGAGTGAAGTGGCAACATTAACTTCTGTCCAAAGCAATTCCCCTAGTGGGGGGAACTCTGATGTAATTGAAAGTGATGAGATTATTTTTAATCGCACTTCACCGTGTATTCTGAGCCCCCAACACCTAACCCCCAATGAAACGTCCAAAAATACTGTGTACTCTTGTTGGTTATTCCATTTCGGAATCCCGGGGAGTGGGCGAATGGACCAAAAGGAAAACAATTACACAGAATCATGTAGCTACAAAAAGACAACTAGAGCACAAAACAAAAATACGCCCATATTAACCCAGGATTATTCTTCCCTGCTGACCTCAGTACAAGTACTGATAGATTTGGTAAAAAAGACTTCCTTTATTGCACTTACAGATAGACTAAAACATATCGAAAGTACTGTATTAACCTGTGTAGATTTACTGAGGAAGGGATACTTGCAACCTGACAGCCGCCCTTGACGGGGGATTGCATGGAAATGCCCCAGCAACATGTCGACGGCATTAGACCATGCATAGGGCATCGTGATCGATCTCAACCTCCACCTTCAGTAGCTGGACCGTCTATCGTTCCAACTACTAATATTCCACCGACTAGTGTCATGCCTCATCCAACTCTTCTCTCCCAACAGGACCATGCATTTACTGTTAGAAAGACCCCTAAGACTTGTGATCCCCCCCCACATCCCTCTCTTTAGCTACTAATTCTAATAAAGAACCAGTTTTTAATGATGTTATCAAAAAATCTGATTCTTTGGACCTAACCCCAGCAGCGACACCCTATGTGGTTATACTGGCGAATGTTCCTATCCTCTCCATGCCAGTAGAAGAATCTTAGGATTCACTTAGAATAAATCTCTAAACTGGTTAGATGCTAGGGTGGGTCTAAGGGGAGCTCTTTTGCAGATATCAAGATGGCAAGGAGAGTAAAATGGGTTGGAAGGGGACGTAAATCACTCCAGGGAGATTGTGTGGTGTTATCTTTTAAAACCCTAGAACTGGTTGAAACAATCTTAGACAGAGCCAGTTCATTATCTCAACCCACACCAAATTGTAGTTTTACCCTTTGGGTTTTTCTACCAACCTCCCATGCTGAGCCAAGCAAAGCATCAGTCAGCACACCTTAACCTGGTGCAATCTTGCCCCCGTTATATACCATTCCAACCTACAATAGGTTTGACGGACTTTCCTCACTCACTGGAGTGGACTGACAGAGGCAGTCAAACGGAATAGAGAGGGCAACTGTGAAGGTTTATGTAAAACCTCTAATCACAGTATGGATGCACAGGTAGATACTATGGCAGTTTGTTGTCCCTTACATCCAAAGACTAGCTTTATTCTGGCTCCTACAGCCATCTTGGAGGATTACCGCCAGGCTAGCTTAACTATTATTCCCACCGCCATTCTATTCTGGAATGTGGCTGGGTTACGACGCAAGTATACTATGAAAGAGTGGTTAGGCTTTGTGCCCAGTTTTCAAATTGTATGTTTACAAGAAACCTGGTCTGTGGATCTGATACATCTTAATGGTTTTAAAACGTTTCATACCCCAGCTGTTCCTTTGATCTGTCATAGGCACAAAGGCGGCTTATGTACTTATGTGTCACTTATAAAATGTAATAAGGTAATTCCATTGTTATTCTAAGGGAGAGGTAGGCCTTGCAGTAGTGAAAAACAAAATAAGAGTGTTTCACTACCAGGACATGTAAAACCTAAAAGCACATGTCCAACCTTTTGAATACACTGCACCCTGCCTTTGGGGGTGACGTATATGAATTAAAACGGAATGTTTGGGCCTGGGTGAAGGTTTATTTCACCAGGTCGAAATGGCAGTTTAAAACTGCACACACAGGCTACAGTGGCAGCCCTGTGACATGTTTAAAGGGCTAATCAAGTGGGTGACACGATCATTGCTGGATACTCACTGGTACTTGGCACATATAGTGCCACTTTACTTGGGACTTATAAGTTAATTAAATATGCCAATTGGGTATAAGTCCATGTTACCATGTTTCAAGCAGAAAACACAAGCACTTTAGGACTGGTAGCAGCGCTAAAGTGCGCAGAGTCCTAACGCCAACGAAAACAAATTCAATAAAAAGTGGAGGGAAAAGGCAAAATGGTAAAATGTCTGGGGATGACCCTCTAGAAAGGGCAAAGTCCAAATATGAAGTCTGTCACTGTTTCTCCTAGGTATACGAAGCCGTTCCAGCCTCAACTTCACTCGCATTTCCCTCTGCTTCAGGACACAGCCACAGCACGTCCAGCTTAAGATCCAAAACAGGTTTATTTTGGCATTTAATTCATTACACCAAGTGCATCACAGCAGCGTGAAGTGGCCTTCGCGTTTTGGCTGTAGCCTTCCAGAGGACCATAGAGACTTGCATGCAGAGTGTATATTTAAAGGAGCTCTACGCTCCACACCAACACCACGTTAAAATTCTCTTCTCATTTCGTTAAAGAGACCTAACCTATTTTACGTGGCTCGGTTTCCTACTGAGTGCCATTCTTCGGGCTGTAGTTCAAATATTAGGCGTAACAATTTTTCAAAGTTGCATGTCCAATATAATGCATATTTTTTTATTATATTATGTTTACATCATAAATGGGTTATATGACTTTCTATTACCTTGTCAATATAATGTATTTTTGTGTTTATATCTTGGTATGCAAACCATCTTTAAAAACATTTTTCTTTATACAATTTAGATTATCATAAACTCCATACTGTGTTATTAATTACATAATTCAAGCACAATCACATTTTCTGGAGGCAGAAGACTAACAATATTCTAATCTTTAGTCTCCTGACCCTCTAGTTGTGCTAAGGATAAAGGTGGAGGGATTGTTTGTTCAAGTACCTTATTTTTGACATCATTACTGTCCTCTCCCTTGCTCCATTAATACCCTATCCTTCCTTATTATGCCTAGGTTGTAGCCATAAATCAATGACAATCTTTTAATAGTTCAAAACCATTGTTTTTCATATACATTAATTTCTGAGGAAACAAAACGACAACTTATCATCTTTCTTGAGGTTTCCGCCACTGTTAATATCTTTAACCTAAAGTGCTAGGTGCTCATCTGTAATATTCGGGGTACTCTATGACAACAGCCTTCAATTTATTACTCTCCCTGAGTACTATTCATATAAAGTGCAAACATAGATTTATCGAATGCCTCCCTATGCTTGATCTAAAGTGCTCAGTGCTAGCTCCTCATTTTGGTGAGACTTGATACAACAAGTTCCTCACAAACCAAATAAGTCAAACGGATACTTCTCTCCATAGTGTTTATTTATCATTCTAACAGAATTTACAAAAATCTGAAACAGATCTAAAGTGCATCGTTCTAGTTTATCTGCTGATAAGGTTCTGGTTCAACATTATCTATGAGGGGTACTCGACATAGCATAGCAAATTTAAAGTGCATCATGCTTTTTTATATATATATATATATATATATATGTATATATATATATATATATTGATCGGTTTCTAGATTTATAAGGCAAGTGTTTAAAGTTCTAAATACCTATTTAAAATATGATATAGGTCTTTTGTAGATTCAAAGTGCATTGTGCCGACTAAGGGGCCGATTCCGATGCGGGCAGGAAGGGCTCCGACCGTCGGTCGGAGCCCTCCTGCCCGCATCAGAATGTGCCGTTCGGATTCCTTTCCGACCGAGCCATTCTGATGGGCTCGGTCGGAAAGGAATCTGACCTGTTTTTCCGGATGGCTTACGACGGGCTCAGAGAGGCCGTCCGCCATCCGGAAACCCTTCAGTACTCCCCCGGCCGCCTGTTTCTGGCCGAGGGAGTACGATGGCAGTTTCCTACTGCCTTTTGCTGCCGTTCTTTCTGCCACAAAAAGGCAGTGGGAAACTGTCTTTGGGGGCCCCCCATGGGTGCGAGGCCGCCGAATGGCGGCCTAGGGCACACCTATGGTGCCCCCCTGTTGATCCCTGCACCTTGAGTTGCCTGCCACAGGGTGCAGGGATGAGCTGCACCTCTGCAGTTAACAATGCAAGCATGCATTCCATTCGGAATGCATGCTCCCATTAAGTATAGGATTGCGACCGAACAGGGTTCGGTCGCATCCTACTTGCAGGTCTGTAACCGACGACAGGAGGTCGGTCGGTTACAGTTCCTGACCGATGTCGGACGGACTCCGGTCCGTCCAACATCGGAATCGGGCCCTAAGCTGTTAATAAAGTGCTGGCTCTGCTGAAATTTTATAAGATGTTTAGAGTTACCACAATCTATGCAGCAAACATAAAGTGCATTGTGTTAGCTTCTTTAATGATCAATTACTAGTTCCTTAAGAACATTATATAAAAGTGCGAGATGCATACTAAAAATTAAAGTTGCAATTATTACACAGTGTGCGGCCTGATTATGTTTTACAGAACCTCTTTCTCTGGAGTTTGTCTCTTTCAAATTCATTGGCATTCATACACTGAAACCCCAATCAGTGCAACACCTAATTTAAAAATATTCAATGCAGTGTCCCCTCAATTTTTGTTATATCCGTAGTTAGTAATTGTTAACCACAGCTCAGGATTAATGGGCAATATTTTTGGAATAGTTTTTAACAACCAATCACACTTAGAGGTGTAAATGAAGTTCAGCATCTGTGTTCAATCCCCATGGATTTTCAGTGCCCATTGATAAGATCCATCTTGATTCTGATCTCCGTAGATTTAATTCTCTATCACCCCTCTTGGCTTTGATATGATTTGTTGGATTCCATAGAACACACATTTACTCATGTCTCCATTGTGATAATCCCAGATGTGTTTGGCTATAACATATGTATAGTCCTTCTTCGAGATCGCCCATATGTGCTGTAAGATCCAAAGCTTTAATTTATTGATAGTACTGCTTATGTATGTCTTTCCACACTCACATTCTAGTGCTTAAATCACATGCTTACTTTCACAGTGTGTATGTTCTTTTATCTTTTTGATTCTTCCATCAAGTAATTTGACTGCTGTCCTGTTAGCTCCCCATTTACAGGCTTTACATTTAACATATTTGTAAAAGCCTGTTTTTTTGGGAGGTAACTAGCCACATACCTTCTCTTGGTTGGGCATGAAGCTTTGAACCAAAAGATCTCCCAATGATGAAATCTTTCTATAGGTTATGTTGTGATGGCTCTGTATGTAATCCTTTACATCTTCATATTGTTTTAAAATCTTCCAGTTGTTCCTGATTAGTGTTCTTACTTCATTTTCAGACTTGTTAAAATCCATGATGTATCTAACTTTGCGGTCTTCCTTTTTCTTCTTTGGTAATAGAAGGTAATTTCTGTTTTTTTGTTGTCTGTTTTTAGTGCACCTGTCAGAACTGAAATTGGATTTCCACATCTAGTGAATCTCTGTGTCATCTCCAGTGCTTGTTCACCAAAATACTCTTTTTCAGAACAGTTCCTTTTGACCCTCAGATATTGGCCATGTGGAATACTCCATGTTAAAGATGTGTGCACTGTTAGCAAAAAGGAGATTATTCCCACTTGTAGGCTTTCTAAAGACTTTAGTGCAGATCCTTTCTTGAGCAATATATAGCTGAATGTCTAAGAAGGTTAGTTCGCTCCTGCTTGTTCTATACTTGAACTTAAAATTCTGAGGGTTGTCATTCAAGGATTCCAAAATGTTTTCCAGTTCCAGTTGTTCACCCTCCCAGATTAAGAATAAATCATCAATGAACCGTATCCACAAGACAACTTTCTTTAAACTCGGTCCATATAGGTTCAGTTTCCCAAAAACCCATGGCTAGGTTCACATATGTTGGGGCAAAAGACGTACCCATGGCTGTCCCTTGTTTTTGTATGTAGAACTTTCCATCGAAGATAAAAAATACTGTTACTGAAACAAAATTCCATTATGTCAAGCAGCATTTCTGTATGCTCCATTAGGCTTAATGTTATTGATCTTAAGTAGTGCCTACTTGCTGCCAGGCCATCTTCGTGTTTTATGGAGGTATATAGAGAAACAACATCCACCATTGCCATTATGTAATTTTGTTTCCAGGGGATGTTATTTGTTCTATTCAAAAAGTCAATGGAGTCTCTTATATGCGAAGAAAGACTAGAGACGTATGGGAACAGAAATATATCTACTAATCTCGAGGCGTTTTCCAACAGTGAATCACAAAAACTAACAATGGGTCGTCCTGGTGGGTTATATACATCCTTATTGATCTTCGGTAGAAAGTAGCTAGTTGGTAATGTTGGATGTTCTTTTCTCAAATATAGATATTCGTTGTCATCAATAAGTTCTCGATCATACCATTGTTTTAACTTGTTATGGAAAGCCTTCATCACTTTTTTTGTTGGATCTTTCTGTAGTCTCTCATAGTGGTCACAATTGTTTAATTGTCTTCTCGCTTCCAATATGTGTTTGTTCCTGTCCATGACAACAACATTCTACCCTTTATCTGAGGGTTTTATTATTATATTTGTATTCTCTTGTAACTTCTTTAGCACTGACCAATCATTGTTCGTCATGTTCTCCTTCTGTTTATGATAGTATTCTTTAGTTCCATTTATTGCTATTTTGCTCAGGCCATCAGAGACCAGCTCCTGAAAAAGATCCACTTTGTTGCCTGGGGGTAATTGAGGGCAACATTTTGAATGATTTTTTTCTCCCACTACTTACAGAAAGGTCTTTGTCAATATTCAATTCTGCACACAGTTCTTGATCATTTAGCTCATTTGGTCCACTTCCCACAGTTGTCAAATCTTCCTCCAAATTCAAGAGTGTTCTTAAATGTGGTAGGTCCTGTCTTGTTAGTATAGACAGTGTTTGTGGGGTTTCCCTCATAATTTCTCGATGTTTTTATTCAGTGCAAAATATTTCCTGAGATTTAAGTTTCGGCAGAATTTATAAAGATCAGTCCTTGCTTTCACTAGGTCCTCTCTCGTATTTGGGCACAAGGAGAGGCCTTTATTTAAGAGTTCCCTGTGACTGACACCTAGTGGCATTCTTGAAAGGTTAATCACTAGGTCTTACTCCATTGCAATTTTGTTTTTCTTTGATCTTTTTAATTTTTTTTTCCTCTCCTCCTGTGCCACGTTTTCATCTTCCTGCTCCTTCTTGTTCTTTTTGGTTTGTCTGATTTATTCCTCCCCTCCCTCTACCCCTTGTTGTCATTTGGAGGAGACTAAGTTCCCTGGAAAAATCCAGTTTTGGGAAGTTTGAGGAAGCTCCCTCATCTGCAGAGCTCACTTCAGAGCTTTCCACACTGGATGGCAGTTCTATTCTGCCTCTCATTTGGTCCATTTATTGTCTGTTGTGTAGAGCGTCATATCATCTGGCAAATGTATAGATTCTACCCATAGCGTAATCTGTTTTTTCCCTATTAAATTTTTTCAATTTCTTCAAATGGACATCTCTTTCATGTTTATCCATTCTTTTTTCTAGTTCTTCAAATGAGTTTTTGCCTTCAGTTTCACCATATTTTTCCAGATTTTTTCCAAATCCTTTACTTTTTCAGATATAGTCGACAGTTTTCTTACTGCATGAGTAATCAGAGCTTTCATAAGTTTCATCGAGCACTCTGTTGTATATGTTTGCCAATTAGTGAGCAAGTCTGGGTCCATATCGTTTAGGGTGGGTAGTACTATTATTCACAAACCTCTCGGAATTCGTTGACATTGAATATACTTTTTCAAAGTAGCACTCTCCCACCATTTGTTTGTTGTTGTAATTCTTGATTTCTCAAGTTCCCTCATTGCTTGCTTTGGATTGCTTTCTCTTTCCCCACACAGGCCATGTGAGTTGTTTCTTATCTGGCCATATGCACTGTCATTGGAGAACATTTTGTTCGCCGTTTGCTCCTGTTTGCTGAACCTGTTGGCCATAGTTATTGTCCTTGTGTTACTTCTTGCTTTTACTAATAAATAATTCACAATTGACTGAATGGAATTCCCTGGGAAGTTGGAAAGTCACAATCCTGTGTCCGATAATTATATCTAGTGTACTTTTTACAAGTGATTCGCAATCTGGCTGAAGTTTTGTCTAGGAGATTGAAAGGTCAGAGACCTAGGATCTACAAATCTATTCAATTTGCTCTTATAAAAAGTTCACGATTCGGCTGATGATATTGCTTGAAATATTAGAAGATCGAAGACCTGATACCGGTAGACACATTCAGTTTGTTCTCGTTGACAATTTCAAATTTGTAATACTTTCAACTTTCAATTATTGAAAAATTTCAAAACATTAGACATCTATATGAATTGATGAAAAATGTTGCAGTTGGTTTTTAAATATCGATATTAAATTGAGTTGGTCATGGTGTCAAAACTTAGATTGCTAATGATGCACAAATAACTGAGAGTAGCTGACCCCGGGTTTGAAATCACGAAAGTTTGCAACAATTTAAAATGCATCTTTTGTTGTTGCATTTATGTGAAATATCATATTCATCTGCATAGGAAAGAATCTGGAAAAATTCCCTTTTTAGAGAATTCTTCAACTTGTCGTATCTATTATTTTCTCCTGCAGCCTATGCTCACAGTGAGTGTTGCTACCGGGAAGACTGAAGGGGGCTGCAAGGTCTCCCATCGCGCCTCCTTTGAGACTCCATTAAAAGTCCCCAGCCCCACCCCGCACAGCCAGCGCCTCACTCACCGGTTCAAAGGCGTCTTGGATTATCGTTTCCTCATCCACAGTCCTCGATTCGGACTCTGCAGGATCTAGGGCAGAGATCTGAGGTTAGTTTTGAAAATCTCCTTCCTCAAGCCGGATACATTCCTTGGCCTCACTTCCGGGTGTTAATTTTTTTTGCTGTCCGCTCAACGCATATAATTCGCATTTGAAGTCTGTCACTGTTTCTCCAAGGTTTCAGGAGCCGTTCCAGCCTCAACTTCACGCGGTTTTCCCGCGGCTTCAGGAAACAGACACGGCACGTCCAGCTTATTATCCAAAACCGGTTTATGTTGGCATTTAATTCATTACACCAAGTGCATCACAGCAGCGTGAGGTGGCCTACTTGCTTCGGCCAGAGCCTTCCACAGGACCAAAGAGACGTGTATACAGAGTGTATATTTAAAGGAGCTCTATGCTCCGCACCAACACCACGTTAAAAAACTCTTCTCAATTAATTAAAGAGACATAACCTATTTTACAATTGCTCAGCTCGGTTTCCTACTGAGAGCCATTCTTCGGGCTGTAGTTCAAATATTAGGCGTAACACTTTTTCAAAGTTGCATGTTCAATATAATGAATATTTTTTATTATCTTATGTTTACATCATAAATGGGTTATATGACTTTCTACCTACCCTAGTCAATATAATGTATTTTTGTGTTTATATCTTGGTATGCAAACCGTCTTTAAAACATTTTTTTTGTTGTGCTAAGGATAAAGGTGGAGGGAGTTTATATATATATATATATATATATATATATATATATATATATATATATATATATATATATATATATATTATCTACTGGCGGTCGCCAGTAGATAGTTATAGTTAGGACCTATTTTCCATAGGAAATCCGCAACATTCTATTTGAATTAACTCTTGCGTCGGTTGACGAATCTTCGCGAAATTTTCAAACTTTATGGCCCGCTCCGGTCCGCTCCTACCCTGAAAGTTTCGGGGTGATTCGTCAAGCGGGGGCCGAGAAAAAAGGGGGGTCCCAAAACGTGTTTTCCCCATTCATTTTCCCATAGGAAACTTTAGCCACGGCTACAGCCCGAACTGCTGAACGGAATTACACAAAATTTGGCAAAGAAGTAGTTCTTGGTTCAGAAAGAACCCTTTTTGTTAAATGGTGTAAATCCGTTCAGTAGTTGCGGAGAAATTAAAAAAATAAGAGTCAAAAAATCAATTTCCCATAGGAAACTTTATGCAAGGCTACAGCCCGAACTGCTGAACAGAATTACACCAAATTTGGCAAAGAGGTAGTTCTTGGTTCAGAAAGAACCCTTTTTGTTAAATGGTGTAAATCTGTTCAGTAGTTGCTGAGAAAATCAAAAGTAAAAACACATATATATCTGGGCGGAGCCTAACCACACATGTCATCGTGAGATCTGATTGGCTGTCAGCACTTCATCCTGGAATTGCTGGCAGCCATCTTGGGACCAATATAAATGATAGTACCCCATTGAAATGCATTGTAGTGAATCGAAGATTTTGAGGGTTACCAAAAGGAGAACTATAAAGGGTGATAACAGACTTTAGTTACATTAGAATTCATTTGTTGATGGTACCATACTAATTTCAGGAATTGTGGTGTGTTCTAAGGTGATTTTACCCTGTGAAAACCCTTCTGCTGGGATATCATGAATCATGTTTGAGAGAAAACTATTTTCACATGCTTGTCCCATACAGTTTTGGAAGGTGCTCCAGAAGCTAAAATGAGAGCATATTTTCTGTAAATTCACATTATCTTTCTCAGTCATGTGAGAATGAAGTCTGACATTCTCAGTAAAACATGTACATCCAACAATGGCAGAGACTGTCAGTTGATTCCTTTGTGTTCTACTGCAGCTTCCCAGAGTGTTCTAAAGAACAACTAGAGTGCTAACAGCCTTACTTATGACAAAAGTATGGCACACCTGAAGCCATCTTGATTGGAATAAACTGGTAACACTTAAAACATTTAATTTAAAAAGGAACAAAATGATGGGGTTAATTTTGTCATAGAAATTATGGTTAGTGCTGTAGAAAGAAAAATTAGGACATGTTTCAAGTGTGATCTCAAATATCTTCCTGTTATATTTCAACAGGAGCAGCCTGTCAGTTGATGCCTTTGTGTTCTACTGCAGCTTCCCAGAGTGTTCTAAAGAACAACTAGAGCGCTAACAGTCTTACTTATGACAAAAGTATGGCACACCTGAAGCCATCTTGATTGGAATAAACTGGTAACACTTAAAACATTTAATTTAAAAAGGAACAAAATGAGGGGGTTCATTTTGCCATAGAAATTATGGTTAGTGCTGTAGAAAGAAAAATTAGGACATGTTTTAAGTGAGATCTCAAATATCTTCCTGTTATATTTCAACAGGAGCAGCCTGTCAGTTGATGACTTTGTGTTCTACTGCAGCTTCCCAGAGTGTTCTAAAGAACAACTAGAGTGCTAACAGCCTTACTTATGACAAAAGTATGGCACACCTGAAGCCATCTTGATTGGAATAAACTGGTAACACTTAAAACATTTAATTTAAAAAGGAACAAAATGAGGGGGTTCATTTTGCCATAGAAATTATGGTTAGTGCTGCAAAAAGAAAATTTAGGGCATGTTTTAAGTGAGATCTCAAATCCTCTTCTATTTGATTAGAAAATTCTGACATGCAGACTGAAACAATCACTTTCAATACCAGCAGTAGACTTCCAGTTAACTCCTTGGTGAGCAGTAGCTTTACTACAGTGATCTAATGAACAACTAGAGTGCTACCATTCTGAATTTATGGCAAATGTGTGACACACCTGAATGCCTTCTTGATGGAATCAAAGTAAAAAACTGAAAGCATTTCCTACTGAGGAGACTGTAGTAAATGAGGAAATTAGGAAACTTCATAACAAATAAGTCTCCCAAGATGGCCACCAGAGAAAAAAGAGCCCAAATGTAGCACAAATATCACCCAGAGGTAGCCCACGTATAGCCCAATGACAGAAGTGTGCAAAACACTTTTTATTTTTTGTTTTTTTGCAGTTTTATATAGTGCAGACTGGTCAGGTATTGGAGTGCTTTACATGAGCATTGGTTACAACACACAAGGACAAATTCATGTTGGTTGAGACCTACTCTACCCAAACACCACTGCACTACCCTAAAACACTACCCCCAGCACGACCCCCTTCACTACCCAAACACAACTGCACTACCCTAAACTCAAAAACACTACCCCCAGCACGACCCCCTACACTACCCAAACACCACTGCACTACCCTAAACCCTAAATCTACCCCCTACACTACACAAATACCACTGCACTACCCTAAACCCTAAAACACTAGAACCCAGCACGACCCCCTACAGTACACAAACACCACTGCACTACCCTAAACCCTAAAACACTACCCCCTACACTACACAAACACCATTGCACTACCCTAAACCCTAAAACACTACCCCAGCATGACCCCCTACACTACCCAAACACCACTGCACTACCCTAAACCCTAAAACACTACCCCAGCATGACCCCCTACACTACCCAAACACCACTGCACTACCCTAAACCCTAAAACACTACCCCCAGCACGACTCCCTACACTACACAAACACCACTGGACTACCCTAAACCCTAAAACACTACCCCCAGCACGACTCCCTACACTACCTAAACACCACTGCACTACACTAAACCCTAAATCTACCCCCAGCATGACCTCCCACACTACACAAACACCACTGCACTACCCTAAACCCTAAAACACTACCCCCAGCACGACCCCCTATACTACCCAAACACCACTGCACTACCCTAAACCCTAAAACACTAACCCCAGCATGACCCCCTACACTACCCAAACACCACTGCACTACTCTATACCCTAAAACACTACCCCCTACACTACACAAACACCACTGCCATACCCTAAACCCTAAAACACTACCCCTACACTACACAAACACTACTGCACTACCCTAAACCCCCTACACTATACAAACACCACTGCATTACTCTAAACCCTAAAACACTACCCCCAGCACGACCCCCTCACAACACAAACACCACTGCACTACCCTAAACCCTAAATCGACCCCCAGCATGACCCCTACACTACCCAAACACCACTGCCATACCCTAAACCCTAAAACACTACCCCAGCACTACCCCTACACTACCCAAACACCACTGCACTAACATAAACCCTAAAACACTACCCCCAGCACAACCCCCTACACTACCCAAACACCACTGCACTACCCTAAACCCTAAAACACTACCCCCAGCACGACTCCCTACACTACCCAAACAAAACTGCACTACCCTAAACCTACCCCAGCACGACCCCTACACTACCCAAACACCACTGCACTACCCTAAACCATAAAACACTACCCCCAGCATGACCCCCTACACTACACAAACACCACTGCACTACCCTAAACCCTAAAACACTACCACCAGCATGACCCCCTACACTACTCAAACACCACTGCATTACCCTAAACCCTAAAACACTACCCCCAGCACGACTCCCTACACTACCCAAACACCACTGCACTACCCTAAACCCTAAATCTACCCCCAGCACGACCCCCTACACTACCCAAACACCACTGCACTACCCTAAACCATAAAACACTACCCCCAGCATGACCCCCTACACTATCCAAACACCACTGCACTACCCTAAACCCTAAAACACTACCCCCAGCACGACCCCCTCACAACACAAACACCACTGCACTACCCTAAACCCTAAATCGACCCCCAGCACAACCCCCTACACTACCCAAACACCACTGCCATACCCTAAACCCTAAAACACTACCCCCAGCATGAACCCCCACACTACCCAAACACCACTGCACTACCCTAAACCTAAAACACTACCCCAGCACTACCCCCTACACTACCCAAACACCACTGCACTACCCTAAATCATAAAACACTACCCCCAACATGACCCCCTACACTACACAAACACCACTGCACTACCCTAAACCCTAAAACACTACCACCAGCATGACCCCCTACACTACTCAAACACCACTGCACTACCCTAAACCCTAAAACACTAACACAGCACGACCCCATACACTATCCATACACCACTGCACTACCCTAAAACACTACCCCCAGCATGACCCCCTACACTACTGCACTACCCTAAACCCTAAAACACTACCCCCAGCACGACCCCCTACACTACCCAAACACCACTGCACTACCCTAAACCCTAAAACACTACCCCCAGCACGACCCCCTACACCACCCAAACACCACTGCACTACCCTAAACCCTAGAAAAGAAACCCCCACCCCATGCCCAATCCCCCTTACCTCTCACTCCTCATGGTTCCTCTCTCCTCGTGGTTCCTGCTTCACGTCGTCTCTGAGGGGCGGTGCACGTCGTTGTGAGGAAACGGAACAGCCTCTGTTTCCTTACAACGACATGGATCGTCTACATGTTTTTTAGAACGCATGGTCATTTACCATACATACCTTTACAAAAAAATGCGTTGTAAAGGCATGCGTGGTAAATGACCATGCGTTCTAAAAAAATGCGTAGTAATGACTTTGTGATGTACAACGCATGCGTGGTAATGCATGCGTTGTAATGGTATCGCAAAGTAAAAAAGTCGTTGTAACGGCTGTTTACCGATCGAAGCTGGCCCCTGTTCTTCAGTGAGACGTTTATTTGATTAATTAGGAGGAAGGAATGTGGTTTTTTTACCAAAAAGTGCATTCCCGGCTGTTGTATTGTGAAAGTGTCCGCGTGGCCTGGTTTCACTTCCGGTGAGAGAGTGGAAGAGTCTGTTTGGATCTAAAGGAGTTCTGTTGTTGGACGGGGCCGGCGCGACATGTCATCAGAAAACATAGCTAATGGAAAGCGTCCTCCCTGAAGTGTGGAGCAGTGCCATGAGAGGTCAACGAGTGTGCGTCCCACCGCAGTATGACCGTACCGCGTGACCCATGTGCCACCTCCAGGGTACGGGAGGCAGAAGCGGCATCGCAGGTCCTCTTGAAGACCATTGTAGCACTAATTCTACATTTTGGTACTAGGGCATTTTAACTTCGTTGTTCCTGCCAGATACAAAGATAAGATCCTGTGTTATTCAGTGCCCTCGTTACCTTTTTTGTGGGTTGTGGTGCTTGTCACTTCAGCTGCCCCGCCGGTGCACACGACTGGGCACCCCACCTCGTGTGCCATCTGCAGGGCCTCTGCCCTCGGATCACTGGTTTCGGTTTCTGGAGTGGCAACATAAACAGTTGCTCCCAAAGGACTAGCCTGAACACTTAGGTGAATATCCCCTGCACCAGCATTCCACGGAAATTCTTTCCTAGCTCTCCCAAAGAGGACGTCATAATAGCACGGCTCCGCTCGCGACACCGTATGACGTCATCGGAGCCATAAGAGAACCTCGTCGGCGTGCTGACGTCAGTTCCACCCATTTTGTCCGTGCCACCGAGGCAAACAGGGGACTGAGACATTTTCACATGTATACATAGTATAATAAATATATATATTCACTGAAAAAACCATAGGTTTCAGGCACGTTATAGTTAGAAATTAGCATTTAAAAAACCTTACAAATTCACTGAAAAAACCATAGGTTTCAGGCACGTTATAGTTAGAAATTAGCATTTAAAAAACCTTAGAAATTCACTGAAAAAACCATAGGTTTCAGGGGCGTTATAGTTAGTTGGACATTTCACTCGTACAAAACCATAGAAATTCCCCGTTATAGTTAGTTCAGCTAACTATAACTCGCAGCTCCCGCAATGCACTGCTGATGACGTCACATATTACATCACTCATGACATGGTCAGTGACATCACTGATGACATCACTGATGACATCTCAAATGACATCACTGATGACATCATCCACGTGATAATCTGATGCAGCTCCTCACACCCTAATATAACCTTTGATACACCCAATCTAAATTACAGACTGCCATTCGCAAAACTATAGACACTCCAACACCAATAACTACATACCCACTCACTGATTCTTAGGTCTACACACACACATCCACTCACTCACCCGTACAGTCACTCATACTTATGGTCACTCAGTACAGGACTATCATATGCACTCTTACTCCTATATAGACACTCAAACACCGCCACTCATCCATAGAGGTACTCACACACCTAGTCAGTCATGCAAATAATTAAACACACTGCCATTTACTCACCTATACAGTTATACACACACCAGCTCACTTAATCATACAAATACTAGCACATTGTTACGCTCTTATACAATCACTGATACAAGCACACACTCATCCATACAGCCACTATCACAATCACTCACTCTCGCTTATAGCTATTTATATACTCCAACACACATATATACTGCCTTTCACATATGTAGTTACTCACACATGTACCACTGGGACATACATTCACTCACTAACACACTCTTACACACACTTACCCACCCATACAGTCTATCACAGATGCACTCTTGAAACCATCCACCCAGTGAATCACCCACTCACACATCTATGCACAGAGTCGCACACACCCCACCCACACAAACACTCAGGCACCCATACAGATACTCAGACAACCAATCAATAACTCATATAGACACTCATGTAGCTATTCACAAACCCATGCAGCCACTTACACAACAACAGACAGACGGATACAGGCATTCACCCAGTTTAGTCACTAACCCATGCATTCAGTAAGATACGTTAAATCACTCACTTATAGAGTCAGTCACGCACCTACTAAATCATCCATACAGACACTTACACACCCACTCATTCTTCAATACGTCTTTTCCTATATATATTAAAAATATTTAAACTTTACAGAAACACACAGTCACTGGATGATGTCATCAGTGATGTCATTTGAGATGTCATCAGTGATGTCATCAGTGATGTCACTGACCATGTCATGAGTGATGTAATATGTGACGTCATCAGCAGTGCATTGCGGGGCGCGAGTTATAGTTAGCTGAACTAACTATAACGGGGAATTTCACGGGTTTTGTACGAGTGAAATGTCCAACTAACTATAACTGTCCCTAAAACCTATGGTTTTTTCAGTGAATTTCAAAGGTTTTTTAAATGCTAATTTGTAACTATAACATATCTGAAACCTATGGTTTTTTCAGTGAATATATATATATATATATATATATCCAAAAAGTGCCCTGAGGCGAAAAGACGCACACAGCAGGATGACGAAAAGTCATTTATTAAGGAAACCAACTTGCCAGGTTCAGAGTTAATGTCCTTATCCTTACGCGTTTCAGAGCGAGAAATGCTCCTTCATCAGAGGAAAGATTGCTGTAAACGGCAACGCTGCTCTCAGGCACTTAATACGCATGCGCTGACTTGATGGCCCACACCTGAGCTGGATAATGGCATGCTGGTACCTGTAGTCCATAATAAAAGAGCCAAGTATTTCCCCAGTGGGTTCCGTTTAATCAGCGACCTTAAAAAAACTCAAATCACACCCCAGTGGGCCTCCGGGCCTGGGAAGCTGGAAAATAAAACTCCTGCCTTGCTGTGCCCTCTAGACGACGAGATCACATTTCCCATCGAGGGCCCCACGTAGAACTGTCGTGGTGGCATCTTTTCTGCGGCCAGGCTACCGCAATAAATCCATCCAAAAAGTGCCCTGAGGCGAAAAGACGCACACAGCAGGATGACGAAAAGTCATTTATTAAGGAAACCAACTTGCCAGGTTCAGAGTTAATGTCCTTATCCTTACGCGTTTCAGAGCAAGAAATGCTCCTTCATCAGAGGAAAGATTGTTGTAAACGGCAACGCTGCTCTCAGGCACTTAATACGCATGCGCTGACTTGATGGCCCACACCTGAGCTGGATAATGGCATGCTGGTACCTGTAGTCCATAATAAAAGAGCCAAGTATTTCCCCAGTGGGTTCCGTTTAATCAGCGACCTTAAAAAAACACAAATCACACCCCAGTGGGCCTCCGGGCCTGGGAAGCTGGAAAATAAAACTCCTGCCTTGCTGTGCCCTCTAGACGAGCGAGATCACATTTCCCATCGAGGGCCCCACGTAGAACTGTCGTGGTGGCATCTTTTCTGCGGCCAGGCTACCGCAATAAATCCATCCAAAAAGTGCCCTGAGGCGAAAAGACGCACACAGCAGGATGACGAAAAGTCATTTATTAAGGAAACCAACTTGCCAGGTTCAGAGTTAATGTCCTTATCCTTACGCGTTTCAGAGCGAGAAATGCTCCTTCATCAGAGGAAAGATTACTGTAAACGGCAACGCTGCTCTCAGGCACTTAATACGCATGCGCTGACTTGATGGCCCACACCTGGGCTGGATAATGGCATGCTGGTACCTGTAGTCCATAATAAAAGAGCCAAGTATTTCCCCAGTGGGTTCCGTTTAATCAGCGCCCTTTAAAAAACACAAATCACACCGCAGTGGGCCTCCGGGCCTGGGAAGCTGGAAAATAAAACTCCTGCCTTGCTGTGCCCTCTAGACGACGAGATCACATTTCCCATCGAGGGCCCCACGTAGAACTGTCGTGGTGGCATCTTTTCTGCGGCCAGGCTACCGCAATAAATCCATCCAAAAAGTGCCCTGAGGCGAAAAGACGCACACAGCAGGATGACAAAGTCATTTATTAAGGGAACCAACTTGCCAGGTTCAGAGTTAATGTCCTTATCCTTACGCGTTTCAGAGCAAGAAATGCTCCTTCATCAGAGGAAAGATTGTTGTAAACGGCAACGCTGCTCTCAGGCACTTAATACGCATGCGCTGACTTGATGGCCCACACCTGGGCTGGATAATGGCATGCTGGTACCTGTAGTCCATAATAAAAGAGCCAAGTATTTCCCCAGTGGGTTCCGTTTAATCAGCGACCTTAAAAAAACACAAATCACACCCCAGTGGGCCTCCGGGCCTGGGAAGCTGGAAAATAAAACTCCTGCCTTGCTGTGCTCTCTAGACGACGAGATCACATTTCCCATCGAGGGCCCCACGTAGAACTGTCGTGGTGGCATCTTTTCTGCGGCCAGGCTACCGCAATAAATCCATCCAAAAAGTGCCCTGAGGCGAAAAGACGCACACAGCAGGATGACGAAAAGTCATTTATTAAGGAAACCAACTTGCCAGGTTCAGAGTTAATGTCCTTATCCTTACGCGTTTCAGAGCGAGAAATGCTCCTTCATCAGAGGAAAGATTACTGTAAACGGCAACGCTGCTCTCAGGCACTTAATACGCATGCGCTGACTTGATGGCCCACACCTGGGCTGGATAATGGCATGCTGGTACCTGTAGTCCATAATAAAAGAGCCAAGTATTTCCCCAGTGGGTTCCGTTTAATCAGCGCCCTTTAAAAACACAAATCACACCCCAGTGGGCCTCCGGGCCTGGGAAGCTGGAAAATAAAACTCCTGCCTTGCTGTGCCCTCTAGACGAGCGAGATCACATTTCCCATCGAGGGCCCCACGTAGAACTGTCGTGGTGGCATCTTTTCTGCGGCCAGGCTACCGCAATAAATCCATCCAAAAAGTGCCCTGAGGCGAAAAGACGCACACAGCAGGATGACAAAGTCATTTATTAAGGAAACCAACTTGCCAGGTTCAGAGTTAATGTCCTTATCCTTACGCGTTTCAGAGCGAGAAATGCTCCTTCATCAGAGGAAAGATTGCTGTAAACGGCAACGCTGCGCTCAGGCACTTAATACGCATGCGCTGACTTGATGGCCCACACCTGGGCTGGATAATGGCATGCTGGTACCTGTAGGTCGCTGATTAACGGAACCCACTGGGGAAATACTTGGCTCTTTTATTATGGACTACAGGTACAGGCCAGCTCCAGCAATGTCCCGGGGTGCCCACCCTCGGGACATTGCAGTTTGCTATGGGATGGCAGGAGCACTACTCCCCTCATCCCATCGCAAACAGTGTGCTCGCTTTAAACAAGCGAGAGCACTTTGCTCTCGCTTGTTCAAAGCGGGCACACTTTGCTTTTTACCTCCGAGGGGATACAAAAGGGGATGATGGACGGAACGTTTGAGCCAATCAAACACTCACCCCCAGTCAACTGATCTGGGTTTAATCCATCATCATTCTTTAGCTCACTCCACCACCCCAGTTCAGACATGGCCATATGCAAATCAGTCTGACCCTGTGCCTCATGGGAACAGTCCAGCCCGAACTGCCAAGCCATGTCTTCCCTGGACCGGAAACAAGCATCCTAGGACCGGTTTCTGGCATTCCAGCCGTCATCAGCCAGGCTTGCTTGAATCCAGTGGCAAAGTGAGCAAGGGACCCACGTCTGGGCATACCCCCGCCAACTTAGGGCGAACAAAGCGATACAAAGGGGATGATGGACGGAACGTTTGAGCCAATCAAACACTCACCCCCAGTCAACTGATCTGGGTTTAATCCATCATCATTCTTTAGCTCACTCCACCACCCCAGTTCAGACATGGCCATATGCAAATCAGTCTGACCCTGTGCCTCATGGGAACAGTCCAGCCCGAACTGCCAAGCCATGTCTTCCCTGGACCGGAAACAAGCATCCTAGGACCGGTTTCTGGCATTCCAGCCGTCATCAGCCAGGCTTGCTTGAATCCAGTGGCAAAGTGAGCAAGGGACCCACGTCTGGGCATACCCCCGCCAACTTAGGGCGAACAAAGCGATACAAAGGGGATGATGGACGGAGCGTTTGAGCCAATCAAACACTCACCCCCAGTCAACTGATCTGGGTTTAATCCATCATCATTCTTTAGCTCACTCCACCACCCCAGTTCAGACATGGCCATATGCAAATCAGTCTGACCCTGTGCCTCATGGGAACAGTCCAGCCCGAACTGCCAAGCCATGTCTTCCCTGGACCGGAAACAAGCATCCTAGGACCGGTTTCTGGCATTCCAGCCGTCATCAGCCAGGCTTGCTTGAATCCAGTTGCAAAGTGAGCAAGGGACCCACGTCTGGGCATACCCCGCCAACTTAGGGCGAACAAAGCGATACAAAAGGGGATGATGGACGGAACGTTTGAGCCAATCAAACACTCACCCCCAGTCAACTGATCTGGGTTTAATCCATCATCATTCTTTAGCTCACTCCACCACCCCAGTTCAGACATGGCCATATGCAAATCAGTCTGACCCTGTGCCTCATGGGAACAGTCCAGCCCGAACTGCCAAGCCATGTCTTCCCTGGACCGGAAACAAGCATCCTAGGACCGGTTTCTGGCATTCCAGCCGTCATCAGCCAGGCTTGCTTGAATCCAGTGGCAAAGTGAGCAAGGGACCCACGTCTGGGCATACCCCCGCCAACTTAGGGCGAACAAAGCGATACAAAGGGGATGATGGACGGAACGTTTGAGCCAATCAAACACTCACCCCCAGTCAACTGATCTGGGTTTAATCCATCATCATTCTTTAGCTCACTCCACCACCCCAGTTCAGACATGGCCATATGCAAATCAGTCTGACCCTGTGCCTCATGGGAACAGTCCAGCCCGAACTGCCAAGCCATGTCTTCCCTGGACCGGAAACAAGCATCCTAGGACCGGTTTCTGGCATTCCAGCCGTCATCAGCCAGGCTTGCTTGAATCCAGTGGCAAAGTGAGCAAGGGACCCACGTCTGGGCATACCCCCGCCAACTTAGGGCGAACAAAGCGATACAAAGGGGATGATGGACCGGAACGTTTGAGCCAATCAAACACTCACCCCCAGTCAACTGATCTGGGTTTAATCCATCATCATTCTTTAGCTCACTCCACCACCCCAGTTCAGACATGGCCATATGCAAATCAGTCTGACCCTGTGCCTCATGGGAACAGTCCAGCCCGAACTGCCAAGCCATGTCTTCCCTGGACCGGAAACAAGCATCCTAGGACCGGTTTCTGGCATTCCAGCCGTCATCAGCCAGGCTTGCTTGAATCCAGTGGCAAAGTGAGCAAGGGACCCACGTCTGGGCATACCCCGCCAACCTAGGGCGAACAAGCGATACAAAAGGGGATGATGGACGGAGCGTTTGAGCCAATCAAACACTCACCCCCAGTCAACTGATCTGGGTTTAATCCATCATCATTCTTTAGCTCACTCCACCACCCCAGTTCAGACATGGCCATATGCAAATCAGTCTGACCCTGTGCCTCATGGGAACAGTCCAGCCCGAACTGCCAAGCCATGTCTTCCCTGGACCGGAAACAAGCATCCTAGGACCGGTTTCTGGCATTCCAGCCGTCATCAGCCAGGCTTGCTTGAATCCAGTGGCAAAGTGAGCAAGGGACCCACGTCTGGGCATACCCCGCCAACTTAGGGCGAACAAAGCGATACAAAGGGGATGATGGACGGAACGTTTGAGCCAATCAAACACTCACCCCCAGTCAACTGATCTGGGTTTAATCCATCATCATTCTTTAGCTCACTCCACCACCCCAGTTCAGACATGGCCATATGCAAATCAGTCTGACCCTGTGCCTCATGGGAACAGTCCAGCCCGAACTGCCAAGCCATGTCTTCCCTGGACCGGAAACAAGCATCCTAGGACCGGTTTCTGGCATTCCAGCCGTCATCAGCCAGGCTTGCTTGAATCCAGTGGCAAAGTGAGCAAGGGACCCAAGTCTGGGCATACCCCGCCAACTTAGGGCGAACAAAGCGATACAAAGGGGATGATGGACGGAGCGTTTGAGCCAATCAAACACTCACCCCCAGTCAACTGATCTGGGTTTAATCCATCATCATTCTTTAGCTCACTCCACCACCCCAGTTCAGACATGGCCATATGCAAATCAGTCTGACCCTGTGCCTCATGGGAACAGTCCAGCCCGAACTGCCAAGCCATGTCTTCCCTGGACCGGAAACAAGCATCCTAGGACCGGTTTCTGGCATTCCAGCCGTCATCAGCCAGGCTTGCTTGAATCCAGTGGCAAAGTGAGCAAGGGACCCACGTCTGGACATGCCCCCGCCAACTTAGGGCGACCAAGCGATACAAAAGGGGATGATGGACGGAACGTTTGAGCCAATCAAACACTCACCCCCAGTCAACTGATCTGGGTTTAATCCATCATCATTCTTTAGCTCACTCCACCACCCCAGTTCAGACATGGCCATATGCAAATCAGTCTGACCCTGTGCCTCATGGGAACAGTCCAGCCCGAACTGCCAAGCCATGTCTTCCCTGGACCGGAAACAAGCATCCTAGGACCGGTTTCTGGCATTCCAGCCGTCATCAGCCAGGCTTGCTTGAATCCAGTGGCAAAGTGAGCAAGGGACCCACGTCTGGGCATACCCCGCCAACTTAGGGCGAACAAAGCGATACAAAAGGGGATGATGGACGGAACGTTTGAGCCAATCAAACACTCACCCCCAGTCAACTGATCTGGGTTTAATCCATCATCATTCTTTAGCTCACTCCACCACCCCAGTTCAGACATGGCCATATGCAAATCAGTCTGACCCTGTGCCTCATGGGAACAGTCCAGCCCGAACTGCCAAGCCATGTCTTCCCTGGACCGGAAACAAGCATCCTAGGACCGGTTTCTGGCATTCCAGCCGTCATCAGCCAGGCTTGCTTGAATCCAGTGGCAAAGTGAGCAAGGGACCCACGTCTGGGCATACCCCCGCCAACTTAGGGCGAACAAAGCGATACAAAGGGGATGATGGACGGAACGTTTGAGCCAATCAAACACTCACCCCCAGTCAACTGATCTGGGTTTAATCCATCATCATTCTTTAGCTCACTCCACCACCCCAGTTCAGACATGGCCATATGCAAATCAGTCTGACCCTGTGCCTCATGGGAACAGTCCAGCCCGAACTGCCAAGCCATGTCTTCCCTGGACCGGAAACAAGCATCCTAGGACCGGTTTCTGGCATTCCAGCCGTCATCAGCCAGGCTTGCTTGAATCCAGTGGCAAAGTGAGCAAGGGACCCACGTCTGGGCATACCCCGCCAACTTAGGGCGAACAAAGCGATACAAAAGGGGATGATGGACGGAGCGTTTGAGCCAATCAAACACTCACCCCCAGTCAACTGATCTGGGTTTAATCCATCATCATTCTTTAGCTCACTCCACCACCCCAGTTCAGACATGGCCATATGCAAATCAGTCTGACCCTGTGCCTCATTGTATCGCTTTGTTCGCCCTAAGTTGGCGGGGGTATGCCCAGACGTGGGTCCCTTGCTCACTTTGCCACTGGATTCAAGCAAGCCTGGCTGATGACGGCTGGAATGCCAGAAACCGGTCCTAGGATGCTTGTTTCCGGTCCAGGGAAGACATGGCTTGGCAGTTCGGGCTGGACTGTTCCCATGAGGCACAGGGTCAGACTGATTTGCGTATGGCCATGTCTGAACTGGGGTGGTGGAGTGAGCTAAAGAATGATGATGGATTAAACCCAGATCAGTTGACTGGGGAGAGTGTTTGATTGGCTCAAACGTTCCGTCCATCATCCCCTTTTGTATCGCTTTGTTCGCCCTAAGTTGGCGGGGGTTTGCCCAGACGTGGGTCCCTTGCTCACTTTGCCACTGGATTCAAGCAAGCCTGGCTGATGACGGCTGGAATGCCAGAAACCGGTCCTAGGATGCTTGTTTCCGGTCCAGGGAAGACATGGCTTGGCAGTTCGGGCTGGACTGTTCCCATGAGGCACAGGGTCAGACTGATTTGCGTATGGCCATGTCTGAACTGGGGTGGTGGAGTGAGCTAAAGAATGATGATGGATTAAACCCAGATCAGTTGACTGGGGGAGAGTGTTTGATTGGCTCAAGCGTTCCGTCCATCATCCCCTTTTGTATCGCTTTGTTCGCCCTAAGTTGGCGGGGGTATGCCCAGACGTGGGTCCCTTGCTCACTTTGCCACTGGATTCAAGCAAGCCTGGCTGATGACGGCTGGAATGCCAGAAACCGGTCCTAGGATGCTTGTTTCCGGTCCAGGGAAGACATGGCTTGGCAGTTCGGGCTGGACTGTTCCCATGAGGCACAGGGTCAGACTGATTTGCGTATGGCCATGTCTGAACTGGGGTGGTGGAGTGAGCTAAAGAATGATGATGGATTAAACCCAGATCAGTTGACTGGGGGAGAGTGTTTGATTGGCTCAAACGTTCCGTCCATCATCCCCTTTGTATCGCTTTGTTCGCCCTAAGTTGGCGAGGGTATGCCCAGACGTGGGTCCCTTGCTCACTTTGCCACTGGATTCAAGCAAGCCTGGCTGATGACGGCTGGAATGCCAGAAACCGGTCCTAGGATGCTTGTTTCCGGTCCAGGGAAGACATGGCTTGGCAGTTCGGGCTGGACTGTTCCCATGAGGCACAGGGTCAGACTGATTTGCGTATGGCCATGTCTGAACTGGGGTGGTGGAGTGAGCTAAAGAATGATGATGGATTAAACCCAGATCAGTTGACTGGGGGAGAGTGTTTGATTGGCTCAAACGTTCCGTCCATCATCCCCTTTTGTATCGCTTGTTCGCCCTAAGTTGGCGGGGGTATGCCCAGACGTGGGTCCCTTGCTCACTTTGCCACTGGATTCAAGCAAGCCTGGCTGATGACGGCTGGAATGCCAGAAACCGGTCCTAGGATGCTTGTTTCCGGTCCAGGGAAGACATGGCTTGGCAGTTCGGGCTGGACTGTTCCCATGAGGCACAGGGTCAGACTGATTTGCGTATGGCCATGTCTGAACTGGGGTGGTGGAGTGAGCTAAAGAATGATGATGGATTAAACCCAGATCAGTTGACTGGGGGAGAGTGTTTGATTGGCTCAAACGTTCCGTCCATCATCCCCTTTTGTATCGCTTTGTTCGCCCTAAGTTGGCGGGGGTATGCCCAGACGTGGGTCCCTTGCTCACTTTGCCACTGGATTCAAGCAAGCCTGGCTGATGACGGCTGGAATGCCAGAAACCGGTCCTAGGATGCTTGTTTCCGGTCCAGGGAAGACATGGCTTGGCAGTTCGGGCTGGACTGTTCCCATGAGGCACAGGGTCAGACTGATTTGCGTATGGCCATGTCTGAACTGGGGTGGTGGAGTGAGCTAAAGAATGATGATGGATTAAACCCAGATCAGTTGACTGGGGAGAGTGTTTGATTGGCTCAAACGTTCCGTCCATCATCCCCCTTTGTATCGCTTTGTTCGCCCTAAGTTGGCGGGGGTATGCCCAGACGTGGGTCCCTTGCTCACTTTGCCACTGGATTCAAGCAAGCCTGGCTGATGACGGCTGGAATGCCAGAAACCGGTCCTAGGATGCTTGTTTCCGGTCCAGGGAAGACATGGCTTGGCAGTTCGGGCTGGACTGTTCCCATGAGGCACAGGGTCAGACTGATTTGCGTATGGCCATGTCTGAACTGGGGTGGTGGAGTGAGCTAAAGAATGATGATGGATTAAACCCAGATCAGTTGACTGGGGGAGAGTGTTTGATTGGCTCAAACGTTCCGTCCATCATCCCCTTTTGTATCGCTTTTACCTCCGAGGAGCTGCATGTCAGCAGCTCCCTGGGGGTAAAAAGCCGTGCCGGCTCCATCAAGAGACGGGAGCCAGCCGGGACCGCGCAGGCTTTTAGGCTCCCCGCGGTCACCAACCAGCTGGCCATGCCCTGGGGGATGGGGTCACCAGGGCCAAAATCAGTCTGGGGAGTGGGGCCGCGCAGCCCCCCTCCTTAAAATAAGATATTTTAAAAAAACATTTAAAAAATGGCCTGCCCCCGTGGTATGGGGAGCCCAGGGCCGAAAATTGCCCGGAGGGTGGGCCGCTTAGCCCCCACCTGTTGAAAACCCAATAAAAATTGGCCATGCCCCAGGAGATAGGGTCCCTGGGGCCGAAATAAACTTAAAAAGAAAGGCCTAGCCCCGGAGGATGGGGTCCCCGGGGCTGAAATTTTTACCACTCTGCAAACGCGCCTGTCAGCGCACTGCTGGTGGGGTGATGAGGTTCATTTGCATCCTGAGGGGCTCAGGACTAAAGGGGACTTCATCCCCCAAGCAACAGTGTGCCAGGAGGTGCGTTTGCAGAGTGGTGGAGAAAGGGGGCGTGGCCTCTAACCACCTCTCAGAAATCCAGCTGTGTGGGGCTTACTAGAGGTAACAGGAGGAATAGTTGGCCTCCAGGGACCCTCAAGAGGCAAGGGGACTTCATCCACAACCAAGAGCGTACCAGGAGGCACGTTTGCAGAGTGATGTAGAAAGGCGGTGTGGCCTGCAACCACCTCTCAGCAATCACACTGTGTGGGGCTTACTGAAGGTAACAGGTAGGCTAGTTGGCCACTAAGGACCTCCAGCAGCCAAGGGGGCTTCATCCCCCAACCCAGGAGCACGCCAGGAGGTGCATTTGGAGACTGGTGGAGAAAAGGGTCATGGCCTGCTATTAGAACTCAGCAATCCTGCTTTGTGGGACTTACTGGAGATAACAGTAGGGGTAGTTGGCCCACAAGGACGTCCTTGGGTCCAACTACCCCTCTTGTTACCTCCAGTGGGATTGCTAAGAAGTCTTCAGAGGCCATGCCCCCTTACTCCACCACTCTGCAAATGCACCTCGTGGCACACTACTGGTTGGGGGATGAAGTTCACTTTACTCCAGAGGGACCTTGGGGGCCAAGAAGCCCTCCTGGTAGCTCCTATAAGTCCTACGCAGCGTAATTCCTGAGATCTGACCTGGAGGGCCAGCCTCTTTTCTCCACCACTCTGCAAACGTGACTGCTAGTTAAAAAACCTTAGAAATTCACTTAAAAAACACAGGTTTCAGGGACATTATAGTTAGGAATTAGCATTTAAAAAACGTTAGAAGTTCGCAAAAAAAGCCACATGTTACAGGAACGTTCTAGGTATGCTGACATTTCACTTGTACAAAACCTTTGAAATTCAGCTGTTATAGTTAGCTGAGCTAACTATAACTCGTGCCCCCGCAATGCATGTCATTTGAGATGTCATCAGTGATGTCACCGACCATGTCATGAGTGATGTAATATGTGACGTCATCAGCAATGCATTGCGGGGGTGCAAGTTATAGTTAGCTCAGCTAACTATAACGGCTGAATTTCACAGGTTTTGTACAAGTGAAATGTCAGCCTAACTATAACGTTCCTATAACCTGTGGTTTTTTCTGTGAATTCTAAGGTTTTTAAATTTTTTAAATGCTAATTCCTAACTATAACGTCCCTGAAACCTGTGGTTTTTTCACTGAATTTTATATATATATATATATATATATATATACATCATGTTTTCTGAGATTCTTATATATAATTGGAAACTATTCTCATTTTTAAGACTTCAATAAAAATGCCTACTGTGCAAAACCAGTTCACTTGTACAAATGTGCTATAATATAGCAATCATTAGGTTTTTAGTTATACAGCTCCAGCTGGGGCAAACAAATGTCTGATAGGTGCAGTAATGTTTCCCACAAGACTTGATATTGACATTAAAGGCAAAATATTACCTCCATTCTTCTACATCCTTCAATCTTATGCAGCCAAATACCTTCTACAATATATTTTGATTTACCCTAATTTTAGGTCTAGCTAACAAAAACATGTTCTGATTTATCCAGGCTTTGATTTGCATTAAGGTTTGCTGTGTGGCCAGATCAAAAATATTTAATTTAACTCTTTATGTCACGAATCTCATTGGTCACATTCACTATGTTGGCGTTTTAATTCTGTGTATTCAGATGTTTAAAGTAATGTATTGTATTGCGACTGAGTTTGCATATTTATTCCTTAAGTGTGCTTCTAAGGCTGAACTAGCATCTGAATTTTTTTGTTTTTCAATTTGTTGGTGCAAAACATATGACCAGATGCTCAATGGTCTTGCATGATCACAGAATTGCACTCAAAGGATTTGTTATGAGAGATGCTGTTTTTTGGAACTGAAGAATAGTTATTCTTATCTGGGGATAAACTGCTGGTGATATTTTCGTCAAAAATAACATCCACCCACTTTCCCAGGAGGGAGACTGTTTACTCATTCACCTTAAGTGCATTTCATCAGAGACTGCTATGTTATTGCTTGTGGAAGAAATAAATGTTGCAAGATAGTTCCAATACCTGTATTTATTACAAGTAATTCCTTTCCAAAATGAATTCGAGAAGGAAGAAATTCCACCAACTTAAAAAACACCTTGGCTAGGTTTCAACAACTCTCAAGGAAAAACTGCATAACCCTTGGTAGTTATGGCACAAGCAGCAGGTATTGCAAGCAGTACCAACATTTTTTTAAATTAAGAAAATAACAGTAACATTCTCTAATAAATTTGATACTAGGCCCATTTAATAAGCAAAATTCACTAAAAAAATCCACATCGGATAAAGGGAACCAGATATTACAAAAAGGCAAAAATCACCTATAAAATATAAAACATCATTGAAAATTATCAGTGAGGGTTGAGGAGGACCTACCTGCAATTGCATGCTAATCCCGATGGTGGGCAGGTCGGCTACAACAAGCCGTTCTTCTCAATCATAGTTTTACCTTCTGCTTAGTTAACTTTTTAGAGGTCCGAATCTTCCACTGGAGCCAGGTCCAAGGCTGAAGCTGGCTGGGCACTGAGTTCCTGTTGAATCAGTTGGTTCTGGCACCAAAAACTCTGAGTGGGACTAAGCTAGATTTGGTAGCTGCCTAGGTCCCTTCACAGCTGGGAGAAATTTGTCTCCCTGAACTGATTAAATGTTTTATCTTAATTGAGACCTGATTTAGACATTCAAGAACGGACTACTATACATCAGGATGGGAGAGGACTTAACGTTTGCCACCTAGTTGATGGAAGTTCATATTTATAGATGACTGCTGGCCAAAGAGTTCACCTTTGTATATTGAATGCAACCACCGTCATGATGGTTCCCTACCAGGTACAAAAAGTTTGGTGGGTGGCCTCTATTGGTTTTCACTGGCATCCACCAATCTTTTGAAATATTTTGCTTTTCAGCAGCAAGCTCCTATAGTTGAAATTGGCTATTAAAAAATAAACAATGAAAGCCCCACAATCTGAGTGTGTTCTCTGAGGATGTGGTGGGGGGTCATAATTTTTTTCTGTCCCTCCTTGCCAGGTTTCTCCTGGCAGTGACGGATAGAAAAAAAACATTAGACTGTCTGTTATAAATAGAGTGGGCAGTGTGTTGGCTTTACTCTTACGGCCCCTACTACATTGGGCTTTTCGTGGTAGCCATTGACAGTGCCAATGTGGGCTCCGCTGATGGAAAAATGGTGTTCCACCCACCTCTAACTGAAGAGGGTGGACCATGAATTTGGCGGAAAGAGTACTCCATCATCATTGGCGGCCTGTACTTTTAGCAGGAGGGGGGCGGTCGAGGCACAAACCCACACATTAAAGTGAACTCACACTCATGCATTCACACACTCACACCTACAAACACAACCATTCACAACACTCACTACCATTCTGACTCTGGGACCCTGGTAATCATTTGCCATCTATCAGGAGATATTGAACATCCCCCTGATGAAGGGCCCCCTGAGCCCGAAATGTATTGGGATTGACAAATTGGGACCCAAATAATTTTGTTACCAAATGAATACATTTGTTCTCTTTGGAATCAATATGAAGTTTGCTTACAATAAACCAAGAAAGAATTTATGAAAGAAAAATAAATTCAATTGATGCAACCCACATATTTTAAAGCGTTTTGAATGGAATTACTCCACTTTTCTGGATATATTGCTGTGCACTGAGGGGACGTCTCCCCTGGGGGGACGCTTTCACGACATGTTTTGAAAAACAATCACAGATTTACCTTCTGGTATGCTACAAAATGATTTCTCATACATTAAAAAACAAACATAGAAATTCTTTGAAGAAAACAAAGGTTAAAACTTAGTTATAGTTAGGAAAACATCATTTATAATTTCTATACAAAACCAGCTTAAACTATCCAAAACATAGAAATTCTAAAGTTATAGTTACAACTTACAGTTATAACCTGTGCCCTGTCCACAACATCCTATAACTCGCACACCTTGGTACAGTGTTGCCAACTCGCTAGCCACACAACATTAACTATAACTTACGCCGTCTCCATGTCCTGCATATACCATTTCATATTATATCACTTATAGCAGGTTAAATGATAACAAGACTTACAATAAGTCTAATGATATATATATATATATATATACACACACGTATAATAATATATAGTTTAGGATAGGTGTTTGAGCCATAATTTTAGCAAAGGAGTAACATTCTAGCTGTGTTAAGGAACTGTAGTAGTACTACTGCATATTGTCACTGTAAATGGAATGTTTGGTGGTAGGGGCTGTATGGTCCAGTTGGAGGCAAATCGCCGAAACACATTTGCCATAATCTGCACAAATGGTGGGTGTAACTCAAAGGATAAAATTAACGGATTTTCTGACCTCCTCTGTCCTGTTGTCGTGCCTCCTCGCCTTTGAATTGAGGATTGTCGTTAGAGGAGTGGAGATATATATATTTTCACTGAAAAAGCAAAGGTTAAAGTGATGCTATAGTTAGGTGAATATGTCAGTGACAACATTAATGTTTTGAACTAAAATAACACAGATATTTGACAATTATAGTTAACAGCGCTAACTAAAACTTGTGCCCCTGCCATGCACTGCTTATGACCACACATATTACATTATTCATGACATTTTCTGTGACATACTTTTTGACATGACTGATGACATCTCAAATGACATAATTAATGTCATCACTGATAACATCATCCAGTAAGGGACTATTTTGGCCCTTGAGACCCCATCCCCTGGGTCCTCCATTATTTATAGGTGGGAGCCCCGGTGACCACCCAGTGCACCCACCAGGCACAACATTGGGGGCCCTGCAGCCCCAGCTGGCTCTGCGCATTGTGCGTGAGCCAGCATTGCTCCCACACAGAGGGACCTGCTATTTATGCTGCTCCTTCCGGGCAGCAGCAATATAAGTTCTGGTTTCCTGCACTCATCAGCAGAACACAAGTTTGCTCCCAGCCGGCTGGAGCATTTTTAAAGAACAGAGCTCAAACTTTCAGAACCTGCCAAATTATTATTATTAGGCCATATAAGAGAATTGCTCAACAAATTGCAGAGTCCTAGATTTCAGCAAAGAAAGGGCAGTTAGTGATGCTGTCAGAGCTACTCATAGGCAACTTTATGTTCTGTTTCCAACTGTCTATGTTTTACCATTGTTTAGGTTGAATTGCATTACTTGTTTGGAGCTCTATATTTAGTCTTTGCGCCATTGCTTACGGGGAAGTGTATTACTCTTCCTGCATGTAAAGATAAAAATAATTTATTTTGTAAAATAATGGATACCAGGCACACGATCCATTAAAAGAAAGTGTAAAACTACATGCAGAGATGTCCTGTACCGCATAACTTGTTTTACTCCTGATAGCAATCAGCAACATTTTCAAAGGGTATGCCTGGAAAGATGAACCAGCCTCAGCTTTGTAGGCATATGTCTTAGAATGTCATGTGAATTATTTATACTTTATTAGAACATTGGAATGTTGTGAGCTCCATTGAAAACAATGGAGTGCTCCGGGCTTCTAATAGCCGGCAGAAGCCTGGAGCTCGAACATTCCAATGTTGCCCTTCACAGCTGTTGCTGTGAACAAATGCCTCACAGAGACAAGGGGATTTCAGTCCCCTCGGGCTTCCTGACATCTTTGTTTTATTTGTTAGAACATTCTGCCCTATAGTGGCTGAATGTTCTAATAGCCTTATAGCCCTCCGTTGCTGGGCTATACCAGTATTAAAGTCTTGCTCCCTTGTTAAAGGCCCTCGCCTTCAGCTCTGGTCGTTAACGCTGGAGCAAGCCTTTAATGGCCGGTATAGCCCGCTCTGGTGGGCTATAAGACTATAGTATTTCCTTAAAGTGTAATTGTACACATTTTCAGTTTTTTACCTCCTGGAGAAGGTCCTTTTCTGCAAAGTCCTGTTAAGATTAATGGTGTTCTTTCTGTCCGCTCTCCCATCCTTAAGAAGGTGTAGCCCAGCTCTGACCATTTGCAGGGAGTGAAGGGGTCTGGGGAAGTTTGTAAAAAGCTGCAAACTGACTTGTTTATTGGTGTTAATATACTGTCAATGTTTAGCATAACTTAAGTACCCACTCCTCGTACCCTGCATGGGATTTATTCCCATAGAACATCTTCTGTGGCATTAAAGGATTTATGAGTCCAGGGTATCCATTTATGGATACCTTGCATTCAGAACCGATTTACAAGTGTAAATGGCTTTATTAAGCAGGACGTTTGTACGTATTGATAATGATTCTCCTTAAAGCAGGGTAGTACCATTTGCATTTGTTAATAAATTATTGTCTCTTGGTCTCAATGTAGTGCACAAAAGAGTGCATTCTTACGCAGTGAAATAGCTACACTGCTCATGTACAGTTAAAAGATGTCAGTGATTGACTAGTAAATTTGAGCTGACACAGCTGAATTTTGAAAATAAATTGTATACTGTTGATTTCAATCCGAGAAAGCAATTATTTCAAATTGTGTTCCTATATAAAAAATAGTATATCTTACAGACTGAACAAAACATAACAGGGTTCAGAAATTACGTTAACCATTCTTTTCATTCACATGGAAGGAACAGCTTCAAACTTTTCAGTAGTCTGCTTTTCACTTAAGTAAGCTGCAAATCACTCACTTCCTTTCTTCCATCTGGGATCTGGAGAGTCGACTACTGAGTTGTCATCACTAATCAGCACAAAAATGTTCTCAAGTGGTAAAAGAGAGCAGTAAAGTCTGGCCAGGGAAGCCAAACGTTTACGCGATGATTAGCTGAAATAGGGATTTTGAAGAAAAGAACAAGAATGCCCAATAAGATTTCTGTTTGTTGAAGGCATTCCTCCCGTGTCAGTATAACAGCAGGCCTACAACTTTGGAACAAAGCTATTACTAATGATCTAGGTAGTGCAGTTAACTGCTGTATGCGCTACACAGCAGCAATTTACCTAGCCAAATTATTTTCCAAATAAATGCTTCCGTTTTGTATCTGACGTGCAACTTTTGGAGGACTACAGTCGCACAGCAGGTAAAAATAGAGTTGTCTAAATTATAAGTTTAAAGAAGACTTGATGAGAAAGGCTCGTATTTGCATAATATTATGGTAGATATAATCAACATTTGACGACTAGAAAAATATTGATATTCTGATAACCTTACAGAAAATAATTTATTGTATTTATTAAAATGCATTTTCTGTTACATGCAGTTATAAAACCACTAACATTTCTTTTGCTTTTCATTCAGTTTTTGTGCAGCAGTTTGTAGGGAACCGGATTATTAACATTGAGGTGAAGGTGGCACAGTCTATGTGTGAGATGCCTGAGCCCCCACAAGGCCGGGCATGTAAAGGCAACCTGTTTTCTATTAGTAATCCCTAGTTCACCTTTGATAGCTTAACATAAGCAGCAAAGCCCTCCTCGGAGTTAATGCAACAGCTTCATGTCAAAGAAAAAGTAATTACAACGATCTAGTTAACAAACAACAAAGAACTTAAAATGTGCAAACCAACATAAGAAAAGGTAGAAAACATTAATAACTAAGATGCCTTAAAAATGAAAAAATCGGATGTAGAGATCAAAGTACAGGTGGGCAAAAATGTTCCATAAAATAGAAAAGGAGCTCAAAATCCAATATTAATTTGTGGGGTGCTTTAGACCAGGATACAGGCATCATCTGTGGTGGCACATGAATGACTTCAGCTGAGGAAAAGTTAGTAGTTGATCCCAGTCAACATTTTACCTTTAGACTTAAGGGCTAATTATGAGTTTGGCAGGTCATGGACCACCAGACTCGCGGAAGCGAGTCGGTCTTTAGACCGCCCTATTACAACTAGGGCGGTTGGGCTGCCCTGGGACCGCCACAACCGTCAGGGATCAGAGATCCCTGGCGCAGCGGTCTTGAGGCCACAATATGCTTGGCGGGACCACTGTGGTCCCGCCAAGCATATTACGAGTTTCCTGTCCGCCACGATTTTCATGCCAGTTCCACCGCCATGAAAACCATGGCCGAGAGAAAACAAAAGGGGTCCTACAGGGTCCCCTTGTGCCTCTGGGCCTGGGAAAGCATGCAGGGGGTCACATGTTGTGCCCACCTGTGTGCATACATCCCAGTACCTGCACGGCATGGACTGCAGCAGTCCATGCCAGTTCAGATTTTGACGTTCCCATTGCGGCCATGGAAACGCCAAAGAACCGCCCGCCAGACCAGGAGAAAACTCCTAATCTGGCGAGCGGTTCTGTTATGTGCTGGATTGAGGCCCTAAGATAGGTGCGCTGTTTCAGAGGCTCAAATCCTTCGTGCCACAGAGACAGGCAGGACCTTTCCCCTAAATTGGCCCTCCCTTTACAAATAACGAGCAACAGAGTCTGTCCCTTATCTGACGTGTGCTCTGGGTGCAGAAGACGGTCCATTCTAAATACGTCATATCCATGACCAAAAGTGACTAACCTACAAAGACCCTTCGCTCTCGGGATTTTCCCTAGCACAGGATTATTGATTTCTCCAAGGACTCATTAAATATGCATGAACCACTATTTCCTAAGGGTTCATTCCTGACGTCTTCCTCTGACCGACTGTACGTCAATGCTAACATTCCAAAGCATCTATCAAGTATAAATATACCTCCCTTTGCCAAAGCAAACTAGAGAGGACCGAGACTTTCCAAGCCGACACTCTGACGTGAGACGCTGCAACTTGCATCATGCCACAGCTCCAGCTGGCAGAGGTCCCTCCACCCATCCTGGGGTGTCCAGCTCAACACCAGGATGAAGTCCCACTAAGGTAATGGGGTTAGACTAAATCCTAGGGGGATTCTTGGCTCTCTGAGACCTACACACATGCTAGGTACACTTAGGTACATCTAGTTAGGCATCATAGGGGTATAGGCTTTATCTTAATGCATTCTGCATTTCATGTATGTGTTCATTACTATTGCACAATGGTAAACCTGTACCATGCATTTTTATTTAACTGCACTGCTGGCCATATTTCTCTGCTACTGTCCAACAGTTGTCGCAGCACATATAACCAGTACTAGAACAACAACTGTGCAATAAATTTTATTGTAAACACACCCGACTGTTTCTTCTATGTACTTCTCTGAGATGAGTGACTGAATGAAAAGTAGTATATTGTTTCCACGATCCTGAGGGATCAGGGTTTTATGTTATGTGGTTGCCAGAAGCTATTCCCTTCTTGTCTTCAAGAAGTTTCAAGTGACCTCTGAGCTAGCTGGCACAGGTAATTAAGTTTAATATAATCGATAGGGACATACCGACCTTAGTCCTATGTCAAACCTATAGGTTATATTATTCCAATGCGCAGAGCCTATTAGGGAAATAGGAACTACACTACATGGCGCCCAACGTGAATTTGGCACTTATTTAACAGTAGAATCTGAGTAGTTCAGTCATGCTTATTCTCAGAGACCCCTACTCACAAAACGCCAGAGACGTCTGGAGTGGGTAGGCACAAAATTCCGCCACAGCTGAGTAGGCAATCTTCCTATGTATTGGTTGTAGGTTAATCAAGCTTGAAGGAAAAAGTTCCCGAACAATTGTGCCTTTTAAAACCTTATCTTAAAACCCTTTTTTAGGACATTTTGTTTTCACAACACAATGTCTGTCTAGGCAGCTGCTCCTGTCACTGGGACACAGGTCTCAAACGACGAAGAGGAAGCAAATGCAATAAATTTTGCACCCAGAATCAGGCATACACTCACACAAAAACCCCTCAGACAGGGTTTAACAGACCGAGAGGGTACAGTGATATTAATAGAGGCACACAAAGATTATCAAACAGATGTGTTCTATTCTTGGGTTACATTCCCAGCAGTAAATGCAACAACTCAGACTTTTCATTCTTACATACATGAAAAAGTACCAGCGGTCTACACTCCGTTCGAGGAGATTAAGATTCCGCACACTGACCAGGACCACAATTTCTGGTTTAAAGGCGCCCTACAACAAATAAATAAAACCAGGCTCGGTCCACTAGGTAGACCAGGAGCTACATGGCCGACATTAACCGGCTACACACCACATCCTGACATTGATATAATGCCACAAGATGCACTGCTCCTACAACACTAAGAGTTGGTAAAACTCTTAAAGAGCCATGACGCAACTCGTCATGAGGACACTTGGTGTCCAGCCCACAGTAGCTACAAATAACACAGCTCCAACACAGAGCACCGCTACTAAAATCACTCCACAAACATTACACACAGTAATGGGCAAACTGCCCACAAAATGTGAACAGATTCCTTTCTGGGTAGCTCAGAAAATTATCCAGTTAGAAGCAGTATTTCCAAATACCACACCATTTGAAAGCATATAATGCTAACACTCTGCTTGCCCATGGGGATCACACCACAGTTAGAGGACTACACCACTTGGGGTACAGTCTTTGCTGCCATATATACCAGGACTCATGTTATTCCTTCCTTAGCAGTAATTCCAGATGTCTTACGACAGATACAGAACAAGTATGGAGCTGAACCAGCTCTGACCTTAGGTATGAAATTACTAGGTAATTACGACCAAGTATCAAAAATAATACTAGCTAACATTAAAGGGGAAGCAGCTTCAGTGGCGATCCGCCAAACACCTAAGAGAGGTCCTTCTTATAGACCAACCACAAGAACTTCCCAATATAATTGAAACTGCATATGCAGAACTGGGAAGGGACAGTTTGGGTGGGAAAGCTTTTAAAACCACAGCTAATGGGCAGTCCTGAGAAGGACAATTCTAAGCAGACACCTACTTCTTCTAAAAAGAAGTGGGATAATAATAAAAAACAATTTTTCAGAAAAGATTCTCAGTCCCGAGGTAGGTCTCCTCAACAGGAGCCCTCTGCAAAGAGGTATAACCTTAGGATTAGGGATAATATTAGGAAACCTGACAGGTATCAGGATACTGATACACATTCCTCTCGACAAACACAGGGAGAGAAGGAAAGTCAGCACACAAAGAAGAGCGCAAGCAGTCCAGGGACAAGCACGCTCAGGGCTCTTCTAACACAGAAGACAAGACACAATCCAAACCTCAATTTAAAAAGAAGAAAGTTGCAGGTCTCAAAGTTAGACATGCACAGAATCCTAAGGACTCAACTTCTGAACGGGGAATGGGCTCAGACAATTCTAGACAGCGCGGCAGAAGTAACAATAGCTCGCCAGAACCTGAAGGAATTTCTGGACAGCAAAATTGAATGATTACATCACAGTGGAAACACCAGACAAAAGGGTGAGCGTCCCACACAAGTTATATGAAATAACACTCCGCATGGAGGAGGACAAACACAGGAAAGTAAAAGGTCTCTTTGCGAAGAACCTATTGTCTGGTTTTGACATACTGTTAGCAGAACAAGATTAGCCGCCAGCATTTGTCAGGGAGCGCCCAAAGGGAGAAAGTATATTTTTTCAGCATTTTCCAACCATGTTCCAGTTCACCTTAAACATACATATGCACGGGAGTGGGCAGTAGCCCAAGCTCCAGCATTGTATAAAGATCACGCTGGATGGGATGATGCCTCAACCCAACACGTGATCCCATTAATAGTTTCACCACATGCTCAAAGACAATATCGTATTAAGCAAGAAGCTAAAAAGACATGTCAAGGAGATCTTAGATCATCTTGAATACCAGGAGATCATTGAAAAATGCACTTCACAAAAGAACAATCCCTTGTTTCACTTATCAAAACATGATAATACATTTCGTCTAGTTTTCATTTACAGACACTTGAACACTTGCACAAAGACATATGCTGTCCAACATGCAGATAGTGCCGCATTAATGAATAACATTATGGGGGAAAAATACAAAATGACACTTGTTGTCTCAAATGGATTTTTCTGTCAAACTATAGCACCTGAAAACAGGTACCTAACAGCATTTAGTATATTAGAGTCCCAGCGACAATTTTTTGTCATCTCCCCCATGGGTATGAGAACAGCTCAGGGGCATTTTCTGAAAGAGTTACTGAATGGCTAAAGCACTTTGATGAAGAAGCGTTGTCCTATATGGATGATATTTATCTAACGGGCGACCTATTGGGGAACACTTGACCAGGCTGAGCACCATTATTATGGGATTCGCCTCTGGGGGCTACAAATTTAATTTTGAGAAATCAAAAATTGCCCACCTCTGTGTCCTATTTTTGGGATACTAGTTTTCAAGTGAAGGGAAAAGCCTGGCAGCTAACTTTTTAGAAAAGTGTGCGCTGCTCCAGCCTCCAAAGACATTAAAACAACTTCCAATCAGTACTGGGATTCCTAGATTTTGGCAGAACATACATTTTTGATTTCGCAGAGAGAGTAAAACCTTTCTACGACCTTTTTCAAACCTGACTTTTCAGTCACACACTGGACACAAGAACACACCAATATTCTTTGTTCACTCCAGGAAGATATTATTGCTTCCAAACACATACACACACGTGTAAACTTGCACCACTTGGTACTCAGTATCATTTATGGTCAATGCGGGTACACTTATTAAACCTTTAATGAAGGTGAAACTGTACCAATCGCATACAAATCTCATCTGTACACAAACACAGAAATGAGTTTTAATTCAACAGGAAAAAATTCTGACAACCATTCAGACTGCTGTAGCAAAAGAAAGAGCACTGGCTCATGGGATGATGCATTATTGTCGTCACCCCAGTACCGGGGCTAGCATTCCTAATGCCAAAGCCTTACATCCAGAATGGATACAAAGGGCTAATTCTTTTGCTGCATCAGACTTTGAATCCAGATTTGATCCAAGTTTAAAAACACAGGCATTCCTGCAATATGAGAAAGAACATCATCTACCAAATGTAATCTTGCCTCTAGACCAGTATGAATTTTTTTAAATTTACACTGATGGGTCTGCCCCACCGGCCGCCTTTGTTAAAGAACAGATGCTGGATGGCAAGTTCCGTCCTCAATGCACCAAAAAACTACCTCTAGGTAATAGCACGGCTCGGTTGGCAGCTTTAAAAGCCCTGATACTTGCACTTGTAAACACGGATCACGAATTCCCCATGCTTATAGTGTGCGATTCCTTTTACTGTGTGCAATCATGTAATAAATATTTACACCATTGGGAACAAAATGGGTTTAAATATGAAAAAGGTGGCATAATTAAACACAAAAATTATGGGAACAGGTAGTGGAGTTGAAAAATACGACCTACCAAACAAAAACTCACGTGATTAACACACTGAGTCATCAACGTGATGGCGTGCACGTTGCAGGGAATTCATTGGCTGTAGAAGCCACACAGGGGGCTGTTCACTTAGCTTCCGTAGCTGCGCACACTCGTTCAACAACGAGAATAGACGGTTAGAATATGGTGGCTGTAATTGCTTCGCGCAAAGGCAGCACAGCAGTGCCTAAGAAATTTCCACTTATATACTCCTACAATTTAGGTGCAAACAACATTCCATATGCTCAGATTCCTGGAGTGGGGGATAGAGTATTTCCAAATATGGATAGTAGGCAGGAATTGATCATTTAAAGCACACAAGGGCTTGGGCTCCGCACATTCAGGGGTAATAGCTACTATTTCTTCATTGCAAACAGTGCTATTGGTGGCCAGGGATCAGAAGTCAGACTATTGGCTTTGTCTTGAACTTCAAAATCTGCAAACAAATGCCAGGCTACACCATCGCAAGACCCGCGCAGGTCCCATTGCTAGACAGCATCAGACTGTCCACTTGATCGTGTCATGTAACAGGACCACTGTGGCCCCTCAAATTTTGAGGTGGCTTAAAAATATATCTTGGTGGCAGTGGATCCGTGCTCAAGTTTCCTATAGGTATGGCCTTAGCGCTCGGCTGACGCTCAAAACTGTTATAAAAAGATTTGCGAGTCCATAACAGGAGATACGCAATCAATGTTACACCCTGACTGTGGCTCCACGCTTAGCTCTCGGACTGACAAAGAGGCCATGGAAGGGATGGACGTAATATTGCGGTACTCCTCTCCAATGCCATCCTGAGGGAATTTAGGTAGAGGAAAGGAAGGACTGGGGCATAGAGCAATCCTTAACAGCTAGGGTATTAGGCGGGGCGCTAGTGAGGTCAAACACTTATATGGATTCAGGGGGCAATACACACCCAGCCAAGAAGCTCTCTAGGGGGTCTGACTCCATTTACGAATGTGGGAACCTGATCATAAATGTGAAGGCACAGTGGCGGATGAAAACCATTCTGTATCTATGATCTGTTTGGCTGTTTTGCAGGAACTTAAGGAAACAAAGAAACAAACAAAGATTCTGTCAAAGTGAAACAGGCCGCCACTGGGAAGTCGAGGTAATCACGGCAAGACCTGTCTGAATCCCAAAAGTCGGGGATCTGGGCAGAGAGAGATAAAGATCGCGGACACAAAGGAATTTGGCCCCTCATACAGGAAAACCTGTGCCATTCCTTGAAGTGAAAGGAACAAGAACTGTACTTTTGCCGCATCTTGCCGTGAAAAAGGAAAACAGATTCATTTCAAATGAAAGAATCAAACAACACTATGTGGCCAATACTGAGCAGTAGGCCTCGTGAACTCCACAGTAGTAGACGTCCCTCTCACTACTATTCAAGAACTTCAAACTGAAAAGCTCATCACGTTTGAGTAATCAAATCCATGGAGTGGGGGACTATGCAACTATGCAATGGAACTAGTTCTCCTTGAACCAACCTTTCAAATTCAAAATAAAAGTCAAGACAACACTCAAGTTGCAGTTTGGCCAAAAACAAATGTGTACACCAACGTTTTTTCAACAAAAACATCAAATAATAAATGCTTCAACGTTTTTCAACAAAAGCATCAAATAATAAAAGCTTCAATGTTTTTTCAAAAAAACATCAAATAATAAATGCTTCAACGTTTTTCAACAAAAGCATCAAATAATAAAAGCTTCAATGTTTTTTCCAACAAAAGCATCAAATAATAAATGCTTCAATGTTTTTTTTCACAAAAGCATCAACTAATAAATGCATCAATGTTTTTCAACAAAAACATAAAATATTAACTTCACCATCTGAACGTTTTTCAGCAAAGACATCAACTATTGACTTCAACATTTCAACGTTTTTCAAAAAAAACCAAGCAGAAATAACTTCAGCTAAACACGATGCAATTTCAACAATTGATCATAAAACTACTGGCTATTTCATTAACTTTGATACCTTTTCCATGGCTCCACGTGAACAGGAATAGCGAAGCCAGCCCAAAAACAAACAACGAACATACAAGTACAAACTTTTGAACCTTTTCTTTTTCCAAAAAGATACAGACCTGGCTTCACCATGGGTAGAACTATGGAGTATTTCTGGGTTCATCTTTTTCTGTTCTAGCTTTGCTTAGAGCTAGCTTTTAGTATGACTTTTAGTGAACACTTTCTACAACACAGGATCAACATAAAACTGAAGCCACATCCATTTTAAATTCAAATGCAAAAGAGACTTATAAATGTATTCGGCCTGAACAAGCCTTTGTATTCTAAATGATGTATTTAATCATCCGGTTTTTAATTCTGATTAATGTATTTTGAACTTTCATTCATTTTCATTCATTTTATCATTCATTCAGTGATGTCATTACCTGCAGTACATTTTTCTGAAAATTGGGTTACTGATACAGTGAATAATATGCTGTCTGTTTTAGGAATAATTACTACATTTTCAGATCATGAAATGTTAGAGATTTATTCTTATTGTGACGCTTTATACCTCTTACCTTCATTAAGGTTATCAACTCCTACACAATTGTAATGCATCTAGAAATGTGGTTGTTTAAACACCAGTAGGAACGTCGCCAAACACCACCAAACACTATCGCACGGGGTGGAATAGTTGACATACATCAGCAGGGGCAACATTAGATGCCATTTACAAAACAACAAGACAGACCCAGTTAGGAAAGTATGGGTGATTTGGCCCTTTGACACAATACCTGTCACAAAAATGATTCCTGAACATCACCAAGGGACTCAGTATATATAAGCCAGACCTACGTTATGTACAGATAACATCCAGAGGTAGTGAAATCCTACAAGTGTAGGGAAGTTGTGCTCTTTTTGGCTAGAAGCCCCAACACTGACAGTAGTGAAACAAAAGTTTCCTTTATAAAGTTCAAATGCTTTGAGCAATCTGAAAACCATGCTTGTGCAGCACTTTTATTTTTCATTTTCACATCAGCTAAAGACTTTTTTGCAAAATAGCACTCTTAAATACAGACTGCCCCTCTTTCCTTTTTGATAAATTTTATCTTTCACACACAAGCAGTGTGATACACCTCGGTAATACCTTGCAAACAGGAACTATGGTTTCTAATATTTTAAAGACCAGTCTGAAAAGACTGCAACTGCAACATACCTGTTCTCAGATGCTCGTTTTTGCTGTGAAGAATGCGTGGTCATCATCTGTCTGACACTTCCAAAGGAAACGCCAGCGGCATTTACCACCAGGCTGGAACTGCTGAAGTCCCATGCTTGGCTATGTCCCAAGCGTATTCCCATCAAACCAAAGCATTCCTTGCAAAATCCGGAGGGTGCCTTTTTGCTTCCTTTAGCTAGCACCAAGGTATCGATTACAGCACCGGCTGCCTCAGAACCAGCAACTGGCAGCACTGCTCATTCTGTGCTCCCACAACGAGTCTGCGAGGTATTACTACGGTCCGTCCGCTGCAGTAACTAGCACCAGTAAATGTTGTGTCTCTCAGCCACTTGTTATCTCGAATTTGCTAAAACATGTCCTGAAACACATTTTTTTCTCTTCTTGTTTCAACTCTGACCGAGTGCTTGGAGCTTTCCCTCTAAAATGACCTTTCTTTTTTTTTTAAAGAAAGCATGGTCTTCTGAACAGCTTGTAAGAGTTTTCAATTTTATAAACAGGAACTTTTATAAGTAACTACTGACTCTAAGAGAGTATTTTTTTAATGACACTATAGATTTTTCCTGTCTCCACAGAGTCTATAGTAATTTTACATATTTTAACAGCTGCTATTTTTTCAGCTCATAAACAACACGCTCATGCAACTACCTGCCAATCATACGCAAATGCCTATTTTAGTCACGTAGTTTGCTTTTAATGGGTTATTCACGATTGTCCATAGATAGGAGTGGGTGTTATGTGCTGGATTGAGGCCCTAAGAAAGGTGCGCTGTTTCAGAGGCTCAAATCCTTCGTGCCACAGAGACAGGCAGGACCTTTCCCCTACATTGGCCCTCCCTTTACAAATAACGAGCAACAGAGTCTGTCCCTTATCTGACGTGTGCTCTGGGTGCAGAAGACGGTCCATTCTAAATACGTCATATCCATGACCAAAAGTGACTAACCTACAAAGACCCTTCGCTCTCGGGATTTTCCCTAGCACAGGATTATTGATTTCTCCAAGGACTCATTAAATATGCATGAACCACTATTTCCTAAGCGTTCATTCCTGACGTCTTTCTCTGACCGACTGTACGTCAATGCTAACATTCCAAAGCATCTATCAAGTATAAATATACCTCCCTTTGCCCAAGCAAACTAGAGAGGACCGAGACTTTCCATGCCGACACTCTGACGTGAGACGCTGCAACTTGCATCATGCCACAGCTCCAGCTGGCAGAGGTCCCTCCACCCATCCTGGGGTGTCCAGCTCAACATCAGGATGAAGTCCCACTAAGGTAATGGGGTTAGACTAAATCCTAGGGGGATTCTTGGCTCTCTGAGACCTACACACATGCTAGGTACACTTAGGTACATCTAGTTAGGCATCATAGGGGTATAGGCTTTATCTTAATGCATTCTGCATTTCATGTATGTGTTCATTACTATTGCACAATGGTAAAACTGTACCATGCATTTTTATTTAACTGCACTGCTGGCCATATTTCTCTGCTACTGTCCAACAGTTGTCGCAGCACATATAACCAGTACTAGAACAACAACTGTGCAATAAATTTTATTGTAAACACACCCGACTGTTTCTTCTATGTACTTCTCTGAGATGAGTGACTGAATGAAAAGTAGTATATTGTTTCCACAATCCTGAGGGATCAGGGTTTTATGTTATGTGGTTGCCAGAAGCTATTCCCTTCTTGTCTTCAAGAAGTTTCTAGTGACCTCTGAGCTAGCTGGCACAGGTAATTAAGTTTAATATAATCGATAGGGACATACCGACCTTAGTCCTATGTCAAACCTATAGGTTATATTATTCCAATGCGCAGAGCCTATTAGGGAAATAGGAACTACACTACAGTTCAACTATGGGTTTGGCGGTGCGGGGGCTGGGCAGTCCTGCACCCCCAAACTCGTAATCAGGCCCTTAGTCTTTTCTGGAAGTAAAAGATTTCCCATGGGGAAAACCAGGAAGTTTTAGCCGAGAAAGGATACCAGAGGTAAGAGGCTTTTATTGAGCTTACCACTGTACATTCAACAACTACATTCCGAAATGGTTAGAATGGGAAAGCTGCTAAAATAAAGCTTCCGGAGACCTATTGTTTTCAGATAGACTTACCACCCTCTCCAGGACCCAGTCACTTACACATTTTCTTTGTTCACATGTTCCTGTTTCCAGCTTTGCAACCTCTTTAAAATATGGCTTCTTCTCCCTTTCTTTTGCTTGAAGAGGCCCTTTACAATGGGGTGGGGCGGGACAGGACAAAGCATCAGAATTTTCGCAGCCAGATGTACCATTACCACTGTTATCAGTCCTTGTAGGTTTCATAAATACCAACCTATTACAAGATCACCTCTGAGAAACGGAGACTAACGTGCATGATCAATGTTTTCACACAATTCCCTCGTTATTTTTCTTTTACGGCAGTTTATCACCTGGAAATGTGCTTGCTTTGAGCAGGTGTAATGTCTGTGTTTTCCTGCAGTACTTGTTACTTGTTCTTCATACTCATGCTTTGTGCTTTCTCTCTCACCCTACATGTAATGCATCTTAAATGTACACTTGTCTAAAGGTCCAAAATTTGAATTTAGGGCGCCATCCTTGGTAAATGCTAGTGATAAGTGTCATGGGGTAGGACATGGGAAGGCAGCCAGTCCACGTTTATATTTGATCTATCATATTGTTAGAAATGAGGGTCTCTAGTTGGCAATGGTTTGCACCTTTGTCCAAGTAGGGACCCTTGCTTCTAATCCCCTGCTCACCCCCTTGGTAGCTTGGCAGGAGCAGACAGGCTTATCTCAGAGGCAGTGTGTAAAGCATTTGTGCACACATACAGTGATACAGTGAAAACACTACAATTGGACACCACACCAGTTCAGAAAAATAATTAATCTTTATCGAAACCAAACAAGACGAAAACAACAAGAATCCAATATACAGTTAATATTTTTAAAAGGTAAAAACTGTTCTGTCCATAGCAAACTACAGATGCGACACTTTCACCACAAAGTACCTTGGATGCATCAAAATCATAAACAAAAACAGCTGCAGGGAAGGTGATGCGTTGGTTCCTTATGTACAGGGAAAGTGATGCATCGGTTCCTTGCTCCAGGGGAGGTGATGCTTCGGGTCTGATGGAGCAAGAACTCACAATGAGACTTGCTCGTAAGCAATCCTCTCACAGTATTAATTATTAATCTTTGTAATGTCTTTACTAACTGATGCACACATAAACATCATCCTAGAGAAGCTTGCCTATGTGTTTGAACTAATAAATAACGCTTGTCTAAATCCAAAATGGCCGCTAAAGCGCGGGAATCTCAGTGCGCATGTGTCAACCATATCACATGGTATGTCGTCTTTCTTTGCTTGGAGGGAAAACTTTGCTTCTGCGCAGTGTGTATTAAAATGGCTGCTTAATGTTTTCATGTGCTACAGCTTGCGCATATGCTGCAATTAAAACTGTGATATTCTAATGCTATTAACGCGGGATAGATTTATAATTAAATGGGAATAGAGTAGAGATAATGGGTATACAGTGAAAACATTTATTTGTGATTTTAATATTTTCTTCTTTGACTTTTATTAGTTTGTAAATGGGACTGGGTTGGTTGAACTGCAGCTCGAGAGACCTTGGTTCTGCGCATGCGTCCTGCAAAGGCTACCCAGAGGAAACGATGAAGTCAACTTGGACGTCGTCCAAGGCCGTGACCTGGTGGCCAACACTATTGCACCCACGATGTTCCTACAGAAAGAAACAATTTATATAAACATTGTAATAAACTTTGTCGTGAGACGAGTGGGAAATAAAGCAAATGTATTAATTGTAAGGGGCGGTATTTTAAAACAATGGGCTTAAAGAAATTGAACTAAATTGACATGGTGTGAGGATCAACCCCCTGTCCCTGTCCAATCAGAAGTAGTGGGCCCATAATTTTGCAACATTAAGGGGAGGTACATGGGCATAGAAGGGTATAATAGATATAGAATTAGTTACTTAGTTAGCTCCAGCATTAGGCGATGCAGAGAAGCACAAGCAGAGTTCGAGATCAGGCTTTGGTGCTCGACGAGCTGATCGATTGCAGGCTGAACCGCTGTCTAGAGAGGTCCTGAGGTGGGGGCTGCGGATTCCATTAGAAGGAAGACACAGGAGAATCGAGGAGAAGCGAAGTACCAGAGAGGGGAACGACGCTGGCGTCGTTGATAGAGAGGTCACCTGTCCTGTCCTGAACCGGGTACGGAGGTCTTTTGATCTTCATCTTTCTTGGGACCTATCTTTCCAACTCCTTGGCCAAGGGGTTTGGTTTCTCGCACCTTTAGGTAAATATAAACGCAACCTTTAGTTGTGCTGCTGTCTCTATCTTCTTCTTTCTGGGAATCGTCATTGATCGATAATTAATTACTATGCTTCATCCTTGATATACGATCAAGTATCATGTGGTTCTGTATTTTACTCTGCTAAACTTTAGATAAACATTTTAAAACTTCTTGACTCAGTGATTATTTTAGAATTTATGAATTATAGTGAATGTCACTCATTTTAAACTTCCCAATTATCAAAGGGTCCATTGGTAAGTCATTACTCTTCAATCAGAAAAGTAATTGGTAGCAGGGATATTGATAAAGAGTACAACTGACCCACCAGCAGAAATTGCTAGCATAATATGAATGAATGGGCCCAGGTGAGTATTCTGTGTATGAATGCTTGTTGCTAGTAACCCGCTGGATCAGTTCCTTACTGAAGAGGCGGTGATGCGTCGGTTTCTTACTGTGCAGGGAGGTGATGCATCGGTTTTATACTGCGGCCCCGGCGTTGTTGTAGACTTGGCGCCCTGGTGCGATGAGTGGGGATTCGAGGATGCGTTGGTTCTCAATGAGGCGGCGGAAACAGCGCTACGTTGATCTCTCGAGCCGCAGTCCCACGATGCGTTGGTTCTTGCAGCTGCACAGCAGGGCCTGCGTTGGGAGTCGGTGCGGTGATCTCAGACTTCGGAGATCAGTGCACGAGACTCAGCGTGCGATGATTTCGCCAGCTGGGCCAGGCACTGCGTCGGTTTCTTCATTGGCACGGTGGCGATGCATGGGAATTCTTCCTGCATGGCGGTGTTGTGTCGGAAACGGGTGCGGATGTGTCACGCTGCTTTAGTTGCTTCTCTTTTCACAGCTCCTAGCAACAGGAACAACCTCCAGAGGCCCAACACAGGACAAGGCACCTCTTGGCAGGTCAGAACTCCCAGCAAGGAAGTTCAGGGGAGCTGGTGGTGAAGTCTTTGTGTCCCTGAGACTTCAGCAGAAACAGCCACTGCAGGCCAACCCCAGAGGCACACAGCAAAGGAGCTCTCCTTCAGCTTTCCCAGCTCTTCTCCTTGCCAGAGGTTCCTCTTGAGTCCAGAAGTATTCTAAAGTTCTGGGCTCCAATATTTATACCACATTTTCCTTTGTTCTCTTGTGGCAGAGAGTCTCTTAGCTCAGTCCAAACCAGTTCTGTCCTCTCTGGTCCAGCATCCTGGCAAGAGGTGAAGACAGCTACCAACTCTCAAACAAACTTTAGGAAAAAAGTTAAAAAAAATCTAAAATGCTGCCCCATTTCTTTTAATAAAACGGGCTTCATTAGAAAAAAAGTTTACTTTATTAGGAAGTGATGATAGACATGGTGTTCTGCTGACCCTAGCAAAATTGCGTAGTAATGGAGTGCGAGAAATTGACAAATGTTGTCCTGGAGTTTGGTAATATGGCAAGATTAATCTGACTTAATGCATTCAAAGTCCTTTAAACGTAAAGTGTGTAGTTTTGGTGAGCTAAATCTGAAGTGTGCCCCAGACCACAAATGGTGACGCTCTACCACTCAAAATACTGATGATGATTTTCAGACATTCCATTGGACGATAAATCATCAGCACCAGTAAGGCAAAGATGTGCCCTGTGTGAATTCATGGCCACTTTTCTATCTGTGCAAACCTTCTCAGTTACATGCAGGCTTGATTTGAGTACAGGGAAGCCTGTTTGGTTACAATTTGTGACTATTATCCACCAGAGAGATTAAAATTCTGTTAAACACCAGTGAAAATCCGAGTGATGGAAGCTATTCAAAGCATCTGGTAATATTGATGCCAGCATCAGCTGCGGAGAGCCACCTCACCCACCTGGAGATCAGTTCTCATTTCCACTGTACATGTGGCCTAGATTATTATGTATGAAACAATGTTATTCTCCACTAAAGAAAACATAAGACGTTTTTTGTTTTTTATAGCACACATCCTGACACGTGTATGAGGTACTCTCATATGTGGTAATGAAGAAAAAAGAGGCTAGAAGAAATCAAATTTGCCCAGGATCACACAATTTTATGAAGATGGGAAGCCTGGATTGATCCCAGATTTTCTGCTTTTACATTGCGAAATTCAGACCTTGGTACCTTGTGGCTCTTTAACTCACTTGTTTCTTGCTCGTCTGAAGACTCTTAGTCCTTCTACTTTCAAAAGTCAGGAACCGCCACTGATATGTGCTCCCTGTCTCTTATCTATGATAAAATAATCCCTGGCACCGTCTCATAATTGACATTATCAAGAGTTTTGGAGATTATTTCCTCTGTGTCAGAGGACCACGTCTAAGATTTGTCCTTGATGTCTACAATTGTGCTTAGCTGTTGGCCTCTCCGTAGGTACCTGGGTAGGATTATTGGAGATTTTTGTGGTTTCTTTTGGTGTGAGAGTGACAGATAAATAAAAGTGATGCAGGCAAGTTTGGTGAACTCAAACGTACTCCACATCTGTGCAAATATATTTCTATCCCTAGAAAAGAAGGTTCCAAAACTTTAAAATGTACTCCAATGTATGTTTGATGTGTCCCTAATTATGCCCATTTATACCAAAAAGCTATTGCATTAAAAGAAGGATTTGGATAGGGATGGACAAATTTAGTTTTAAATCCACAGGATGTTGAACGTGAATCTAGACAAAAATAAGCATTGACCGTTGGGTTTGCATCCGAGGCCACCACTGGAAAAAGGAAAATGTTGTGGGTTTGGGGGACTTTGAGGGCTGTGTAAAATTGTGCAATGGATCTCAATTGGGTGTTGTCAGGGGTCTCAGCTGCGACACTTGCCTTGCCCTTTGCAACCCCTGGCACTGTCCTTGCGACCCCTGGTCCCTGAGAGGTACAAGGAACATAAAAGCGAAGGGGGTGCTAGAAGAGCCTTGTTTACATTCTGTAGTTACCACTTCTTCAAGTAAAATGCTGTTGAGAGCATAAGGGCGGGGTCTCTCAGCACCTTACCTGTCACCTATTTCCTGGCAGCCTCCTATTTGCTACCAAAGGTCTAAGGAAGGAAGGGGAGTTGATACTTTTTCTACCTTTTTACGTCACCACGACGCGTAAAAGGTGGGGAAGCTTGCAAATGGTTCGTGCCTGTCATCCATGACCCCTGTATGAATGTACCAGTTTTATATGACTGGCATTGATTTGGCAGAGGAACAGTGCCCGTGCTTAGTGTTTATAGGTGAACGGGAGCTCTTGTTGACAGCTTCATGCTGTCGTCTGAATTCTGTACTTTTATTAAAAGAGCACAGTGCGTTCATACAAACATATAAAGCAGATATGGGGGAGGGTGGGTGATGCTATGTATTTATTGTGCACAAATAGTGTTTCTTGATTGAAATGCTCAGGAAAGGGGCGGCGTGTAGCACATCCATTGACAGCACCCCAGGCAGACGTTCTCCGTCTGCCTGTCACCTGCTGCTTGGGTTGGTATAAATTTTGGTTTAGCAATTATGGCTCTGGTCGGCACTTTATTTTACCCAGCACCGTATAAGATTCATCCCTTGCCCTAAAATGCACTGTCATTACAACTGATCTCTAACCAGTCTATACCCAGCACCGTATAAGATTCATCCCTTGCCCTAAAATGCACTGTCATTACAACTGATCTCTAACCAGTCTATTTTAAAGAGCCTGGTTGCTTTGAAATGATTTCCATATTAATATTGGTCGTACTATTATAAATGTTTGTTTCTTCTGTAACGCAACAGCTATGTATTTAATTGCAAATCATGTTTCAGTGCCTTTTTGAAAGGTGTTAGTGTTCTAATATTTCACAGTCGTTTTTGCACAACAAATGTGTGGCACACGTGTTCTCTCGTTTTGAATCAACCTCATGTTAAAGTTCTCTTAGTTTGCTGGGATTTTCTGGTACAATGTTTCCTGGAATCAGCCTATGAGTGCGTGGTGTGTATGCCCTTTTAGATTATGTGAGCACAATTTACATATTGAGCCTTCAGCTAATTAATTCCAGGGAACCCGGTCCTGGTTCCAGCGCTCATCAGTACTGCCCAGATACTGCTGTCTCCGCAATCCATTGGCTAGATCTGCCGTCCTCGGAGACTGACTCGGTGGAAAGAGTGAAATGTGTGTTGCCTCTAGGCATCTTGTGCCTCTACGATGAGTTGTATAGACCTCACTGGGACTGGAGTCTGATGCGAGTAAACTTCAGTGGCACAGACATCTCATGTAATAGGAGTTATTAGTTACCACGAAGTTGTTTAGCTACGCTTAACAGCAGTGTTTTTTTGCAGTACTTCTGCCACATGGTGTCTGAGAGTGGATAGAGCTGGGGAGAATGTCTCCCTGTCTCTAAGCTTCTTGCTGCTGGCACCTCTGGGTGAGGGCCATGTCTAAGACTTGGTTAAAGTCTTTCCATAGAATGTCTGCTCCGTTTCTTATAGAGTTGGAGAAAACCTGCAGACTTGTGATATAGTGGGCCAGGTTAACGTTTCTTAAAGGACGCATTTCAAAAGGCTTGGGATGTGTCTCCAGCTACTGTGAAAGCTGTAAGAGTAATACGTGTAAAGAGCAAGATCAGTTTCAAGATAATGGAAATGTATGGCAGTGTCATCAGCAGAGACGGCAGGAAACCACTTCCTACACTCTAGCAGGATAAGGAGAGGGTTACACTAAAACAGGATTAAATGCTTGAAGTTTGGCCCAGTATTCGGAGCAATTTAAATCTGTGCCTAGCCACCCCGACATCAGACCTCACCCTCGAAAATAGTACTGTCTCTTCTTTCCTTTTTGGCTATTTTCAAATTGAATTTGTGCCTGGGCATTTGGGGCTCTGCCGAGCATTTGAGGGAATTTTTAGTTTTGAAAATGGCTGGCATATAATGGCTTCTGCAGGATATGTGATAAATGCAAAAAGAATAATTGATGGACAGAAAGCAGAACACTGTCATACATTCACTCCAGTACAGAGATCTGGGCCTAAATCCATCGTTTTTTTCTCCCCATGCCACTCCAGTTTGAACCCAGCCATATGCAAATCAGTCTTGACCCTGCTCCCTATGGGAACAGTCTAGCCCGAACTGCCAGGCCAGGTCCTCCCTGGACTGTAAACAAGCATCCTAGGACCGGTTTTGTGGTTTCACCCAGGCTAGCTTGACTCCAGTAACATGGAGAGCACGGGACCCGCTTCTGGGTATACCCATCCCACTCGGGGTGACAAATGCAAAAAGAACAATTGATGGACAGAATGCAGACATGCGTCCCGGGCTCACTGTGCCACTGGATTCAAGCTAGCCTGGCTGATGAGGGGTGAAGCCCCGAAACGGGTCCCAGGATTCTTGTTTCCGGTCCAGGGAGGACCTAGCTAGGCAGTTCGGGCTGGACTGTTCCCATGAGGCACAGGAAAAAAACTGATTTGCATATGACTGGGTCTAAACTGGGGTGGCATGGTGAGCAAAAGTATAATGGATACAACCCAGATCTATTGACTGTGGGTGAATGTTTGATTTGCTCTGCATTCCGTCCGTCATCTGTGTGTCTTTTGCTTTCTCGCTCTAAGCGTGCCGGGTATGCCCAAATGTGGGTCACGGGCTCACTGTGCCACTGGATTCAAGCTAGCCTGGCTGATGAGAGGTGATGCCCCGATACCGGTACCAGGATGCTTGTTTCTGGTCCAGGGAGGACCTGGCTTGGCAGTTCAGGCTGGACTGTTCCCATGAGGCACAGGGCCAAGACTGATTTGCATATGGTTGGGTCTAAACTGGGGTGGCATGGTGAGCAAAAGAACAATGGATTTAACTCAGATCTATTGACTGGGGGTGAATGTTTGATTTGCTCTGCATTCTGTCCATCATCTGTGTGTCTTTTGCGGGATATGTGATGCCTGGATCTCTGACATATGGTAGCAGCCTAATTAGTATATGTGTCGCAACAAAAATATATATACCTGTTTTAGCAACTTTTCTGTTAGTTTAATAATATTGAACCTAGTTCACTTATTTTACTTTGATGATGTCATTTCTTGTGATGTGTTTATAGTCTCAAAGGTCACATGACATAACTTACTGCAATGCATCAGGCTCAATATTGTGATGTAACTTTCTGTGATGTCATTGTAGCTCAAAAGGCACGTGATGTTACTTCTGCTACCCCTGATATTTTGGCGAATCAGCATCCCTGAACTGTGGTCCAGTAGTCAACTTGTTTACCACGGCAATTTAAGGCAACCATTTGGCCTGATTTGGGAAATTAACTTTGAAGTTTGGTTTATTTTGTACACAATATAAGCTTGATTGTTGCTCTATTTATTGATCCAACAAGAATGAATGTATCAGTACGCTCTGCTGGCAATTAAACCTGTGACAGCAACCTGCACACACAAGCCACCAATGGCTGTTTAATTTGCTTAACTATTGTTATGTTATGGGATTTGTAAAGCACATGGCTGCCACAGCAACCATGCGCTGATTCCAAAGATAACCAGACTGAAGAGGAGGGACGGGGCGGAGAACTAGGCAGGGAATAGCCAGGTCTTTACAGCCTTCCTGAAAGCCCCATGATTTTGTATGCTTTTGATAGTACATGGAAGAACATTCCAGAGAGAGGAAGCTAAAACACGGAATGACCAACCTCCGGCCCGTGCTCCTCTAACAAGGGGAACACTAGCCAGGTGTTGGTTTGAGGAGCACAAAGCGTGTTCCAGAGCATAAGAGGTAAGACGGTTTGCTAAGATAGGGCTTGAGCATAGAGGATTCTATGAGAAATGCACATGGTCTTGAATTGGGTTCTCTTCACAACCGGAAGCCAATGCAGCTTCCGTATGGATTTGGAAGTAGAGCAGAATTTAGGGAGGGAGAGGAGAGTCCGAGCCGCAGCATTCTGTACCCTCTGAAGGCGAATAATACCGGTTTGTTAGCCCCAAGATAAAGAGAATTGCAGTAATCCAGTCTGGAAAGTATAGTAGACTGGATGATGGTCTGACGGGTTTGAGCATCAAAGAACCCAAGTAGTGGCTTAAGTCCACGTAGGAGCCCGAAACAGCTGCCAGCCACAGATTTCGTTTGTGCCTGAAAAGGTAACGCACAGTCAACCCAGACGCCCACGTTTTTTACGATTTCCTTAGAGGGCGGGGGCTCCCAGCGTGGCAGGCCACCATCGGTCACTTCAAAGATGCGTGTATTTCCCATAAGGAGACTCTCTGATTTACTCGCTTTCAACTGTAGGTAATTAGCTGCCATCCAATCAGCAATGGCCTTCGTGTTGTTCTGAAACTGAGCTATATGTTGATCCGAGTTGTTCGAGAGAGAGATCACAAGCTGAGTATCATCAGCGTAGGAGGCCATGGAGGGGCCCCTGCTTTTCGCAACTCCCGCTAGGGGTTGTATGCATATATTGAATACTGTCGGGCTCAAGGATGATCCCTGCGGGACCCCACGGCGTGCGATATGAACCTGCGACCTTTAGGGAGGGGAGATCACTTGAAAGGATCTATCCGACAGAAAAGATGTGAACCAGTTTGGAGCGGAGTCACCAAGGCCGATCTCTTGTAAACGTTGCAGCAGAGTCTTGTGCGATACGGTGTCGAAAGCGGCACTGAGATCGAGAAGGATCAGGGCAGAGGTGTGGCCTTTGTCCAGAAAACTCTTCAAATGTTCAGTAACTGCCAGTAGAGCCGACTCTGTGCTGTGGCCGCGTCTAAAGCCATTTTGAGAGGGGTCCAGTATTTTTTTAGACTCTACAAACTTGGTCAAGTTAGAGTTAATGTAAGACTCAGTAACTTTGGCCACGAAAGGAAGCAGTGAAATAGGGCGAAAGTTTTCAGGTTGAGATAAGTCCAAAGTGGGCTTTTTTTAGTAAAGGGATGACCATGGCATGTTTCCAAGAAGCAGATACTTCTGCCGATGCAAAAGACAGGCTTATCAACTTGCAGATAGTAGGTAAATGCTGCAGTGGAAATTTCAGGAGCTGATCAGGTTTGAGTGGATCAGCTGGTGATCCAGATTTGATTTTGTTGCACAGGGTGCTTAATACTTCATAGGATAGGGCCGGGAATGAGGATAGCAAGATTTCAGAGCATCTAGACAAATTTGTGAGACCTACAGTGTTGGTAAAGGGGAGGAAAGATTTGTAGATGTCTTCAACCTTTTTAACGAAGAAAGTGGCTAAAGCTTTACATTGAGAGTTAGAAGTGATGATCGGTGTGCTTGCTGAGCAGGGATTTCGGTGTGCTTGCTGAGCAGGGATTTCTAATATCATTCAGCAAGGAAAAAAAGCTTTTTGCTGGATTACTGCTATTTTTGATCTTTTCTGCAAAGTAATCGGCTTGCGATTTACATAAAGATTTATTAAGGGCAGGGTCATAATGACACCTCCATGCGCGTTCTAACACTTTGCAATTTTTCCTCATATGGGTTAGAGCTTCAGTAAACCAGGGACTGGTCTTTGTTCTGCAGCTATGCGTGTATTTGATGGGGATGCATTTGTCAAGGGAAAGCGTGAGCCATTCCTAAAGGAGGCTATCGGCTGCTTCAAGGTCAGCAGGCAGTTGAGGCATCTGAGTCAGTAGAGTATTTCGAAAAAGATTGGCATCTAACTTGTGCCAAGGGTGTTTCAAAACAGGCTTGGAGTGGGTGCGTGGCTACGGGGTATTACCATGAAGTGTCATAGATATAAGGAAATCATCTGTCCTGGCTATGGGGAGAGGGGGATGGACTTTTAGGGAGGGTATATTGGATTAAACCGGGTCTAACAGGTGACCAGCGGAATGCGTCGAGTTAGGGACACATTGTGATAGTTGGCAGGCAGCAAGATCGGCCAAGAAGTTAGAGATCGACCCGTCTTGACTGTCCTCCAAGTGGAGGTTCAGGTCCCCCACAATGTTGAAATTAGCGAATTTAGCTGCCAGAATGGCAGCTAAGTTGATGAGAGCTTCCCTGAAATTTTTTGATGGGACGGGGGGCGGTAAATAAGCAGTCTTGATAAAGTGAAGTTACAGTTTAGTGAGATTTTAAAGAGGCCGCTTTCACAGTCCACAATCATCTCACTGGTCTCACTGGTTAAACTGCAAGCGTAGCTGGATTTGCAAATGACCTCAATAGCTCCTCCTCTGCTGCCCTTTCTATTAAGTTTCTGAATGGAATATCCCTGAGGTAGCGCCAGCTGTGGCTCAGCCACCGTGTCAGCAGTAAGCCAGGTCTCTGTTAGAAAGAGAATATCAGGTGCTTCCTCTTGGATCAGCTCAAATACATCAGCATGGTGTTTTACAAGTAAGAGTCAGTTGAGACTGAGAAATTTGAAGGTCTGAGGGGAAGGGGCTGCAACATGGCCGCCAGTTCTGATTTTATGTTTGCATTGCTCACAGCAGAAAGGGTGATCGGCTGGGACCCAAATCTGATTAATACAGGGATTCATAGTTCCTCTCAGTGAGCAGAGTTCTTATTGGGAGTAGACTTGTCTATGGAGGTCCAAACGGGGAGAGTGCTTGGCGCCTGGCAACGTCCAGGTGCGGACGGGCCCAGATGGGCTTGCCTTTGGCGCACCAGCGGCACGCCCGCTGCGCGGACCGGCATGAAATAGCTGGAGGGCACAACTGGCTCCTCCTGGGCTCTCAGCTGATAGGGTAAAAACTGCCCAATCAGTGCGGAGCAAATGCCGAAGGCAGAAGCATTGTGCAAGTATATTGACCCTAGTATGGGACCATGCCCATGTTACATTTGTATCATCCTTCCTTCTCTATTCCTCTGCAATACAGATGTGAACTGAGGGAATGAACTACCTTTATAGGGCCAGTGTGCTCCAATTAGTCCATGTTGCAGTTCAGTTATACAGATAGTTCTCTGCATTAGAGTATGTATCTACCATACATCTCTAGCTCGATTCACGTCGGATAGTCTCGATGGATACAGAATACTTTCATATGCATTTACGATTCACACTGATTTGTTTGGTAAGGGTGGTGTAATGTTGACATACTCTCGAATTTACAGAAGTAATTCGTAATTATGGAAAAAGAGTTTTGTGAATCTGTGTCTTAAACCGTGTGTCTGCAATTTTTTTGGTTGGGTCAAAGAGCAAATGAGCACAGACGTAATACTCAGGAAATGTGTGCATGGCTAAGCGTAGTAGTAAGGAATCCTATCTGCCCAAATTCTATCCCTAACATTTACTTCCGGTTTAAGAAATCGGGTTGTTGATTGACTGGGGTGTGAGCCCTGATCAAGCAGCAACCGCAATCGTTGTCAAGGTAAAGCACAAGCAAACCTCAAATTAACCTGTGCTCAACCCCCTGATTGCTTAGCCCAGAGCAGTCAGCAATGTGTAAAGTATTTGTGTAACACTTCAAACAGTAAAGTAGTGAGAACACACTGCAAAAGGAGCCCACAATAGATTTAGAACAATAGAGTATTTTTTAGTAAATAAAACAAGACCAAAAGGACAAAAATCCAATCAGTAGAACCAGAGTTGTGACTTTTTAAAGATTTTAGTGAAAATAGCACCGAAAAGCACAAATCACCAACTGTAGATATCTGGTATGCCGGTCTGAGACAAAGTCACAAGTTTGGCAGACAGCGATGGAGTTCGGGACGGCTACAGGTTCCCAGTTAAGATCGCTGAACAAAGTACCTTAAAATCCAGGCTGCGGAGTGTTGTGTGGATCTGTGTCGAAGATATGTCACGCAGCCGAAGCGATGCGTCAGTTCCAAATGCAGTGAGGCTGTGGTGCGAGGTCCTGCACTGTCATCGAGGATCCCATTGATGAGGGCTTGCTATGCAAAATCTTTCTTTGAGGATGTGGTGCACAGTCTGGGTGATGCATCGGTTCCGAAGAGCTGTGAAGCTGAGATGCGGAGTCCTGTGTCGCCGTCTAGGCTGCCATCGATGGGAGATGCGAGGGCCCACGCCAATGCTGCGACACACCTGTTGGGGTGATGCATCAGTTCCAAGAGTTATTTCTAATAAAATGGTCTCCACACTTTGCCCTACTGATGGTAAAGGAACTGGGGGGGTTAGATCCCACCTCCGGTAGGACTGCCAGTGCCACCGTTGGAGAAGGCATAACCTCAGGCTGACTTTGCATCTCAAAAAGTGTTCTTTCGTCTACCGAGGGCATTAAAAACTCTGTTGCACCTTCACCTTCCATATCTTCTAATACTAAAGAGTGACTTTCACACCTAGCTTTTCCCGTAGGGTACTTAAGAGTAGTGTCCATAGAAGTTGAGCCTGCTGACAAAATTGCAGATATTACATGTGCTGTAACTTGGGCCTGTGCTTGTTGGTGGCTGCCCAGGTCTCGCTCCACCCTGCCAGGCTTAAGGGTAAAAAGTCTGAAAAAAGACCATAATGACGGTGCAGTCTTCAGAGTGTTGCGAGGGTGAGCTACCCCTACTCCCCAGCTTTGATTTTGACTTTAGTGTTACAAATGACGCTATCTTGCAAGGCTCCTTTTGATTTTGTAGAATGATCTTGGTTAAATAAAATTTAGTTTTTCTGGAGAAGATTCTCCTGGGCTCTTTACCCTGAGGGCGTGATTGTAAGACTTCTGTTGTTGCTTTAGGAGCAGGATTGCCCATTATCAACAGGCCAGGCCTCAGCTGATAACTGTTGACCACTTCTTGTCTTTCAAGGTCAGCCACTTTAGGGCTGAACTTGGCAGGGCAGGAAGGTAATACCGAGTTTACTTACCCATATGCACAGGACTTATCCAGTTCACTCGAATTATTGAAAATAGAGACCTCTCCCTATGACATTCTTATATATTCCCACAATCTACTGGTCTTATATGAAATTAAAGGAAAGCTATTACTTGAGTCCCCATAAATGTTATCCACTATATCCACACTGACTCGTATTTTTGGTCCTGGGAGGGGAAAGGGCCTTGCTGCCGCCAGTCTCTCTTTTCCTGTAGGACCGGGTTCTACCTGCGCCCAACTGGTGCTGCCGCTGCTACAAGCACCCAAAGGAGATTCTTCACACTCCCTCCCTGTCCTTCCGCAGTGCTGCTGCTGCCTGAGCCACGCGGAAGAGAGACCAATGCCATCTTTATTTGAATAAGACATTGCCCCTGACATTTATTTGACCAGAAGCAAAATATCACAGGCTTTTGCTACCAATGTCAACTTTGCCTAGCCTAATAGTGCTGGGCACACCGATCTTTAGTACAAGTCCAGAGGAGAGAGAAGCAAGAGAGCTGTTTCACCTACTGATAAGACACAAGGATATCTGACCTGACCAATGTTTGAATCTCTTTCTAATTGAGCACCTGATTCCATGCTAAGGAAGATATCCTTACATGTGTAATGGACGTTCTTGAATGCCGTGAAATCTGCAAACTTCTATGGGAGCCTGCCTTGAATTTTCAAGTATGTGACAGAATCGAGATGAAGAGGAAGACTGCAGTTCAGTGGAAAGTGTTAATGTACATACCTTGGTGGGGGCTGGAAGGTCTTTGAGACTGGTTGTGCTTCTTGGGGGTACCACAATGAAACTGCGGATATGTGAACTGAGTTTGTTAGAACAATTCCATAGGGTCTTTGCATTCCGGCTACTACCTCTGCCACATCACCAAACTACATCTACCAAGTTAATTAACTTCAACCCAGTGCCTCCATTTCCTATTAACATTTTTGGGAAGGTAAGGTTCTGATAACAGATGTCTGTACATCGGCCCTTACCTTTTTCCGATAGACCAGGAAAGAGGATACGGGTGACCTTCTCAGGATGCCACAATCCCGACCTCTATTAAAAGGAGTAGCGCAGGAAAAGTGCCAAAAATAAAGATGACATGAATCCGGAACACCAGCACATCGCTTAAGAGAGAAGAAAAGCTAAGTTATTTATCTCTCCAACTAGAATCAAAAATGACAAAAATAATATTGCAGTACGAGGAACAAACAGCAACAAGCAAGTGGCAACAAAGAACACAAATGAATACTGAGCTAAACAAGGGAATGCATATGAAAGGGGTTGATGAATGCGATTGAAGATGTACACTCAAAGTGTTGCAATGCATTCCTTACCTATTTATTTTCTGTTAAATAGAGGAGTCCATCTTGCTATGCCAGTGCCAGCTCGGAAGGAGCCAGTAACCATGTTAGTTTGGACTGCCCTTCGACTGATTTGCTCTGTAAAGCTCTGTGTTAAAGTGGCTCCTAATTAATGCGCCAGAGACTACCATGACTTCCCTCCTTTCTACAGCCAGCATTGAGCTACTGCATTGGCTTTGAATCAGGCAAGCTGAGGACAACATGAACAAACGAGGTGGAGAAAAGTAGGAGTAGAGCAGTGCAGATAACGAGCACTAAGTTAAGTACAGACACCATGTCCCAGACACGTTGGGGCCAGATTTAGTATTCAGTCTCTGCCCAGACAATCTCAAGGCGCCCCCTCCATCAGCATACCAGCAGCCATTTTCCCGACATATGGGATTTTCTGGCTGCCCTGGAGGCATGGTGGAACACGCTTCGGAGACACGGAATTGCAGGTGTGACCATGTTACGAGTTCTGTAGATCATAATCTTGGAGTGGTTCTTTCCTCTCAAACGCTTTTTGAGAAAATATTCCTGCTAATCTCCACACTTCCCTGGTCCTACTGACAGCCATACAAAAGATAATATACTGGTTAGCAGTGAACCTGAATAGGACAAGAGAGCGAAACAGAGACAGTGGATTTTTATTCACTCTGCCTGTTCTTGGAAGTGGGCTTAACCTGCACTGCAGAAGCGTTGATATCTAAAACAAGAAACCACTCTTTCAGTATTTCATCATTTGTAAGCCTAGTCACTATTCCTAATATAACATATAATATGCATTTGTGACAATTTTTGTATATCCGACTCTCAATAATTGGTTGAAAGTGTAGGACTTCCCAGCGCTGAGTTACAAAGCAAACCTCTGCAATAGATGCAAGAAATAATCTGAACAATACTACACATTTCAATTTAGATAATTTCCTTTGGTAATTCATAAAGTAAGTTTGTGATCGGAATGATTCTTAATGTCAGAAGTTAATCAGCTGTGTCATAATGCATATATTAGTAGTGTACTTTTCTTCTTGTTAATAAGCTATCACTTCACCACCAATGTCAATACACTAATGCCCTGGTTGACTCAAAAGACACATGAACAAGATTTCTGAACAAGGTGAGAATTCCTCTTCTCATTAAAAAATATGGGCTAAGTTAGAGTTTATAATCCTTGTAGTGGTCTACAAATACCAAAGTCTAAATTCCTGATCTTTTATATTATTCCAGAATAAACTCTATAACCAGTAAATGTTTAACTCCAGATGATAGCTCTTTTAGTGGCAGTCTCTGTCAACAAGGGTCCAACTGCAGCTACTAAGTATATTGATTCCCTAGCAAGAAATGATGTGACACACAAGGAACTGGTAGTCCATGAATCCAAGATGGCCACCATGATTGCAAGTCATGTGAGAGTGCTATGATGCTTTGGGACATATATTTTTGCTTGAATCTACTCGTGCATTTCCTGTAGTGCAAGCAACGCAAAAGCTCATACCAAGCACAACCCACACTCAGCACACATGGCTGACTTCATCTGCTATAGAAGATGGGAGCCCTGCAGAATCTTGAGGGATGTGTCTTCAATCTTGCCCAGTGTAAACAGGTAAAAGTAGAAAGGGGATCGTGAGATACTGCTGGATTTGTCTTCCACCCCTTCATCTGCTGAGTACATAGTTTAGAGCATTTATCCCCATCTTTAATTGTTTATACATTGATCCCATTTGTAGTTAACAAGGTTAAGGGATTACTGTTCTTTGAATGATCTTTTTTTTTTTTTTAAATAACTTGGAATTTTACTTTTTTAATTGTTTTAATATTGATAGTCAGTGTGCTGTTATGCAAAGCATGCCCAGAATATATATAGGATATGTACAGTCATGCAAGGGGTGGCCGCCAACACTATGTCATAGGTGGCCCCCAATTAGCCAATGATTTCCACAGTACGACAAGAAAGGACATCATTATGCCTGAAGTGATCACTATTCTATTATGCATTTTCTGCATTGAGATGTGCAGATACCAATCAGACAATGGAGAAGATGTTTGTGTTTGGGTCCCCAGAACAATATTTCGTTGAACTGCTTTCTAGGGGACTGAGTATCCACCGTGTTCAGCAACCACCCCTAACTGTTAAGTGATGGAGGTTCTGCCAAAGTCAAGGTAGCTGAATGCTGTCTCCAAAGGTTGAATGCATCCTTACCAATGATATGCCAAAACTGTAAATTATGGGCTTTGGTTACGAGGCCCCAGATAGCTGCCCAGATAGCTGCCCCTGTGGAAGTCTGAGAGTACTAGCCCAGGAAAGTGGTCAAGGAACTCATAAAGGAGATATTTTATCAGACGATACCTGCTCATACTGGAGAAAACTCAGAAATCTCTACGGCTGTCACTTCTGATTAGGAAGGGACTGCCTGAGTTGGCTGAATTATAGGACAAGATTAATTCTCAGTATACTGTTCCTGTAAGCTCAGTCAAAGAGAAACTAACCAGGTACCCTAGGAAACATGTGCTTTTTTAGAAAAGTTGCCCTCACTCACCCGAAGGTGACATGCTTCATCTTTGGGCTATGCTCCTTGCCAGGCCGGCTCTGCAATGCCTGGGGGGCCCTGCGAGAGAGCACTTTACATGAGATCTTTTATTCAAAAATATACCGGATGAGCACAGTAGGTAAGAGGATGTTGTGTCCAAAAAATGTGAGAAGATTGGCAAAAGCTTGAGTATAAAATCAACTCTTGAGCTTGAGTTCCGGTCACCTCACAGTCACACTACTCCATTATTCGATACACTCCTTCCAAACATACCTTCTTCCCATTGATAGATAGGTTTGATATTGGCACCATTATGTTCACATGGCAATGCTTTACGGGACTATTAACTTAGACTTGTGAGTAAATTCCATGTGTAATTTACCCTTACACATTTGAAAAAGTTTAAACCTTTTGGTTATTCACAAGATTGGAGTATAAAGTTACTCAGAAGTGTACACTTACATGTCTCGACCCCCTGAAAAAGGTGTGTGGAACCAAACATATGAGTGTAATCTACTACTGCCAAAAAAGAAAGTAAGTCCATCACCACGCATGGCCAACCAGTGGTACTGCAACACTCTCCCATAGATAATAATAGAGGTAGGCAAATTAAAAACACTTCAGAAATAATGTTAAATTAAATTATTTTAAATAGTTAAAATATAAATAAATATAATGAGTTCAGCACCTTCATGGCCAACAAGTGTTACTGCAACCGTCTACCACAGATCATAATAGAGGTAGGTAAATTAAAAACACTTCAGAAATAATGTTAAATTAAATTATTTTAAGTACTTAAAATATAAATAAATATAATTTAATCCCTTGGGTGCAGGTGTCGGCCTCACCAGTGTGGGTGTCACCCTTTGGCTGACACTGGGGAGGTAAATAAAGGCCCATTTGGTGCGTTGCCCCAGAAGAAGTCCTTTGTATCATTTTAAGCTCAGGCTGCTCGGGAAGATGTCCGCTTCTCATAAGGAAGGGGGGGTCGCACTCGGAAGACAATGACAGGTCTTTCTCTTTTTCTACAGGTTTATATTCCTTTATTCATATGTTTAGGTTTCATATATTCAGGTCCACGGTCTTTAGGCTTCAAAGCCGTTTTATGTCTGTCCCTTTTTGTTCGCAGTGTTCGGGTTGGAATACATCTTTCTCTCCCCTTCTTCTATAGGGACTACTTCACTCCTTGCGTTAGGATCCCCTCTGGAAACAAACACAAAGAAAACACGGTTGACCGGTTGGGACTTGGAAACGAAGGATAGGGAAGGGGCCCGTGTAGGATGTGACACCTTTTAGTCAAAAGAAAACTGTGCAATTGTGACCGCCACCGTGCTCTCCGGCTCTATGATCTGTTCCGGTTCTAGGTGCCCTCCCTTTTACTTCTTTTCTCTTCCCACCCAGTGATCCGTGATCCCCGCAGTCGGAACCGTACCTGGTTCAGCCACGTTCCTCCAGGAGCGTGGCAGGGCGGAGCGTGTTGTCCTTGGCCTCCTGACTTCTGCTTCTCTTCGGGGACTTCGTCCACGTCTGGCGTTGTTGATGCTTTGTCGATTCTCCCTCGGCTTCGTCTCCTCTCCTCGGCATCCTCGCTCCCTTGTTCTTCCGCTTTCGTCATCTCTCCCTCTCCTCGTGATTGGCTCCTCTCTTGAGGCGTCGTCGGAACGTTGGAACCGCCCTCTTCCTGGAAGCTGATCTCCGTGCTCTTAGGGATATTCCTGATACGGAGCCTGTGTGTGAAGGAAGAGGACCTGGTTCAGGTGGGTCGCAGGGGAGTATGATGCCTAGTTCCCCATGTTGTCACTGGCCCGTGACACATCCCACCCCTAAGATTTTCCCGATCGGGGGAAATTGGGAAGCGAGAGCGGAAGTCTGCATTGCCCTGATCCTTGCCCTTCCTATGACGGACCTCGAACTAGTAGGGCTGCAGGGCCAAAAACCATCTGAGGATTCTGTCATTGTTCCATTTGTTCCTCTCTCGCTTGTTCCTCTGGAGCCAGGTGAGAGGAGCATGGTTAGTGTACAAAACAAAAGCCCTGCCTTCCAAATAATAACTGAGTTTTTCCACACTCCACTTCAGGGCAAGACATTCCTTTTCGATTGTGGGGTACACACGCTCTCTTGGAAAGAGCTTTCTACTTATATAAAGTACAGGTCTCTCTTGTCCATCCTGGTCCAGTTGGGAAAGGACGGCCCCCATCCCTACCCCAGAGGCGTCGGTCTGAAGGATAAAAGGCTTCTGAAAATCAGGAGACCCCAACACAGGAGCAGTTGTAAGAGAGGTCTTCAGAGTCTGAAAAGCCTTGACCTCTATGACAGAAGGGCTCTTGAGTAGAGATGGGGTGGCGATCTTTTTGAGGAGATCCGTAAGAGGGGTTGCTATGTTGGAGAATTGGGGTAAGAAGCGTCTGTAGTAACCCACAAGACCCAAGAAGGCCCTTAATTCCTTCTTGGTTTTAGTGAAAGGTGTGTCCTGCACTGCTCTAACCTTTTCCGCTTGGGGTGCTATCAAGCCCTCCCCAGAAGATATCCCAAGTATTTGACTTCTTGATAGGCGAACTTAGATTTTTTTGCATTTATGTGTAGATGGGCACGCCTGAGCTCGGACAATGCGATTTGTAAATGGTGTAGGTTTTCGGACCAGGTTTTGCTATAGACTATAATATCATCCAGATATGCTGCTGAGAACCCATGATGCTGCCCCAGGAGGGTATCCATGAGCCTCTGAAAAGTGGCTGTGGCGCCGTGTAATCCGAATGGCAAGACTGTAAATTGATATAATCCGTCTGGAGTAGAGCAGGCCGTTTTTTCTTGGTCTTCTGGGTTTAATGGTATTTGCCAATAGCCTTTTGTAAGGTCTATGGTACTAATGTATTGGGCTTCACCTAGTCGTTCAATAAGTTCGTCCACCCTCGGAAGGGGGTATCCATCTTGTTTAGAGACTAGGTTCACTGCATGAAAATCTATGCAGAAACGGATACTTCCATCCGCTTTGGGGACGAGGACAATAGGCGAACACCAATTGCTTTTTGACTGAATAATAACACCGGTTTTTAACATTTGGGTAATCTCATTTTGTAAGGCAACCCTGCGGGCTTCAGGTACTCGATAGGGCCTTTGCCTGACCACAACTCCTTCTTGGGTGGGTATGGAGTGTACAGCTAACTGTGTTCTACCCGGTTGGTCCGAGAAAATGTCAGAGAAAGAGTGAAGTAGGGCATAGGTCTCATGTCTTTTTTCCTCAACTAGCTGTGGGTTGATGTCGGTGTCGTTGACGGTATGAGAGGGATCTTTGTCCACCCTGACTGTCTGAACGGTGCTAGGAGGGGCCCCAAACCATTTTTTTTTAGAAGGTTGATGTGATATTTTTGGGTTTTAGAGGGGGAAAGGCGGAGTAGGTAGGTGGTTTTCCCTATTCGCTTTTGGATTTCATATGGTCTTTGCCACTCTTTTTTTAACTTGTGGGTAGAAGAGGGCAATAGTATAAGAGTCCAATCTCCTGTCTGTAGCTCTCTCCAGCGCTTGCCTCTATTGTAAAAGTGTAGTTGTTTCTCTTGGTTTTTCTCCAGGTTGTCATGAGCAAGGGCTCTTAACTTGCCCAGACGTAACTTCACCTGGTTTGCATAGTCTAATAGTGCTCTGGCCTCAGCTGCCCCTTCCTTTTCCCAACTCTCTTTAGTGATTTCTAAAAGAGTTCGGGGTTTACGTCCGAAAAGGAGCTCAAACGGAGAAACACCCAGACTGCTTTGGACCTGACTCCGTATTACGAAGAGGGCCAATGGAAGAAGCTGATCCCATTTCCTTCCGTCCCCAAATAACAGCTTCTTTAATGTGAGTTTCAAGTTTCCGTTGTACCGTTCAACTAGGCCATCTGTCTGTGGATGGTAGACTGAAGTGGTTATGTGTTTGATGTTCAACAGCTTGCAAACCTGTTGCATGAGTTTGGACACGAATGGGGTTCCTTGATTAGTTAGGATCTCTCGGGGAAATCCCATTCGCGAGAACACCTCTATCAAGTGTTGGGCTATCACGGTAGTAGTTGCAGCTCTCAAAGGGAGGGCTTCTGGGTACCGGGTGGCATAGTCCACGATAACCAGGACATATTGATAGCCCTTTGATGACTTCGGTAGAGGGCCTATGAGGTCCATGCCTATTCTGTCAAAGGGTTTGCCTATAATTGGCAAGGGTTGTAAGGGCACTCTTGGTGGTAAATACAGGTTCTTCTTCTGACAGACGCTACATTCGCTACGATATCTCTTTATTTGGGCATAGATGCCCGGCCAAAAAAAGTTTCGTAAAATGGAGTGACTAGTTTTTTCGGCCCCACAATGACCTGCTAACAAGTGGGAATGCGCGAAAAACATGATTTGGTCTCGAAAACCAAAAGGGATGAGCAACTGGGGTTCTTCCCTGTCTTTCGGTATTCTATAGAGCAGACCGTTTTTCTCTCTGAAACAAGGGTAGGACGTTCGAGGATCGTTTTGTGTCTCTTTGGTGCTCTGCCAAGCGTGTCTAAGGGACATATCGTTTAATTGGGCTGCCCTAAAGTTTGCGTCTATAGCCCAGGGTTCTGCCGTGAGAAGCGTGTTATGTGTTTTGTGCATGTCAAGGTTCCCAACCAGGAGATCAGAGAATGAGGGGTTGTTGAGACCTAGGATAAACTGCTCTGGGAGCGAGGGCATGACTCCAACTTCTACCACGATGTCCTGACAGCCTTCTCTACTAAGTGTTATGCGTGCCATAGGATAGTCTTCTATGTCTCCATCTACACAGCGAATCCCCACCCGCTTATGAGGTAAGATTTGAGAGGGATATACCAGCTCGCTTCTGACTACGGACTGTTTACAGCCTGAGTCCAACAGAGAATTATGGTTGTATTGTTTAGCATAAGACTTATGTAAAAAAGGGGACCCATCTCTTGAGCGTAGAGAACCGACCGAGGCAAATAAATGACATCCATTGGTTCTTCCGTTTTCTCTTTCCTCCGTCGACAGAACTTAGCGATGTGCCCCCACTCCCCACATTCAAAACATTGGGGTCCTGAGATAGGGGGAACGTCTGGTCGCCCGCTTCTGACACGGATAGGTTCATAAGGTGGCTTATTCGGCTTCTTTTCGGGTCTCCATGATTGTGAGGCCTTCTGCGATTTCTCTGGTTCCGTTTGAAAACTACGACCCTGAGCTCGGGCATACGTCGTGGCCATTTCTACTGCATGTTCTAGCGTTAGGCCTGCATGCTGTCGTAGCCACTTCTGGGTCCCATAGGGCAACGCCTCTAGGTATTGCTCCAGATATATCTTCTCCATGATTTCCTCTCGGCTGGACTCTAGGGGCTTGAGCCAGCGATCTGCAGCATCCTTCAATTTATAAAAGAGGGTTTTTGGGGTATCTCCGGGGGCTCCTCTTTCTTTTATGAACTTTAGGCGGTGGGTTTCATTGTCTACCCCTAGGCAATCCATCACGTACTGTTTCACATGAGCATAGGCGGTAGTACCGTCCCTATTGACAATCTGATAGGCCGCCTGGGCTTCTCCGGTTAACAGAGGGGCCAGGTAAAAAGGCCACCGTTCAGGGGGCCAGGCACTAGCCCTGGCGGCCCTCTCAAAGTTAAGAAAGAAAGACACCGGGTCCTCGCCAGGCACATACTTCTGTAAAGGAACCATAGCTCCTGGGACAACAGGACCCTTTACTTGCCCCAATCCGGACAGTACTTGAGCATGTCCTTCTGCTAACTTGGATACGTTCTCACTCTGGGTCTGTATGGCGGAGGAGAACACAGCACAGTCTATTTCCACCTGGTTTATATGCCTTTTGAGGGCTTATTCCAGCTTGCTCTGTCCCTCCTTGAGCTGATGCACCACGTTTTCCATCTTGTATCAGATGAGGGCTGCCCTCATTCTCCACCACTTGTCAGCTTCTCATAAAGAGGGGGGGGGGGTCGCACTCGGAAGACAATGACAGGTCTTTCTCTTTTTCTACAGGTTTATATTCCTTTATTCATATGTTTAGGTTTCATATATTCAGGTCCACGGTCTTTATCCTTTAAAGCCGTTTTATGTCTGTCCCTTTTTGTTCACAGTGTTCGGGTTGGAATACGTCTTCCTCTCCCCTTCTTCTACAGGGACTACTTCACTCCTTGCGTTGGGATCCCCTCGGGAAACAAACACAAAGAAAACAAAACACGGTTGACTGGTTGGGACTTGGAAACGAAGTATAGGGAAGGGGCCCGTGTAGGAGGTGACACCTTTTAGTCAAAAGAAAACTGTGCAATTGTGATCGCCACCGTGCTCTCTGGCTCTATGATCGGTTCCGGTTCTAGGTGCCCTCCCTTTTACTTCTTTTCTCTTCCCACCCAGTGACCCGTGATCCCCCGCAGTCGGAACCGTACCTGGTTCAGCCACGTTCCTCCAGGAGCGTGGCAGGGCGGAGCGTGTTGTCGTTGGCCTCCTGGCTTCTGCTTCTCGTCGGGGACTTCGTCCACGTCTGGCGTTGTTGGTGCTTTCTCGATTCCCCCTCGGCTTCGTCTCCTCTCCTCGGCGTCCTCGCTCCCTTGTTCTTCCGCTTTCGTCATCTCTCCCTCTTCTCGTGATTGGCTCCTCTCTTGAAGTGTCGTCGGAACGTTGGAACCGCCCTCTTCCTGGAAGCTGATCTCCGTGCTCTTAAAGGTATAATCCTGATACGGAGCCTGTGTGTGAAGGAAGAGGACCTGGTTCAGGTGAGTCGCAGGGGAGTACGATACCTCGTTCCCCATGTGTTCACCGGCCCTGTGACAGAAGAGTTTCCTGAGCAGCCTGAGTGTTTTTTTAACTCTACTGTAATGATGATAAGTGCGCAGAGCTCACTGATGTCATTGCAGTAAAGTAAAAGTAAAACGAGCCGAAGGGCTTGTTTTATTTTCACTGTATCAGTGCTTGGTGGGTATATCTCAGTCCCCCGATCGCTAATTTGGATAAGATAGATTTCTCTGGAAAGGGGAGAATCTCCGCGTTCCAATGCTACCCAGTGGATCTCTGCTTGGGGATTGCCATAGGAGAGCGACCCCCAAGCAGGGCTAACCCAATAAGCGCCAGGGATGAGGAGAGCAGCCTCTTAGGCAAGGGCTTGTGTTCCCCCAAGCACATTTAACTGCAGCAGTCTTGCTGCCCCTCTGGGGGGCAGATGAGGGTAATTACCCTCAATCTGCCCCGGGGGGGGCAGAAATCCTACTAGACACCAGGGAAAGCATTTTTTTTTTAATATAGGGGCTGCCCACCTTGAGCTTGGTCATGCCCACACCCCATTTAAATAGGCATCAGTCTTTCTGCTACCCCTCGAGGGGCGAATAGGATGATTGTCGCTCATCTGCCCTCCCAGGGCGGCAGAAGGCCCACTAGACACCATGGAAAGCATTTTTTAAAATATAGAGGTGGGGCTGCCCACCATGGGCATCAGTCTTTCTGCCCCCCCCCCCCCGGTGGCATATAGTGTAATTTCCCCAAATCTGCCCATCTGGAGGGGGGGGGGGTACAGAAAGCCCACTAGATGCCAGGGATTTTTAAAACCAGAAAAAAATATAGGGGTGTGGCAGTCCGGCATGGGCATGCCCCAACCCTAAAAACAAAGCAGGCAGCCTTTCTGCCCCACAGGGAGCAGATGGGGTTGATTACTCCTAATCTGCTCCCCGCTGATTCCTGAACTTTCATCAAAGGAATGTGAAGAAAATGTGTTTTTTAGTTAAAGATTGAGTTTTACAATAGATTTTGGGTAAGAAAAAACAGTGAGAGCCACACAAGTCACGCCACCTTTGATTACCCCTGGTGTCTAGTTTTCAAAAATATGCATGTTTGCTAGGTTTTCCTAGGTGCTGGCTGAGCCAGGGCTCAAAATCCACAGTTAACCACACCGGGAAAAAAGGGTAAATTTTCAGTGGAAAAATGTGATGCGTTCCTGTTGTGGGCACTAGGCCTACCCACACAAGTGAGGTACCATTTTTACCAGAAGACATGTGGGAGAATAAAACAGTAAACTATTTGTTATTACCATTTGAATTTCGCTGCATTTGTTCCTTATAAATCTAAGCTAGTGGGTAAGAAAGAAGACAAACAGAAAAATACCCTCTAAATCATATGCTTGTACGCGTACCGACAAATTCAGAGATGTACTAATAACTACTGCTCCTAAACTCAATATCTGGTGCCCATTTCAGGAATACGTAGCTTTCCTTGATACCCATTTTTCATTCTACATATTTCACCATATGAATTGCTTGATACTCAGTACACATCGAAAAATTGTATGGTGCAACTCAATTGTTGGCTCTGGGTACTTTGGGTTCTCAGAGCACCTACAAACCCTATACATATCAACAATAAGAAGGGTCTAGCGGACGTAATGGCATATTGCTTTTGTAAATTGACCATCGTGACAAAAAGTTACAGCTGAAAACGTCACGAATGGCCATTTTTTCCTACTCATTTTCAATACTTCTTTATTTCAACAGTTAGTTTCTTTGGGAAAACCTTGAGGGATCTACAGATATCTCAGACTCGGACTATTGAGAGGAGGTTTTTTTAATGACATGGGTAGCACAAATATAAATGTGACCATCGAAGGGAGATTTTCTGAACAACATGGGTAGAACAAATGTAGATGTGAATGTAAGTCTCGTAATAATAAATTAATGGACATGAAAATGTAAGCACAGAATAATCGGACCAATTCCCATCGTTAGTATATGGTTGCGATTCTGTCATGAATTACCACAATAATATTAATACAAGGATGTTGTACAGGTTTTGACACATTGCGATTGATCATAGAAGGAAGAAAAATGTCTAAGGACATGAGTGCCTCTCAAATTGAAAATTATATGATCCAGAAAATGGAATTATGGTGATCAGAACAAATGGAATTTTAATTGCATAAAGATGATCTAAATGCTAAAATATCATGTGCACAGTGATTGTAAATATGTCTTAGGTTATGATGCACTGTTTAACTAATAAGGGTTATATGCACTAGGGGCACACACAATGTTTTTCTCTTTTTGTGAGTATGCGAAAAACTTTTATAAATGTTTTTAATTTTGTTTTTATTGTCTGTAATTTGTAGCCCTGAAGAAGTCTCTGTTTAGAGATGAAACGTATTGGCTACAGGGAAGACATTTTTTTTTTTTTTAAAGCAAGAAGATATGAATAAAAAGAATTTGTGATGAATAATTTGGATGGAGTCTGTGCAATATGTAACTCACCTTTTGTGATACTTACCTAGTTAATTGAAGGAATGGTGAGTGCTGATCACCTTGTGCATTTCGTTTTGTGGAACGCTGTTCCAATGTTGAAGATTAGGAGGCTGATCTTGCAGATCTATGCATCACCAAAGTGTGAACTAAAAATCGAATCAAAAGTGATAGATGTGATTAAATTACCTCAGTCTCAATTTTGTAAATCACTTGTTTATTATAAGTGTTCCTCACCGAGCTTAGAAGTTTCATGTGTTCAATGGACAGTGAGAATCTCCATGTTCGTTCAGCTAGTCTTATATTGCGTCTTTTTTGCGCTTAGGCTGTCATTGAACCAGGGTTTCGAATCTTTGGTGGATGTTCTTTTTAGTCGTAATGGTGCAATCGACTTAAGGATGTTCAGTATGGAAGTAGTGTATTGATCTGTCATGGTTTGGATGTCTATAATGTCAGCCTGGGGAGGCAGGATGTTGTTGCTGAGGGAAGTCAGCTCATTCAGGTTTATACTCCGCAAACTTCTTTTCCAAAGTTTGGGTTTTTTACTTGAGTTATTTTTGTACTAAGGCATTTGTTATGCGGAAGGTGATATGATGATGATCTGTCCAGTCGTAAGGGACTATAGATTTGAGTTGGATGTTATCCACCTTCGCAATGATAAGGTCCAAAGTCGCACCCTTGTGTGTAGGACTGTCACAGAATTGGGTCAGGTCGAGGTCAGCAAGAAATGGTTTAAGGCTATTGACTGCAGAGTTGTTCAGGTCATTCCAATGTAGGTTAAATTCTCTCAAGAAGATCTGTGTAACTTGATGACCAGCATGGGTTGTGATAGTTTCCATGATTTGCTCAAAGAATGGAAGCTTGTCTCCCGGTGGGTGGTAGATCGCATGAAGTTTAGATATGGGACTATTGTTGTTTGCAATGTGAAGACTGCATAGGTATTCGCAAGGGCTAGGGCAACGGTTTGTGACTGTTTCACTAAAAGATTGTTACTGTAGATGCAGGCGATCCCCCTACCAGGTCTGTAGGTTCTATCTAATCTAATGATGTCGTGAGTAGGAAGAACTAGTATGTCAAGTAGGGGGGTGGAGACATTAGTTATCCAAGTTTCAGTAAGGATAGTGAAGTGTAGATCATTTGTAAGGATGAGGTCAGGGTTATCTGGTGCATGTCTAACAGCTGATCGGCAGTTGAGTAGCATCCATTTCATGGGAGTAATAGAGTCAGCTGATAGAGTTTGGGTAATGGTAATATATTTAAGAATATCTTTATTTACTGTTCTAGCATTGTGATTTGATTCTCTGTATGGGTAAATCGGACTAGTGTTGATTTGGCGAGGAGGGTCCGAGACAGCGGTGTTAGTGTGGTTATAAATAAGGAGGAGAGCTTGTATGTCACTGTCTGCTAGTGGTTCTTTCAGTCTGTTGGGCTGGGAGGGGGAGTTAGGGGAGAATATGGTTCTCCATTTCAGGGCTGGAGAGGAAGAGAGGTGGGAAGGAAGCCAGAAACAGAGGCTATCGCAATGGGTGTGGTTACGACTACAGTTCATCAGAGATCTATTGGGCAACTGATTGTTCACCAGCTCTGTGGTGATGCTTGTGAGGAGATGTAGTTCTGCCTTGAGTTGTCAATGGTTCAAAGAGTTCTCATCTAGTCTAGATTCCAGATAGGCATGGAGACACATAGTCATAATGTGGGGCGGGGGAAAGGTGATGATGGGGTGCCTAGGGTTGTGGTGTGGGTGTTTTGCTGGTCTCGGAAGACTGCAGAGTAGGTCTAGTTGTGGATGGAGTTCGGTTGGAGAGGAGGAGGAGGGGAGGGGGACTGATTGTGGGTGAAGTTAAGTTGGAGAGGGGGACAAGAGGAGCTTGAGAGCTGATTGAGGGTTATAAGAGACAAGTTGTTAGTCAGTGTGGTGTTCAGACTTGGAGGGTGTCCACGATTGGGCCCAGGGGGGAGTCCTGGGAGCGCAAGTGAAACCAACGAGAGAAGGTTTGGGAGACAGAGGAATAGTCGTGGAGCACTTGTTAGATCCAGGACTGTGTGGCTCCATGCACCCTGATCTAGAGGTGTGGAGTAAATGAAGTCTGGTACAGTGATTAATGGGGGGTGCCACAGACCCCGTCAGAGGGGGGTAGTAAAGAGGGTGTTCTGTGTAGAGGTCAGGATGGGGGAGCTGTTGCGGGAGACTAGTAGGGAGCTGGGTGTGTCGAGGGCCAGTGTGGGCATTAATAGAGGTTGCATAGAATGAATGAATGAAACGGGCTCTTGTATAGCGCATGGCTACCCAGAGGCATCCCAGCGCTGCGGAGGTGACTAGGAGGATAGGTGGAATCATGGAAATAGCCAAGTTTTCAGATGTTTCCGGAATGTCCGGTGGTTGGCTTCCTTGCGGATCGGGAGCGGCATGGAGTTCCAGAGCCTGGGGGCGTTATGGGAGAAGAGCCGACCGCCTGTTCTGTCTCTCTTGATTTTGGGGACCTCCGCCAGGTAGAGCGCGTCCGAGCGGAGGCAGCGCGTGGCCTTATATGGTTTGACCAGATGCTTAATAATGGGAGGACCTCTGCCTTGCAGACCTTTATGCGCAATGCAGAGAGCTTTAAACTGGATTCTCTCCTTTACCGGGAGCCAGTGAAGAGAACGGATGGCTGACTTTGCAGAGCAGCGGTTATTTGTGCCCGTAATGAGTCTAGCTGCTGAGTTCTGGACCACCTGCAATTTGGCAATGGCTGAGTTAGGTGCGCCCAAATAGAGAGCGTTACCGTAATCCAGTCTGGAAAGGATGAGCGTCTGGATCAGGAGCTTTCTTGAGTGACTTGGTAGGAGGGGAAGTATTTTCCGGGTGGTTCTGAGCAGAGCGTAGCAAGCGGCGGCCGTTCTCCTAGAGTGAGCACGGAATGACAAATCGTGGTCAAGCCAGATGCCCAAGCTTTTTATCTCTTTTTTAGGCGTTGGGGCAGAGCCCATGCAGATCGGCCACAGGGTGTTTGGATCAAAGCTTGCTTGGTTGCCCAGAAGCATGAGCTCAGTTTTGTCACCGTTGAGTTTCAGGTGAGATGAGCTCATCCAGCGGGCAATTTCCTTCAGACAAGAACACAGATTCATAGGGGATTGTTCAGTCTGGTTCAGTGCCACAATTAGCTGGGTATCGTCAGCGTAAGTGACGAGGTGGATTCCGAAGGAGGCTACGATTTCTGCCAAGGGGGCCATATATACATTAAAAAGTGTGGGGCTCAGGGACGAGCCCTGAGGAACACCACACTGCAACGGGACTGGTTGGGAGCGAGAGTTACCTTCAAATACCTGGAAAAACCTGTCTTCCAGGAATGATCTCAGCCAGGATAGGGCCGTACCTGACACTCCTACTCTTTTAAGGCGGTGAATCAGAATATCATGGTTCACCGTGTCGAAGGCTGCACTAAGGTCCAGGAGGATGATAGCTGAGGATCCTCCCGAATCTAGAATCTTTCTTGCCTCTACTCTGACCCGGCCGAAAGCCGGTCTGGGATGAATGGAGAAGTTCAAAAGTCTCCAGGTGTCCAGAAAGAAGCCGATTGACGTGTTTTTCTGCCATCTTGCTGATACCGGGGAGCAATGAGATGGGTCGATAGTTGCCAAGCTCAGTGGGGTCCAGTTGAGGTTTTTTTAGGAGCGCATAGAGATGCCTGATTGGCTAGGACCGTCTTGGGAAGGGATGGCTTCTTTAATGGACATAGTGATCTTGTGGTAGCAAAGATTTCATCCGTAACTTCTAGGTTGCTATTAGAGGATTGGATGAGGATAATCCCATTGTTATACAGGGAAATGGCTGTGTTTGCTTTGCAGAAGAGTGAGGGCACTACTGAGAGTCTTAGAGCATGAGGAGTTTTCTTGGAGGTGGTGATCAGGAGCATGGAGAGTAGGGCTTTCCTCCATTGTGCTTGTCTTTTTGTGTTGAAGATAAGGTCATTAATTAAAGTTCCCTTATTTGAACAGAAGTAAGTTTCTGAGATTAATGTTTCTGGGTGAGATTTGAGGAGTCTCTGTTTCAAGTTATTTGATGCTATTTAGATAGGTTGGGCGGATACTTAATTTTAAAGGCATTACGTCCGACTGGCTCTAGGTAGCTGTCAAGTGCTCTCGGGGATTTGGGAGCCCTGTTTGGAGAAGCAACTAGTGTCCGAGTGGAAGAAACCGGTTAATCGGGTGGTTCCAGAAAAGAGTTGTGCTGCAACACGAATGAACTAGGGCTAGTTAATTTGGGCACTTTCAGGAGGTTTAAGCCCAGTAGATATAACTAGCGATAGTACAATGACGAGGGAAATATCAGGCCTGAAGAGTGGGGAAAGCAGGAAGAGGAGGGGCAAAAGGCCAAACCATGGGGTAAAATGGGGTGAGAAAGGGAGAGTAAGTGTGAGTGGAGAAAAGACAAAAAAAAACACTAGTCTAACATAGCCACTTCTGTAGTCTCAGGGGTGGGCAGACAGAAGCTGGAGTCTAAAGTCCTATTTTCCTTTCAATGGGAACACAGTTCAAGTAATCCTATGTCTGTTTTATTGAAGTCCTGCTTTCCTTTCTATGTGAATAGCCAGATAGCAGTAATTAAATACATAAGGGGAGCTAGTTAATAGTACTCTGTTAGTTTCAATAGCCAACAATGGCTGTGGCCGCCACCTTAGAGAGAGGTCCTCGTGTCTGAGGGGAGAGAGGGTAACCTAAGATAGTCGTAAAGTATTCGCCAAAGCGAGAACACATTTAGGTGAGGGTGCTAAGAAACCAAGGTACAAAGACGCCCCACTTGCAATAATGCCACTGTTCCTGTGTAATGATTAGACTTGGTCTCACAATCCCTAGTGAGGTTGACGGGACCGGAAGGAACCCGTTGTGCTTTTCAGCATGTGCGAGTCCGTCGGCAAGTGGAAAAATGCGAGCATAAATCCAGCCTTGAGCCCGAGATATAATGTTTAAAAACGAAGGGCAGAGGCCCCCTAACGAAGGAGAGGCGTCTCCCCAGAATCCTTAGAATTACGGTAGCATAGTGTGACTGCCGACTCTGGCGGGGGGAGGGCACTTCTAATAAATCCGTCTGAAGAGCAGCTAGTTGCCAGCTCCCTCACTCATGGGCTGCCGGGCAGTGCCTCAGGAGAGTGTGGGCGAGTTCGCGGTGCAGCGTGCCCAATTGCGGCGCCGTGGGCCAACAACCCACCTATTGTCTGCTCTTCAGAGCCTCTGGGCCAACTCGACCCTCAGCTCCAGCCCAGAGTGGGGACAACGAAGCCCACGGGGATGAATCTCGCTGGGGGAGCTGCTCTCGGTCTTGATGTCTGCCAGGCTGAAGTTGGGCCATTGAAGCCGTCTCCACTCCCTGATCAAAGTCGGCTCAGATCTGAGGCCTCCATTCCTGAGAGTGGCCGTGCCACCTCGACCCTCAGCACCAGCTCATCATCAAGCTGGAGGCAGAGGCGCCCGGCTCTGCCTCCAGCTTGATGATGAGCTGGTGCTCATCATAACAACAGATAACATAACATAGCATAACAGATAACAACATAGCGGGGTCATGATCGGGAACAACAGCAAACAGGGGTGCGAGTGTAGGTCCCCTTCCTTGCTTCCCAGCAGGCAGCGATGGCAGATGACAGAAAATGATTGTGTCGGAGAAGCTTCTACCGCAGCCCTGAAGGTGATAGGCAGGGATTGAGAGTCCGTCCTGGGGGAGTCAGCCTGGTCCATGAGGGCTTGCATCCGGAATGGAGAATACCTCGTTAGAAGGAGCCGAAGGATAGAGAGGGCAACTCAAGGCATGTCCTCCGGAGCTTCCACAGTTGTCTGTTCGATTCAGTAAGAAAGTCGGCTGGGTATAGACAGGGATATCTCTTGATTATTGATCCCTAACCCAGGAGCTCCAAATATGAGGCTCTGTCTCGATGGCCATCTTGCCACTTCTTATGCACTTGGTCGGGGAGGAAGAGATGGAGGGGCCCTCATGGCTTTAGTTATTTAAAAAGCCTTTGATTCTTTGCATTGGACGTATATCTGGGAGGTACTGAGCTGGATGGGCTTCAGTCCATGGTTCATGTGCTGGGTGCGACTTTTATACGAAGCACCGTCGGCCAGAGTGCGTACCGGAAGTATTGTTTTTGATCCCCTGGGGATAGCGGGAGGCACTCGACAGGGATGCCCGCTGTCCCCATTGCTCTTTGCCCTGGCTGTAGAGTCACTAGCAATATATCGTTGGACCCACCTGGCCGACTGGGGCATTCCAGTTGGCCACAACACGCATGTTGTATCCATGTACGCGGATGACACTCTTGTATACCTACATCGGCCTGGAACAGCTGTTCCCCTCCTCCTACAGATGATAGACACCTTCGGTGCTGTGTCTGGCCTCCGAGTAAATACACAGAAGACCATTGTGTACCCGCTGGTGGCACTGGAGGTCATAGCCAGGAAAGCCCTTCCGGAAGTAGGTGCTCCGAGGGGGCGGGGGAGATAATGCCTTACGATACTTGGGGATTCAAGTGGCTCATACATAAGAGCGGCAATATGAACTTAATATGGGGAGGATAGTGCAAGGACTAGAGTTCTAGATTGCCTTTTGGAATACCCTGCCACTCTCTGTTATAGGATGGGTGGCACTGAGCAAAATGGTACTGCTCCCATGGTACCTGTATGTGCTCCAGAACACTTTCTGTACTGTTTCCCACACTGCCTTTGCAGGGCTTAATTGCTTCCTAACCTCACTCATGTGGGCGGGGAAATGGAGTCGAGTGAAACCTGCTGTCCTGAAGCTGGACCTCTAAAGAGGTGGGTTGGAGGTGCCTGATTTGCACTCCTATGACCTGGCGGGTTGCCTGCAATATGGGCGCTTTGGTGCAAGGAAGACCCAAACTTGGAGAAATTACTGCTGGGAGGATTGATCAAGGGGTCGGCCCTCCCCCTGAAGTTTATGGGGGGTACTGGGACCTCTGTGAATTGTCCGCACATTGTACAACAAGTTGTGGCAGCATGGGACACGGTGCAAAAATTGGACTCACGCACTCACTGGTTGATTATCAATCCTTTAATTGGTGCTGAATGGTGAATCCTCCTGAGTATGAGGATAAGTAATTCACTGATTGCGCTGTCCCCAAAGTATGGGGGGCGTCTCCAAACTGCACTCAAGATATAATTCAATAAAGTTTATTCAAAGGCTGTGAAGTTTTTTCAAAAAATTCTTTTATTTATTTCATTTTCTTTTTCTTTTTATCATTGACTTGCTTTCTTCATTTGGTAACATCCTTTTCAAATAATTATAATCCGAATCATGTATTCAAAAACGTAAATACGCCCAATGGATTTTGGGTATTACCCTTCATCAGGGGCTTAATCCTGAAAACATAAAAGAACATAGAAGAAACTCGAACTTAATCATGCATAACCAGCGCAATGACATTCCTACACATGACCTGGACCTGCCCACTGCTAGGGTATTATTGGCATACAGTCCTGTAAAAACTCAGGGGGATTACGGTCATTCACCTGGAGGCAGCACCTAGACATTACTGACTTGCTCTGCTCCCGGCCTGGTGGGCCAGTGCAAAGATTTGTACCTGCTTAGCATCTCTGGGACTACTGTTGGCTAAGCGGTGCATAGCGATTCACTGGACGGCGCCTACGCTACCACTGATAGCCAGGTGGCAGGGGGATTTGGAGGAATGGGGCTTGGCTGAAAAAATAGATTACGCATGTTCAGACCAGATGAGAATGCTGAGCGGGACCTGGACCTGTGGGAGGAGATGGTTAACCAACTGACAGTAACTGTACTTGACACTGTGCCCCCCACGGCGAGCCGAGATAGCTCCCCTAGGACTGATGCCTAAGGATCGATCTCTTGGCTTGTCAATGGAGGGAGGCAGCAGAGAATGTATGCTAGAGGGGTATTGTGTCAGACAGGAAACAGTTGGGGGAACCACATGGGTGTGACCACACATTAACCTGGAACTGGGCAGGGGGCCCCTAAGTCCACTTCGAATATGAGGAGAGAGAGGTGGCCATCTTACTCCCACTGGTGGAAATAACTGCTCCAGATACCCCTTCCCTGCACCGTTATTTTGATCTTCATTGCCACATTTCCCAGTGCTGATTGTTCATGGTTTACTGTGTTAAGTATTTTTCATTGCTACCATTTCCCAGACGTCTGTGTTATATGGCTGTTGTACAACATGCAATATGCCTGTTATGCTACACGCTATAAATAAAATATTTTTTTATAAAAAATTACTTTTAATAGTTTATCCACATCACTTTTAGTAATTATTAGTGCATAGTAAAAAAAATAGGTGTTCTACTTTAGGTGGGATTTAGCAAAAGAAATGTAATTTAACATATTTAAATTAACACACATTGGAGAGACATATGGTGTACATTACATGATACTAGTGCATGTCTTTTCCGGAAGACAGTCAAATTGGCCATTCTGCATGCCACTTTACATTGGAGACATAGGATGTTGACGGCTCCGATGGTGTCAAAAGTTTGCATTATTCGTCATTGGCATGCATCGTTTGTCCACACACACCAAGAATGGTCTGTTGAACTAGTCACATACAAGAGGAACCAGTGTTTAGACTGTCTAGAGCCTGATTCTCCACTCCTGTGATCCACTAGTCAGAATACATTAATTTCTACAAAACACAGCCACTTTCATGGGCACTATCCTCAATATGCACAACACTCCCCCACAAACCCCGCCCCTTCTTTAGAGATGAGAGACAACAGATCCCATTTCTGTTGGGAGCATAAAACATTACCTGCTGAAGCTTTCAATTATGGGTCACTTGTTGGATGCAATATGGGATGCGTTCTGTTGTAAAGGGAAAAGCATTTACCATGCCTAAGGCTTGCTTACAATGAGGAAACCATCAAATATTCCCAGGCTTCCTAGAATTAAGCTAAATCATGCATGAACGCTTTTGAGTTTAACTTGTGTGTGTTTTGGTGTGAGTATCTGTTACTATGTACGATTGCACGTATTTTATTGCCCATTCTGCCTTTCCTTCTAATGCCTTCCTTCCTTTGTTTGTGTCCCCCCATTTTCTTTCTCTCCCCCATTCCTTCTCTCCGCATGTATTTGTTAATAGATGATTGTGTCTCGTTTTACGCCTGACCTATCCTGACTGGAAGATCCTCTCAGAGTTCACAATAGGGGTTATTGACTCTTATGTTTGGAAACTAAGGAAAATATGCAAAATACAGATCAGGAATGTATTAATCATTCCTGTTTGTTGGTCCTTAGAGAACTGTATTGAATTATACTTTATCTTGAAACTGTACTCGGGTTTGAATACTGAAGAAAACTAATAAAGAATTGTTTAAAAATAAGGGGCCATATGTAACAAAAACGCGTTTTGCGATTCTCAAATTGCGATTTTTAGTGAATCGCAATTAGAGAATCGCAAAATGCAATGTATGTAGGATTTGCTAAATATTTTGCGAATCCTACATATTCCTTATTTGCGAATCGCAAATTGAGATTCGCAAATAAGGAATACCTTCCCATTCATTCCTATGGGCTAGAAGGCCCATGGGAAGACATTCTCAATTTGCTATTCCCAATTAGAGAATCGCAAATTGAGAATGCAATTTCAAGGTTGCAAGGGTGTCAATAGGACAACCTGTTGCACCCCTGAAATAGGCATGTGTGCACATGTGGCGCACATACATGCCCTAAGGGCCCTAATGCAGAATTTCAGCATTTGCGATCGCAATTTGGCTTCATACATATGGCCCAAAATAATGTAATTATACACCGTCCTTTAACATAACCCTTTTTCTTCCATCAACAGCGATCCTTTGCTCAACAGTTGCTCAAGTCCCAATACAGAAATGACTTCCATACAAGGCTGTTACAATAAAATAAGCCACAAAGTGTTGTCAGGGGCATTCCTCAGTGCTCCCTTCTTTCAAGGGCCACTTATTAAAGTGATCTCACTCGGTTTCTCAATTCTGTCTCTTTCGCTGTTTCTCTGTCTGCCTGTCCCCACCTTACCTCTGTAGCTTTCTATCTGCCTCTCTTTCTCTCTTCTCTTGCTCTTTTATCTTTTTCCCACCTGACCTCACCCTCTTTAACTCTCTCTACCTCTCTTAATACCTTTTTCTAACTTATGCTTCACATCACCTTACTCTATCTTGCCATCCTCTCAACCTCTATCTTGCTATACATTATCTTTCTCTACCTCACCAATGTTATATTATGTTATGTGAATTGTAGAGCACGGCTAATCACCCATTAGGGTATCAAGCGCTGAGTAGGGCAGGCCTGAGGGGGAGGAGAAGATCATGCCTGCTTCTTCTGGAAGAGCCATGTCTTGAGGTCCCTTTAGACGTTCATGAGGGAGGGGGAGGTTCTGAAGTGTTTCGGGAGGTCTTTTCTTGGCTGTGAGGTATGAGAAGGAGCGTACTCCGCTTCTGGTCTTCTTGATGCAAAGGAGGTGTGATCTTTCCTGGGATGCAGATCGAAGGTGTCTGGTGGGTTGGTAGTAGCTCAGGGGGTGGTTGAGGTAAGCTGGACCAGTGTTGTAGAGAGCTTTGTAGGCATGGGTGAGTAGCTAGAACTTACATCTTTCCTGGACTGGAAGACAGTGTAGATTGTTGAGGTGTGGAGAGATGTGGTTATTTTGAGGGATTGTCAGGATGCGTCTGTTTGCAGCGTTCTATGTGGTTTAGAGTCGATGTAGGACATGGGTTGGCATTCCCATATAGAGGGCGTTTCCGTAATCAAGTCTACTTGTGATAAGAGCCTTGATGTCTGTTCATCTGGTATTCAGTGGGATCCCGTTGAAAATCTTCCGTAGCATTCGCAGTTTGTGGAAGCATGATGAGAAGACGGCATGGATCTGTCTGCTCATGGAGAGGTTAGCGTATAGGATGATACTGAGGTTCTTGGCATGGTCAGGAGAGGGGGGGGGGCCAAGTTCATAGGGCCACCAAGAGGTGTCCCAGGGGAAGTGGTTGTTGCCAAAGATTAGGACTTCAGTTTTGTCTGTGTTGAGCTGGAGTCAGTTGTTTTTTATCCAAGCAGCAATGTTGTTCATGCAGTTGGCAAAGTCTGCTTTGGCAGTGCTGGTTGAGTCAGCAAGGGGGAGTATGAGCTGTGTGTCTTCAGCTTAGAATACTATGTTGATGCTGTGGGGTCTGATGTCTGCGAGGGGCGTCATGTAGATGTTGAAGAATGTTGGACTGAACGATGATCTTTGAGGGACTCGGAAGAAGAGTTTCTTGGGTTCTGAGGTGTGGGGGTGAAGTCTAACTCACTGAGTTCTATCCGTGAGGAAGGAGAATATTCACTTGATTGCCGGTCCGCAGATACCCAAGTGCTGAAGCTTTCTGATGAGTGATTTGTGGGAGACAGCATCAAAAGCTGCAGAGAGGTCGAGGAGGAAGAGTGCGGCCATTTCTCCTCGGTCGAGGATGCTTCTGATGTCATCAGCAGCCGCAATGAGGGCTGTCTCTGTGCTGTGGCTGGTGCGAAGGCCTGAGTGAGAGCTGCCTAGGAGTTGATGGAGTTCTAGGTGGTCTCTGAATTGGTTATTGATGGTTTTCTCAATGACCAGACACTAAATCTATACTCTTCCTTCTAACTCACTTCCCTATCTATCCTTCCCTGATTGTCACCTCACTCTACGAACTTCTACCTCTTCTCAGCCTCTTCCATCGTTGTCTCTTGTACCTCTCCGTACTTCATCTCACCTATTCTACCTTACTTCTCTTTTACCTGTTTCACCAGTCATTATATCTGTTTGTTTACCACCCCTGTCTAAAATAATTATGTGACCAACCTCTCTCTACCTCATTTCTCTCAATTAAATATCCAGCTACCATACATTTTACCTCTCTACCCCTCTCTCTCATGACCTCAACACTCTCTTCAACAGTCGACGCCCATTGCCAAACCTTTACTTATCTTCCCCTCTCTCTACCTCATCTTTTGCTCTTAACACCTCACTGCTATTAGTATATCATCTCTGTCTCTCTCCTCATTCTTATTCACCTCTCCCAATCTCCTCTCTCCCTATTCCACTTTTGTATATCTTACTAGTTCATCATACCTCACCCCTCTACCTTTCTCTTACCCTTCTTTATACCCGACCTGTCTTTCTCACCTCCATTCAAAACCTTAGTGTTCTCTCTACCTCACATTCATCACCTAATCTCTCACTACATAACCGCTCAATTTACCTCACCATTCAATTGCTACCCCACCTCATCTCCCCTGTCTTTCTACTTCTGTTCCCTCTATCTCAAGTCTCTCCCTACCTTAATCCTTTCTTCCTACATGTCCCAACCTCTATATTTCAATCTATCGTTCCGTCCTCTCTCTCCACTCTTTCTGTGCCTCCTCTTTTTCAGCTCAGCTCTCTCTCATATCTCTTTGTGCATCACTCTAACTCACCACGATCTCTGTGCCTCACCTCTCTAGCTCACACTTTCTCCTCCTACTGCTGTATAAACCTCATCTCTTTCTCTCTACCAACCCTTTTTTCTTTCTACAATTCCCTTTTTCTACTATTCCACTCTTTCACTCTACCTTTCTCTCTGTTGCTGTACTCTCTATACCTGTACAATCTTTCTGCAGCTTTCTTTTCATTTTGCCCCCTTTCTCTAACTCATCACTTGTCTGTATGTTGCATCTCTCTATACTTCTCTGATTGCCTCTCTTCACTACCAAAACTCCCTTTGCCTCTAGCACTATCGAACTTACCTCTTTTCTACCTACCTCTCTTTCTGCTTCACCCCTCTGTGTTCCCCACCCCTCTCCATATTTTCTTCTCTCTTTCTCTAGCTCTCTGCCTCACTCCTTACCTCTCACTTTCTATATCTACCTCTTCCTCTTTCTTGGTATCTTTCTGAATTCTATCTAAAATATTGTTGTAAGACAAAAATGTAGATCTATGGGTAAAAATAAATTGCTTTATTAATGTTTGTTCAAGCTTTCTGTTGGTACTATTTGGCTAGCATATGCTGAGCAGTAATGCAATTTTGTGATCACTCGCTTCTGAAACTTTAATCTACGACTCAATATTATTTGGCATCACGAGGGCTTGTTCTGAACAGGTGTCTCCAAAATATGCCTTGAGCCCCAAAAAGCCTTAATATGACTTACACTTTCCTAGAGTCGAGGTATCTGCTTCCTGCTCTCCATCCTACTAAAGAGGCTAGTGTGTAGCAAAATATACACTACCTGGGCACAAAAAGATGTGAATGCTCCGATCTATTATACTGCAGATTGGACATGGTTATTTGGCCAGGTTTGTGAATCGGTGATTGGTAACTAAGGGCCACATGCATCAAGCTTTTTTCCGGTTGCAAACGGGCCAATTCGCAGAATCGGCCCGTTTGCGACCGGAAAAAGGCCTTTTCCGATGCATGTACCTTTTTGCATTCGCAATATAGGTAATCGCAATTTATTGCGATTACCTAAATTGCGAATGCATTTAGGGAATTTGAGATGCATCAAGCCTTTCCTAAATGCGACTTTGCATTTAGGAAGCGCTAATTACCATCAACTTCAAGTTGATGGTAATTTGAAATTCTTTGAAAAATGCACAAAAGTGCATTTTTCAAAGTGACATGTGGCGCACACACATGTCCTTAGCGGATGTGTGCACACTTACCTTTTGGGGGGGTGCATCAGGGGGGCCTTAGGCCCCCTGGCACCCTTGCAATTGCATTCGCAATTTGCGATTAGCAATTTGGCAATCGCAATTTGTGAATGCATTCCCATTCATTCCTATGGGCCTATAGGCCCATAGAAATGAATGGAATAGCATTACCTAATAGCGATTCACAATTTGCGAATTGCTATTAGGTAATGTGTAGGAATCGCAATTTATTTTGCGATTCCTACATGCATTTAGGAATCGCAATTCCTTATGTTGATGCATGTGCCCCTAAGAGTCCTTAATTGGTTGCATTATTCAGAAATAACTAAGCAACCTGGATGAAATAAGCATTACATTTACAATGTTAGTCCTTTTATTTCAACCTTTGGAAATAAGCTACATTTCGAAAAGTTTGTGACTGTCCCTTGCTGCAGTGAAGGTCGGACTGGCATATAAGACTCTCTGGCAGTTCCAGAAGGGCTGGTCTGACAGATCAGTGTGTGGGCCGGTTTTATAGCTGCTTGTGAGCCTGTTTTATGTTCTGGTGAGACGGATTTTACTGTCGATTTCCCTGACATTGCCTACAGTAAGCACAAATGCGTGAAGTCTCCCATACCTTGCAAAACACCTATATAGCGGGTCTTTGCAAGTTGAAAACTTCCCCGATTTTCAAATGTGGTGCGCTTTTAAGGTATCTGATTCGCTAATGTCAGCTGCTTTTATTTTGATGCCCAGGCCTATATTCTGCCCCATTTAGACCGTCACTCAGTAGCGGGTCCTGGAGGGAGTGCTGCGGGGCGGTGGGGCGGGGGAGGGTCAGGGTAGGGGGTAGTAAACTCCGGCATACAGCCGAATGGAGGTAAGTAAATAAATAAATAAAACAAATTACATTGCGCACGCTGCAACGCCAAATGGCGATGCAGCGCGCGCAATGTAATTCGTTTTATTTATTTATTTATTTACTTAACTCCGTTCGGCCATATGCCGGAGTTTACTACCCTCCACCCTGCCCCTCCTCCGCCCCGCCCCACCGCCCCGCAGCACTCCCTCCAGGAGCCGCTACTGCCGTCACTGTTGGCTTGGATCTTTTTAGGTGCCCTTGCCTTTGTGTTTAGTGGTGCAGCCCCAGTGCTACCTGATATGAGAAGCACTGGAACGTCAATTGTTGAACTCCATCAAGAGCACAATATCAGTTCAGCAGCGAATGTTGAGACCCTCAGGTTATTACAAGGGGCAAAATGTGCTTGCAACTGCTTCCCACTGTTTGGGGTCCAGTTAATGATTCTTCATCAAGCTGCATTTATACACAACATAAACAGATGCACTTGCTTTGATACTGCATGTTTATATCGGAAAATAGCCTTTTGCAAGGACTAAACCCTTCATTATCATTTGATAACAAATGCATCCTCGTCCACCTAATACAGATTCAAATTAACTGCCTGTATGAATGACCACACACAGCAGTCTCCCTGTTTTAATCCAGCCCCCATGGCCTACCTTGTAGTTTACTTTACTTCTGTGGGGTTAGGCATAAGAAAGATTGAACGGCCCTCTTGAGATTCCTAGTAAGGACTTGCCAATCACACCTTGTGTCAGAGGCCAGAACTTTACATGCCGAGCCACCAAATGCCGCTTATTTGTTTAAACCAGTGGTTCTTAACCTGTAGTCCGTGGACCCCTGGGGGTCCGCAAATCCTACTCAGGGGGACCTCATCTGCTTAGAAAATTAAATAATATTAACAAATTGATATGGTGTATATAAAGAAGAAATAATGTCAATAGAGCATTTTAAAACGTTCTGTAAATGTGAAGTGCTTTGAAATTGGAGGTAAAAAATTAAGTTAGTATCCTCATATTGTTTCGTGGGTGCAGTGCAGGTATAACAATATCATATGGACGATGAGTGGCCTCAGTTGAATTTTAGAATAGCTCTAACCTTCTCATTAAAATTAAAGTTTTTTTCAATCTGTTTGTGAATTGAATACAATATTTCATCATTTGTGTATATGTTTGAGGATTTTTTTTTCTGTATTTTTTGTTTATTGTTTCAAATCATTGAAAATGCTTAGGCCATGGTGCCTGGCTTCCAGTAATGACTGAGTGGGGTTCTCTCGATTCCAATAATGATTCAGTAGGAGTTCCTGGGTTCCAGTAAAGTCTAAGTCGGTTTCAACAGAAGTCAAAGTGTTAAGAACCATTGGTTTAAACAGGTGACTGGGGTAGAGACTGTGTCTGATCAAGACTGGGGGGGGGGGGGATGCATTACCCAGTCACAGAATCACTCTTCATGGGTTTGTTTCCCATATAGCGCTTTACATCAGTCTTTTGCTGTTTGCCTGACCCATCAATAAAATATACCCTGCTGTCAAATTCTATGGCAGTAATTTGTACAATCTCAAAAGAGCATGGGGCTGATTTACTGGATCCCCACTGCGTCCCGAAGAGAGGAGGGCTGATAAGGATCACATTTTGATGCTAAAGTGAGCTTAATATATGACTCAGTTGCAAGAATTTCTCATTTTCTGCTTGCATTGTGGCAAACTAATGCAGGAACTAAAATACCAGCAAGGAAATTATCCCTGACACTAGATGTAGTAATCTGTTGGTGGAACTCTGACCAGAAGATGACTGCATCTGCTCTGAGCAGTTCCTGACGGCGCTTCCACTGGCTAGAGGGCCAAATTAAGTAAAGGCAAGAGTGAGTGAACCCACAAATCAAAGTTCTAATGCTAATAAGAGTTTGTCCAATAGAACTGTTTAGCAAAACCACTGTCTATGAGAGGCCACCCAGAGATGTTGGCATACAGGCTCCCAAACCTTACTGCCAGGAAATGGACTAAGGGATATTGTGTTAGAGTAAGTGTGAGTCAGGAACAAGACACATAATGTATGCTCACCCGTTTCAGGTCGCTAGCCTTACAAGGATGAAGGGTTCAAATAAGCGGCTTTCTAGCAGCGCGCACCATTCGAAAGCACCCAACCAGCTTTACTACCGCACTTCTCACTTCTATTTGACTCTCCCGACTACAGGCGAAACAATGAAAGCACGCAGAACCCTCTGAGGACACAATTAGTTGCCCCAACCACCTTTATCCGTGGTTTCTGACTGGCTGTCCGCTTATTCTATGTCGTTGGGCATGAAGGGATACTACAATTATAATATGGCTTTTTACCAATCAGACAGCACACTAGAAATCCTGTGAGTGAAAAAATAATGCTGTTACCAGGAGCCTGAAGACGTGTCCTATTACTACGCTGAACCCTCTAAAACTCTTATCTGTTATACTTGTATTTTGTAGTATTTTTAGGTTTAGTCAAGACTTTTGATTTTACTAAGATTATATAGCTGATATACTTGCTGATTGGGGCTTCAGCCAGCCCACTTCATCTATTAGCCTTTTGCAGCTGGTTAGTGCAAATATTGTTTTTGCACATTACTGTCAGTGCAAGCAACAAGTATTACCGCTAAGCAACTCATTAAATGGGAATTTACAAATAGCAACCCTTACAGTCCGGACAGGGCTGACTACAACCCCCCCACACCCCCCCTTGTCTTAAAACTTCAGATTGTTGGCTCTCTCTTTTCCTTTCAAATGAACCTCCTCTTACTTTTCATCCCCTTAATCCCTGTTATTGTATTTCTGCAAATTGCCCATAACTTATCTCAAAGATCTAAACCTCTCCTTTAAAAGTTAAACCATTGCAACCTAAGAATACCTAATCTTCTGTAGCTCATCTAATAATATAGCCATTCATTTGCAAGAATTTACATACCTCCTCCCAATAAAATCACACATAATGCCTACTAATTTAAACTATCACATAGAAACTGGAATAAACACATAGAATGGCTTCCATAAGAGGACAATACTAATCCCAATAGCCAATGGGATGTCAAGCTGTGTGTTGCCCGGCATACAGCGTTTCAGTCCCTTATCAGTGGTAGTAAGCCCTATGTAAAGGCTATTACCGTACAATATATAACCCTCCTGGTCCACACCAATACTAATATCATAACACTCAGTGGTGAGGCAGTCAACTGTGAAACATCCTTCATCAGGAAGTAAAAGGTACACAGGTTGATAGTTGAGGAAAGGGCTTTATTAGGATAAGTTGTAGAAACCAGCCCGGAGCCAGGCAGCCACCAACTGACCATTCCTGCATGAACAGATCCCCGCATTCCAAGCCCCCTCTATTACATCGCAGCCCCCACAGCATTCCAACTCATGAACCTAGATGCAACAAACTGTAGTTCATACAGACTGCATAATAATTTCCTAATACTGTTTGACACTTTCACACTCATATAAGACAAAAATGGTAGGGGCCATATCCATCACTCACCACTCTATCAGTCCACAGCAATAAACCACCCATTGCCAATTGAACAGCCATAAATAACACAAGAAGTCTCCTACATGCCGCTGGCCAAAGGAGGACTTTAATTGAGTCCATCAATGCAGGTCGCAACAAGTTACATACTATGACCGCTTCTTGACATCTCACTATTACAATCCGATATGGTGATGACATTACCAAATTCCCTCCAAGTAGATCTCTCCACCACCTCGACCTCCAACCAGGGACATCTTAAGGATTTTGGGGGCCCTGGGCCAAACGTATTTTGGGGGCCCCTGCTCAGAATAGCTTTGAATTTATGATCTAATTTCAGCTCTTTCATGCACTCTTTGGCCAGGTCACTGACAGTGCACAGACACACTCTTCCAAATTTTAAATGTTTACATCTAATTTTCAGGGATTGTGACGTGTAATATTGCTGCAAATAATCTCGGTGACACCCTCCTATTTCTCATATGCGATGTCCTGTTTAGATCTAAAAACGTTTTTATGGGCGTTGCATTAAACCTAAACACAAGATTTTTCTGCAAAATATTTGTAATAGACTCACACAACAACCACATTAAAAATAAATTAACCGCTTAATCACAGGCGCAAATTCTCCTGCGGTGCGGGAGAATTAAAGAGTGGGCGGGGCTGCGTCGGCCAACGGACGTGCACAGCACCAGCGAGGTAGTGCTTGTGTCGGCCGTTGGCCGACGCAAGCACGGAACGGGTTAAAGGAAAACATTATTTATAACAATCTTTTAAAAAAATTATTCAAGGTCACAAGGACAAGACTTTCTGCAGAACAGAGCTGGCTCTATCAGGGGGCCCCCTGAAAGGCTGGGGCCCTGGGCCAAAGCCCACTTTGCCCATGCCTTAAAACGTCTCTGCCGCCAACCTATGTGTGCTCAGGACCATAAACTTTAAATAAAATATCTCCGAATGGAGATCACAGAGCAGTAACCAGCTAACTGGACTATGATAATAAGAAATATGATAAAGTGACCTACATAGCTGTTCAAAGTTGCAGTTGCCAGCTTACTGAAAACTAAAATGTGCACCTCTCTCTCACACCATGGACATCAATTAGGGGTCGGCAGAGGTCACATCTGCGACCCCTGGCTTCCCCTTTGTGACCCCTGGCACTGACCTTGCGAACCCTGACTCAGAGGGGACCTGGCAGCAATGAACAGAAAAAACCCGTAGCTCTCTGAGAACCGTGTTCACATTCTGTATCCGTAACCAATTGCTCCACAGTGAAAATCTAGAAGCGTGCTAAAGGGTGGTGCTTTTGCTCCCTGCACACGGCACGTGCCTGCCATGTACGGTCTCCCGAACACACCAATGTTGAATAAGAAGCCGGATGGCATTGAATCTGCTACAGGTGCTTCTAGCTGGCAGCTGTTCCTGCATTCAATGCCTATAGGTGACTGGGACTTCGAGAGCTGCAGTAGGAGGCCCAGCTGCGAAAATGTAATCGTGCTGTGACTGGCAGACAGCTGAATTGCTTTTATTAAAAGCACAGAGATGCAAACAAAAGTATTTAGCTACGACCACTTATAAGTGAGCACCAGTCTACCTTGGCAGTATTCTTGCTGGGCAATAGGTTGTATGTTATAGATTCAGGGACTAGGGTGACAGGGAGCCCTGCTCAGTCCACATCCTCCTTACTGTGCCTTGAGTCACGCTTTAAATGACTCGTTTGATGGATCGCCTCTCAGTGCTCAGAATGGAACTCTTTTTAATTGAAGTAGTGTCGACATTATGGTCGAAATATGCTGCTTCTCTGCTAAACAGGTATTGCACTGGGCTGTACAATGTTTTATCAAGCCATTCATACACATGTGTACCTTGCTACAAAATACACAGATAATACCACTATTCTGAAGTGGAAACAAGAGTCTGGTTACTTTTAAAGGTTTCTTATATTTATAAAGGACTCTGGGTTTTTCCTAACATAATATCCAAGTTATTTACTTGGAATTGATCCTTGTTCTATGCCTTTTAGTTAGGATTCCGAGGCATTTAAACAAATGTAAGCCTTTTGACACCATAATTGTGTGCTCACACACATCCTTGAATTTTGCATCATCCTAAAGTTAAAGTATTCATTTTGTTCTGACATTTTCATCCATTAGTGTATTCCTATGATGTGTTTGAGCGTGTATGATATGTAAACTTGAGTTTTGAATCACCTGAATGCACACTAAGAAGGCAGCCGACAGTTAATGCAGCTAGTACCACCACTCCATGGCAGTAGGGCCCGTGACAAAGTATGGGCGCTATAGCCCCATTTATTTATTTATTTATGCGTTTTTATATAGCGCGGACTTTACCCGAGGGTGTCAGAGCGCTTCACAATAGGAACAGTAACATTACATGAGGAGAAGGATACCAGTGAGCATAATACAAAAGCAAGCGTTACGTTGCATGAGGAAAAGTGACAATCGTGCAAATAACAAACAAACCAGATACAAAAAGAGGTATACGTTCCAAGAGGAAAAAGTGACAGGTGTGCATGATACATGGGGTACAAAATACAAATAGAGGTATAATACTGCAGAAGTGGCAGTCATTCATAACACACTGGGAGGGCACTTCTATAGGCTTGGAGTACAGAATTTCCTATAGTGGAAGAACTTCCTTGAGGTAGTAGAGGGGGCGTGAATTTAACAGGGGGTACATGGGGTACAAAATACATGATACATGGGGTACAAAATACAAATAGAGGTATAATACTGCAGTAAGTGGCAATCACTCATAACACACTGGGAAGGCACTTCTATAGGCTTGGAGTACAGACTTTCCTATAGTGGAAGAACTTCCTTGAGGTAGTAGAGAGGGCGTGAATTAACAGGGGATATGAAATGAAGGGAACACGCACATAAAATCCAACACAACACGCAAAAGTGAGGAATGAACAGGAAAAAGTACAAATTTACACTGACGGCCGAACTTCCTAGAGGGGCCTGAGAACGAAAGTATTAGTTCTGGAAGTGTCTTTGGAAGAGAAGAGACTTGAGGTCAGCTTTGAAGATCCGGGTCGAGGAGGTGGCATGGAGCAGTGGGGGAAGCGAGTTCCAGATTCTCACCGCATTGCCCGAGAAGGATTGAGCCATCGATCTTTCCCTTTTGAAGACAGGGGGCTCAAGCAGAAACTTTTCCGCATTGCGAGAAGGGCGAGAGCCACCGGACAATTTCAATTTATTCGCCAGGTAACGAGGGGAGGACGTGTGTAAGGCTTTGTGTGTGATGCAGGCAGTTTTGTACATAGATCTTGCCTCGATCGGAAGCCATCGAAGAGAGGACAGGATAGGAGTGACGTGGTCGCTTCGTTTTGACCCTGAAATGAAGCGAGCTGCTGAATGGAGGATGGATTTGAGAGGGGAGAGGTGGGATTTGGGTAGGCCCGTCAGAAGAGAATTGCAATAATCCAGTCTTGAGAGAACCAGAGATTGTACCAAGGTTTTTAAGTCTTTCTCCGGGAAGAACCGACGGATCCCCCAAAGAAGGCGCAGCTGGTACCGTGCGTTCTTAGCAATAGAGTTGATGTGGGAGATTAGGTTGAGTCTTTTGTCAAGAATGACACCTAGGGATTTAGCGCTGTCGACAATGATGGGTTTGTTGTTGAGAAGGTTCAGCTGATCCATCCAAGATTGAACAGGAGGAGGTGAGAGAGAGGTAGAGAGGAGGAGGAATTCAGTTTTGGCGGGATTCAGAATGAGTTGGTGAGCTGACATCCAGTTGTGAATAGAGTTGAGAGTAGAGTTGAGTAGGGAGAGATCGTGTGCGGAAGAAACCTTAAGGTAGATTTGCGTGTCGTCCGCATACAGATGGTAAAGGATCCCAGAATTGCTTAGGAGGTTCCCTAAAGGTTCCAGGTAGAGATTAAACAAGGTGGGTGCCAGGATAGAACCTTGAGGGACGCCTTGACCTACGGCCACAGGAGATGAAAGACTGTTCCCTATCTTGATCATTTGGGATCTGTCCGAGAGGAAAGAGGCAAACCATTTGAGCACTGTGCCGTCCAGTCCCATTCTCTGATGAAGAGTGTTGAGGAGGGTGCTATGATTAACCGTGTCAAAGGCTGCAGAGAGGTCTAGAAGAATCAGAAGACATGATTCTCCAGAGTCGAGTATATGCAGCGCATCGTCAATCACTTGCAGCAGGGCTGTTTCAGTGCTGCAATTTTGGATGAAGCCCGACTGGAAGACGTCGAGGAGGTTATTGTCCATAATATGTGAGGAAAGTTGTTTCGCAACACATTTTTCGGTGATTTTCGAAAGGAAAGGGAGGTTGGTGATAGGGCGGAAGTTGTTGAGGTCGTTCGCATCGGCGGAGGGTTTTTTTAGAAGAGGGGTGACCTGACCTGATTTGAGGGCAACCGGGAGGGAGCCATGACTGAGGAAGAGATTGACTGGCCTGGTCCAGTAAGAGAGCGTATAGGTGTAGAAATCGATGGCGATGTCGCTAGGGATGGGGTCAGAAGAATGGTTGGAGGGTTTAGTTTCGAGGATGCATTTGAGGAGGTCATCTTCCGAGATGACGTTAAAGTTCTGCCAGGTAACTAAGGATTTCCGCTCCTCAAGAGGGGGGGGTGGACGACCTGATCCACCAGTGCTTTGAGCTTTTCATCGAAGAATATAGCGAAATCTGCTGCTTTCTTTGAGGAATCCTCAGGCTTAGTGGTTAGGGGAGAACAGTTTGGGTTTTTGATGAGGTCGAAAAGTTTTTTGGGTCTGTTTTTGGCTGAGTCAAGGAGGGATCTGAAATGTGATGCTTTTTCAAGGAAGATGTGGTTGTGATATTTGGATCTTGCTGAGCGTAAAAGAGAGAGATTGGCGGTGGAAGGAGATTTTCTCCAATGTTTCTCCAGGAATCTAAGGTTTTTCCTTTCATCGTAGAGCGCTTTATTGAACCAAGGTGCTGAGGGGGTGGGTCTTTTCCTTTTGCTTTGTAGAGGAGCGGCAATGTCGATTTCGACTGCTAGTACTGAGAGGCACTGAGAAGTGAGAACGTTGACATCCACGCTCGGGTCTAGACTAGGAAGTGCCCGCATAGCGGAATCACAAAAAGTGTCAAGATCAATGTTCTTGGTGTTGGAAGGAAAATGGGCTTTCTGTTCCCTGACCCAGGTTGGGTAGCAACAATAACCTTATTAGGGTGCTGTTGGGCTTCACTCACCAGAGTTGCGGTGCAACTCCGCCGCTGTACTCCTGGCAGCTTCCATCAGTAGTGCCTGGATGCTACTGTCTTGGCATGCCATCAGGGCAAGACTGCTCAAAGTATGGCTAATGAGTGTAAAGAGCAACATCGTTCTTGGCAAGGACAGTTGTGTTGGCTTAATTCGCTTAAACAACTTGTGACACTGTAGTGCTTTGTACAGCAATGGCACAAGCACTATGTGTTGGGGATATAAAGTATACTGCAAGGTTTTTGACTTGCTCAGTATGAAGGTATGCTTATTTTCCAGTACACTTACTGCATAGTGTCTAAATAGGCAGTGATGTGGAGAGGGACACTAATGCGCAGCAGGATGACTAGCAGTGAGGATAGTAAGCACAGTGGGGTAGCAAGGTGGGGCGGTCTGGGGTGGCGAACCCCCTCGCTCTTACCTGCGGGCGACGCAGACGGCAAATGCAGGGACCATCGTCGCCCCCCCTCACCCCTCCACCCTCACATTCGGCCGTCGCGGGGCAGCAAACGCCCGACCACCACGGGTGTCAAAAGGTCTACCTACGCCACTGAGTTATGCCACTTCCATACCCTGTAAACTTGGACTAAAAATGAGTGTCATTTGCAAACTTGTTGGTGAGGTAAGGTGATACCAATAAAACTGGAATTAAGCCTGTGGGTTTAGGACCCATAGCAAAAGCCGCTGAAAACTACACACATCTGTTTGAAACAAACAGTCTTGTTATCTTGTTTTTCTCTTTTGACATTGTTTTGCCATATATAGAGTAAGAAAGGAGTTAATGTTTTTAGACCGTGGTTATACTCAGCAAGTATTTGCATCTGGTGGCTGTTATACACTAAATACAATTTGTTTTTATCAGCATTTTTAGCCCTTAGACTTAAAAGTCAGAGCAAACTTCCTTTTCTGAAAGTTACAACTGTGCAAGGAAAAGGCAGAACAATGACTTTAGAATATTGTTACAAATTCTTGTATTTTCTTTCACTTTAATTGAGGTTTTCTCTGGTGCTTCTTTCTAGTATGGATGAGGCTTTCCCTGCAGAAAGCCAAAGACGTAGATCTGAACCTGGAAGAGAGGTAGCAACCACAGCTTATAAGCTTGGGGTTGACCTGTGCTTAAACCCACTACCTGTAGTTGATGAGCTTAGGGATCGAAGATCATGTCACCTCCTCATTTCTCACTAACTTTGGGCAATGCTCACTTTGTGGTGCCTTTTACTTTGAAGGTCTCCAGATTTAAAGAATCAGTCAATTTTGGGGTCACTTTTTTTTTACGGGTCTCTCTATTTCTGGTCACTCTTCTGGGAGGCTTTTAAACTTTGGGAGTACTCACCATGTGCTTCATTCACTTCAGGGTTGGCTCACTTTGGGAGGTGGTCACTTCCATGTAAATTAACTCTCTAAACGGGGGAAACACCATCCAATTATCTCAGTGATTTATTTCAAAATTGATTCTTTTCGCCTGCTTATTTCTGATTATCCTCCTCTTAAATATTATCAATTCTTTAAACATTGGGAAATACCAACGCTTACACAAGTAATACCTATCTTAAATACCTGTCTCTTCACATATGCCACTAATTAATCCTCCAACCATTCCCTCCAAAATGCTAAGTGTGCAATGGAGACACATATTTTTATATACACACACACTGGGAAGGGAAAGGGAAATCCGGTGGACTAATCCATCCCTGGAAGCTGCTTGTCACTCAGCACTTGGGAAATCCCACTTGTTTTTAATACTGCCCTCACACACTAGATAGTGTCATGCCTCATCATAGGACGTGCATTAACATCATGAAGCAGACCAACGTCAAATGTTGGAGCGAAATGTTTTATTCTCAAAAAGCAATTGAGGGATTGACTCAATCCCTCTATCCCAACTTGGATCGGGATCCTCTCAACACCCAAAAAAATGATTAAAACTACCTAGGGGAATGTTCACTTAATCTTTATTTCGAACTTCTTCTGACAGGATTAAAATAATAATCGCGGGGGTTACAGGGTTCTTAGTATCCCCACCCTCCAAATAATTGTGTTGTTGTATCTACATGTTTCGGCCTTCTCTGAGCCCCTCAGGGGTCTACAGTCTTCATCAGGATTAGGATCCCTTCTTCTTTCTTGGCTCGATTTGCCCTCCCCTATATACAGTACCTTATTTCTTCAGGTATTTTTATGGGGATTTTTAGTGATTACTTTTTCTCCTAACTCCTTCGCTCTGTGTTTTATCTTGGGAATATCCTATAAAGAAAAGAAGCTTCTTAATCATCTCTGACTACCAAATCTGGGCAACTCCCTACTTTAAAAATAATCAGTGTTTGTGATTCACTTTCCATTACTTGCCATATATACACTCTCACAGGTCAATCCCCTTACAACACCACCACTTCAACATCTCACAGTGTGTATGCTCATTATTCTTTATGAGTTGGTGCAACCAAATGCTATTAAAATTTCTTACTCGAGTTTCATCTGTTCACTCTGAAACCGGGGTAGTGATGGGAACGTCTCCCTTTTGTCACTCTATTGATTAAAACAATCCAACATTATTACACAGTTCCATCTTATACTATGTCAAGAAATTTATAATCAATTTCCCGTATTTGTATAAATAACCGTTGGTGTTACATAACCCTTAGTGTGTCCTATTGTCTTGTTCATACCCTCTCTTACACAGCTTGTTCGGCACTATCGTTCGGGCCTTTCACTTTCCGGGGCATTTTCCCATACTGGGAACTTATCTCACTCGAGGTCAGGTTCCAAATCCCCAGGGTAGGTAGTTGATGTTGAATTCGAGAACCAATCCTTTCATCATTTTGGCCATTTTGTGATTGGTACCACCTTTCTAGAAGGTATTTACCATGACCCTTCACTCCCTTGTCTTGCGCTCCCTCTGGGGCGCCTCTTACGATAAAATTGAAAATGAAGTCCCCCGCGGGTCGGTACACAATAACTCTGGGTATCCCTTTCTATTTGATCAGAATAATCACTTCGTCAGGGTCAATACGTTAGCCTCTCACCAACCGCTACCCTCTGTAGATGATTTCCCGTGTATGCTGCGCGCCATCTTAATGGTTTTTGCTTAACGTGCCGCATCACTCCTGTGCGCGTCTATTCCTCTGCAGCTGGAGCATTAGTCCCTCTTGGGATTGCCGCGTTATTGCGGCCACCTTGGAGACCTCGCTCTTTTTACTTACTACTGGGTTTTCTTCTACAAAAAGGAACATACCTCATCTTTCCCATTACACCCAACGCACATTTCTGCCCTAGTCTAATGTTGGGCAGTTTTGTTTTAAAGTCAGTCAAGTTAATGATTGTTTCAGGTGCTTAACTTCATTCAGAGGTTCTATGGTATTTTTATGTCTTCATTATAGATATGAATTCTATTTTATGACAGGAGTGCTGAGTTTTAAGTGCATGGCTATTATCATTATTAATATTTTCGTTCTTGGAGACGACCCTTTAGTTTTTCAGCTTCTTCTTCAAATGCGCTTAACTTAACTGTGCAATTCCTCCGCAGTCTCAGAAACTGTCCTACTGGCAAGTTCTCTTTTAGAGTCCTAGGGTGGAAGCTCTCAAATGACAGCAGACTATTTCTGTCGGTTGATTTATGATGTACTGTTGTGTCAAGTCTCCCTTCTTTTGGTCTTATGTCCAGGTCAAAGAATGGGAGTGTTTCTTTGGTAACCGTAGAGGTAAAGTGAAGGAACCTATTTCTGTTGTTAATCCATGTCAAAAATATTTCTACTGATGCCCTATCTCCCTCCCAGATGATTAAGACATCGTCAATGTAACGACACCAAAGCTTCAGATTTGATGCAAAAAGGTTATCTGAGGAGTAGATATGTTCTTTTTCAAAGTTAGAGACGTACAAACAGGCCAGCCTCGGGGCGAATGTACTCCCCATTGAGGTTCTGTGTGTCTGGAGGAAGATCTTATCATTGAAATAAAAAAGCGCTAGATCCATAATAGAGGGTCTTGAGGTTTGGAAATCCCACTGTTCTTGATGTAGGATGATGTCAGTCACCCTCAACGTTTCTTCCTGGGGAATGTTTGTGTACAGTGATTCTATATTCAAGCCCACCAGGAATTCTTTAGTGGGGTCAAACTCAACCTCTCTCAATATATTTAGAACATCCCTGGTGTCTTTCAGGTAGGATGGCATTTGCTCCACTAGAGGCCCCAGGAAGAAATCACAAAATCTGGATAGTGGTTCCAACACCAAGCCAATCCCTGAGACTATTGGTCGTCCTGGAACCAGTGTTTTGTTTTTATGTATTTTTGGTAGAGTATAAAAGTACGGCATTACTGATTTAGTATTTACCAGGAATGAGGCTTCTGCCTGTGAAATCCAGCCATTCTGTGTTGCTTCATACACCATCATATTGATTTGTTGTTGTATTTCTATGGTGGTATCTTTTTTTTATAAGCTTAAAATTCCTTTCATCGCCCAAAAGGCGTAGGTATTCTGTGTCGTAGGCTGTCTTTGTTTGTATTACTATCTGCGGGTTTTATAACTATGTTGGAGTTATTGTTCAGTTCCTGTAATGCTTCCCTCTCTGCTTTATTCAAATTCATTAATGTTTTTTTTATTCTCTGTGATTCTTGATCTACTTGGTGGATTACAGCTTGCTCGAACGCTCCCACTTCTGGTGGTAACTGCATCAGGGATGGGGTGTAAGTCGATTTTGGACGTAGATTGGTATCCCCTCCTGTTTCCGAATCCACTTTTCCATCAAACAACACCCTCAGATGGACTTTTCCTGAAGAACTCATGTAGTTCACACCTTAACTTAAATTCATCAATTTGTTTTGTAGGGTCAAATCCTAGTCCCCTATTCAGAACACTTTTCTGGGGTTCTGTCAATTCCATGTCTGTTAGATTCACCACGAGACCCCCTCTCTGCTCGTCCCCGGGTAGACCTCCCGTGACATGCTCCTGGTGACCCGTTGGTTCAGGTCTTCCCATTGTAGTTGTTAGCCTCTTTGTTTCTGTCTTCCCCTTCCTCGACCCCTCCCTAAAAAAGGCTTTTGGGTTGGGGCGTACAAGGGGGGTTGCATCTGTTGGTATATCGGGGGCCAACCATATCCTGGTCTTTGGGGGGCTGCTGGTATGAGAGTAGCCATGTATGATAAAGCCCCCTATTTCTGCCCCTTCATCTGGGTCTGAACTCAAAGTCATTTCCCTTACTCTCAGTGCTTGAGGTGTCTATATTCCTTCTTCCTCCCTGGTTTCATGAGTATTGAGCTGTTTTTGTTGGATATATTCATCATTAATGTATGGGTACTTTTTCTTTAGAGAATTTTTTAAGATCCTTCTGTAGTTTGTTGATCTTTGATTGAGCTAGATCGTCTTTGTACTCTCCTATCTCCTTATTCTTTTCCTCTAATTTCTTTTTGAACGCCACTATCTGGATCTGTGCCTTGAGATTGTTTTCAATGGTTTGTATCTGAATTAGAAGTGTGTCTGATATTCGTTTGGCCGTGTTTATGATTAAAATTATCCAATCTCGTGTGCACTTCCAAGCTATTAGTGAGCACTCCTTTCTAAAGGAGGCATCTTCTAAGAAAATTGGGGGTTCATTCCGTACCAATAGCCCCTTTAAACCCCCGCGATTATTCTGCCAGGGGAAGTTCGAAATAAAGATTAAGTGAACATTCGCCTAGGTAGTTTTAATCATTGTTTTGGTGTTGAGAGGATCCCGACCCCAATTGGGATAGAGGGATTGATTCAATCCCCTCAATTTCTTCTCTCCATCATTTGACATTGGTCTGCGTCATGATGTTGATGCGTGCCCTATGATGAAGCATGACAATATCTAGGGTGTGAGGGTAGTATTAAAAACAAGTGGGATTTCCCAAGTGCTGAGTGACCAGCAGCTTCCAGGGACGGATTAGTCCAGCAGATTTCCCTTTCTCTTCCCAGTGTGTGTGTGTGTGTGTTGAAGAAGGGAGGCTGAAGGGAAAGGTTAGACATCTCATCCCCCAGGGTGTGTGTTGATACATATTTTTACATGCCAGTTTTTTTTATTACTGGTATTTTGAGTCTAACCAGGCGAATACTGGTCGATCTGTGCATTGTTGATTGTTCCTTCACTCCTTTTTAAATTGAACACTTAATTGTTTGTTTAAATAGCAATCTTATCGGTGTCTTTGCATATGATTTTACACAAGGTAGTTCAACAGTACATTAAGAAAAGAACAGCACATGAAACCAATACAGCTGATTTATGGTTTAAATAGCTGTCACTCGCCCCTCTCCCCAAAAAAAAACAAATAACAGATACAATTAGCACAGCCTTTGCCACCATTTCTTCTAACCATCTTGGTTGTTAGCTGAAATTTATGGCACAGATTATTTCCACTGATGGCGGTATGCGAGGCAGTCCTGCTTCACAGGCTAGCCTCCGCTTGAGTCTTTTACTACTGATGCCTATTCTGTATCTACTAGCTGTGGTGAGGGGCACTTGCATGGCTGCTGCCTCTGCTGTGTCTGTTCTGTGAGCTTGAGGGAAGCTTTCAATTGTAGTTGTGCTTAGGCATTTGGGGTTGAGCCTTGCATTTGAGGCTGTAATAGAGCATTGCGTGATGGGTAGTGTGAGAAATTGGCTTGTTGTTCAAGAGGGGTGAAACTCTACTCAAGCAACAGCTGCAATCCTCATCAGAGTGAGCCACAAAAAGTTGTTAAATTAACCTGTGTTTAGCTTAACACTCAGGATTAACTTAGAGGCAATGTGTAAAGTATTTATGTATAGCTGAAACAGTAATACAGTGAAACCACAACACAAGATAAAATCCTATTCCGGTTTTGAAAAATAAAGTAAATTTTGTCCAATTATTTTACACTAAACTGACAAAAATCCAATCAGTAGCATTATGATTTTTTGAGTGAAAAAAGCACTAACTGTGAGCATCTAGTTAAGTGAGACGGGACAAAGTCAAACGTTATGGCCGACCAAGATGAGCGTGGTTTGGATATACGAATTGGATTGGGCCCGGTCTCCTCTTACCTTGGGACTTAGAAGAAATTTTAAAGAAAAAATGTCTTAGAAGATAAAGTTCAGCAACGCAAGGCAGCCGGTGTTTTCTGAGGAGGAGGCGTTGTCAATGGGGAGCCTCTGGACAAATTCATTGTAAAGATTTTGACGTTTGGACTAAGAAGTTGGCAGAAGGCCCGTTGTTCTCCTAAGGGGATGGAGTAGATTACTCCATCCCTCTGCTGGAGGTCCCACCCGCCGATTTTGAATGTCCGCCAAGCATTGGCAGCGACAGCTGTCACTGCATTTCCTGTCAAAGCTTTTCGACGTTTGATACAAGGGTGTGTCAGCGGGACAGGCTCATGTACCAAGCAGGTTTCTTTCTTTAGTTTCAAAAATAAATTCCTGAAATGGGATCTTTTAAAAAAATATATAATGCTCCCATCGCCATGGGAGTCATTTCCCATGGCAAGAAGAGCATTATTACCATTTTACTCTCCCTTACCACCAGGGTTTGCCTGGTGTGGCGGTCACTTAAAAAAAAAAGGCTATATGTCCTCCCATCTAAATTGGGTGGGCAGACATATAGCCATTTCTCTGATGGGCTGCTAGAGAAGTTTGCCTGTGTCGGTGACGGAGTAGCCAAACTTAAGGTCCGATCGCATCAAAATTGGATGTGCAGACCTTTATCTTGGTGGTATATATACTCTGTTGCCGTTGCGATGGAGTATACATACCGCCAAGACATAAATCCACCCCATGTCTCTCTTTTGGCAATTGAAAATCTTAAGCGGGACGAAGCTGCAGGGTGTAGCCGACAAGGGCTCCACGAGGCCAGATACCCCTTCTGCGAGGAGCTGCTGAACAGGATTTGCTGCTGTGGAGAAGATCATAGCGGGAGCTACCTCGAAGTTAGGCTGCTAGAGATGCACCTTGGGTGGATTGCCAAGCAGGTAGGTCCCGGTCTCCCCCCTGGTTTTCAGAGCACTTTTTGGCAGAACATTTTCTAAGTCCCAAGATTTGGATTTGGGCTATCTGGGCAAATTTAGCACCACTTTCAAGTGTCCAAGACTGGAGGGAAAACACTTGGAGGGTCAGGGATCAATCAGGCTGGGTCCAGGTGGGGGTTAAAGATGGTTGGAGCCCTTCCTGTCTCTGAGTCTCTGATCAGGAGGCCAGCCATATAGCCCTTGGAGTCACTCTGGAAGTCCTGGGTTCAAGCAGAAAATCAGGTCTCAAGCAGAAGAGCAGTCCTCTGAGGGCACAGGGCAGATTTCAGGCAGCAGGGCAGGCTTCTTGGTGAAGCAGCGCAGTCCTTTGAAGTACACAGAAGGCCACAGGCAGCACAGCAGTATTCCGAGAGTCCTCCACAGGTCCAGAAGTGAACTGAAGAGTGAGTCTGAGGGTCCTGATTTTATACCTGGTGTCAGCTTTGAAGTGGAAGTAACCTCTAGAGGTTTCCCCCCACATAAATGTGTAGAAGTTCCTGCCTCCCTGGCCTGGTCCCTGGATGTCCGGGGGCATGAAAATCTAGTGTGAAGTTGTTTGTGTGAGCGCTGAGGCAGCTGCTTTGAAGTTCATGTTGGCTGTGCACATTTCTGCCTCCCCACATCCTGCCAACACCCAATCCCCCTATTGTGTGGCTGTCTAGGAGGAATATACAAAGGTCAACTGACAAATATAGCTAGTCATGTGACCCAGGAAACAGACTGAAGGCACCAAATCGTTAAGACAAGAAAATGCCAACTTTCTAAAAGTGTCATTTTCTGAATTGTGACTAAAAATCCAACTTTATCATAAAAGAAGATTTTAAATTACAACTCCTTAGACACCGAACATGAGATTTCTACCTTCTCTCAACCAAACGTTATCACTTATTAAATGTAATAAGGTCACTCAATGTTATCCTTTGGGAGAACTAGGCCTCACAGTAGTGAAAAACGAATTTGTTAGTTTTTCACTATCAGGACATGTAAAACTTAAACGTACATGCCAAACTTCCTAAATACAATGCACCTTGCCCTGTGGGTTGATTAGGGGCTACACTAGGGGTGATGTATATGCATTAAAAATGAGAGTTTAGGCCTGGCAAAAGACTTATAATGCCAGGTCCAATTGGAGTTTAAAACTGCACACACAAACTCTAATGGCAGGCCTGATACATGTTTAAAGGGCTACTTAAGTAGGTGGCACACTCAGTGCTACAGGCCCGCTAGTAGCATTTCATTTATAGGCCCGGGGCACATGTCGTGTACTTTACTACGGACTTGTAAGTAAATTCAATATGCCAATCAGGTGTTTGCCAATGTTTCCGTGTTTTAGGGAGTGAGTACAAGCACTTTAGCACTGGTTAGCAGTGGTAAAGTGCACAAAGTCCTAAGGCCAATAAAAACGGATTCAGCAAAATAGTAGGGGTGCAGGAAAAAGTTTGGGGGTGACCCTGCAGAGAGGACAAAGTATAGCAGACTGGCATATGATAGCTGCTATTGAGTAAGGCTTTAGACATATCATTGTTGAAGCCTAATTACTAAATGCATGGTAACTAAAAAAGACTTAGCACCTTCTAGCTCTAGCAAAATTGTTGTTTTATTGAACTTATTGTTTAATTATATAGTTAGTTTAGGTTTTACTTTTTACTTTGGTGATGTCACTTCCTGTGGTGTCATAAGGTCAAAGGTAATTTGGCATCACTTCCTGTCACGCCATGAGGCTTATGTAATGTCACTTTCTGTGATGTCACCAGGAGTCAAAAGGTGTGTGATGTCACTTCAGCTACCCCTGCAATTTCGGTGAATGAACATCCATATCTTACTCTTCTTCATCCATCACACTGCTAAGTGCCACATCTCATAAGACGATAAACTCACCTTGGTGATCATCACACACAAGATGGAAACACTTCTTATATAGGATTAAAACAAAGATAACACACTTCCAGCCATACATCCTACATGGTTTAGCAGGCTAACCTGTTAGGCAAGCACTTCAAAGCCCTGTATATGGGTAGTAAGCACTATGTAATTTTGAAGTGCAATCGGCCAAATGATTCTCTCAAATTGTTTCACCAATGTGGAATGAAGAGTCGCTGACTGGGTTAATTAGACCCCGATAGAAATCATGAATTATGAATTATAACATTCTGTAAAAAGCTTTTGTACAAAAATAAACATAAACACCTCCCAGCATTTCACATTTGGTTTGTTGTGATACTTCAATAAACTGAGCTTGTTTAACTGATCAAACATAAAGAATGTCAACACAAATCTCTTCTTTGTTTTTTTTCCCAGAAAAAATGCACTTTGCCATAACTGCAATAACTGGCACTATAGATTCACTCATATTCATTCACTTTCGTTGCTGGATATAGCGTTATGTTGGGAACGTGCTGACTCAGTAATATCACTTGTTGTTACCCCCAGCTTTCTAATTGTTGTATTCTGTCCCAGTTTTTTGGTGATACAAAACACCACATCGTTCTGAGAATGAGCAGAGCAGGTAAATATGTATAACATTACTGAGCGGGAAATACATTTACAGTAGGAAATATCCACCACTTTAACATATCGCAGTAATTTATTGAAATACCACTAGACTTGATGTTCTTCAGCAGCAAAAAGCTGCCTAAGATAATTCTGATATTACCAGGAAGTGAAGTGATGATCTCTCACACCATCAGGTATTTATATACTCCCAGTAATAATTGAGATGTTTTGTTACAGTCCCAGAGAAAACAAATTGGAAACTCCAAGCCTTGTGCTCCAAGCCTTCTTGGCCACTATACAAATAAAGGGCTAAATGTGTGGTGCTGATGCATCAATCTACAACTGCATTAATGGCAGAAATGTACAGTGTTAGAATTCCCCCTAAAGGAGTGTAAATATTCACCTAAAGGTTTATAAGTTCGCAAAGGTGTAGATGTACTAATTTCAGGAACTCGCAAAAACATTCCAGGTTATGCTTGGAAACCTGAGCCAGCAGCAACATTCCAGGCCTAACTCTGGAGATATTTTATGAATGTCATTTTAGCTTGTAAGAATATACACCCTCCTATAGTCTGATGTGCGAAATGAATTCAGAGCAAATGCAAATCTCTGCTAGGTCTTTGCTAAAGTTTTTCCCCCGAGGGAAAAGTATGTTTGCCCATGGAGAATCCACTTCGTTTACACCACTATCAATTTTGGGGTTTTACATTCACCTTTCCAGCCTGGAACGCGATTCAATCCTTCAGTTGACAGGAGAAGTACTCTGAGCTTTACCATGGTGTGATTTGGTCGGAAACTGGTTTGTGAATTTCCACAGAGCATTTTCTACAAACTTCAAGGACACCCCCACCCACAGATAAATTTAGCTCACACAGAAGCCTTCGAATTAGGAATTTAATTAACGAACGCAAAATCAATTTTCCTGATATTCAGAAGTGTTTTTAACTCGAAAATCAGGTAATTGTGCTTGTAAGTCTCATAAATAGTTGACTGATTGTGGCTCCTGGGCATACATTTATTTGTCGCTTTGCATGTCACAAACTGAAAGCCGATTTTCAGTATTTGAATATATATTAACAAAATTAAATGTTAAATGATGGTGTCTTAGTAAAAGACGTATACTCTTGGTTGTGAATTATTATTGGCCAGGATGGTTAGCTACGTGCAAATGAAAACTTGTACAATGGGCATGTGGGAAATCATTGTGACCCATATAATTCTGCTTCAATACTTAATTTGCATTAGTCCCCAGCACATGGTGTAGCAGCGGGATGTTGTACAATTGAAAACCTAATCCCCTTTCCACATCTGTCTTACAAAAGCATAATGACCCACAGCATCATCAAAGGCATCACGTGGGCCTTGCTCCACATTGCTTAGCAGAATGGCTTCGTCTGTATATTGTATTCCTCCCTGCGCTCTGTCTGCCATTAACCATCTTGTGTCTTTCTCCGTCTGTCGGGCCTGCTTTTGCATCTCCTTAACTGTCATGGCAAATGAAAGAAGAGCAACATGCTCCCGCGTCTCTTCGGTCATAAATACCATTAATTACAGGGCTCTAATGCTCTTTTGGAGCTAGCACAAGCTAGAGAATAACTTGCGCTTAGTTTAATAACAGTCGAAGAGCAGGTGGTGCTTGACAGGATAGAGGCTTAACTTCAGTACAAGTCCGAATCCAGATCAAGACAAACTTGGAAGGCACGGCTCACGGCTCACAAAATCCTATTTAAAGTTGTCCAGGTCAAGCAGAGCAATATACAATTGAGTACCCTTAATTGGATTTTTATCCGGCAAAATATTATTTCCTGATCATTTTATTCCTTATGGATGGAAAACGTAAACTCAAATTGCACATTGATATCTTATATGTCAATGTATGTATTATCCAATACTGTTCCTGTCTTATCGAGGGTTACATGTTGTCATACAAGAAGTCCCAGTTTGTCGGTGGCTGTACTAATAGTATCACGTGCTATAGTTGGGTTCCTTCCTTTTCTTGCTTTTCTTTCTTTTCTTTTCTTTTCTTTATTTACAAACGTACATATGTATACATCACTCACTCAGGTACAGCACAGGATTTGCAGAAGGGTAAATCCATGCCAAGGATGTGAACATTGTAAGGCAGAAGAAAAATAAAATTGCATTATAATGAGCATGTATGCAAAATAAGGATGAGGAGTAAGAGGAAGGAGCATAACTGGAAGAAAGGCAAATATAGCAGAGTAAGTACTAAGGGATCTGATTCATATCCTTCTGTTTTAGCATCAGAGACAAAAGAGGATTTGACGTCTTGTTTATGTATGTAGTGGTTAATGCAAAGGGAAGTCTGAGTTGAATGTTCTGTATTCTTGTGCAGATGTATGATATGTGCATCTGATTGAAGGTGGTTGAGAAGTAGAAAGCTGAAGGATTTATTAGAAGTGGTCAGGCAAGGAGAGATGTCTAAATCTTCTAGAAGGGGAAACCAGAAAGATGAGCCCGCACTGCCGGGGGTCAGAGGTCAAGAGTAGGAAGTCAATCTTAGAGTTGAATTTGAGATTGGGTAATGCAAAATCACTTGGCTAAGTATGAAGGGTGTCTTTAGCATACCGATGATAAGTTTATATCAAGATCATTCTGGAAAGTTTCCAAGTGACCTATGTGCATTTTAAAAATTTGGGGGGAAAAGACAGCCTTGAGTGATGCCCACTGAGGCAGGTTTTTGTACTGATGTTGAGCTGGTTCTTTTCAGTTGTTGCCTGTGGTTTAAGATATATGAGCTGCCAAACCTAAATCGCGTGTTTGAAGGATCATAGAATGATCTGTGGTAACAAACGCTTAAGTGATGTCCAAAAGAATCAAAATACATGCGCCATAAGAATTTATGATTCGCAACCTCACATCTGGCGCCGTAAGGGGAGTAATTTCTAAATTAGAAGCCCGAGTCAAAGGAATCTAACAATGTAAAATCATTGATGAATTTATTTCGCTGTGATGAAACGCAGTTTTCTATTATCTTATATGGGAATAAAAAATGAATAAGGGTATGTTAGTTTTCTAAAACAACTGGTTCCACATTGGGCTTCTTCAAACAATGCTTGACCTGTCTTAGGTTCAGTGCATCATGGGCAGTTCCAAAAGAGTAAACGATGGAAAGTCAGAAAGGGGCAATTGTATGGCTGACTCATTCGCTAAATCTGCGGGAAAGGGTCTGGGAAGTGTGAGGTGGGTTTTATGAAATCCACAGCAGAACGGAATGATAGAGACAGAACTGTATCCAAGGAAGTCCATCCAAATTTCTGGGTTTCTAACCATTGTATCTGACGTAGGGATTTGCGGTGCAGCAGCAACGTCTGTGATAAAATAAAGGTGTGGAGTCTTTCTTTTTTTCTAACTCTGATCAACCTTGCTTATAAAGAAGTCACCACATCGCTTTTGGTTAGAGGCCGAGGAGCAGGGAGGAAAAATAAAGAACAAATTGTTTCAACATCTCAATGGTTTTATTGGTCTTGTTTTTGCAGCATTCATGTAAGCCCAGAAGAAGGCTCCTTGGATTCTTTTCAGATTAAATTTGCACAGCCCTATTGTGGATCTTAAAGTAAACAGTGCTAAGTGGGTTGGACAAATGCTCCATCTGTACTCAGTTAGACACTGCCAGTTTTGAGTCTGACACAATATGAGGGTGCATATATTTTCATCTTTTTTTATATGCATACATAGTTTTCCACGTTTCTTTCACAAGACCTTAGCAAGGGCAAAATGCAGGATTTGGTGCAGGAAACCCGATAAATTCAGTATCTCCAACTCTGCCTGCCAAAAGCATATTCCGCTCACTCCGGGTGCCTTTGAATTTTATATTTTATTGCCACACATAAGCGCCCAGCTCACTGACGCCTTTCAGTTGAAAACATCCTTGATCATGGTCCAGACAGACTTCATGGTAGCAGAGTGTTCAAAAATCTCAAAGCATGTTTGCATCGTCTACAGGGTTGAATGTCCATGTATTCAGAGACCTCCTTCTATTGGTATGCCCTTTGGAAGGTGTTATTCTATTACACTGTTACTTTAAGGGAGAAGCAGACTGGAACAGTGCAGGAGGTGTCCCCTGAAAAAAGTGCCAGTGGTGCACACTAGCAACCACCAGCACAAATTAGTAGTGTCAAGTACTACATATTAATTCATTACACTGAGACATCATGCTGCTGTACTACACCTATATTCAATGCATTGTAGAACAGTTATAAAAGTACAATCAAGTATGTATGTATTACCAGGGGCAAACAGTCGGAACACTGCAGCCTCAGCCACGCGAGTTCCAACTACGCACGCACTACCACGCTTGCCTTAACCACGCATATGCATGGTTAAGGCAGTGCGCGGTCTAGCTGCTGGCTGGCGGAAGCAGGAAGCGGCCAAGCAGCAGGAAGGATCGGGGGAGGACGTGACACGGTGAGGTAAGTGGGGCTGGAGCCAGGTTTTGGGGGGTTAGTTTGCATGGTGGGGGGGTGGGGGCTAGGAGTAGTTTTCAGGGTTGGGGGAGTTCGGGGTAGTTTTCAGGGCTGGGTGGGTCGGGGTCGTTTTCAGGGCTGGGGGAGGGGTAGTTTTAGGTGTCCGGGCAGGGGATTGGGGGCCGTTTTAGGGCTCAGGTCGGGGGCAGGGATCGTAATACTTTTTAGGGCTTAGGGGGCAGAGTAGTATATAGGGCTTGAGGGGGGCGTGGTAGTCTTTAGGGATTAGGGGAGGGTGGGGTCGTTTTTACGGCTCAGGAAGGGAAGTTTCTAGGGCACGCATGCGTGGTTCCATCACACAACCATTACAAGGCTCAGTTTTTCGGTTGCAATAGGCATAATTTCAAATTAAATAATACTTTGACTTTGTAGCATGTGCAGTTGTGCACTGTCTCCAAGTAGACAACTTTATAGGTGCACACTTTTCAATTATCAGTGTTCAATCTAATAGAGATTTTTCTTTTACATATGCCCTCCTCTAGCTTCTAGCAAATCATACCTAAAATCTCCCATAGTGTACGAAGCAGCCATCAGTGGCTGTCAAGTAGGGACAGGCAACTAGACATAGCCTTCACACTGAGCATCCAGAACAAGCGAGGCCAGCTCTGGCTGAATGCAGATATCCAGTGGTGCTGTGCTCCGCTCCAAAAGTCCTCGTCTTTCTCTTTCTCTCTCTCTGACCTCTCCTCCTCTTCCATTCTTCCATCTTTGCGTGCATGAGTGTCTTTTATATACAAATCCTTCACGTTAAACTGAATAGGCGAAGGTCATCATTGAAATTCTCATTGGATAGACCAGTACATGCTGAGCAACCGAGATAAGAATTGTTTATATTCTGCGACTAGATGCATTGATACAATCAATCGAGAGATCTTTTTACAGATTTGATATGCTCACTGATTGGTGCAAAGCATCGCTTGATGTCAACCGATATTCTGTGACTTGAATATAGACTGTTTATATAATAACACAGAGCTTAATTGTTGTGAAACATGCAGTTGTTTATCAAAGGAAGGTGCACTTAGATATGATTGGAGCAAAACATTTCCGGAACGTACTGAAGCATAAGTGACTCAAATGAAGGGTGTTAATGTTGGAAAACTATACTCTGATTACTGTGAAACGTGCAGGAGTATATCCAATGAAGGCGCACGTAGATATATAGGTCTGGAACAAAACATTGCAGGAAGTTACACCACCACATGTCACAGTCTCTAGACAGAGTGACTGGCCACCTGAGCTAGGCACCCAATGTAGCAAATGCTTCGAGGCTGATAACTTCAAGGTTAGTGGAATGTACAACTTAAAATTAACAGTGAAAGCTGACATTTCTCACTACAGTAAACTGCAACACACTGAAGTTAATGCGTAACATAAAAAGTCTGAAAAGAGGACATCCATTGTAAAAGGCACACAAGCTGCAATGGAAAATATATGACAGTGGAAGATGTATGTTGGACCTGGCCCTTTCTGAAGGGTCACCACCAAACCCTTTGCCTTCCTCCTCCCTTTTTTCTGACCTCGTTTTTGTTGGCTTTAGGTCTCTGGGCACATTACTACTGCTAACCAGTGCTAAAGTACATATGCTTTGTACCTAAAATGTGACAACACTGGCTTATCCTCAATTGGCATATTTAATTTTCTTAAGTCCCTAGGAAAGTGCACTATGTGTGCCTAGGCCTGTAAATGAAATGGTACTAGTGGGCCTGCAGCACTGAATGTGCCACCCACTCTGTACCCTGTTAAACATGGCTCAGTCTGCCACTGCAGAGCCTATATATGCAGTTTTAAACTGCCTTTCAACCTGGCAAGTTACCCTACTTGCCAGGCCCAAACCTTCCTTTTTATTACATATAAATCGTCCCTAAGGTAGGCCTTAGGTAGCCCCATGGACAGGGTGGCATGTTTTTAAAAAGCAGGACATGTACTTTTAAGTTTTACATGTCCTGGTGGTGAAATACTCTTAAATTCATTTTTCACTGCTGTAAGGCCTATCACTCCCATAGGTTAACTTTGGGATTGCCTTAAACATCTTTTAAATGTAATTTCCAATTGGGAGCAGATGGAAATTTGGAGTTTGGTGTCTCTGGACTCGCAATTTAAAATCACAGCTTATGGCGAAGTCAAATTTCAAATTGTACGTCTGAAAATGCAACTTTTAGAAAGATGGCATTTTCTTACTTTAACCATTCTGTGCCTCTGCCTGTCTCTGAATACACGACCGGGTTGGGTGACAGCTGGGCTTTGTGCATTCCCTCTAGACAGTCACAGAAAGGGAGCTGTGGTGTGACATTTGCATCCTGATGGCCCATCACCAGGCTAATGGGCCTTCTTGAGGTGGATTGGGAGGGAGGAGCTGACACTTGCAGCTGAATAGGGCTGTGCCTGTCCCCAAGCAAAGAGCTGCGTACCCCTCTGTAGTGAGTCTGGAGCCAGGGCAGGAAAGGCAGGGATGTTGTGATCTTCAAAGGCCTCTTTGATGTCCCCCCCACTTCAAAGCCACAATCGGGTAAAAGTACTGGACCCCTGACCCCACCAAATCTGAACTCTACTGGAACCAAGGACATTCTGCCTGGAAGAAGAGCTGTTGTGCAGCAGGAGGGACTGCCACTTTGCTTACCTGTATTGATGTGTTGGCCTGCTCCCTGCTGATTGCTGTGCTGTAGAAGGGACTGCCACTATGCTACCTGCTCTGCTGTGTTCGCCTCTTGCCTGCTGCTTCTTGCCTAGGAGTGAAAAAGGCTGGTCTGTTCTCTACATCCTTGATTGCAAGTTTCTCCAACGGCATTTTGACTTATCTCCTGTTCTCTGAAGTCTCAGGGTCACAAGAGACTTCTTGCAATTCTGCTGGTGCTGCTGGACTCTGCCATCTGTGAGTCTTACCCTTGCCAGAAGTGGGTTCTGCATCTGTTTTCTTAAAAAATCGACGCAGGGACACCTTTGTGCTGGTCGGAACCGACTCAGTGCCCACTGACGCAGTGTCGATTCGCTGACGACACGGGTCCCGACTGCGAGGTTCGATGATGACACAGCAGCGATCCTTCGACACCAACTACGAGGCTTAACGTCAATGCAGCGCCGTTCCTTTTACACTGAATGCGAGGCTCGACTCCGATGCATCAACCCGACTGCGTAAATCGTAACTGATGCAGTGAAGCCCTTGACACTCCATACAAGGCAATTTTTCAGTGGGCACTGCTTGAGTCCTGTAGCCGGTCCGTCCTCCATCACAGTCAGCCTAAACTTTGGATTTACCCCAGTGTAGCGTGACCACCAGTAACCTTTTCGCAATATTGAAGTCTAAGCACTGTTTTTGAATTTAATCTTTAAAAATTCATATCTCAACTTCTACTGATTGGATTTGTGTTGTTTTGGTCTTGTTTCAATCAGGTAAATATTCTCTATTCTTCTAAACTAGTGTGAAGTCTTTTTGTGGTGTTTTCACTGTGTTAGTGTAATTTAAGTGTTGCAAAAATACTTTACACATTACCTCTAAAGTTAAGCCTGACTTCTCTGTGCCAAGCTACCAGATGGTGAGCACAGGTTTATTTGGGTTGTGTATTTTCCTTACCCTGACTAGGATTGTCGTCTCTACTTGGACAACTAAAGACCCAATTTCTTACAAAGCAGAACAGAATAAAAAGGAATCTTACAACAAACATCATCTCATCTACATTATAGTCATCCCATTCACATTTAAAGTCTGCGACATTGCATGTGTATGTCAGATAACAGTTTATTGCACAAAATAGTAGAGTAGTGCGCTAGGGATAAGAGACAATCCAGAACATTCTTAAATGTAAAATGTGGGGACACTGAAACTACGTTAACATTGTCTTTGGTGACAGCTGTGTGGCACGAGTATCCCCACAACTTATCGAACAAATGTAGGTACTACAGGCTGGCAGGTGAGGCCGTAGGAATGAATGGTTCATTGCATAGCCAGATACCCATGCAACACTGCTCATTAGTCTCATCCATAAAGCTTTCTAATCACAGAAAGGAGTCCTGGGTCCCACAGATAGACCTATTTGAAATTACACTGCCACTGGGTATTGAGACTAGGCAATATAGTAGTGTATGCACATTTTGATTGTATGGCACAGGAAAAGACGTGCTGGCACACTTTGTGACACTCCTTCATCAGAAGCACACACAGCAGAAAAAGTTTAACCCTGCTTAAAGTGTTTGTGTTATGTCTCACTGTCCGATAAAGCATTGGTGGCAGCAATATATATTTCCAAAATAATGTAGACATTCCAGTGGGTGCTATTTGAGCTTGCAACATTATATCTTATTAAAAATGCTTGAATGGGCTTTTGCTAACAATCCTGCAGTGCTGGTACACAGGCATCACCAGAAAAGCCAGATGTCACATACATCCCAGGTGCGCACTCACCTGTGTGTAGTGATTCTAGTGGCATTTTTATATGTATCATGTGAATGGGAACCTACTGGTCCATTCTCGCAAAGATCCGCTTCTAACGGTGAACTGTTGTCAGGGTGTGAAGTGTCTTTCATAAGAGAAACAGCCTTTTGTCTCTGTGCCTGAGCACTGTCGGTGTGGATGTTGATAGCCAGGTGCAGACTCATCACACCTCTTAATGCCTCTGTTATGGGAGTTCCAGCCTGGAAATGATCCTGCTGTGAAGAGAATCACTGAAGACAAAGGGTGAGGCTGAAAGACAACCTGAGAAGTACACTTGAAAAAAGAAACAACTGAAACAACCTTGCTTGTGCGGGGTGGGGTGGGGTTTCCTTCTGATTGACATTCACTTACCTCAGAACTATCTTCCTTTAGAATACAGGTACATGTCTGGTTGTTTCTACTATGCATTCTCGCTGGCAGATTTAGTCCAGGATGCCTTTGAGTGATCATGCGCCTTACCAATCAGATAAACACATCACATCAAAGTACTGCCATCTGCAAGAGTCTGGTTTCATACTTTGAAGATGATGTGGATGGGTATAAAAGTAAATGTTCTAAATCTGGGTTGATCACTTTGTGCTGGATGGCCTAAAGAGAGGTCAAATCATGATTTTATTCTTTTGGGGACTCTTCAGTAGGATCTCTTTATTAGACCCTTCCCATATGTTAGGGTGCCTTGCCTCTGAACCCACATAACAAACAAAAGAACAGATTTCTACGTCCTCTTTTTACTTTAAAAGGTAATACAGTTTTCTTTCAGTGTCTGGACGGTGCTATTGAAATTTGTTCTTCCTGTTGAATATTTTGTATTTTAGTCTAAAACAGCTGCAGTTGACTTTTACGAGAAAATCAACGTTTTCCGTTTTTCAACCCATTTCAACCCATTTCTTTGCTCCAGAGTACTGGTAGTGAATCTGCTCCCCTAGTTGTACTCCTACGGACAGGTGCCAATTTTCCTCTTTTGGGAATTCACAAATATTCTCATTAGAACGCCTGGAAAGCTGCAGAAGGCGCATTGTTCCATGTGCACTACTGGGAACATAAAATGACTTGTTCATCACGGTCCCATTTTGACAATGCATATTTGTACAACTCCGGACTGGGCAAATGCAGCTCAGTGTTCAATAGCACAATTTTTAGGTCGAGCCTGAGCCAGCGGCCAAGCGCTGCTCTGGCGATCTGTTGTAGGTAGAGTACGGAGCAGAAGCCTCGCCCACATCTTTCATTGGCTTGTGTCTTTGCCCTTTGTAAATGCTGGCGTCTGATTCCTTAATAAGCTTGTTAGTCCCTCCTTAGTACAGCCATGTCGTCATTTGTATCCTCCCATGGCTACTGGCCCCTTTACTTGGTTGTTACACTGTTGTGCTTAACATTGTTCCCACCCCCTCCCATTGTCCGTGTTCTCCATCCGCCTGCCCTCCTCCCGCTGTCCGCGTTCCCTTTGTTCCCACCCCCTTCCGTTGTCCACGTTCCTTTTGCTCCAGCCCCCTCCCGCTGTCCGTGTTCTCCATCCTCCTGCCCTCCTCCCGTTGTCCATGTTCTCCATGCTCCCCCCTCCCGTTGTCCATGTTCTCCATGCTCCCGCCCCCTCCCGTTGTCCACGTTCCCTTTGTTTCTGCCCCCTCCTGTTGTCCGTTTTCTCCATCCTCTTGCCCCCCTTCCGTTGTCCATGTTCTCCATGCTCCCGCCCCCCTCCCGTTGTCTGCAGTCTTTCAGCACAGCTCACAAAGGGCGTGACAACCACGTTAAATCAGTTTCAGCTTCACTAGCAGCTCCATGTCCCAGCCCGAAGTCTTCATTTTCTTAGACCCAGGCCTGTACTCCTAGGTGTTGCATAGACAGAACCCTGCCAGGCTGCCAAAATAATACATGCCTGAGAACGCATCACCCTTTTGCAAACATGCCAGTGTGACGGCCTGTCAAATGCTCACTCTCACCTAGACTGCCTCCGGATGCTGCTGCAGTGATTCTTTGGCTGTTGTTGTGTTGGTGATTGGTGGTGGCCAGCTCTGCTGTCCCATCGGAGACTCAGCATTGTGCCCTACCTAACATGGCTTTTATTCCTGGCAAGTGTGCTGACACTGACTTAATAAATTTACAAATTAAGCACTGCATCTACCCACCTATTCTACACACACTTATATAATGCTGGAAAAGGGAAGGTAGCTAAGGCTGCATGCACGTACAGAGACATAGACTATTTCATTCATAAGATTTGCGTGGACATTGAAATACCCTTGCTAAGGCTGCCTTCCATACCTGCCTCCTCTCACAATTGGCATGCAAGAAATTGAGCTACTGTTGTTGGTGCAGCAGTGCTTCAAGACTTGTACTGTAGGCGCTGTCACCAAGGTGTATGCAGGCACAGCGGCGTTTCATTCATGCTATGGCAAGTCGCATGGGTCTAATAGGCACATGCTTCAAAATCATTGTCCAGACCATTAGAACTCCGCTAAAAGCTTTAGAGAGGTCATACTGCAGGTTTACATTCGTCCCAGGAGTCTGGACAAAGACAAACGATGTTACAACTTGAAATGTATTATTCAGTTATTTACAACAAACCACATTTGGTGATTTATTATCAATAAATAAATAAAATGTTTTTGATGCGGATATGGTATTACACGACCTGTGCGCATCTCCATAACTCATTTATGCTTAACCCATCAGCAAATTAAATTGAAATCTACCTATGTTAATTAACTGGGAGTTAGAAATAATCTTTTTTGTAAATACTGCTTCATATCACACTTTTACCATTTCTATCTCTTCTGTATAATCACTGTGTAACGGTTCATGTCACAACCAGAAACTCTGCTGAAGTTTTCACTACTGCTGTATTAGTAACAAAACGGGAACCAACTAGCTGCTCTGCAATAATTAAGCAAATTACAGGATTGTCTAGGTAAGGATAAAGGCTGACGTCTTTCAGCTGCTTCTCCCACCAGCCTAACCTTTGAGGCAGTCTCCATAAGTAGTCCTCTGCTTCTTTGGTACTTTGGGAGACATAAATCAGCATCCATTAATTTGTGCAACGTTGTATTGATGATCTATTCAGCAGGTCTAAGTACATGGAAAAAGGATAGCATTGACCAAGGTGGGAGAGGAGGCACAGTGATACATCCCAGGCCACAATAAACTGGAATATACATTGTACTGCAGTTTACTTATGGCCTACAAAATGGCCAGGGCCAACCAGTTTGCACAGGAGATCCAGCTGATTTTCTGCAGCAGCAGTGTGACCCTGCCCAAGCATTCTCTGTCATCTTGGCCTTAACCTCTCGATTCACCTCACCCTCTTCAGAGGGAGGAAATCAAATAAATCACATTGATTTCCTCTTGTGACCATCAGCAGCCCTGCTTCAAATGACCCCGTGCCAGCCAGACACCCAGCTTGCATAAGTGCTTGTTTTAATTTTTCTCTAGCAGCAACGTGACACTTAAGCAGCACTGGCACGTATGAAGCTGTCAAGGTTTCAGTTTGATACTGTGTGGAATTTCCATGTTTTTAGAGGATGTATGTGGTATCCTCCGCTTGAGGGGAACACTCATCATTCCACTCAGCCCCTCCCCTTCTCATGTTAATGGTTTGTACTCCGGTGACAGGCTTTAGAATGTCACGGTGGGGAACGTTCTATGTTGAACTCCCTGCGCGGAGTCTTTGAGAGAGTGTTCAGGACGACAGCTGTGGTTCCTGTGATCTTCTGAAGGAGGAGCCCTGCTAAATTTCACAGTGTATGCATGACATTTCATTGCATTATGAATTTGAGGGACACTATATTACAAGCAGGCTGAAACAGTCCAGTCCATGCAATGAGGACAGGTACGTTTTAGATATTACCCACTTTTGGCTCATGTAATGGTTTGGGATCGGTCTTAAAAAAATAACAAAACTCCTGATGCATTCATGCAAGGTCACTATCCTAAACCATTGCTCAATTGCTGTTGTGTGGACGCATGCATGCGCGTCCACATGTATCACAATACTTTGGCAGCCATTTTTTTAAATCTTACCTTTACAGCAGGGTCAGGAGTAATGTTAGATTGATAAAATAAAACACATTGGCCCTGACCTGTTAAGGCTAGACCTATTGGCTTTGCCAATGCTTGTTATTTTCTCTTTTTACTCCAAGGGAAAAATATTTTTCTCAGTAGACAACCTCCACTCCTTTTTTTCTTTTTTTAAACAACCCCTCCAGGTATGGTGTGATCCATCCGGGAAGGGTTGTCACTCCAGCGCTTTGCTGGTGTAAAGCACCAGTTATTTCCAATGTTGGCAAGGGTTACCATTTATGAATGCTAATAAACTCACAAGTTTGTAGGCGTTCACAAGCTTTCAATGCAAACCTCTGATCTGCACATTACCCATCATATTTGAAAGGTTTACTACTGCAGATTTCTCTGCAATGATGGCAGGGAGATTTGCAGTAGTAGAACCATTTACTCTTGTCAAGAACCCGTCAGTGAATTCCTGACTGCCGTAAATGAAGCCATTGTCACTGTGGCCTGCTAAAAATTCCCAAAGATCGTGAATCTTCAGAATTCGGAATGGTAAAAGAGGGTCTTGGAAAGACTGGAAAATTGCATTTTGTTTTTATAAAACTTCGTAGTAATGACTCCACCTCTATCGCATTTCCACATCTAACTTGGCAGCTGCAGACAGTATGTGAAGTCGGGGCGAGTCATAACCATGCCTAAAAGCAATAAATGGAAGCGTCAGACCATAAAATACACTTACATTTGCCCATCATCGTATCTTTCATCCTCTTGATGCAAGCAAGTAAACAAGCTAAAATGTGTTTGACCGCCCTGCCTAAGCTGCTTATGTAGACGGAGCTTTAGCAATGGAACATTTGATGTAATTTAGCAGAGGAAAAGTATCTCAAAATTGTCACATTTCCAAGTATTTGAGTCATTCTCGGATTTTAGTGTAGGCGTGACATACAATGTGCAATTCAAAATAATTGTGTGACTGTATTCTTCTTTCATTCTAAATTCAGATACGTTTCAATTTTGCTTTGCCCTTTTGCACATGATGCATTGTAAACCATGTAGATATACCCAGAATTCCAGACAGCACATACATGCAGCCAACAGGAACATCTTATTTTCAAAACCAAACTCTATAATTACAGAAACCCGCATGCTGCAGATCAAAAATGCTCTGTGAAGTTCTCAGAATGTGGACTTTTCAAAAATTTTACTATGCCACTACATACATAGACAAAGAAGCATTTACTTACTTAAATTTATACGTATATGTATATTTTAAATATATGTATTGTTGGACTTGGCCCTTTCTGCAGAGTCATCCCGAGACTTTTTGCCTTCACTCTACCTATTTTTGCTGAATTCGTTTTTGTTGGCCTTAGGACTCTGTGCACTTTACCATTGCTAACCGGTGCTAAAGTGCTTGTGCTTTCTCCATAAAACATGGTAGAATTGGCTTATACTCAACTGGCATATTTAATTTACTTGTAAGTCCCTTGTAAAGTGGCACTAGCTGTGCCCAGGGCCTGTAAACTAAATGCTACTTCTGGGCCTGCAGAACTGTTGTGCCACCCACTTAAGAAGCACTTTAAACATGTCTCGGGCCTGCCATTGCAGCCTGTGTGTGCAGTGTGAACTGCCATTTCCACCTGACAAAATAAACCTTTTGCTAGGCCTAAGCCTTCCTTTTTATACATATAATTCACCCCTAGGGTAGGCCCTGGACAGCCTAGAGGGCAAGTTTCAAAGTATTTAAAAAGTAGGACAGGCACTTTTAGATTTTACATGTCCTGGTAGCAAAAAACTCTTCAATTCGTATGTCACTACTGCAAGGCCTGCCGCTCTTATAGGATAACATTGGAGTTACCTTACTGCATTTTATAAGTGTAATTTCTAAATGGGAAATGGTAACCAGTCCATGTTTGGGGTTTCTGGAATTGTAATGAAATATCCTAACTTATGGTGAAGTCAGATTTTAAATTACAATTTTTTTTAAATGTCACTTTTAGAAAGTTAGATTTTCCTGCCTTTTGGTGCCTGCAGCTCGTCTCTGGGTCACATGACTTAGTGTAGTTGACAGTTGGGCTTTGTGTATTCCTCCTAGACAGCCACAAACAATGGGGAGCTTAGGTGTGACTGGATGACCCATCACGGTCAGGATGGGAGGGAGGAGCTGGGACGAGCCCTACTTACACTTGAATATGCTGTGTCCTGTCTCCACACAAAGAGCTGCATACCTCCTGTAGTTAGTCTGGAGTCAGGGCCAGGAAGGCAGGGCACCTGTGCACTTCAAAGGCATGCCTCTAGAAGCTTATGCCCACTTCAAAGGCACAACTGGGTACAAATACTGGACCTCAGACATCAACTCTTAAGTACACTTCTAGACCTGCGAATACTCTGGCAGGAAGAAGGACTTCTGTGCTGCTGAAAGGACAGCCACTCTGCTGGACTGTGTTGTAACTTATGTTTACCTGCTGCTCAGCCAGAATGAGTGTGGCGTGGAATGTTAGATGGATGGAATGTTGGATGTCTGTGAGTGTCAGTTGGGTATGGGCTGAGCAGCAGGGCGGCTGCTCCTGGTGGGGTTTTCCTTGTTTTCTACTTTTAACATCTTGAATAAAGAACTTATCTAATCTACGCTTGGAGTCCGGACTTCATTTGAATACAACATTTTGGCGACGATTTTGTAGAAGAATCCACGTGTGCAACTTGAAGGAAACTGAAAATAACCGAACAGAAACTTAATGGAAACAAGAAAATGAAGCCCTTTGAAGTCGCAAGGTAAATGGAGAATAAAAACATGTATGTAAGGCTGTCTGGCGCACGAACCCCACCAGTGACCCTGCCATCGGTCGCCCTAAAACCCAAGTGTGCCAGATACAGCTGTGTTTATCAAGGGCATAGTGTAAATTTGATCGGGGGCAAAGATCGGGCCCCAGTGTGAAGTGTTGACGATCCGGTGTGAAGTGTTGACGACCCGGTGTGAAGTGGTTAAGCACAGAGCACTCTGAAGATTCGCAACTTAAATGTGCTGATCGGGTGGCAAAGATCGGGCCCCAGTGCTAACTGTTGAAGGATTACCTGCCAGTGAAGAGTGTTGATCGGGGGCAAAGATCGGACCCCGGTGTTTATGGTTGATATAGTATTCGGGGGCAAAGACCAGGCCTCAGTGAGAAGTTGTTAAGCACTCTGTGGACTTGCACTTTAAATATGTTGAACGGGGGCAAGGATCGGGCCCCGGTGTGAAGTACTGGCCATGTGATGGTGTTGGCACTGTAACGATTCACACCTTGAAATATGGTGATCGGGGGCAGAGATCGAGCCCCAGTGTGAGGTGCTAACTACATGATTTCTGATGGAGTCTCAGATGTGGGCAAGGACCATGCCCCGCTGTCTTGTATTGGTGATGGGCACTTTTCTGCTTTGATGCTGGAATGATCCTCGGCAGCAGTCAGTTGGGAGTGGTTCACTTGCTTCCCGTGGGAAGGACGTTGTGGGCGCTACTTTTGTCTAGGTGCCGACTTTATTGTGCAGACTGTGCAGTGTTTGGGGCAATGCTGTGTAGTGTTTGGTGCCACACTAGTTTAAAATTTTCAACTTCAAACTGTCACCTACCTTCAACGGTCTTCTTTCCTTCATTCGCAATCATCAGCGCGAGCTCTGTTTCTTCTCGCGCAGTGCCCTACCAATTACAATCTGTGCTGCCTGAAAAGACGTGCCGTGAGCCATCCGGCTCAACGTCACGTACGTGCCGCCATCTTGTGGTTGGATCTAGCCACAAGCACCGTGTTTGTATTGCGTTTATGAGGCGCATGTTTTCCTCCTTCGTGCAAGAGAGTTTTCTTCTCAGATGCGTGTTTCTCATTCTCACGGTGCACAGCTTTCCGGTGCTTATGGAGTGTCGTATTGGGTGATCGTATTTTTGCACTCTCTTCAAATGGATTTTAAAAGAATACAACAGTGTCATCTGGTGGTTATCTAGCACCACTGCACCAGGACAAGGAAAGAAAAGCTGACTTGTTAGAGACACGGCGAGTCCAGATCTCTGTAGTACTTTCCTGGTACTGTCTTGTGGCATCCATGAGTTACTCAGAACTTAATGGATAAACTGTTATACCAGGTACTGTCAATGAAGCTAACAGAAACCTCCATATTACTGTGAATGTCGCTACGAGGGGATTGAGAAATGTGTAGAGATTTTCAGTGCAGTTTCTTCTTGCCGATGCCTGCCCACCATATTACTCTTATGGCAACAGCGTTGATTAAAAGCTGATGATTGCCTAGAATATCGCTGCGTGAATATCGGCAGTGGGTTGAGAGCCCAAGAAACCGGTATGGCAACTGTGAGCATTAAAAAAAAAATACAAGAGAGAGAAAGGGGCAGAGAGCCCAGAACCGAGACTGTGATCTCTCAAGTGGGGTCAGAGAGTCCAGATTGGGCCCGGATGAGGGTCAGAGTCCATAGTGAGCCCAGAACCGGGACAGTGATTCTAGAACCTAGAGTCCAGAGTGAGCCTGGAATCGGGATAGTGATCCCAGAAGCTGGTTATTGAGCCAGAATTGGTAGGGGACAAAGGTCCCAGAATTTGAACCACGACAGAGAGCCTAGTCCCATAATTAGAATTGGGAGGGGACTAAGATCCCAGAATTTGAACCACGATTGATGTTGTGTATGAAGTGGCTGTGAAGTGTTAAGCCACTCATTGGTCTGAGTCGTGTATGAGATAGGGGTGTGTTGTTAAGTCACTCATTACAAGATATTTGTTGTTGAATGACGGTGTGTGAATAAGTCACCCATTGTCTCACTGTTTGAGTTCCCCTTTTGTGGGTAAGAGAGTGTAGTATTGTTTTGATTGGTATGTTAGCTAGCGAATATGTGATGCGCCATGTTGTTGAGTGCGTATAGCAGTGTTATGAGGATGGTTGTTTGCTGATGTGTGGTGCGCCTTCACGTTATGTTGTTTCTTTATGCACTGTTTTCAGTTGTGCGTGTAGCAGTGTTATGAGGGTGTTGGATTGCTGATGTGTAGTGCGCTGATGTGTAGTGCGCTTTTATGTTGTGTTGTTCCCTTACGTACCGCATTCAAGTTTGTTCCCTGTGTGTTGCTCTTCATGCCGGTCTGGCCAACTGACATGATCCGTGGCATGTGGGGTTTGGTTTGTTGGATGGATGGTGGTATATATGAGTAAGAGATGTGATGTGATGTTGTTTGGATGGTGGTTTATATGAGTAAGAGATGTGATGTGATGTTGTTTGGATGGTGGTTTATATGAGTAAGAGATGTGATGTGATGTTGTTCTAAGTATTTACACTTGCACGTTCTTTTCAATTTAATTTATGCATTGTATCCAATTTCTTGATGATATGTTAATATGTTATTTGCCATATTGTCATTATTTTAATTGTTTCATCTAATCTATTTCACAATGCATTTGTTTCCCCTAAAGAAGGGAGATGTGTTGTAACTTATGTTTACCTGCTGCTCAGCCAGAATGAGTGTGGCGTGGAATGTTAGATGGATGGAATGTTGGATGTCTGTGAGTGTCAGTTGGGTATGGGCTGAGCAGCAGGGCGGCTGCTCCTGGTGGGGTTTTCCTTGTTTTCTACTTTTAACATCTTGAATAAAGAACTTATCTAATCTACGCTTGGAGTCCGGACTTCATTTGAATACAACATACTGCTGCTCTGAAGGGCTGCTTCCTTCCTGCGCTGACCTGTTGCCCTCTTGCCTGGGCGAGAAGGACTGGACCTGCATCTCTTGAACCCAGAACCCAGAGTGACTCCAAGGGCTAGTGGCTGGCCTCCTGATCTGAAGTTTCAGGGACATAACAGGCTTTCAACAACCTTGCAACTGCACCTGGACTCTTCCATCTGTGAGTCTAACCTGCCTAGTGGTGCCACCCCAGTCCTGGACCCCGTCGAAGTGGACTTGAGGTGCTTTGCCAGCCTCTGTGGATCCAGTGGAACCGATGCATCTCCTCTGCTGCGCAGCGTAATCGAAACAGAACTGACGCTGCTCCGCTGCTGCGTGGATTGGACTGGTCGCAAAGACCTGCATCGCTGCCACAGACTGCAATACCTTCGGGAACCGCAGCTGCACGATGCATCCGTGGTGCAGATCCTCGCATCGCTCATTGATGGCTTCCTCTATGACAGTGGACGCCACATAGCATCCTCACAGATCTTCGGAACCAGCACATCGCCCTGGCTGCACAACGCATCCTCGTCACCGGACTTTGCATCGCAAACCCCATCAACAGGATCCTCGACAACATCGCAGCCTCGCCTCATCTCAGAACTGACACATTGCTTCAGCTGTGCGACGCATCTTTGACGCGGATCCTTGCAATGCTCTGCAACCCTGGATTTAAGGTACTATGTTCAACAGACCTAACTGGGTCCCTGTAGCTGACCTGTGATCCATCGCAGTCAGCCTGAAATTGTGCCTTTGTCCCGGTCTGGCGCGACCAGATATCCACAGTTTGTGCTTTGTGCTTTTTGGCGCTATTTCCACTAAAATCTTTAAAGTTGCATACCTCTGGTTCTACTGATTGGATTTTTGTAGTTTTTATCTTGTTGTATTTATTAAAGAAAGTTCTATTTTTCCAACCTGATGTGGGATCCTTTTTGTGTGGTGTTTCCACTTTATTACTGTTTGATGGGTTTCACATATATTTTACACATTGCCTCTAAGTTAAGACTGACTGCTCTGTGCCAAACTACTAGAGGGTTGAGCACAGCTTAATTTAGTGGAGGATGACTAGAGGGCCTGGCCTACAACCAGGGCCTTCATCCAACATGCTGCAGGCAGCCAAACCTCGCTGCACGCTTACCCGAAAGCCAAATGCATCCAGAGGTATGACATAGCGCCTAGGCCTGGCCCTGCTCCAAAAGTGTCACGGGCAGCCGACCCCCATTAGTCACAGTTTTCGGCCATGTGCATTGGGTTCTGAATGCAGGACCTGATCTATACCCAGGGTCAGGCCCTGTGCACAACCAGCTATGGTCAGCCAACCCCCACTGTACATAGGGGGGTAGCCACTGAGCCTTTGAATGATTTAGAGTTTGCAGACAGGTGGACCCAGCATCTTTGGCGTGTTTTTCACCTAATATTTTTGCCTTCCGTTCTCCTGCTTTTGGTGGCTTCGTTTTTGCTGGCTTTAGAACTCTGCACCCTTACCACTACTAGCCAGTGCTAAAGTGCTTGTGCTTTACCCTTTAAACATGTTACCACGTCATCTGAAGTATGACAATGTAACAAAAATAAACTCCGTTTCTTCAACTATTGCTGTTAAGAAAAATTTTATTTAATGTTTTTATATGAATCCATTTGAATTATTCATTGGTTTTTCTACAGTTCTTTAGTTTCCAAGGCACTTATTTCTGATCTCTGTATTTCCATACAGTTTATACAATTACCAGCTCTTCCTTTGGACTGTCTGAGGCTTTTTAACCTGTTCTAAAAATGTTGGCTTGTTATTGGTTTTATTGATAAAAATAAACTACTTGTAACTGTTTTAGACACCTGAAAAATAGATACGTTTATGCAAATTACATGGGGAAAATTATCCTGATATTCAAAGGTTTTGTATTGTCTACATTTTGCATAAATTTGAAGTGCATAAATTATGGAAGAGAGCGAGTTTGACATATTTGGTGCAGAGAAAATTAAAATCTTACCATGCCGACAGATGCAGGGTTGTGCCTTTTTTGAAATCCAGATTGCAGTGGTTTCCTTGACAACACATACAGATGCTGCAATTACCATGGGAATGGTCCTCCTAAATGAAGCTGCAACTTCCAAAGGAGATGTCGGAAAGAGGCGAAGTAAGTTACTTTGTTTACTCATTTCTGTTTTTATTTAATTACCAAGCACATAACGTGTCACTGTAGTCTAATATGGAATTTTGCAGAGATCATTGCTCTCTCAATCTTGAAGCAAACATTCTACATTCTGTTTCATATTGCAGTTTGGTTTAGCGGACCGTTTGCTAATTCTTTTGATTACTTGTGCTGTTGGGAGACCTGTCACCTGCAAGTTATTGTTTTTTCTCTGGGTACCTGGGCTTCTTGATGACCAGTTCGTACAGTTTCCAGCTAATGCTGTAAGAGGTAACTGTGTAAGAGTTGTTCACAGGGCATAGATTTTCCCCATGTAGGTGTATAGCAGTATGTTCTTTAAACTTTCCACCTAAATGACGTACGCTATCAATGGGTCATTTCTTTCAGTTGGTGTGTGTGCACTCACACTTTTCTGCTGCTTGTTGACCTTACCAGGGCACGTACTCTGAAGAGGTAAAAGGTCTTGCAACCATCCAGTACCACTTGTGTGAATGTGTTCAGTGTATGTTGTGTTTCAGTGACTTTGTACCTTATGAATTGGAGCTAGTGTGTTTTCCACTGTAAGAGTCCAATTGTGTTTAAGTAATGTAATTTGCCCAAGATGTAGTTGTGTCCACCGGGCTTAGTCTGGTCACTGTGACACCATTACAAATTAAATAACTGTTTTGGAAGAGGAAGTGACTGACATAAGCGAGAGCTATGGACTAGTTTACAGAAAACTGCCAATGGCAGATTAATTTGTCATCTTAAAATGTCAATGGTGGATTCACTGGCAGTCAGTCGAACTGTGGAAGAGAGCAAAGAAACCAGCATACGAACTACAAGGAGAGTTGACGTGACCTGACCTGACCTTCACTTAAATCTCTGCATTTAAGGACGTTTCCCTGTGTGTGCAGGTTTGCCCGAATACTTTAGAGTGGTCTAACTCCCCATTTACCCACTGGCGTGTGCCATCTGGTAGTCAGTCTTGGTGTAGAACAGCCCGCCGTCCTTCTCAGGATAGTAACTGTATTCAGGTAGGCTAGAATTCTGGCACGGGCGACTTCGACTATCCATCGAAATGCTCCTCTGTCTAAACAAAGGCTTGGTCCACTACATATAATGAACTTGACCCAGTTGTTCTGTGCCTGAGTTCTGGTCCGGCTGTCATTGTTGATTCTACCCACCCAGAGCTGTCGCCGAACAGACAAAAACAAACACCAACATTTTGCTTAGTGTACCTAGTCTGTGTACAAAATGTTCCAAGGCCTGATAATGTGCCTACGAAGATGTTTAAGTGTAAGCAGACCATTTTACCATATGGGCGCACAAGCAAATGTTTGTTAAGAGTCATAATTTAAAAAGATGTCAACTTTAAACGTGACCTTGCAAAGTGGAAGTGTTTGTGCCCGGGGCCTATGTAACCACACAACAATACCAGTTTCCTGACCAGGCTTCCAAGGGCATATGAGTAGTGACTTGCTATAACAAGCATTGGCATAGCCAATAGGTCTCGCTTTTGGGACCTTATAAGTATTTAGTTATGCAGCACAATATCCTTGGTGCAACAACATCAACTGTTGCTTGGCTAAAAACTTATAAGGTCCGAAAGGCGAGACCTATTGGCTATGCCAATGCTTGTTTCCTATTGGCCATCTAGCTGCCATGGCAGCAAGAGGCACCCACGAGTCCCACGAGACCAGTCGCTCTGATTGGCTGGCCACAACACAAACAGAAATGTTGCTGCCACCATGACAGGACTCAGGTGCTCCGTCCCAGTGTTTTGAAAATTAAAAATAAGGAAGATACAAGGGGGCCGGGTAGAGATACCCTGGCCCCCATAGACCTTGTAGGGGAAGTCCACGGTGGATCCCCCTTGGGGTCAAATTTGTAAAAGAAATTGTTTTTAGAACAACACGATCTTGCTGAAATCTCTCAAGAGCCAGCATGATCCCCTTTTCTCCCAAAAGAGACTTGCGGGAGTACAGGTGGACACTCCAGCTCCCGAGGGATTCGCAAAAAAAATCCTGTAGGATTGAGAAAACAATTTAGAAAAAGAAAGGACTGTGCACGATGGGAGTTTGACTGCCTGAGGGTAGGTGGGTGCAGTAAGGGGTTGGCTACGCGCAGGGGGTTGGTAGGTTTTGACTGCATACCAGGTCCTATGGCCAACCCCACACCGTGCAATGCCAGAGGTCATGGGTGGCGGGAGGTTGGTATAGTCACGTAGGGTAATAAATTATGTTATGCTAAAAAAAACTTAGAAATTCACTGAAAAAACAAAAGCTTAAAGTGACGTTATAGTTAGGTATGGTAATAATATCTCACTTTACATTAAAAAAAACTTTCCAAGTTCACTGAAAAAAAACAAAGGCTAAAGTGACCTTACAGGCCAGTGAAAATGTCAGTTAAAACATTAAGTTTTATACAAACAAAACACTGACATTCACCATTTATTTTCAACTACACAACCTATAACTTGTGCTCCCACCATGCATTGCTTATGACCTCACATATTACATCACTCATGAAATGTTCTATGACATCATTACTAACATCACTGATGACACCTGAAATAACGTAATTGATGGCAACACTATGCATGGCAGTGTACCAATAGCATGGAGCTGTCTGCTAGCAGCATGGAGCGGTATATGAGCAGCAAGGAGCAGTGTAGCAGGAGGATGGCGCTGTCTGCCACCAGCACGGAGCAGAAGATGAGCAGCAAGGAGCGGTATACCAGGTGTGTAGAGCTGTATACATGCAGTATGGAAGAGTATAAGAGCTGCAAGGAGCAGTATACCAGGGGTATGGAGCTGTATGCGAGCAGAATTGAGCAGTATACGAGCAGCAAGGAGCGGTATACTAGGTGTATAGAGCTGCATGCCCGCAGTATGTAGCAGTATGCCAGCATTAAGAAGCGGTATACCATGGATATAGAGCTGCATGCCAGCAGTATGGAGCTGTATACCAGGGGGTGGAGCTGTATGCCAGCAGTATGGAGCTGTATACCAGGGGGTGGAGCTGTATGCCAGCAGTATGGAGCGGTATGCCAGCAGCAAGGAGTGGTATACAGCAGTATGGAGCTGTACGCCAGCAGCAAGGAGCGGTATACCAGGGGTATGGAGTTGTATGCCAGCATCAAGGAGATGTATACCAGGGGTGTGGAGCTGTATGCCAGCAGTATCTAGCGGTATACCAGCAGCATGGAGAAGTATACCAGGATTATGGAGTTGCATGCCCACAGTATGGAGGAGTTTGCCAGCACCAAGAAGCGGTATACCATGGATATAGAGCTGCATTCCCGCAGTATGGAACTGTATGCCAGCAGAAAGGAGAGGTATACCAGGGATATGGAGTTGTATGCCAGCAGTATGGAGCGGTATACCAGGGGTGTGGAGCTGCATGACAGCAGTATGGAGCGGTATACCAGGGGTGTGGAGCTGTATGCCAGCAGTATGGAGCGGTATGCGAGCAGCAAGTAGCGGTATACCAAGGTTAAGAGCTGTTTGCCAGCAGGATTGAGCAGTATACGAGCAGCAAGGTGCGGTATATTAGGTGTATAGAGCTGTATGCTAGCAGTATAGAGCTGTATGCCAGCATCAAGAAGCGGTATACCATGGATATAGAGCTGTATGCCAGCAGTATGGAGCGGTATGCCAGCAGCAAGGAGTGTATACAACAGTATGGAGCTGTATGCTAGCAGCAAGGAGAGGTATACCAGGGGTGTGGAGCTGCATGCCAGCAGTATGGAGTGGTATTCCAGGGGTGTGGAGCTGTATGCCAGCAGTATGGAGTGGTATACCAGGGGTGTGAAGCTGTATGCCAGCAATATGGAGCGGTATGCCAGCAGCAAGGAGTGCTATACAGCAGTATGGCGTTGTATGCCAGCAGCGAGGAGAGGTATACCAGGGGTATGGAGTTGTATGCCAGTAGCATTGAGCAGTATACGAGCAGCATGGAGCGGTATACCAGGTGTATAGAGCTGCATGCCTGCAGTATGTATGGAGCAGTATGCCAGTAGCAAGGAAAGGTATGCCAGCAGCAAGTAGTGGAATACAGCAGTATCCTCCCCCTTCCTCCCCTCCCCCACTGTCCCCCAACCCCCGCCCCCAGCCCTGTGTCCTGGCAGGACGCGAGGCTCTTCTGCAGCGCCAAGAGTTTGTTAATTTATACAGGAACACATTAGCACTTCTTTTACAGGGTTTGCATCGATTAGTCCACTCGCTTTTAGACAGTATAGTTCTTAGCAAGCCCTACATGTCAAAACAGTGAAGAAGAGAGAAAGAAGAAGAGAAAGGAGCAGGAAAGCAAGGGGTGAAAGAAGAGATAGGGGACAGGCACCTGAGAGTTACATTGCTTACAAGTTACGTCTGACATACAGTGGAGCTGTTACCCTGTTGTCATCCCTGCAGGTCCTCGAGGGGCACCTTGGTTGTGATCAGTAGGGTCCCTTTAAGTTTCTCGATACTTCTGTTTAACCGCTTCTCGTTTAACGCGGACGTCGAGAGCACTTTAAGTTCATAGGGCCAATGACCTTTCATTGCTGCATTGATCCCAGGTGGGAAATCTCCCTACAGTAAGATACAAAACCGAAAAATGAGAGTTCTTTATGTTTAAGAAGAGCCTCACTCTTCGCAGAACCTGCGCCTAGAAGACAAGGTCTAAGCACCAACGTGAAGGGCGCCTTCTGTGTTGTTTCACCTCGGAGTCCTGGTAGCAAGGCTCTTCGCTCCCGTACTGTCCGGAGTCTGCGCTGCTGTACCCGGTACTGTGAGGGCTTCACGCTGGACACGCACTATGTACAGACAAGGTACGGACTCAGCGCCTAGAAGACAGGGTCTAAGCGCCAATGTGAAGGGCGCCTTGTGTGTTGTTTCACCTCGGAGTCCTGGTAGCACCCTCCTGGCTCCCGTACTCTCCGGAGTCTGCGGTGCTCTACCCGGTACTGTGAGGGCTTCACGCTGGACACGCACTATGTACAGACAAGGTGAAGGTACGGACTCAGCGCCTAGAAGACAGGGTCTAAGCGCCAATGTGAAGGGCGCCATGTGTGTTGTTTCACCTCGGAGTCCTGGTAGCACCCTCCTGGCTCCCGTACTCTCCGGAGTCTGCGGTGCTCTACCCGGTACTGTGAGGGCTTCACGCTGGACTTGCCCAATGTATAGACAAGGTACAGACTCTTCGCCGCCTCAACGCTCCACCGCTCCCGGCTGCCTTGACACGACCCGTGCAATATAAAACCTTAAATAAGTACACTTTAGATCCTCCCGCAGGGTCTGTTTGTGTACCCGTCTCCCATCCATTAAATCTCTCCTAATCATTACCTTTCTTTCGGGGTCCTTCAAAAAACACCCTAATGTGTCACACTGTGTGTGTAAAGTTAGGGTGACCAGATTCTTAAAACAACAAGAGAGGAGCGGGGGCGAGCGAGCGCGGCAGCCTGGGCTTTTGAAAGCTGACCAGACGCTCGTGCGTCATGGCCTTTTGCCCCGCACGGCCGGCATGTGTTTCCAATTATCGCGCATGCGTCTGGGCACAATAATTGGAAACACATGTCTGCCGCGCGGGTAACCGCAGGGAAAAGGCCATGACGCACGAGCGTCTGGTCAGCTTTTCAAACTTCTTAACTATAAGTCTCGCAGAGCAGCGCTTGCGCGCTAATCGAGGCTCGACCTAAAAATCTATTATGTGATGTGAAATCAGTCTTTTAAGTCTGAAATGCATTTATGGAGCTGATACCCTTGGGTGGTAGTCCTCCAAACCTTTTCCCCCCACCCCTCCTGTTTTGCTGGACTCATGTTTGTTGGCTGTAGGACTCTGTACACTTTACCACTGCTAACCAGTGCTAAAGTACGTGTGCTCTGTCTTTTAAACATGCTAAAATTGGCTTAAACCCAATTGGCACATTTAATTTACATATAAGTTCCTAGTATAGTGGTACTACAGGTACCCAGGGCTTGTAAATTAAATGATACTCGTGGGACTGCAACACATATTGTCTCAGGCCTGCCTTTTTAAACTGCCATTTCGACCTGGCAAAATAAACCTTTTGCCAAGGCTAAACCTTCCTTTTTCGTACATACATCACCCATAGGCCCTAAACAGTTTATAGGGCTGGGTGTATTGTATTTAAATATTTGGACATGTACTTTTAAGTTTTTACTGGTCCTGGTAATGAAAAAAACTCCAATTCATTTTTCACTATTTCTAGGCCTACCTCTCTGTTGGAAAGTGGATTATTAGTAGTAGTAAATATGCAGTTTAGGGCTCAGAATAGGTCTCAGAAAATTATTCCCATGTTCAACCCTTGGTAGCTTGGCTGCGAGCAGGCAGGCCTAACATCAGAGACAGGTATGTAAAGCATTTAAAAACACAAATTCAGTAAATAATTAAGACACAACCCACAATAAAATAGTAAATAATATATAGGAGCTATATTTGTATCTTTAAAATGACACCAAAACAGCAAAAATCCAATGTAGGGAACCGGAAAGATGAACTTTCAAAGATTTAGCACTGTATAGCACAGAGAAACCTAATGCGCCTATTGAGACATCTGGTCGCGCTAGACCGGAACAAAGTCAAAGTTTCAAGCCTATAGCGATGAAGCCCTGCGCAACTACCCCTTGCGGTACTTTTGACTCTCCACTAGGTAAAGGAGATAGGTTTGGAATTCAAATACAATATGACACAGTAATGACATATTGTAAAATCAATTTCTGGTCATCACTATATGTTCAGCAAAGAGCCGGTCTATATTTTGGTTAGGAAAAAGTAGGGAAGTTTAAATGATACATTGAAACCAGAAGGTCTTTTTACACTATTCGGCTGAAGTAAGATTCCTTTAAGCACTTAGACATAATAGTCGTTTTAACCTTGGAGACCAGGAACAATGTTATGGATCCCTTTTGTTCTCTTTGTTTAACTATAGGTTGTAAACCCCATGATCTAGTGGAAAGCAGGGTTCTACATCCTGTTACAGTGTGTTTGAAGGTGGATTATTGGTAGAGGTAAGTGTGCACCTACCACTAGCAATAATACCACCAACGTAATATGAGGTCCAGTTGAGGTTGCAATACGTTAGCCCCTGGATCAACCCTTGGTAGCTCACTGTGAGCAGGCAGGCTTATCTAAGGAGACAGGTTTGTGAAGCATTTAAAAACACCAATACATTAATTAAGTAAGACACAATACATAGTGAAAATCTGCAACTAATTTATAAAAACAGGAAATATTTTTATTATTAAAATGACACCAAAACGACAAAAATGCAATATAGGGTACCGGAGATATGATTTTTAAAGAATAATCACTTCATAGTGCTTAAAAACATATAGCTTGCCTGGGACAAAGTCACAGTTTGAGGCTGACAGCAATGCAGCCTGGTCTGATACACTAAGCCCTGGTCAAAATTTTACCTTCGCACTTAAAAAATGTCTGGGGGATTTTCTCTCGTCGTCGAGCGAGGATCCTTTTCAAGCCGGGATTTGAGTCAACCACGGCTGCTTGGCTCAGCGAGAGGCCTTGGTGAAATACTGGAAGTCTTGAGCTCCAGAGCTTTCAGTGGGCCAAACTCAAACCTGAAATCTAGGCCGTCTCGGTTCAACGTCGGCGGCCTGACTCTCGTCAACGGGTCAGTCACCTATAGAGCTTTTTCCAAAAGTTGCTCCAAACTTCTCGAAACTTCTGGAACCTCTTCCAGAAGTTCCTCTTGTGTGTTCAAAGTGTCCAAAAAATAAACCCATTGATTTAAAAGCTCAGAGATAATCCTTGGTAGTTAGGGACTACAGTTCCCACAATGCACCTGTCCAAATCCTTAAAAGTCCACTCTAGGCACGCCAGGGTGGGGATGTCTTGGGGGAGATGGTGCAGTTGAGCTCTGTTAACCTGTTGCTTTCAGGGAGTCCACTCCTTAATCCTTTTGGAAGCAAGGCAAAGTCCTCAGGGTTGTAGTTCCAGGTGTGCAGCAGAAGCAGTCCTTCAGAGTGCAATCCTTTGGGGTGCAGACCTGGGTTCCAGCAGAGCAGTTCTTCTTCTCCTTGTAGTTTCGGACAGCAGATCTGAGTTGCTATGCAGCTCTCACATATTTATCCATTGATCTGGGGCAACAACAAGCGCTATATAAATGCAAACCCTTCCCTCTTCCATCCCTCCACTATCCTTTTCAATCCAAATAACAGACTAACGTATCCACCGCTCAAATTAATTTAACATCTCACTATAGTTATTCACCACTAATCCTTTTTGGATTCCAGAGTAACGTGCTATTTACCAAAAAAAAGCTTCAACGCCTCATCAGGGGTAGTAAGCACTATATAAATACAATTATAATTACGACAAGCAAGGGGGCAACCCTGACTAACAGGGTACAGGGTGCCACCTAAAAGCATTACAGCTTTCTGCAAAGTGTGGCATATTCTTGTCCCACAAAGCACTGTACTTTAAAATTGAAGATGGAGAATTACTCTCCTTGGAGTAAGATCTGGCTAAGCCAATCCATGTGGATCATTTCCCTTAACACTCCCAATCCAGACCTCCTGCAAATTTCATTCCTTGGGCTGCCATCTGGCTGGGGGGGTAAAGGAAGAGGAGGTAGGCCCGGCTGGCATTCCTTACTGTCCTGCTCTCTTTGAAGTCCAGCTTGATTTACCCAGCCCCTTTGCTGGCCTGTTATCTGCAGCTGCAGAGCTCCCCTATCAGATAACCTCTGTCTCTGTGCAGGCCACTTATCACCTCATCACAGCAGTTTGGCTAAGCCTGTAAAGGCTGACCAATCAGGGGAGGCTGCTAGAAAGCTTAGGGAAACTGGATAAGAACTCAAAACACTATGTAGCTGTTATACTGGAAAGTGTAAATTGGGGGCTACAGGACAGTGCGCGGAGCAGCTTGGACCCATATTGGTTCTAATCCAAACTGAGGATGCTGGAAGATGGGATGGCAACTGATAATTGCCAAGCAAGTGTATACATCTGAGGTGGAACAGATAGAGGTTTTTAAAAGAGGTGGCACACCCTCTCTTTTTTCACTGAAATTAACAAAAATGCTACTCATCTTGCAACACCCCATGACATTGTCCTATTCTGCTAGTAGTGAACCATGTGATATGGCAAACCCTCACCGAAACGTTATGACTTCCTTCATTATAGCATTCACTCCTGTGTAAATAAATAACAAGTTGTGCGAAATGACTTTTACAGGTGTGCCAGGCAGTCAAGAGATTGCTACACACCACTTAGCATATGTGAAACTCGCTGCACCCTTATCGGTCATGACCATACTAAGACGTCTCACCCTCCTAAGACATGAGGGCGGGTCATTAAACTTTATTCTAGCCCTCATGCTTCAAGTATAAAATCAAGAGAGCGGTGTTCATAAATCCTTTATTTCTTTGTGTGTCAGCATATTTTAGATTATTCTTTAACCCAAGAATAGCATATATATACAGCCATTAGAAAAAGCTTGTGCATGGTTCACAAACCCAGCCCAAGTTCAAAGTTCTGGATTTCGGACCTCAAAAGACCTATACACATGGAGTCTGACATATGGCCTGACTGTCAGCCAGGCCCCATGCCAACATGCCCATTGTGCATAACCAAATGCCGCGAGCAGCCACCCTGCAGGCAGAGAGATACGCAACCCGAGCACGCTCAGGATGGCCATATGTTATATCCTGGTTTTATGATGGTGGGACAGTGAGTGGTATCCTTCCCAGGGCTCACTGCACAGTTCTTTGGCTGCATACATTTGGTTTGGTGGAACAGGGACTTCTTCAGTCATCACATGCAGATCTCACTGTGCATGGTGAAATGCTGCATGCAGCCAGCGCTATGGCTAGTGGGATGGCCAGACATTGTACCAAGGGCCCACTAGACAGAGCTGAAAGTTTTGCACATTTGGATCTAAGGCACAGTGATTGGCAAGGTGTGACCAGAGGCTACTGTGCCTGGTTCAACGCCATGCAAAGTGCTCTCAGAGGTGTGGGATGGTGTACTCAAGGCCCACTTGGCACAGCCAGAAGACATATGTTGCTTGGTTAGTGGGACTTGGGCTGGAGCAGGTCCTAGCCACTGGCTGAGCACTGTTCCATGTGCATGCTGCCCATAACCTTTGGCCACACGCAGCTAGTTCAGTTGCTGACAGCTCAGGTAAGGTATGTCCAGAGCCCAGGCCCTGCACTCAGAGAAATTGAGGTTGGTGCAAAGTCTACCCTTAGCCTGAACTCACACCATGGTTCTGAGGAGCAAATGCCATGCTTGGCTGGATTGATTGAATATAAGCTGGTGAATGGCCAGGCCTGTACCTATGCCCAGAGCTCGCTGCACACAGCCTAAGGTCAGGTCCAGTGGCTCGAAGACATAGGGGCTGCAGCCATATCTAGTAAAGGGGTTGGACGTGCGCCAAGTGAAGAAGTCCAAGGAATCAGTACTTAGTTTTCAGTTAAATCTTTATTTGCAATCAGTTAATTCATTTGAAATTGGTGATTTTACAGTCAGCCAACGCGTTTCGTTCTCAGGTGAGAACTTCGTCAGGGCTCAGTGGATGTGTGTCCTTAAGGTGAAAATGAGATTTATTGAGAATTATTTCAACTCCTAAGATACAGGGGAAGCAGTGCAGCCTAGCTCCAACTAGACCTCTCGCTCAGAACATGAATAAGTGATCCATCAATCCAGTTGGTGTTCCAGGCAGTAACTCTGGAGACACTTAGGGTGTCACAGGGCCTCGGTCGGCCTTAGAAGTAAATTCTTAAGCAAGCTGTCAGCACCACCAACTGGATTGATGGATCACTTATTCATGTTCTGAGCGAGAGGTCTAGTTGGAGCTAGGCTGCACTGCTTCCCCTGTATCTTAGGAGTTGAAATAATTCTCAATAAATCTCATTTTCACCTTAAGGACAATGGGGGGGGGGTGCAGGATCCATTCCATCAAGGAGGGGGTCTGTCGAAGAGCCAGGTTTTGAGGTTTCTTGCAAAGATGGGGAGCGATGTTGTCTGTCTGAGGTGGAGCGGAAGGGCGTTCCATGCTTTGGGCGCGAGGAAGGAGAAGGAGCGGCCTCCCGATCTGGTCTTTCTGGTGCGGGGGACCACGGCGTAGGAGAGCTGGGCTTATCGTAGGTTCCTTTGGGGTGCGTGGAATTTGAGTCGGCTGTTCAGGTATGCTGGTCCGGTGCCGTGGAGGGCCTTGTGTGCGTGGGTGAGCATCTTGAAGGTGATTCTCGCCTCGACGGGGAGCCAGTGGAGTGTGCGCAGGTGCTGGGAGATGTGGCAGTGTTTTGGCAGGTTGAGGACCAGTCTTGCGGCGGCGTTCTGAATGTTCTGTAGCTTGCGGGTGAGGTTTTTGTTTATTCCGGCGTAGAGTGCGTTGCCGTAGTCGAGTCTGCTGGTGACCAGGGCGTGAGTGACGGTCTTTCGGTGTTCGAGGGGATCCATTTGAAGGTCTTACGAAGGAGGCGGAGGGTGTGGAAGCAGGAAGACGAGACAGAGTTGATCTGGTGATCCATTTTGAGCTCGGAGTCCAGGATGATTCCCAGGTTGCGTGCGTGGTCCGTGGGGGTTGGCGGGTTTCCGAGGGCGGGGGCCACCAGGTGTCGCTCCAGGCGTCGGGGTTTGGGCCCATGATGAGTACTTCTGTTTTGTTGGTGTTTAGTTGTAGGCAGCTGTTTTTCATCCATTTGGCGACGGCTTCCATGCCTTCTTGAAAGTTGCGTCTGGCGGTGTTGGGCTTGTTGGATAGGGAGAGGATGAGCTGGGTGTCACCCGATTGGTGGCTTAACCAGACTCGACAAGGAGCAACAAGAAGCATCTGAGCACAACCTTTGTTGATGGCTTCACTGCACCTGATGCCAAACAGACTCCGAGAACTCACCCATCGGCTCCCCGTTGTCATCCAGCCCTTCCTCAGATTCAGTTGGCTGTGTGGCCCCTCTGAAGACTTTCTACTTCCTTAAAGGTTACTAAGTGAGAAGGTAACTTTGTGACAGGGACGAGCCTGGTCATTATACAAGACTCATGACCCATGACCCATCACGGTCGGCCTTCAATCTTACCCTTGTCCCAATCTAGCTCGATCAGTTACCCATGGTTGGAGCTATTTATAAATACAATATTTAAAATTCATTGCTCTGGTTCTACTATTTGGATCTTTGTAAATTTTTGTGTCATTTTAGTTGTTAAAATATTCTCTGTTTTTCAAAATTGGCTTGGGATTTTTCTTGTGTTGTGTTTTACTTTATTACTGTTTGAGTACTGCATAAATACTTTAGACATTGACTCTAAGTTAAGCCTGGCTGTTGTGTGCCACAACTACCAGGGGTTTATTAAGTGACCTTTATGATTCACCCTGACCAGAATAGTGATTATTATTTGAGGTGGGTTCTCACCCCCCCTTAACTAATACTCCATTTTTTTTAAGAAGCTGTATGAAGTATGTTATAAAAACGACATTCAGAGAAAATCTTTGTTAAAGGTCAGTTATGAATAATGGATAACATTATCAAATAAATAAGAAAAAACATTTAAAAAACAATCGACTGTTAAGTAGTGTTATAGTTATGGTTTGCTGTTGAAAGATCAATGAAATCTGCAAGTTATGGTTAAGCAGTATTAATGGCTACATATATAATATCACAGGTGAAATGATAAATGGGATCATAGGGGGCTGAATCAAGACTTGGAGGTGATGGCAGCTTTCTAGTCTATCTCCACTGTACCTGGCGCTTGAATTGGTGATTGGAAGTCCATTTCTTACTATGAGGTGACCCATCCCGTGTCTACTTTGTCTTTCATTAATGTGGAGCTCTCCACCGACCGCGTTTGCACCTGAACATACACCAACTGCCGTTTAAGAATGAGAGGCCTCTGCCACCAACACTGAGTATCGGCAATGAGCAACATCGCCGCCTATTGGGATTCAGCAATGTCCTGACAAAGACAGCCAAACTGGGTGCTGGTGCTACCGGGGGCTCTTTTTCTTCCCTCTGATAAGCTGCTTGGTTCCTACTGTACAGTGGTATGCAAGCCCTGTTCTCACTTCCTCAGCGATGAGCAGCCCCCATCTGTGCTTTTCCATTGTGGTCCCCACTGAGCAATAGACATTCAACATTCACATGCTCTCCTGGGCACTGCGCTCTGGTCTGGGCTGCCACATTTGTTTGGGAAAGGCACTTTTGGATGATTGGTGGCGCTGTATGGGCTCCTCCATCTTGAATCATTGCTGATGACTATGTGGACTCCCCCTTGCAGAAATTGAGTGCCACTTAACGATGAAAGCATCATCCATGTCAGGCTCTTTAGCACACATGCACTATCTTGTTTAGTTTCCTCACAATTAGACTATTTGGAATGCAATGCTACAAGTTATACCTTTGGCTCTTATCTTTGCATTTTACTCTAGCTATTTTTCCGAGGTCATGTCCATTCAGCAGCTACAACAGCCATTGGCCTCACCTTCTATCATGAAACCCTCAGCCCTCGAGACGATTCTTGCAGAGCTTAAAGTTATTGGGAAATCTGTAACCTCAATGGAACAGCCACTGTCGCCATGGTTGTTAAAAGTCTCCATTCAGCTGTCACCTCCCTCTATTATTGGGCTTATGAGCATATTAATTCTTCTACAGATAAAGAGCCTGCGGGCCTTCGCTGTGTAATTGAGTTTAACCCCTCATGGGAATAATTGTGTTTCCAGGTGAGCATGATCATTAAGGAAGAGTGTATCTTCACATTGCTAACACCTTCAATATATCTTTGACTGGTGTTCTCACCATCTTTTAGGTTGCTCCCAACTGTCCTGATGAAGACCCGCCATTAAGGTTGTAATTGGCCTCTCGCTATCTTAGGTCGAAATGTCGACAACTCCATTCCTATAGCCTTTTCTGACTAAACTATCAACGGAGGGACTGTACTGATTCGAACTCTGTACCTGTACATTATGGATGGAATTTGATTTCATCAAAAAAGAAAGGGTGTCAGACAGGGTAAGATGCTACTTGTCTGTGGTTTCAATTTGCTATATTTATATTGTATTCTTTTTGATTTCTTTTCACTTATGCACGAGCACTTCTTTCAAGCACTTGCATTTCACACAATGGACCAATTACTTTATAGTAACAATGTATATATATGTATTTAATTTCAATACAATTTTGAATTAACCTCAATTGAATTTGTGTGCTTGTGTGTTGCAATGGTGGTATACTCTTCCCTTTATTTAGAAATATTGCATTTCCCTCTCCCTTGGATTGGGGTTGTATGACTATTGGTATAGAGTCAGGATAGGCTATTGTAATTGCTATATCTTCAGAGTACCACTTAGGAACACTCCTTTCTGTATAGCACTGTACCTAGGTGCTACGCCTACTGGTTTACCCCATTGTTATGTAATGGGTCACCTTCTAGGCTCAGCTGGCACATGCAGATAGGAGGATCACGGACCTGGAGGTGTGCAACAGATCAAACCCCAGACTGGCACTCAGAACCTTGGAACTTCCAACTCAGGATGACTGATTTAGAGGTTTGGAGTCATAGAGATAACATTCGCTTTTTCAGAGTGCCGGAGAAGGAAGATGGGAAAGATACCAAGAAATTTCTGACCCCCTGTTTGCCTACCCTATTGTAAACAATATTTTCTTCTCTGTTGGAATTTTAGTGAACTCGCAGGCTAATCCCCCGTTGAGATCTCCCAGTGGATACTCCTAGATCAATAATTGCATGACTTCTGCATCATGGACATGCACACACCTTGTTCCAACTTTTTTGACGCAGTGGTTTGCACCAGCAGAATGACCACAGGATCACAGTGACTGCCAACTACTCATCCAAAACTAATCTTATTAGGAGAAAGTGCCAAGCACTGAGACCGACAGTAAAACAGGAGGCCATACGACATGGCTGTCTAGACCAGACAATCATGCTCATCGCATTTAATGGCGTTACCTAATAGCACTCTGATCCAAAAGTGATGGAACTATTTCTGGACTCGATCCTGGAACAAGTGATGGACACCATAGCTACACCAGCATCTCTCTTATCAACTGTTTTGGGTCACCCCAAGTCTATTTATGAGCCACAGACCCAACATCAATTGCCAATGGCTGAGACTCTCGTTGCCTACTTCTCTCTGACCAGCACAAGCATTACACACATTTTCCAAAGACATGGACATGCCAAGATCTCCGTTGAAGCCAGATAGGGATGGCTCACACAACGACTATCGACCATGCATGAAATGCCATCACTTCATAAACATTTAGTCTCTTTGTTCATGACAGCTTAACTACCCCAAATAAAGTTCAATTCTTTACAAGATACAATATAAGTTGTGCTTCAGAGGCAGAGTACTCAGCTCACATTGACATCCACTCCCACTAGATAACAATAATAACTTGATATTGCATAAGACTTGTTTACTTCACTCATATTACAGCTTTCTGGCAATCCTGCCAACAATCTTACAGTGCTCTCTCTCAACGCCCAGGGTTTAAATAGCTATGCCACATGAGATAAAGTGCAAAAAACCCACTGCTCGACTATGGAATCATTACAACTCCAAAGTGCCTTGGTGGGAAGGTGCTCTCTACATCTAGCAGGCAACGCAACACAGGTAGGAGGGCAACCCCTATTCTTATCCATAACCGTTTAGCTTCCTGGGTCACACCATCTTGGTCCAACAAAAAAGGTGGATAAGTCTTAGCCAAACTGGCGATTCAATTAACGCACATCATTGTAGGCTGTGTTCATGCACCAAACGGCTCAAATGCTACTTTTCTCTGCCAACTTTGCAGGCTGTTATCAAATTTAGGCCATACAGAGTCCTGCTTAGTGAAATATAACTCAGGACTCAATCTTGTATTGCACAGGCTCACCGGGAACAAAAAATAGCAGGGACAGAATGGCTCTTTTGGACCTTCTATTGGATAACCCTCTATGTGACCTCTGTTGCCTATTGCCCCACAACTAGGGATTATACCTTTTACTCCCATCCTCATGCAATGGAATCGAGAATGTACTTTTTTCTCTTTTCAGGATCGAGGACTACCAATCTTCAAACTTGCAATATAATCGCTAATGGCACATCTGATCATTCACTTATCCTGCTGACCTTTCATTTAACAATCATTCGTCCATCCAGAAGGAATTGGAAAATGCCGGTATGGAAATTTAAGACCCTGAATGATAAACAAACACAAAAAACTATTTACATGAATGAATACCTGGATCATAACAAGAGCTCGGTCGACTCCCCACAAATGCTCTGGGCTGCATGCAAGGCATACATGCTGGGCCAACTAACGAGGCAAACTGCTGTGCAGCGGAAAAATCTCTGAGTTCAGGCAACAACAGGAGCGAAGGATCCAAACCCTGTTAGAGCGATATCGCCGAAGGCCTTCTCAAGCTAACTTCCAACTCCTTACACAAGTCAAGACGGATTTGAACACACTGTATACTTCTCTGCCGGAAAAGGCACTCGTAAGGCATAAACAGCGAGAAGTCAGCGAGATGGCAGGCCAAATGTTGGCGCAAAAGCTTAAACAAGCAGATTCCCAATGTTCCATACCAGCACTTAGGACAACCAGTGGCCTGCACAAATCACAAACAAATTCATGGCCTTCTACAAAAAATTATATGCTATGCAAATGGACAACTGTGACTAAAAACAAGGTTATTTTTTTCAAAAACTAAACTGTACCTCACATAACTGAAGAATCAGCTGATGTGCTGGACTAAGACATAACACAAGAAGAAATTGCTGATGCCTTCAAAGCCAAGTCAGTGGAAAAAGCCCCAGGAAATTGTCGTTTTCCCATTGAGTTTTACAAAAAAAATCTTGGATCCTAACTCTTTTGCTAGCGAAAGTTTACAGAACATGAGAGAAATAACTACCCTTCACTCTAAGTTCAACGAAGCAACCATTATCCTAATTTTTAAGCCTGGCAGAGACATGCACCTTTGTGGTAGTTACAGGCCTGTCTCTTCAATAAATACTGATATGAAGATATTAGGCAAGGTTCCAGCTACTAAGCTTAAAAGGATTATCCCCTTATTGGTCTACAGATCCCAAGTAGGAATTATTCCTCGGAGATCCTCCTCTAACCACATGCGGCTGCTTTCTTGCATCATATGGCAGGTCACCAGGGACAAGGAGAAGAAAATAGTGATTTCCTTTGATGGCGAAAAGACATTTGACTGGATTGAATGGCCTTACCTGTTCCACCTTCTCTAAAGGATGGGCTTTACAGGATGTCTTGTGCAACTTGCCAAACTGCTATCCTGTTTGCTGTCTCCTCTTGCCCTTTCTCTTCCCGTTGGCATTGGATCCATTATTGATCAAAATCCAAGCTTCTGCACATATCTCATGCATAGACACAGCAGCCGGAGTAATCAAATATGCTGATGTATGCAGATGACATTCTTGTGTTAATGTTGAGGATTGAGACATCCTTCCCTGCTTTGTTGGCATTGATTGGAAGATTTTGGTCATTTCTCAGATTACAAGATTTGGGATAAGTATGAAGCCCTACCATTGAACCAACAGACCTGCTGGCATGAACCCAATGCCAGTGGTTGATAGCACCATCAAATTCCTGGGAATACTGTAAGAAATTATCTTTTTATGGAAGCTCAAAAATGAACCTCCTGCTGAAGAAAATGGCTCTGGAATTCAAGAAATGGTCTCATCTCAGCTTATCTCTGTGGGGCCGTATACAAACAATGAAAATGGCGATGCATACCACTTCAATTATCTATTCAGCATGGTCCCCTCTGTTATCCCTAGATACCAAATCATGAAGCTGAGCAAAATGATCAAAGATTATGTATGAGACAGTCACAAACCCTGCCTAAAACTCACCAAGTTGAAGGCAGATATGGTGTATGGGGCCTCCATCTCCGAGACATGATGCTTTATTATAAAGCACACCAATTGGTGCATTTGGCCCACTTCTTTACGAAGGGCATGGATAGGTCTGATTAGGTTGAGATAGAGCGAGTTCTCATAGGGGGTCCACCTACCTGTTGTACAGGGCAATCACCTTGGATGCAGGCTGAATGAATCTATTGATAAAGACCACTGTACAAGTCTGGAAAATGACACACAAACATACTCATGTCCTTGCCTACTTACACAACCAGGCTCCCATACGAAACAACAAGAAGATAGAAACTGTGGCTCCATGATACAATGGGAAGCTTGTTCAGGCAAAGTTGTCCGTTCATTGGACAAGGTGATCCACATTGAAGCCCTGAAATCCTTTGCCTTTTTAAAGCAGGAATTCCAGCCAGACAATCGCCAACAATGGTGGTACCGCCAACTGTCGAACTATATATGTTGGTCATTTCACCCTCTCCCAAGTCCTCTTCCTTAGTCCGTGGTGTATGACTTTCTGAGACGCTGGAGTGTTTTCACAAATTTGATATCAGGTTTGTACAAGACTTTATTTTAAGAGGACCATTCCCGGCCTCTTTGAACTTACCTATTGGGGAGGTGAACCGATAGGTTAGGAAAATGTTACTCGGAGTACAATTGGATGGAACTACTTGCTACCCATGACAGGGAGTTGCGCGAAGCATGAATAAAGTTCAGATTTTTAGCACTGGCCTCCATACAAACTGAACAAGGCTCATTTACCCCAAATCTCTAACTCTTGGAGATGCAACAACCCAGGGGGTGACATATTGCATTTGGTGTACTCTTGTGTATCACTCCAAATGTTTTGAGTTAAAGTACTCCACACACTGAACACCACTAATCCACTGAATCTTCTGTTGTTCCAAGAACTGATCTTCCTGCATGATTCACTAGATGTCCAAGACATTCCTCGTCATATTAAGAGATGGGTTCACACAGCTCTATCAGTTTCCTCAGTGGCCATTTTGAGACGTTGGCAGCAATGGAATCCGCCCATGCACACAGACTGGATTAGCGATATGGCTGGAATGTCTGCGCAGGAACAAACTACACAGAATTCAGAACTAACTGGACATTTTTAAGGGAATATGGTCCTCTTTTTTCAACATCAACCACATTGGCGGGTATCCTCTAATCCTCCTTAACAGTTCCTCTTGTTGATGTCATTGAACCTTTTCCACCTTTCTCAAGCAAACTCTTCCTAGATACTCCCTTCAGAGAGACCATTGCATGGGCTACTGTGCTACCATCCTCTTCAGCATCCCCCCAACCCCTACGTACATTCCAGGTGCTACTGATTGATGTTTCTTGTATTCTGTTCTGGGTTCTTTCTTGATGACTTTGCAGATTAAAAGTTTGTGGATGTTTGAAACAATCTTTGTGTCTTATTAGTCACACTATGTTATTCTTTTTTTGTTTAACAATTCTTTATCGGCATTTTACATTAGCAACATGTATAAGACAAATATAGATATTATAGCAGTAGTGATGTGTGGTTTCCACTTGGAATTGTGCATTTTATTGGGCAACATAAACATTGGGATGGTGCCAGACTGATTCCGAGCACCCCCGCAGGTTATGTTGTCCTATAGACCAGCTAGCTCACAGTTCCACCATAAGCACCCCTAAACCCAGACAAGTAGCAAATGGTTTTTGCAACCACAGAACATGACAACCCTTACTCCCCCAGGAATCGTGATAACAAATACAGAATCTTTTGCTCAGTTACTCGTGCACTCTCTCAGAGAAATATATAAGGAATAAATGGAGGAGCATTTTCAGTATTTATTCAACCATTGTGATTGTTATATAGAATATATATGCTGCAATAATCAATAGACAGAAGCAGATAAAAGTAATTAGCAGTATAATGACAGTGAACAAAATAAATAGTTCCACCATCTTGCTAAAACAATGTATATATGCAAGCATATGAAACAATATATAGCGTACTCCTACTATGCGTACCCTAGCCTAGATGCCTAGGGTGTGTGTATGTGTTCTGCCAAGAATCCCCTATTGGATAATCCAACCCCCATTACCTGAAGGGAAAGTATGTAGGTCCCTGTCTTGGTCACAAGTTGGACATCCCTCCTTGCAGAGGAATCAGCAAGCAGCTTGACTGAGATTTCAGTGTGTAGTGACCTCGCAATGACAGCAAGTGCTCCTCTTCCTAAATCAGGAAATGCTTGTTTATTTATAATAAAAAGCATCCTTGCTCCTGGTCCGAGACCTTAGGTAGGGCGCCATTGTTTATGATCTATTGATAGCAGCGTCGCCTCATGGACGAATAACAAACTATCACATTTGCACAATGTATGTTCAGACCTTGTACAAGATGTTCAAGGTGTCACGATAGTATTCTTACGAAGTGGAATTTGTAAGCAAATGTAGTTTTGTGTAAATTAATCCTGCACTATCACCAACGAAAATGTGTCAAAAATCATTGTGTGAAGGTGAAGGCAATTTAGCAAAATGTGTGCATGTTAAAATGGCTGTGTTTCTCCCGGGCCTAACGGAGCCATGTGACAGTAGTAAAGACTACAAATGAACAGGCCTGTGGAGTATATAATATCTGCTATATATTACAAGTCTTACAGATGGGGGTATGCAATGCAGGGCATAACTAAATCTTGTACACACAGCATTGTTACAGCACAAATCACAAGTAAAACAGCATTATAGAATCTCTGAATAATCCCTGAATTGCTGACTAAATAGCATAATGTTAGTAAGTATCAAACCATATAGTAACTGAGATTAGCTTTGTCTGTAGGCTTCAGAGCATAAACATTCTCAGTGGAAAAGGAAAAGAAGCGTAACATAGAAAAACATGATACAAAACCGTTGGAACATTTGAGTAAAGACTCCATCTATGAGGAAACTGCTCATCAATGTTGTATCACAGGGGTACCCATCTGCCTCTGTTCCCACATGAGCAGCAAATCTCCCCAAATCATGAAATGCAAGGGAAGGAGAAAAGAGGGGAGTCGGCCTACATGGAAGTGGGCACTAGTCGTGGTTTTCTTAGCCTGTAGTATTCATAAAGAATACACCCCATGTCATGGCAAATTGTCCATTTGATCATTCAAGTGATAGAGCACTCGTTCATATGATGCTATTGTTTGCATTTTGTTGGAACATCAGGGCACAGGTTAGTTCTCCACAGTCGCAGTATGCAGAGCTTTACCTCTGCTAGTAGCGTTGTGAATCACTTGACTTTATGATGTGTGAGTTCAGGATAGTTGGTGGGGTCCTCTAGGAGTGCAGCTTGACTCAACAGGGGCCATATGTACCTAATACATTCCTTATTGACGTAGAAGCTAAAATATATGCGTCAAATCTTCTAATTGAGCTCGAAGAATGGGTCACCGCTAACAAGATTCTTCCAATTTTCCAAACAGGTTTCAGACCTGGAACAAGTACTATGTGTAACCTTTTAGCCCTCAATCTCCTCGTCGAAAAAACACAGCGAAAGTCCACCAAACTATACACGTGCTTTGTTGATCTGAAAGCAGTGTTCGACATGGTACCCAGAGAACTCCTGTGGCAAAAGATGGCAAAATGGGGCATCCCGCCTCGACTACTACGGGCCATAGTTAACCTGTACTCAGCGACTTGGGTCCAGATACAACTAGGAAACGGGGAAAGAACCACAGCGAGGATACCAACGCACATCGGTTTAAAACAAGGATGCGTGCTAGCACCCAGCCTTTTCAATATATTCACCACAGACCTAGATAAAAGGCTTACAGAAGTTCAAAGCGACCCTCCAAAGCTAGCTCACCGCCAAGTTAGAAGTTTGCAGTACGCAGATGATATTGTTCTATGTAGACATACTCCAATAGGCTTACAGCGCCTAATCACGAAGCTGTTGGAATACACAGAGGAGCTTGGTCTATCACTAAATTACAACAAAACCAAGGTCATCTGTTTTTCAGCAAATACCGGGCCCAATAGGAAAAAATACAAGTGGTACGCAGCAGGGAATAGAATAGAGCAAAGCGGCTCATACAAATACCTGGGAGTAGTGGTTGATTCAAGACTCATATTCAAAGAACATCTAATCAAAAGAAGAGCGAAGGCAAACAAATTACGCTTCGCACTAAATACTCTAAGGCAGAAACTAAAGTGTCCATCAAACTCCCATTTACTAAAAGTTATTGCGGCCAAGTTCCTTCTAACTCTTACTTACGGCTCAGAATTACTTAAGGGCCAAGACGCAAAGTTTCTGAATCTCCAACAATCAAGCCTCTTTAAATTAGTCTTTCGGATTCCGCAATTTATATCTCAAGCACAAGTGCGCTTGGAATTTGGGTTATCAAACCAAGTCCACGTAAGGCAAGCAAAGATAGTAAAATTGTGCTGGAAACTAAGAGCAGCCCAAGAATATTCCTTGCTTGGGCATTGCGGGACGGAACTGAAGAACCAGCCAAAAGGTAAGAAAGATTGGCCAACAGCACTGGAACACGCGCTAACCATGTTAAATCTGCATGAAGCCAGGAAAACAAACTACAGCTTCTCTGCGTTCTAAAAAATAGCTAACAAAGCTGCAAAACAAAAAGCCTGGCTAATGGATAAAGCTGTTCTAACAAAGAACAAACACGGCTGGATGGTTTTATCCTCACATGAGATCCGGACACCACAGCCGTACCTTGTCCAACACATAACTCCATCCGTTCAGCATTTTCTACTTTTGATTCGGCTGGGAGCCTTCTTCTCAAAAGATCTGGTCCCAACATGGAAACAAACATCTTTCCAAAAAATTGTGGGTTTGCCCTATGATCTGCACATCCATTCACAACAATTTTGTAACTGTATCATTGACTACAAACATTTTTTATTTTTTTATTTTTAGGGTGCTCCCATGGTGTCACAATACCCACCCACCAGGGTATGCTTACACTAGGACTGAAACAGCCTAGAACACTGTTAAACCAAAAACACACCGAAGCACACCAAATGGTCGTAATTATTATCAAAAGCACAAAATAACTCAATAAATGTGAAGAGTTTTTTTGAAAAAGTCTTTCTTCTTCCTCCCTTCCCAAACAGTATAGTTCAATTCGACATGGATCAATTTCTTTTATATAAAAGTCCACAATGAATCTTGAGTCAGGTCCTTTCATTTGTTTTATTTCAATTCTTAAACATGAAACACAGCAACAGCCGACATACGTTTCGCCCCCTCCGGGCTTTCTCAAGGCTCAGAAATACAGGTTGAATTCATTTCCATAATTTAAAGTGCAATGTATTTATTGACTCCCCTCAAAAATAATTCTTGCGTTGCTGCCGGTTACGAGGAGCAGAGAACATAGAGAGACGGAGAGAGGACTTATCAAGGTCCCGAGCACTGAGTTAAGCGACATTGTGAAGCGTATCCCTGAAAGGAGATGCAATTACTTCTAAAGAAGCAAACACTACTGCCAATCTGATTGACTTTACATCCTAAACATCTGTTCTGGAAGAATTATTTTTGAGGGGAGTCAATAAATACATTGCGCTTTAAATTATGGAAATGAATTCAACCTGTATTTCTGAGCCTTGAGAAAGCCCGGAGGGGCGAAACGTACGTCGGCTGTTGCTGTGTTTCATGTTTAAGAATTGAAATAAAACAAATGAAAGGACCTGACTCAAGATTCATTGTGGACTTTTATATAAAAGAAATTGATCCATGTCGAATTGAACTATACTGTTTGGGAAGGGAGGAAGAAGAAAGACTTTTTCAAGAAAACTCTTCACATTTATTGAGTTATTTTGTGCTTTTTGATAATAATTACGACCATTTGGTGTGCTTCGGTGTGTTTTTGGTTTAACATGGAAACAAACATGGTCGACCACCCAGTGCAGACTTTGCGAACAGGCGGAAGAGACACTCATACACCTTTTGTGCATTTGCCCAGCTGTGAACAATTTGAGACGGCATTTTCTACTCCATGCTTTCCATTCTCTTCAAGTTAGATCATGCCGACCAGCCGTAATGGCATTATTAAACAGCCAGACTTTGAGATTTCATGTAGGGCAGCTAAGGTTTTGCAACAAGTCGGCACACTATTACAAAAAACAAACAAAGAATGCCTATTTTAGTGTGTATTATCATGTGGCCGCCACATCATACTCGTAAATTTTCCATAATTTTTATCTTGGTAGTCGCTATAAAGGGCTCAGCGTAGAAGTACAGCTTTTATTTGGCTTTAATAAGCACGCAGTGCATTTTTCTCAATGTTTAAACTCCATTAGTGATAAGTTGACTCTAGACAGTTCCATGTTTACAGCGATAAGCATATTTGTATTTTTGCACAAGAATTCTAATTATGAAATAGAGGATGACTAGCACCCAGCTCCAATTAGTACATAGCCTATATTTCTCTTGTTTACAGTGATACGCATATTTGCATTTTTGCACATGATTTCGAACTATGAAATTGGGGATGACTAGCACCCAGCACCAATTAGTAAATAGCTTATATTTCTCTTGGATTTTAGATGTCTTTTTGATATTGAAAATGTAAATAGGAATGCTTGTCAAATTGATGATTTTAAGATAAAATTGTAATGGTTTTAACTAACTGTACACAATAAAAATTGCTTCTGCATTCCTTATTGTATCCCATACTATAGTCCAATATTGTGTAATGGAGCGACAATATGCCAAAGGATGTGGACTATATCACTACTGGGGCTTCTGCATCTCCAGCATGACTCTTCCTGTAGTGTCCTCGCCACAGCAAACGTCTTGGGCGATCAGTGCCAACTAAGTAGTATAATAGCTCATTTTAAGACATGCCTCTCGGTGAGCTTTATCATAATTCAGCATAAGTTCTGACCACTCTTCCTCGTCCTACTCTATACTGATGTGGGTGGACTACCAGCACCACAGTGCAGCCAATGTGGGTATTCAGTAGAGAAATCAGTCAGTGTCTTATAAATGTCTGACCTCTCACCCATGAATGTTCCCCATTTGCGGATATTACAGATATATTGTAGTAGTATGGAGTCTGTCAAAGTAGGGAAGAGTAGCACTAACGTTCTACTCAAATAGTGCCCAGTCTTTCAAAGTCTCAGAACATGTGTCAGAGGAAGTTATGGGTCTCTGGCAGCTCTGCAAAAGTTTTCTACCTATCGCATGCAAGGGTGTGAACAATTTATCTGACCCCTCTGGATGCGAAGCCCCTCCAGTACAGCTCATCTCCGGCTATGAGAAAGTTACTGTTACCCCAAATTGGTGCACCCTTGTGAACAGTACTATTTTCAATCAGTACAGTGTGATCTTTGTGCCAGGCATGTAGTGTTGCTTGTTTGATGGGTTTAGATGGGTAAACAACCGTCACCCCGCATCCGTAACCCCGCATGCTGTTACAACGCGGTCGTAACAACGACCGCGTTGTGACTCCGCATACCATTACCCCGCAAGTCGTTACAACGACTTGCGAAGGGGGGAGAAGGTGTTGGATTTAAAATCCAACACCTTCCCTACAGTCCGCACAGACTGGAGTTGGAATAGGTAATTTTACTATTCCAACATCCAGCACCCCCCCCTCCGCAAGCCGTTGTTACAACTTGCGGGGTAATGGTATGCGTTGTTACAACGCGGTCGTTGTAACGACCGCGTTGTAACAACATGCAGGGTAATGGAATGCGGGAAAAAGAGGCATATTCGTTTAGATGTGATCTTCTGTTGTTTATCCGCCAAGTATAGCGAGTTCAGTCTATCCACTCCCCCCAGAGGGTAAACATCCATTTGTACGCGGTCATTACACCGCGTACCATTACTACGCAAGCGTTACAACGCATGCGCGGTAACAACGCGTAGCCATTTCTACGCATGTTATTACATCGCATGCGCTGTAACAACGCAAGCGTGGTAATGCGAACCACATCGTTGTGAGGAAACTGAGGCGTTTCCTCACAACGACGTGCAACGATCACTGCCCCTCTGATTACGCAGGAAGGAGAACAGAGGACACGAGGAGAGAGAGGTAAGAGGGGCTGATTTAAAGGGTTTAGGGTAGGGGGAGGGTCGTAAAGGGGGAAGTCTTTTAGGATTAAGGGTAGCGTTGTGTTTGAGGAGTAGTGTTTTTTGGTTTAGTGTAGTGTCGGGGGTCGTGCAGGGAAGTGTTTTGTTGTAGGGACAGGACTGGGGGTCGGGGGAGGGTTGTGCAGGAGGTGGTGTTTTAGGGTTTAGTGTAGTGTTGTGGTGTTTGTGTAGTGTAGGGTAGTGTTTTAGGGTTTAGGGTAGTGTCGGGGGGGTCGTGCAGGGTAGTGTTTTAGTGTAGGGACAGGACTGGGGCAAAGGGTAGGGTAGTGCTGGGGGTAGTGGTTGAGGGTTTAGAGTAGTGTTTTGAAGTTTTTGTTGTGTAGGGTAGTGTATTTGCATTTAGTATTTAGCGTAGTGTTGGGGTGTTTAAAAATAGAAAAAATGAGATGTTAAACTGCAGTGTATTTCAATCCGATGTAATGGCACTTTTAAAGCATTTGCAAAGAAATGCGAACTAATGGTATCCGCAATTATAAATTGCGTAGTAACGGTACATGCAAACTAAAAACAACGTTGTAAAAGTATACGTTGTTTTGGTTCGCGTTGTATCGACATACATTCCCCCAGAGGGACCTCTCTTTATCAACCTAATGTGGTGTATCCATGGCATTGTTTAAGATGTACCTTACTTGTGACAGTTGGAATGGTAGCCAGCACTGTTCCATGTGTGGTAATCGCATGTCCCCGTGATCATTATCTACATGTAATTTACTCTGTTTAAGGTGTGGTTACCTCCCCGCCGAGATAAATGTTTTCATAAATGTGGTGACTTCTTGAACACACTTATGGGTATGCATAAGGCAAGCAGCATGAAGATGTAGTTCAAACGTGGCATCACATCTATTCTAAAGACCTATATCCTACCCCACTTAGACAGGCCAAGAGTAGACCAACGTGAAAAGGGTTTTTTCAGTTTGGAGATCAGTGGATCTCTATAATTCTCCACCATAATTGTCAACCAAACTATGGTTCTTATTGAATCTTGTAGGTCTCTTTGAGGCCCGTAAAGTTGCATTTGTTATACTATATGTAAGCTTTAATTAACCACGGTTTTGGTATCCTTTGTCTGTATTCTTCACTACAGGACATGGTAAAAATAAATATTTTAAAGAAAATGGATGGCGTCATCAATGACATCATTGGTGACATCACATATCATCTTACCATTGACCTTATCAATGAGATAATTGTATGTGACATATACAAGGTAGCCCTTCATCAACAAAAGAAAATCTTGCTGCAAAACAAAATATCTCAAAGCATATTAGTGTAAAATCGACAAGGCTCTGTACTTAATGGGTATGACACTAGCAATCCTTTTGCTCATTTGAATTGACTAAGAATGCAAAAAAAGGTGTGCCAAAGGCAGGCCCTTCAGCACTTGTCCGCACATGGACTGTGCACAGCACCAAGGACCCTGGTCCTCCTGCCGCTACCATGCTGTGATCCTCCATGCCCTCAGCTCTGGCTGCTGCTCTGCACGCTGCTGCCTCGTGACACCACCAAAGGAGTATTCTCATGTGCTTCCTGCAGGTTTTCATGCCTCTACCCACACTCACCACACCAACAGCATCCAACACCCCACTCTTTCACACTCACACAGTCCTGCAACCACTCACACAACACTCCACACTCGAGTGCATGCCCCTTAACATCTGCTTACTCACCAAGTACAGCAGAGACATCTGGGACCTGCTCCACATCAGTGCTTCAGACCTACTTCATCACACGGAAACCTGGCTGAACCCTGCATCAGCACCTGACATCGCCACAGCCAGCCCCCCCCGCTACAGGATTGCCAGGCAAGACAGACTTCACAAGCTCGGAGATGGAATCCCCATCATCTACAAGAACACCATCAACTCCACCACAGACATGCCATTCCCCAACATGGAACACCTGTCGTTCAAGCTCTATGTCACAGCCAACTTAACCTGAAGCAGCACTGTCATCTACAGACCACCGGTACCTTGCATCAACTTCACACACTCCATCACAGACTTTGTTGCACCATTGGTCCTCAATGCTAACATTTGCATCTTACTCGAAGACCTGAACTTCTACCTGAAAGATGACTCTGACCCCCAACTCAAGAGCACTGATTGTTATCCATGTCGCTGGACACTTCCTGGACCCTATTTTCACCAACTTCAACAACATCTGAGCTGACTGGCCCACACTAATCCCCAGGAAAGACCATTCCCTCGTCAAGTAGAGCATCCCGGTACAAAGTACACACACCATCGCCAAATCAGTCTGCAGAAGCTGTAACAGTATCACTGACAAGGATTGGAACACCGCTCTCAACACCCACCCACCCAAACACGGCAACAGCCCCCCCAAATCCATTAAGAGTTTCATCAATTGGATCACCCCACTCACCGACTCCCTGCCCCCCTCAAACACAGCAAAGCAACAAGATCTAGACCCCAGGCCAGTTGGCACACTGAGAAACTCAGACTGATGAAGCGCCACTGCAAACAGCTGTCACGCAAATTAATAATGAGCTGGACAATGCTGACAGGGGCATGTTCAAATCCACTCTAACACTCTACCATCAAGTGATGCGGACCACCAAATGCGCCACTCTTGCAGAACACACTGATACCAGCACCAACAGAAGCAAAGAAATCTTTACTATTGTGAAAGATTTCACCACACCATCAGCTGCCTCCAACACGATCACCACCTTGCAGGACCTCTGCACCAATCTCTCTCAATTTTCCAGCAACAAAATCACCACCATTTACAGCAACTTCAGCCAGTACCAGATCCAACAGACCATGCCAAACACCTTCTGATCTTATCCAAAGAACCAAAGCTAGCTATATGGCCCGTCAGCACCCCAGAGAAAATAGCTGCCAGCTTGAAGTCCATCCATTCGGTGACCCGAGTAGACCCTTAGTCTCACCACGCCTACTCCAGAGGACTGCAACCCTTCAGAATCATGCTCGCACCCATTCTGAATGCCTCCACCTCTTCCTTGACCTTCACAGATGCTTGGAAACACACAACTGTCTCCCATTGCTGAAGAAATCCTCTGCGGAGCCTTCAAGGCTCACCAGTTACAGACAGATCTTCCTGCTACCATTCCCAGGCCAAGGTATAGGAGAACATAATTGGCAGCTACCTCACTGAATACCTCAATGACCTCCAACTCCTAGACACCACTCAGTCAGGTTTCAGAGCCAGGCAAAGCACTGAAACTGCCCTCATCACCGCCACAGATGAAATCCGCATGACTCTGGACAGAGGAGGCACGGCAGCCCTCATCCTTCTGGACCTCTCTGCAGCATTTGATTCAGTCTCCCACCCTACCCTAATTCAACACCTACACAGCATCGGAATCCAAGGAGACACACTCCAATGGAACGGATCCCTTCTGACTGGAAGGCCCGAGTTAGTCAGCCTGGTCTCATTTGCAGAGTTCCGCAAGTATCCTCCCTGGGCCCCACCCTCTTAAACGCATGTATGATACCTCTACCGTGCACCATCTGCTCTCACGACACCAACATACTCTCATACACCGACATAACGCAACTCGGTCTCTCCCTCACTGAGAAGGCTCCCAGTACCTGGATCAACTTAAGTACCCCTTCGCTATGTGGATCATTCCACAGTACTTTTTGTGGAGAGGGAGAGACATTAAAATCTCTGCATCATCTCTAGCATTAGTGTTTATATTACACTTTTTCCTTCTGAGTGTTTCCTCGAGTAGTACAAGTTGTTCCTCAGACTCTAGATGTCAGTTGGGACTGAGGTAGACATTGATTATATCAATTATTAGCATTTGCTTGTCTTCAGGCTCTTTGATCAACCTTATATGGAGAAGCCAAGGAGAGATCCTTAGCGATGTCACAGTACTTGCTTTCTGGTCTAGCTTTGGTGAGATTCATGTTGAGCGGCCCCCTTTTGCTCTCCCTCTAGTGGATCTAATTGCTTCTAATGTAAATTCAAGGTATTCCACAGGTGTGGACTCAGTTATTTTACTTTCCCCTGCTCATGCCTCCTTAAAACAACATATCTTGTGTAGATTGACAAAAGATAATCAGTCATTGTCAGTTTCGGCCCGTAGATCAGCAGTGTTCTAAGAAGCACAGCACTGCCATCTTCCTGGTTTGATATGCGTTTATACACCACACAGGCTCAGGCAACTGGGCATAATCTCCGTTAAAAGCGCGGGGTGGGAGCTGCTTGATTATTAACTACAGTAACAGGTGCAACGTTTATTGCGACAGACCGCCAGGACCAATTATTGTCTTCAGCGTATATGGTAGGGCCAGATTCGAGGTTGCTTGGTTTGTGTATTACTATGTCCCTGTTACTTTCCACCTTGGTGACAAGCATGTTTTTTGCCTCCATGCTAATATAGCTGGCCAATTGGAATGCTCCTTCTGGTCTCCTAAGAGTGATCGTAGCTCTCTCTCTATTGCTTACTAGTGATCTCATGTCTGTTAATGGGACCCTTTTGCCAAGAAAGCAATAGACCCTTCTTAGACAGTCAACTCTGATTGACATGCAATTGATCTACATTATGAAGGATCAGTTTTGGAATGACCTGCGTATAAAATTCCACCATTCTACTGACCTTGCTATGATCTGAGTCAGGTTCATGATTGCAACGTGTGCTTGGATTGCCCAGTTTTATGTCAAGTGAGGTTATCAGTAATGTATGAAGTAGTTTCAGTAACCAAGACTGATTCAAGGGCACCGGGTTTAATGGGTCTGGGAATAGGTCTGCAAAAGTAAATACAGTTGGCACCTCATCGTAACGGGCAGATTAAATCTCAGATTGGTATGGTCTTATTGTAACACCCGGATACTCTTGATGGAACTCGGGCCTGATTGGACTGAGAGGGCTTCTGGGTCCCGGAATAGTAGATGCTCCTGGTGGCATAGCCTGTCTACCATGTACTGGCGCTTCGTCATTCCTTGGCTTGATCGGGCTTGGCACTGGGTTTTCTTCATATACATAATGTCACTTTAAATGTTTTTTCAGCGATAGAGAGAAGAGAAGGTTACACAACGGAAGAGAGTGAGTATTTATAATGGGTAGTGTGTAATGTGCTCCTAAATTGCCATCTAGGGGTTCTGGTCACATTCTAAACCACAAGTACAAAGGCATGGTGTTTTTGTTTTGTCACCCGAACCCCAAGATCGCGAAATACAGCCTTAATACGCCTTTTTACCTCTTTATGCATTTTTTTATAATCAAAATTGTATTGATTATTATAACACAAGTAAAGTACTTAACACAGTTCACAGCACTCAGTACAAAGCATAGCATCTGCACCACAGAGACATTAAAGCTTAAAACATCAGACCAAAATGTGACCATCACCACTCAGGTTGTAATACACCTGCCACCCCCCAGGTCTTCTCATGTGTGCGAGGGCAACTGCGGGACTAATAACTAGGCTCTTCTGCCTTGGCACACCAGTCCATCATAGAGCACCATTCGCCGATGGTAGGCGGCGATGGGGTCGTCCAGCGGCTCGCGATCTTCTGTTTGGCCATCACAACTCCAATGTCAATAAGAGCGTGCTCCCCCCCACCCCCCGAGGTCCCCTCGCACCCTCCAGGATGCCCAGCAAAGCAATTCTGGTGCAACAATCAATAGGTCTCTCCAGAATATTGGACAGGGTCGTGAAAATCTAAGACCAGTACTTTGCAATGCCCGGGCAGGTCCATTTCATGTGATAAAAATTGCTCTCACCACTATTCATCCAGGGCATGCGGGAGTGGGGAATATGACCATCTTCCACAGGGGTCATGGGGTAAAGTAGGTAGCGTGGAGACATTTCAGCTGGATCCGGCATAGGCGGGAGGGAATGACCAGCTCACGCAGGGCGAACCTGCCATCCCTCCAGTCAGCATCATCAAGCTCGCCAACCTATCTCTCCCACTTAGTTCAAAGAGCCCCAAAACCTTCAGGAGACTGCATGACCAGGGACCGATATATCTGCAAAATGCCACAATGGCCTAGCTGCCCGTGTATAACACAGACCTTGAGGGGGCTATACTCTGACAGATACTGCATCTACGATTGGTACACTGCCAGTGCATTATCTGTAGAAGTGGGTTCTATGGAGAGTGAATTCCTCTCGGAAGGTCTGAAAGGTCTTTGTGAGAAGTTGGCCTGGTATATGCTGTCCACTAATTAAAGTGGGCACCTTGCACCAGTCAAAACAACCCTTATTGATGATTAGGTTTAAGACAACCTTTATAGAAAGCTATCCTAGTGGTAGCTGTGGAGAGCAGCCTTCAGGCTAAGTCTCGAAGGAATGTAAAGCAGCTTGTTTCACCAGATCAGAACCTCCTGAATGACCAAATGAAAGGAGAACCACACGAGATATATAAAATATATGTATTTATTACTAAACACTCTCTACTAACCTCTTTATGAGATTAGAGCACAAGATACACAATATTAAATCAATAGAACGACAGTAAATAGCACAATACACAGCGGGCTCCAGGGGGAGACCGAACCATATACTAAGAAAGTGGTGTAACAACCACGACTTCAATAGACACAGTGCCTAGAGCACGTAGAATCGCTGGGACCCCAAGGAACCACCCACAGGAGTGACACAGGGAGCCCACGGAGGACGGGTGCAGTGTGGGAACACAGACGCGAGCTCCGTACAACTCTATGGGAAAGTCGCGGTTGGATAATTACAGTTTAAGGACACTTCGGAGAGGACTTCAAGCAAACCCTTTGGAACATAGGAGGTTCTAAGGCCAGCACCCTTGTGAGTACCGAGGTACCCGTGTTACCTATCCCAGAGGAGCCGGGTGCATAGGGGTCAAGTGGTGTCGGAAACGCTCGTTTATTTCAATGGCGTGATGCGAAGAAGTCCTGCTGCAGGGAAGATGAAAAGTGTCCAGTGGAATCCAAGCCTGGATCCGAGGTGAGAAGAACCTGAAAGCAGAGGGGACAGAGTCTGGGTCACTTCAGGTGACCAGGGGCTTAGTGGACGAATGCCCACCGATGTCGGGTGCTTCAGGTGAGAAGTTTGGATGCTTGACTCTGCAACCACGGGGACCAGGAGACGTCGACGACAACCAAAGTCTGGAGGTGAGCTGTCCCACGAAGGATGTCGAGTGCTGGGGGGATCAGTGTCCGGATTGAACACCAACAAGCCTTGGCAACTGCAACCCACGCGGGCAGAGGAAACAAGTCACGGTGAGGACCAGCAAGGTCCTGGGGACTCTCCAAGCTATGGAGGGTCAGGGCACGTCTGGAGCAACCAGGAAAGCCCAAGGAAAGTCAAAGTTACCTTCACAGGGACCCACAGGCCAACGGACCAGGGATCGCGAAAGGACCTCGAGCTTAATCATGAAATACCAGCCCACGGAACACTCGTGGAGTGTAGGCCGGAAATCTTCAGTGGAAATACGGCTCGGGGTCTGGACTACACATAGTCCAAAGCCCAGCCTCAGGGATTGCCACAAAGCATATGCTGCTGCAAAAGTACACAGTGCACAGGGGTTCGGGTTGCACGGTCCCCACGAGGGATGCTGGTCTCAGGATTGCTGAGAGGTCGGATCAACCTCAGGGACGCTCGGGAACCCACCTCCTGTGTTGCAGAAATCTTCAGAGTCCTCAGGAGCTCGGGAGATGCAAACCGGTCAGATGCGTTAAGGTGCCTGCCTTGCAGGGGAGTAACTCCTTTACTCCATGGGAGATTCTTCTGTCGTCCAGCGAAGTGTAGACCGTCGAAGTACTTGGTTTCTTCTTGCAGAGTTTAGTCCAGGTAAAATCTAAAGTCCTGTAGTCAGGTTTCCTACTTTATACCCAAGGAAGGGGTTGGACTAACTCTGGGGACCCACCTAGGGGAGGGTCAGGACAGAGGGGTGGCTACACCCATGTCCTTTGTCCAGTTTTGCACCAGAGCAGGAGCCAATGGCTCCTGCAACCGGTTTGAGCTGGACTATGCACAGGGACACCAAATGTGCCCCCAGTGCAGACTTTCTGGCACTCTAAGAGTGCACCCACCCAGCCCCAATACACTAAACCCTGTCTGGGAGGTGGTCACACCTCCCTGTGACAGGAAACCTATTGTCAGGCCTTCCTCTGCTCGAGCTTGGCTCAGCAGCAGGAGGGCAGACTCGTGTCTGTGGCTGGCAGCGTCCATTTTGTGCTGCCCAGGTCGAGAAAGCTGGTACCGGGTAGACCGGTGCCCCATAGTAGTGGTTCTACAAGGGAGGAATCATACCTCCCACACCAGTTACTGGTGTGGGAGGTATGATTCCAAGGTGTTTGACACCAAACACGACATGTTTCTAAGCAGCCGTTTTAAAGTTAGCATTTACCACAAGGTTATAATGCACTTAAGTATATATGGTTGGCTGCATCACAGACAACCCGGAGAATAGATTCCGAAGGCTGCAGAGGGGCTCTGCTCATGCAGGGGCACCCTCTCACACAAAACCCAGCACCCTGCCTTCAGGATTCATAAGGCCTGCCATAGGGGTGACTGATAGGTTTTTATGTGCAGTGATGTAGAATAGATATAGTGAACCTATATCTAAGTAAGGGGTGCATGCACCACCTTACACAGGCTGCAGTAGCAGACCTGTGGTGTCATTTTGAATGGTCTTTCAGGGGTGGCATAATACATGCTGCAGCCCCTGGGAGGCCTCTGGGGTACCTATGCCCTGGGTACATGGTGTACCATATACTAGGGACTTATAAGGGTACCCCAGTATCCAATCTGGAGTGTACCTAAAGTACATGCAATCAATTTAGAGGAGAAAGCAGCTAGGCTGGGGTCCTGGACAGCAGGCTCCCAGCCAGTCTAAGTCGAAAACAGTGATACATCAGCAAAAAGTGGGGGTAACTATAAGAAGCAGATCCTACTCTCCTACAGTCTTCATGTGTGAACCTTCCCAAATGTACCCAAGAAGGGGCATGCCTATTCAGTCTCGGTGCTCAAACCTGTTCAAGCTGGCCCAGCTATTGGTGAGTAGTCTGTGTCAATCGGCGGTCCCAACCAATTCGTCTGAGGGCACGCCGCCAACACAGGAGTGTAACCCTCATAGGCCCAGGTAAGAGGCTCCAGATTGGGCCGCGGTACAACTAATGCTGGATACACTGTTGCCCCACGAGGGATACTTCCAGGCAAAACTCTGGGTCCTCAGATCCCCAGAAAATCCAGTCATTAATGGTTTGGAGCTGCGGAGCCCAGAAGTTCAACTGAATGTCTGCCATTCCCATTCTGCAGTCGTAGGTCGATTGGACACAGTTGCAGAAAGCTAAGTTTGGGGGTTGTTTAAACACAAGAAGGATCGTATTGCCCCGAGTATGCCGGTAAACCAGGATTGGGGAACAAAGAGAGGGAAATTCTGCAATGTGTAGAGAAGTTGCGGGAGTGCAATCATTTGAAAGAATGCAAAATGGCCCAGGACATTAAGTGGAAGAGCATCCCATTTGGTCAGGTCCCAGCACATCCGGAGCAACAGCGGCGACAGGTTGAGGCTCCAGGTCAACTCAGGTTTCAAGGCACTGATAACTTCCAGTTAAGGAAAATTTAATCTGCGGATAGGGAGGCAATCATGCCAGGTAACTACCTCTCTGCCGCCCCGGCCAGGGACAAGGAGTGATTTGGCCCAGTTAGCTGCCAAGCTGGATGTGTCACCATAGATGTGGAGCATCTGGAAGAGACAGGACCCAGTGACATGCTGTTGGCAGAGAAAAAGCAACACATCTGCATATAAGGTAATACTGCCACTGGAAACCGCAAAGTTAGGCATCACACCGAATCCAGTCCACCAAACGCTCAAAAGCCAAGGCGAAGAGCAATGGTGAGAGGGGGTAGCCCTGCCTGGTGCCTGTCTCAATTGGGAAGGGGAAGGACCAGACGCCATTGACCCTGACCTGTGCCCGGGGATGAGCGTAGAGCTCCCGGACAAATGACCGAAAGCAGAGCCCTAAACCCAGGCGGGAAAGGACCTGAAAGAGAAATCCGCAGTCCAGGTAGTCAAACGCCTTCTCAAAGTCCAGCAGCATAAGAGTGGCAGGGTCTCCGAAGCGGTGTCTGTGTTCCAAAGCAATGTGCACCCGGCGAATACAATGCCCTGTGAGCCCAAAGCTGCATTGATCTGGGTGGACCAGGGAGGGCAGCAGCGACAAAAGGCAGTTGGAAGGACATACCACCGGGGGTCTCCCTGGTTTATGGAGCACCCCAATTGTGGCCAGGTCGAGCTGCATAGGGAAGTGGCCTCTATCCACGGCCTCCCAGTAAAAATTGAGGAGGTGTGAAGAGAGCCTAGAGAGAAACTTCTTATAATATTCGATGGGGCCCTTTATGCATTTTTATATTACTTGTTTCTTTTTGGGCAGTTAGCTTGAAGAAGATTTTTTTATAAACACGGAAATGTTTACTGAAAACAGTAAGTGAAATACTGGCCTATACAGGTTGCTTGTCTTTTGAAAAAAGAGCAAAGAGTTAAAAAAATACAATTTTCTTTCCTAAAAAAAACTTTCTGTGAAAAGGAGTGCTTGTTGAAGCTTTTCTTTGCAAGAGGTAGCTTAACAATCTGCGTTAAAATTGTTCAAGTTTTGATCATCTTTCATGAATAGAATATTGTTTAAACAATGGAAAAACATCCATGCACATATACATGTAAGTATACTAGCGTCATTACAATTAAAACATTTTCTTACACTCTAATCCATGTACCCCCAATTTCCAAAAGTGGGAAGTGCATATTCTGACTTACACGTTATTCATTTACTATGTGCATATTTTCCTTTTTTGATGCTGAAGTGAGTGAATGACATCTGAAAAGATACATTATTGGTTTCTTAAATGCAGTTTTTCTTACCATCTCTTAGCATATATCACATGGTTGTACAATTTGTTCCCGGAGCTTAATTTCTGTGCCAGTGTACAAAGCTCTGCTCAGAAGCCCGAAGTAGTGCTATTAAATGTCAGCGTGCCAAATACGAAGGTGGTGTAGTCTCAAATTCACCTCCCGGCAGCGGCGGCTGGCACGGATCGAGGGTGGCGGGGCGGGGGGGGGCCAGATGGGGGAAAGAAAAAGTTAATTCTACTTACCTCTTCGCCGCTTCTCTCCTCCTCGCCGCTTCTCTCCTCCTCATCCCTCCCTCGTCGGACCTGGAAGAACCCAGGCTTCCAGGCTCCCCTGAGCCAATCACAACGCTGCACTGCATCGTTGTGATTGATCTGAGCGCCGTGGTTCGCCGCTCAGACAGGGTCTGGGGGCCTGAGCATGTTCTCCACTCAAGCTTTAATGCAACCTGGGTGGAGAACATGCAAAGTGCACATGAATGTTTGGCTGGCCCAAGATGGTCGGCCAAAAATTAATGCGCACTTCAGTGTGCCCACTACTCCTCCCCTGCTTTGAGAGCAGAGCAGCCCCGCCCGGCCAAGCTGCCGCACTGCGGCAGCAGGAAAAAATAAAATGACAATAACATTGTTATTTTTTATTTATTTTTAACTTTATTTACTCTGCTTAAAAGCAGTGGGGCGACGCTCCCCCGCCTTAGCGGAGGAGCCGCAACTGCCTCATTGTTCTTTAATCCACTACCAGACCCTCCCTTTGTGACTAATTTTCCGTCTTTCTCTTACTTCTTCTTTACAATTTGTGTGTTTTTCCCCTATTGCTCTTGGTAAATGTCTAATGCTGAAAACTAAGTGCTGGTCCTCAAAAATGAGTGCATGTAGGCCCTACCGGCAATCACCGGCCCGAATTAAGCACTGATTTTTTCACATTTTAGCTGTAACTTACACTTTCGTTAAAATTATTCCTTTTGTTACGTTTGAGTACAGAAAGGAACACTGAAGAAGAAATGCATTTTATATAACTTAGTCATAAACGGCTGGCTACTATCAAAGTCATTTCACACCACAGGCAGCGTTCTTTTTCTCGATCGTTGCAAAAATTGAGTCAAAGTAATTTCTCTTTCATTTTAATCTAATTACCTATAAAGCTTGGACAATTGAAAAGTACATACTCAACTCTATGGCACAGTCCTTCTAGACGAACGTAAGCATATTCTTTGGTTGTGGCATTAAACACCATTCTGCACATATCTTCTATATCTCGGGGTAGCCTTTCTGCCCCCATGTTCATCGACATCCTTAAAACAATAATAAAGCGCTAAAATTTCAATGATGTAACAAAGTGCTACTCCAGGCTAAATTCCACAGCTGTGTTTCTTCAAAGTAAGGTTGTCTGAAGCTCCTTTTTGAATGGCGCGAGTTAATCCGTGCATTTTAGATAGTCTGGGAGGTCAACTCGGATTAAACATGGCATACTGAAAAGGGACCTGCCCCTCTGTTATTTTTATTACTTCTAGGGGCAATGAGAAGTTTTTTGTCAGTTCACTGGCCCGCAAGTGATATTTTAAATATTGTGGGGTCTTACCATGTACATCCTTATGCACAAGGGTTAATGTTTTAAAAAATAATTCTTGAGGAAAGTTCGAGTTTGTAGGATATGCAAGGATGATCAAATATCATATTTGTTATTATGTGCTCTTTTCGTTAAACTGACAACTCACCTCGAAAACAAAGTTTTCTAAAACTTTGTTTTTTTACACTTTCTTTTAGCGGTACAACCATGTATAGACTCTGCCCTCTTTTAATGTTCACCAATGAAGCAAAAGTTGAGTTTAAAATATGCTCCACTGGCTGATTTTAAGAAAGGGCAGATTGGGTGTTAATTTTCTTGAATCAGAAATACACCGGCACATTTCGCCTTAATTTCCTTGTTTCTCTTTCCTTTCAGAGGTTGGCGGAGGATGCAAATGCAGCTGAGAATATTTGTTAACGTATTCTAAGTTAGTGCCCATGATGGTGCCAGCTAAATGCTCGTTCCCATCCTTCTCCAAAAGGTGGCGAGGTCTCTGCAGCAATTTAAAATAGCAGTTGGAGGAGGAAATAGTCACATCAATATTAAGATAAAAGTCCGAGTCTTTGAGGGGCCGTACATTTCACAGTAATTTCTTTAGTATCAGAGTCGTCCATATCTACCCATGCAAGCTTTTATCTTCAACAAAAAATGATCCTAGTCACCGGCAGGACATCTCGAGGACTGCATCGCATCAATACCTGTCTTAAGTAAATTAGTCTGGTCAAGAGTGGCAAACACATTGGACAAGTCGAACAATAGCAAGAGTGCTGGATTGCAAACCACCAATATATGGCCTTTGTAATTTCCACAAGGCCAATGTCTCTACCTTTATTGGGACAGAAGCTCAATTACTTTTCTCCTAAGACTTCAGATTTCTCTAGGTGGTAGGCCAGTTGTAAAGTAGCTGCATTTTCCATACTCTGGAATTACAAGGGAATTCTTCAAATGGGTGAATGGTTTTTGGGGTCTAGAAGATCCACGGTTATTTGCAGTTTTTATTTCTACCGGTTTTCTACCTATTTAAAGGAAGTATTTATTATATGCCTATTAAATGGGACCAACTCTTCGCATCGCTCTCAGATGGCATAAAATGGAACGGAGTCTCAAGAATAAGTGGTTTGTTTAATGCTTTTAATACGTGTCCCTGTCTCTTCAAGGCTGTCACACAACGTTTCATGGCTTTTATACCTTGAAACTAAGATCTTTAATTGCTCGCTGCTTTAGTCACCTCAACCTTCCTATGAATGTAATTCTGAGCAGTTTTAAACCGATCTTTTGGTATAATTAGAACCACTTCACTATTTAGAGCAACAGACCTCATCAAAGCTTAGTGGAATTCTTATTTTTTTTACATTTAAAAGCAAAGCAATCGTTTCGACCCTTAAAAAAATCTATTTTTAAAATGTTATTTGCATTAATTCTTTAAATATAATTTTCGCCTCCGCTGGATATTTCTGCCATATTTCAGACCTCTCTCCTCAGCTGTGTCCGGCGATCAACCATGCATTATTAGCCTTATTGAGCCTCCTCAGCGAATCTTTTCACAGTAGAGTGAATCCTTCCACAAACATTCAGAAATGTCTTTGTTCAGATAATATGGATGTTAGAAAGTCCCCCTTTTTGGCCTGTTCACCCCCATTTTTTGGTGCTGAAAGGAACTGGTGGTAGCTGACTCTGACTGTGTCCTGGGCACTGCTAGTCAGGCCAAGGGACAGTGCTATGTTAAACACAAACACATACATTGAGGTACACTTATATTTGGCATGACCTACCCTATAAGTCCCTAGTATATAATAGGGCCAGGGGATGAAAACTACCTATAAATCCCTGGCATATATAGTAGGGCATGGCAGTTTAGAGGCCAGCAGCCTTCGTTGCACTTGCATGTGTGCACTGCTGAGAGCCTGAAGTCATTTTAAAAGCAGCCCTGAGTTGCAGCACTGCTTTTAAAAGTATAATTCACTGCAAAAGTGATAATCTGCCTTATTTTTTACATTGTGGGTACCACCAAGGTCTCTCCTAGGTGTTCCAGGAATAAGGGGGTGATGTAACTATAAGCACGGTCCCTATAAAAAGAGATTTTATAAACCCTGGTGAGTGAAAGCTGCCCATTTCATTTTTCCCCAGGGAGGAAATTCACTACAAATTCGACTTTAGTGCTGTGGTCACTGTGAACTAATAACCAAAATCTTCTTTTTTGCATATGAGGAACCACCCACGTCTCCTCTAGGGGTGGGCTGGGGGGCTGCAATTGTGAGCAGGGGCTTTATAAAAGAGGCTTTATAAACCCTGATGAGGAAGAAATTGCACATTTAACTTTTTTCCCCTTGAAAATAGTTGGCCTCATAGGCTAGCATGGCAATATGTTATGGACACATACCTATTGCTAGGAGAGTGTGGAAAATATCATACACAGACGGAAAAGAATGGTATTGATAAATCCAGCAACTTTGCATTGTTGGATTTATCATAACTTGTACAGAAAATAAGTTAAAAGACCTTCTTTCTGTAAGCCAAAATCCAGCCTCTAGCACTCTTCCCTGATTGGTCAGGACTGAGGGGATTAACCAGGCTGCCTTGATTAGGTGATAAGTGGCCAGGCCTGGCAGAGGCTATCTGATGGAGAGAGCTCTGTGGGGCACAGAAATGCCAGAACAGGGGGTTGGGCCATAAAGCATCAGCTTCTAAAGAAGAACAGGTCGAGCAAGCCTGTCAGCCAGGGCCACCTGCTCTCCCTGCCAGATGTGAGGCTTAAGGAAGGAATTCACAGATGTGAATGAGGAGAGGTTATGGAAATATGCCATACTCTGAGTTTGGTTTAGTTAGCTCTTGCTGCTCTGCTAAAATTTAAGTCATTCTGGATTTTGAGAGAATACTGCTTTCTGGGACAAGACTATGCCACACTTTGGAGGAAGTTGTCATGCTTTGGGGTGTTGCCCTGCACCTCATTGGACTGCTTGTCACCAGAGAACACTCGATAAATATGTGAGAGGTGCAGAGTCTCTCAGTTCTGCTGCTTGAAACTACAATAAGAAGGAAGATTGTCCTGCTAGAATCCTGATCTCACCCAAGGGATTTTCATTGTTTTGGTGTCATTTTACAGATACAAATATTTCCTATTTTAATAAGTCTGTGTGGGATATATATTGTGCATTGTGTCTTGCTAATTCACTTTATTGGTGTTTTTTAGAATGCTTTACATGCCTGAATCCTAAGTTCAGCCTTATTGCTCAGTGTCAGCTACCAAGGGTTGAGCAAGGGACTAATTTATAGAGACCCTATTTAGGACCCAGTCCTGTGCTGGTGGCGTTGTTGTTGGTGTTAGGTACCTACCTACCACTCGATATAACCCACCGTCCTCCAATGGACAAAAGGGTCACCTGAATAGCAAATCCCTCTCCAATATAATTTTTCACTGGTCCTATGACTATATCACTGAATCTTAAGTCATGAAGAAAGTGGGCAAATGAAAGAATGTCACCTTTCAAGAGCCAATCTGGTGAACAAGAAGGAAAATCCTGCAGGTTATTTAATAAACACTTTTTAAAATGTGTTTGCGAACTAATAGCCAATTGCCTTTCTAACTTGGAGCGATGCACAGATTGACCAATTCAGGTAGTTTAAGCTAGTTGTGTGTAGATAGTTTAATCAGACAGGCCCTGCAGCCAAGCCCACTAGCTTATTCTTTTCTGCAGGAAGTAGAAGGGCCGGCCACAGAGTTTTTCATGCCATACATGCATAGACACCCACACATCACACCACACACCCACACATACCCCATGCCCTTTTCACCTATTGAAAATCCCATGTATTTGATTCAAACTTAAATAAGTGACAATATTAAAAAATTAAGAATAAGTTTTCTAATATACAAAACAAGCAGTTTTCACTGACTGAATAAGCTGTGTTATTTGGATTGTTTTTAAAAAAGTGATATTTTTGTGGTAAAAGTGAGGGATAGCACACAAGCAGTGCATTTTATGTACTGATATATATAATGCTGAGGGCTGCTATTAGGACAGCAGAGAGACAAACTGCAGGATGGAGTTTGCATTACTACATGTGTATTAGGTACCTAGTTCCATTTTGATCAGTATGGTTGGATCACGATACTGCTGCCAGGAGGATCACAGTTTTGCTCATACCGTGAGAAGAGCAAACTAATCCTACGTGCAAGCTGGGAAGTTGTTAGAAATTGGGTCTCTAGTTGGCAGAGGTTTTCACTCTGTCCAAGTAAGGGCAACAATCCTAGTGACGGTAAGCCAGATACATACTTTAAATGAACCTGTGGTCACATTCTGGCACCTTGGTACAGAGCAGGCAGGCTTAACTTAAGAGGCAAGGTCTAAAGTATTTGTGCAACACACACACACACAGAAACACAATGGAAATTCCACAAAAAGACTCCACCTTAGTGTAGAAAAATAGAGACTATTTATCTGAGTAACTCAAGACCAAAAGGCCAAAAATCCAATCAGTTGAAATCGAGATATACATTTTTGAAGATTAAATGTAAAAACATTGCTTAGAATTCACTAGCGGTCAAAAGGTTACTTGAGGTCGCGAGGGACCAGTGCAAATTCAAAGTTCAGGCTGACTGCGATGGAGGGAAGGCTGGCTACAGGACCCAGACAGATCCCGCTGAAAAAATACCTTGGATGAAGCGAGTGCAGACATCGAGAGCCTTCTGCATCATGGTCGAACTACACAAAGGGGGTACCACGTCGTCGAGCTCCGTTGAAGTGAATGCAATGCGACAGCATCACGTCGTTCAGAGTGTTGACATCGAGCCATGCAGGCTGTGGACCCGCTGTCATTGAGCAGCCTCAGCGTCGAAGGGCGATGCAGCAGAATTTCTCATGCAGTCGGGGCGATGTGTCGTGTTTTCCAGAAATCAACTGCAGAACCCCCTTCTGAGGCCCTTGACTGAAGGGGCACGTCAGGCAAGGGTAGGACTCAGATGGCAGAGTCCAGCAGCACCAGGAGGATTGCCGGAAGTCTTTTGTGTCCCCGAGGCTTCAGAAAACTGGAGGCAAGCCAGTAAGCCCTTGTAGTCACTATGGGTTCAAATGAGATGGGTCCAGTCCTTGTCCTCAGCAGGGCGGAGATCAGCAGGCAGCAGGGCAGCTCAGCAAAGAAGAGAAGCAGTTCCTCAGAACAGTCATTCAAGGTAAAGTGGCAATCCATACAGCACATCAGTCTTTACTCCAGCAGAGCTTTCCAGGTCAAGTAGTGTATTGATTTGGCAGTGTCAGAACTCCAGTACTTATACCCAAATGTGCCTTTGAAGTGAGGGATGGCTTCAAAGCAGCTACTTGAAGAGCACAGGTCCCCTTTCATCCTAGCCCTGTCTGCCAGGTTATCTGTGGGGGGTAATCAGCCTATTCAGATGTAAGCGTGAGCTCCCTCTCCCCCTTCCTAGCCAGGAAGACTTTCAGAATTCCGATGAATGCAGATGAGTCCTCTGTCATTCCCACCCTTCCTATGTTTTTGGCTGTCTAGAGGGAATGCACAAAGTGTTGCTGCCACCCAGCCCAGACGTGTATTGGAGACAGGCTGCAGGCACACAGAGCAATGTAAAGAGCAGAGAAATGACCACCCTCTAATAGTAGCATTTATAAAATAGTAATGTCAAATCCCACTTTACCACTAAAGCAGATTCATCATTACCATTTCACAGATATGAAACATGATTAAGCTACTCCTTCCTAATTAGAGATTACAGTTTTAAAGTGTTTTAAGGCATTTCAAATGCTAGCCTATGAGAGGATTAGGCCTCGCAGCAGTGAAAAACGAATGTAGGTGTTTGTTACTACCAGGACATATAAAACTTAAAAGTGCATGTCCAACCTTTTAGTTCCACTGCACCCTGCCCATAGAGCTACCTAGGGCCTACGTTAGGGGTGACCTATGGGTAATAAAAGGGGAGTTTAAGGCTTGGCAAGTGGTTTTATATGCCAATTCGAAGTGGCAGTAAACTGAATAACAAGCACTGCAGTGGCAGGCCTGAGACCGGTTTGAGATGCTACTTGTGTGGGTGGCACAATAAGTGCTGCAGTTCATTAGTGGCATTTAACTTACAGGCCCTGGGTATATAGTATACCACCTTACAAGGGACTTACAAGTAAATGAAATATGTCAATCAGGTATAAAATTACACATGTTTGGGGGAAAAAGCACATGCACTTTAGCGCTGGTTTGCAAGGTTAAAGTGCTCTGAGTCCTAAGGCCAACAAAAACTAGGTCAGAAAAAGAGGAAGAGAAAGGCAAAAAGTTTGGAGTAACCCTGCAAAAAGTGCCATTTCCAACAGAACTCTTATCCATACTTCCCAGGCATCAAGTTGGTTACCTCACCCTGAACCTTATCCTAAAACTCAAGTCTCACCAACTTATTTGTATCTGCTGCAGAGACACTTGCATACACACAAGGAGGGCTAAGAGGAGATTTAAGGATCTGCATGGGCACACTCCCCACTCGTAATATCTATCACAAAATGAGCCCACGGGTCCAGAGAAAGGGTCTGAGGGGCATGTGGACTTTGTCAACCATGTTCGGGACGGGGAACCCTTTTAAGGACGGTTCCCCTCACACACCAGCGGTGTCATGCTTCATCATAGGGGTGCCTCCTCACGTCAAGAACCTAGTCTTGATGCGGGCTACAACCCTCTCGCTGCGAGGGAGGAGCACAGGGATGTTTTATATTGGTAAGGAGGGTTATTCTAAAACCCTATGCAAGCGTGGTGTGTTGTGAGTGAGGTGCAGTGCTAGAGTGAAAGTGGTTAAAACCGGCAACGAGGTTAGCTATATAGCAAGCTTTATTCAGCTACCTTGTGACAGGATTAAAAACAGATAGTTAGTAATGCAACTGCCGACATTAGAGACAACCGCATTAGAGTACGATCAACATGTTTCGGCCTTTGGACCTATCAGAGTATCATTGCCTTCATCAAGATCAACAAATAGCTACTGGAATAAGTGAGATGAGTGCACCTATCAATAGGTGTGAAAGTGACAAACGCAACGGTGTATTTATACTGAACCAGTGGTCCTGTAGTTCAGTAGATTCACCGGTGAAACCTGTGGTAAAACAAAAAGACAACGTTGCGTGCTGTTTAGAATATAACAAGGAAAGACATGTATCGCATGGTTGTGCCACAGCACGACAGATAGTCACTTCAGTCAAAACACTGGATGAGGTAGAACCACTATATTCACATGATACGTGATTTAAGGATGCGAGGCTCACCCACAGAGGTTAGAAAATTCTACGCATCTGTCCTGGGCTATTAGCCAAAGGTACATACACCAAACCTAATAGAAAAAGATTGTGGCGTTAAAGTAAAGAAAAAGGTAAAGGAGATGGTTCAAGGTAGTGTGAAAGAGCCCATCGATGTCAGAGCAATCATAAGCATGTGTTCGCGATAGAACATATGTGCAAAGCTGACCTGCACAGCTAGTGTGTGCTGTGTACTGTGCGGTGTTGGTTGATCAGTAAGCACTGGAAGGTAAGTCACAATGGTTGGACTAACCCTGTGTTGCGGAAAGAGCATGGAAGGGGCTGAACCCTCTCATAAGAGACTCAAGGGGAACAGCCCTAATGGCTAGAGTAGTGGAAGAGGCCCTAAAAAAAGAGAGAGAGAGAGCCATGACTGAGAGGTCGGTCTTTCAATGGTGCTAAAGGGGGATGGCCATCAAGTGAGGCCCGGACTAATATATGTAATAATGTGCATGCGCCGAGGTCGGGCGTGCAGGCCCTAAAGCTCGAGCGGAGCAAAACTCTTACACGAGCTTGCCAAGTGATGTCCCGCAGTGCCAAGTCAAGTGCACCCGACCCTGTGCGTGTCTGGATGAGTACGCAACGTGGTCGAGCATGCAGGTGCTAAGGCTCAAGCGGAGCTGAGCAACTGCTGAACTGGTCCCACGGTAAGCGTGACTGCCGGGACTCACATGGGCGAGGAGCCGTGCAACTAGTCTAAACAGGACGGTGAGCTCGTGAAGACCGGGGCCGCGGGGAGGCACATAAGCAAGGTGCCGTGCAACTGGTCTGAATGAGACGGTGAGCTCATGGAGTCCGGGGCCGCGGGGAGGCATGTGAGCCAGCGGGTATCGGTGCTGTGCTGGGACATAGCAACGTGTGCGAGCGCCAAAAGACCAAGTCAAAACCAATGAATAAATCGCGTGGGCTACTTACCGCTCAACGTGAGCGTCTATACAGGAATCGTATGTCCATCCGACAGGGAGGAGGCTGCTCCAGGTCGGCGCACTTTAGTAGTGCCGGGACGACGGCTTCCTGGAGAAAGCAAGGAAGCTGGGAAATGTAGGCCGTGGGGATAGCTTCCTGGTGAGGACGCTGGGAAGAGTAGTCATGGGACACTGCTTCCTGGAATAGCGCCCAAGGATGATGGGAAATGTAGTCCAGGTGCAGTTTGGCGACCGCGGACATAGAGGAATAAAAAAAATTAAAAATAAAACAAGGGGGACATCGCTGGGGGGTAGGAGAGTACACTCAAATGTGAGTGGGGCCCACCAGCCGGCACTCATTATACATGAGACACCAGGGTGTGTACTGAGAAGAAACAACATTGAGACACACACTTATCATGGGTGTGAATAAATAATGCAGCAGATAGTGATCACCGAGGGACGTGTCACCGAGCTACCAACGCCCAGTGGAGCGTGACAGCACTCATGTGAAAAGTATGGGTGTGCCAACAATACCATACATGCTGGAGTAAATCATAGTCAGATAGCATGACAACGAGTGTGTGTCAGAGGAGACAAAAACCTGAAACAGCCAGTATGATGAAGCTGGTGTACTCCTGGGCTCAGGTGAGCGCTAGCCAAGGAATGTCATCATTGAGTCCAATATTCAAGGTCTTCAATCTGAACACCCATCGCTGCTCAATCCGTAGGAGTTTCGTGGTGAGACCCGGTGTCACCGCGCTGAAGTTGGGTTTGTCAAGGACTGTCCAAGTGAGTGTGTCTGCCTCATGATGCATTTCTAAAAAATGCTTAGTGAGCCTCGTAGTTTGTTTAGCACATCTGATCGTGCTCTTATGTTCCAGTATGCGTGTGCGTACTTTCCGTGTGGTCATGCCCACATATCTGAGACCGCATGGGCAAGTGATAAGATAGATGACTCGCTCGCTGTTGCAGTTAGTGTGATGTTTTAACTCCCAAGGTCTCGCTGTGCCAATATCAATCGTTCTTGTAACTTTGGTCTGAGCACAGACAGAGCAAGACCCACAGGGAAAGTGGCCTTGGACACTTGGAAGATGCCAGAGGGTATTAGATCTGTGTGTGGTTATGGGTGGAGGTCTGGTATGAACCAGACTAACCCTAAAGTTGCGAACTCTTTTGAAGGCGAACAAGGGTTTCTGCAGGGATAGTTGTCCTTGTCCTAGGGCCTACGTTAGGGGTGACCTATGGGTAATAAAAGGTGAGTTTAAGGCTTGGCAAGTGGTTTTAAATGCCAATTCGAAGTGGCAGTAAACTGAATAACAGGCACTGCAGTGGCAGGCCTGAGACAGGTTTGAAATGCTACTTGTGTGGGTGGCACAATAAGTGCTGCAGCCCATTAGTGGCATTTAACTTACAGGCCCTGGGTATATAGTATACCACCTTACAAGGGACTTACAAGTAAATGAAATATGTCAATCAGGTATACATCAATTACACATGTTTGGGGGAAAAAGCACATGCACTTTAGTGCCGGTTTGCAAGGTTAAAGTGCTCTGAGTCCTAAGGCCAACAAAAACTAGGTCAGAAAAAGAGGAGGAGAAAGGCAAAAAGTTTGGAGTAACCCTGCAAAAAGTGCCATTTCCAACAGAACTCTTATCCATACTTCCCAGGCATCAAGTTGGTTACCTCACCCTGAACCTTATCCTAAAACTCAAGTCTCACCAATTTATTTGTATCTGCTGCAGAGACACTTGCTCCATAGGATAAGCATGTGAGCTCTGGAGCAAAACATTGGGTAGATCCTAAGGTGCACGTCGTGTTCCTGTTGGAGGGTGTGTCCCAGCACTTTCGGCCTTCCTTCCCTGATTCAAGCATTAGAATCTAGGCATTAGCTCTTTAAAAAGGTTACACAAAGAACATTTGATTTACACTGTAAATGTAGCCCTTTAAGTATACCAATTAAGCACATCTACTATCTGGTGACCAGGATGACATTTATTTCATAATATTGCGACTTTGTAGTGATGCTGCCGTTTAGAGTGCAGATAACCACTTTTCACCCTCTCCTTTAGTGCCATCTGTGCTTGTGATGTTTTTAGTTTTTGCAGGTAAAATTGCATTTGCTGCATTTTCTTTCATTTTGGGGATCTGCTTCCAAAATCAATCCAGTGTGGAGACATGGCCTTGATGCATGTGAGGACAGACAACGTTCTTCCCCTCAAACACCCAATATCACATAGTTCAGCACTAAGCCCTCCCTGCCTAATGTCCTTGTCTGGGCCAGCGGCATAACAGCTAAAGCTATCAAACCACCTCTGCCTTGCCATGGGCCCTCTCACGCACAGTGAATATCCTGCATTAGACTCTCGCCCCTCTTTGTACCAGAAAGGGAGATCTTCCTGTTATAATGACACTCCATTATTGAGATTCCAAAGCTGAACTTAGGGAAGCTCGACCACAGGTGATGATTTCATTTGAAACAAAAGGAGTACCTTTGAAGTGGGTAACAGTACCACCAGCTTTGTACAGCACCGACAAAGTGCTGAAGGGCCGCATGATGTAGGATAGTGGAAAGATGGTGGAGATTTATACTCTCTCTGTGAATTTTGCTCAGGGATGTCTATGACATATATGATGGAGTGAAGATGTGTTCATTGACAGCTTTTTTTGTGGAATTCCTGCTGCTGCTCACTTCTCCTCCACTGACTATCAGAGGCATAGTAGGTGTCCACCCAAGATGTACCTGCCGCATTCAGTCTATGACAGTATAAGAGTGCTCCGTCCATAGCATACTGTGGACATTCTGGCTATCATAGGCATAATTGGGCACATTCATGACCAGAAAATACTGTATTTATCAGAAAAATTACAAGCTTCTTTTGGGAGAAATTAGCCAATTTCTGCAACAACGAAAAATTGTTTTTCATAGTAAATTCTGTATGTTTTCACAAACTGACTTGCTGATGATTCAGATAACATTATTCAAGATTTAAAGTGTATTTAAATGCTTTGCTTGATGTATAATTCATGTGTGTTTGGAAGGAGAAATATTGGTTTGATTGCTTTGCGCCAGAGGGCACTTATTGCTAACGCTTTTATTTCATGGCTTATTTGAAGACATTTCATCACCCATATTGATAAAGCTTTCTATGATATTATTGTTTCCACAATAATTTTGCTACTGCTATCTTTAACCTGAGAATGTACAGAGCCATCGGAGATTGTCAGCAGGGGAGGGCCAAATTATGCGTCAGGGATGACTACATTATGCAGCAAGAAAAGGCAAATATGCAGCGCAATGTTACACATTTTGTGGTAGTATTACTTTATTATTTTGTCATTTTTACATAAATCAACACTGTCTGGGCAATAGTTTCAGCTCATTAGTACCAGTTTAATACCCAAATTCAGCAATAGGAACAGAAAGGTGACCAGTCAACCTTTGGGAAGAGTCTTCCACTTCACAGCAATACGGGTAGCAGCATTTTGTCTAACTTCTGATACGTTTGATGAATTGTGTTTGATAAAATCTGCAGAATTGTGTTTGTGTTTGATAAAATCTGCAGATTATGCATCAAATGATGAATTGTGGCAAATGGGACAAATTCATTCATTTGGATTATTCAGAAACAGTGGCGGCTCGCAGAGGGAGTGCTGCAGGGCGGTGGGGCGGGGAGGGGCTGGGTGGGGGGTAGTGGAGTCGGACATACTCATCAACTCGGCGATGCAGCGAGTGCAAGGTAAATAGTTTTATTTATTTATTTACTTACTTTACTCCTGCCCGTCGTATGTCCGACTCCACTACCCCCCACCCAGCCCTTCCCTAGCCCCGCCTCACCGCCCCACAGCACTCCCTCTGCGAGCCGCCACTGTACAGAAAACACAGTGTCTGCAAAATCCCATATTTCCAGTGACCCTGAGCATGTATAACTGGTGTAATCTGATTGATGCCTGTTCCTGAAATTCACATAGTCTAACAATTGCATTACTGCATAAGCAGTGGGAATTTGTAACCCTAATTTGTCTATTGCCTGTGACTGTGAAAATTGTTCTTTTGATTTTACATCCTGGCTCTTGCAAGTAGAGACTGAATCTACTTTAAAGAGTCGGGACAGAAAAAAAATCATTGAAAAATAGTCCATGTCACATTGCACAACTAGATTTTAAACTGCGTGTAATGCATATTGGTCTTCAGCAAATCTTTATGGAAATGACGTTGTTAAATACACTGTTTTGCCAATAATTTCTCAAGGTTGTCTGAGAGAGGGTGAATGCCTCAAATCTGACCGCCTCTACTACCGCCCCACCCCCCTCCCCTAGGGTAGTGGCCCTAGTAGAGATTTCAGGTTGCTCACTCATTGTCCTGATGATGATCTTAAATCCCTAAAAGATCGAAACGCCGTCGACCCCCACAACAGGAACTTCCTCAATTGTACTCACTTATGCGAAGTTCCTACTCTGTTGTCAATGTGATGTAATGTTTTTAAGTTCACTGCACCTTGTCACATTACGCACCTGTCACTTTATGTGAGCACCTGTTTACTCTGAGTATCATTAACCATACGTGTAAAATAAAATGTTATTTTACACTACATATGCTCCCCTACTACTTTCGTGCTCCCTCAATGATTAATTGTCTAGCCAAAAAATCCTTTTACTCTGTGTCCTTCTCAAGGACCACACTTTTTTGCATAGGACCCGATTGGGCCAAACTGAACCATTGTTTTCCCTAAACAAATCTGGAACGGGCATAGCTTGTCTGGAACGCTATAAAAGTATTGGAATATTGCATTTGTACATGTTCAGAAATCGTGTATATTAGCCGGATTACTGCGAACTCTGCTGTGGAGTGCACAATTTTGCCCTGCTCTTTTCAAAACCTATGATTTTCCCTAAGAAAGGTCCTGGTTGCTTCTTTTCTCTCTCTCTCTGGGTCATTTCAAGAAGTGATTTACACTCTGTCACTTTCACCACCAGCCACCGATTTGCAGCCTTTATCCATTTAAGAGACGGGGGTGCAATATTGTAACTTTGCGAAGGCATTGATGGAGTTCAGCAGTCACTCACAGGCTTCCATCCCCAAGTGAAATCCTGCCTCATAAGTATTAATTTACAGGATTTCTATGACTCTTCAGAATAGCCTCTTTCTTCTGTGTCAAAATCGCACATAGAATGCAGTGCAATAAATTGGCTTGGTCACATTGTAGATGTGTAAACATAGCACGTGATTTGGCCCAGTCCGGATGTTCTGTTTAGGGGCCCCCAAAATATGTTTGCGCCGAGCCCCCGTGAATTCTTAAAACAGCTTTTCTTCATCTGATAGAAAAAGAAGTGCATGAAAGTTACATTCACGGTCTCTCACATTGATCGTTTTAGGCCGGGTGCTGTATTACTGACTGTGTTGACTGCAGTACATGCCCGAGCCAGATCAGCAGTAGATATTTTCAAAAGTGTGTCTAGTTCTCTAAATATTTGGGTAACTGGAAACGCACCAGTTGTGATTGTCCCCAATGAAATCATTTTTGGAGGTCTGTGAATGGCGCCAGAATTATGCATGTGCATGTCCCTGATCGTAATCCACTGTATGCCAGGTAAGGGGAGGGATGCAAAGTCTGATAGTCTTCGTCTCCGGATTCTGGATCAAAAACGGTGTTCATCCTTTGCAACCCTTGATCCTGAATGGGCAAGAAGTGTTAATGCATACAATTCAAGTCCATGGCTGCCAGAATGTACACGTACAAGGGTTTGGTTCATATTTATTGTATTTCTCTTTCCTTTCCTCTCCTTTTCCTCCTTTTTCTGTTAAGTATTTAACAAGGTAATGATTGTTGGAAAGTCCTGGATAATTCGAATATTTAACTGCAGTTATTCAGCAAGACAAATTTGAATCTTGTTTGATGGACGCCATTTCAACTGAATAATATTAACACAAATAACGGTCTCACCTTTCTTTTTACAGTCATTTGCCTGGTTGGACTTGGTCTAGTGGTGTTCTTCTTCAGTTTTCTCCTCTCGATTTTCCGCTCGAAGTATCATGGTTATCCTTACAGGTACATTTAACATACATCACTATTTGTTTAGTTTGCTAAAAACAATTTAAAGCCCATTTTTGTAGGTCGAGCCTATGTAGCACATTCTCTGTCTCTTCAAGACATGCTGTATTCACTCTGTGGGTTTGCATCCCTCGCATTGCTTTTTTATTTGTTACTTGGATTGTCCTTCCAAAATGCTTGTTCGCTATTGGTGAATCCTTCCTCTTTAGCCCTCCTTTTTGTCTTTTGTTTCCTCCCATGAAGCAGGGACCAATTATTCAATTATTATATCTTTACGCTCTGATTATTTATCTGTTTTATTTGGGGGACTATGTTTTCCTTTCTTTCCTGCTCCTGTTACTGTTTGCTTGTGCTCAGTTTGAGGCCCGATAGCTGCTTTCACTCGCCTTTGTTTGGCTGCTATTGGTCCCCCAGTCAGGCCGGGCCTCCCCAAAAACAAAAAATCTCTTCTGATTGTTCTCTATATGTACTGTGAAGCGATAATGAAAGGTCATAACCCTGTCCTCTCCTGATGTCTATCGCTAAACAGCAGGGAAGTAGAGGATATCAGTCGGCAACCCAACCGGTATTGGGCCATTTCCACTCACTTATGATTACCACCTCCATGTCGAGAGGCGAATAGGGAACGCATCTTCACCCTCACCTCATGGAATGTGGGTTGTTGATAGGGATGAAGGAACGACCTGACCATTTTTTATTGCTTAAACGTTACCGTCTGTAAACTGCCATCCTCACACCATGGCTTGAACAGTGTTTACAGACTTCACAGCCAATCAGCACATCAAAATTCTGTGGAATGCACTAGGATTGGTTGAGGTGCCAGCAATGCTCTAATCCTATGTCCCCTAAAACATCGCAAGTTCAGTCCACTCTCACACATCTACTTGAATATTTTAAGCCGTGGGATAGGCCGTCAAGCGATCCGGAACTACTAAAATAACAAATGTGGCCTGTTGAAAGATCAAAATAACGAGCAATAGACACTGGGTTGAGTTTGTGGGTGGTCTTTGTAAGTAACACCCATATTATTTGTGCTTAATGATGTCGCTCTCCAACGGAAAGTGACTGATGTTACAGGTACATCTAATCCCGCAGAAAGCATTCTTGAAAACTGTAACTTTAGATTCTTCAATACTTTTTACTTTTCTTAATTCTTATATCATGTTTGTATAATTAGCTTTGTTAAAGATGTCTGCTCACACCTTCATTCCATTGTCACAATTGGAGTAATTTAGTTTTCACTGATCTGTTTCATAACTGTTCGCTTCTGCTTGATTTTTTCATACACCATTTAATTAATGATATGGTTTGCCCACCTCAGTAATTTTGTCGAAATACACATTTAAGCTTGTATATTTGATATCGTCTGGACCTGTGCTGAGTTGTTCGATGACCTTGTTTGAATGCTGTATGTCGCTACTGTGACAGCCATCAACATTCTGAACATGTGCAACACAGAGGCTGGGATTGTACAGCACCTGGTGTGCCTGCATTGAACACCTTTTCGAAGGGGTGGCACCTGTGTGATTGTCATAAGCATAGTTAGTTTGTCTGTGGCTGGGTTGCTCTAGTCAACAAAACAATGACCTGCTTGGTGAAATAATCACTTCTCAATTCGTGGTAAACCAAAGAACCATTGCAAACTTCACCATTTTGAAAATGGCCCAAAACAGTGCTAAAATTGGAAGAAAAATACTCCAGGAATCATATATTCGGGGGGTTAAGGTGTGGAAGAGGAAAGGGGATGGAGTTACGAGGGGCAGAGTTTGAAAAGCAGAGTCTGACTGTCAAATTTCATATTTATTTTAAAAAAAAATCTGCTGCCAAGAAATTGGGAACAAGGACATATGTGACAGAAATCTGTTGTAACTTAATTGGCCACAAAGAGGTTACATTTTAAAATATCTTATGGGGTTAAACCAACAGCTGCAGAGATCTTTGTTTGCCCAGCAAATTTGAGAGGAGTATAATAGCGGTAAGATTACTCAAGTGGTTAACACAGTTCTGGGAGAGTTCTGTGTTTTGTCCAGTCACAGTTTTGACTCATAAAGTAGCATAGAGGGTTAATGTGCCAGCTGCAAAACACATCATGTAACATGCAGATCACAGATTTGTATTTTATGTGGTGAGGCATGTGGGCTATTGCTTTTGACCGTGAGATAGTTATGTTACTTTTTGTTCATATGTTGCAATCCTTTTAATGTAGCACAGTGATCTCTTTATCCCTGCGTTAAAGCATGGATAGGGAGCTTTTTCCATGTACGCTCCAGACTAGTTATAGCTCATGTAGTGTAAACTGTTTAGTGTTATTTTCAGTCTTTTTCCACTACATTTCAGATGCAAATTTGCTTGGAATTCTGCCAAATAAACCAAGCGTCAACACATTATGGGGTCCTTCCACAATTCTTCTTCCATTCAAGGATCATTGACAAGAAACATTCAAAGCAAAGCACTTGCGCCTTTTGATGTGTTGTTCCCTCCCATGGCCATGTTACATGTCTCATTGCACCTCTGGCCATTCATGTTACTTTCGGCGTAATATTTTTTTGTCTGTTTCTGGCCTGAACACAAGCATTTAGTCACTCCTTTTCTGTTTATCATTTTGTGGCTGTAACATGAGCGAGTCCGCCAAAGGAGCAAACCTACCATAAATGCTGCTTTTGCTCCTGTTTTTCGTCGCCCCGTTCCTGTTTATCGTTTTGTGGTCATAACACGAGCGAGCCCTCCAGAGGTGCCAACCTCCGATCTAAACTGCTTAGTGACTGATGCATGCGGGTCAGTTTACAGAGTGCCTCAGGAGCCGTACAACGCTCCTGCAGATGGCTTATCTTTTTAAACAGTTGCCTCACTGTTCAATGTCTTGTAGAGCTGGCTAGACAAACCTTATTCTGATAAATTACAGCCTGTGTGTAACAATATACCATCGGGACGTACTCAGTAGTCTGTGGCATAGATGATTGCCATTGAGAGCACGAAGTTCCTGTCCTGGACCTTTATTTACGAGCCCAGTGCATAATGGGAACTATAGTTCTCATTCACCTCAGTTCAGCCCAAGTTCTAGACTACAATGGCTTTGTATATTGTTGGCGCTGCCAACACGCCATTTTGAAGCACTTTAAAGGCAAAAAAAGTGGGATTGAGTTCAGATCAATCGTATATTTGAAATGTATAATATAACTTAAAAATGCACGTGTGTGCTTTCTGTGATATCGAATACCTGTGTACGATCATTGTTCCTGTTCCATTCCACCCGCCCTCTGGTCCCTATTTCTCCTCCCCTGCCCTCCCATCCCTGTTTCTTCTCCCCCTCCTCTCTGTTTCTCCCTCCCTGTCTCTGTTTCTCCCTCCCTGTCTCTGTTTCTTCCTCCCGGCCCCAGTTTGTCACTCCCACCCGATTGTCAAAGCCAAAAGCTTGCCATGGGTGAGACTTATTAGCTTTGCCAATGCTTGTTTACTATGAGATTAATCAATCAATCAATCAATCACAGAATTTGTAGAGCGCACTACTTACCCGCGAGGGTCTCAAGGCGCTGGGGAGAAAAAAGGGGGGGGTGCTGCTACTGGTCGAACAGCCAGGTCTTGAGTAGCCTCCTGAAGGTCAGCAGGTCTTGGGTCTGTCGTAGGCTTAGTGGAAGGGTGTTCCAGGTCTTGGTGGCGAGGTGTGAGAAGGATCTGCCGCCAGTGGTTGTTCTTCGAATGCGAGGGACGGTGGCGAGGGAGAGGTCGGCGGAGCGGAGCTGGCGGTTGGGGACGTAGAAGAAGAGTCGTCTGTTGAGGTAGGCTGGGCCAGTCTTGTGGAGTGCCTTGTGTGCGTGGATGAGGAGTTTGAAGGAGATTCTCCTGTCGACGGGGAGCCAGTGCAGGTTCCTCAGGTGGGGGGTGATGTGGCTGTGGCGTGGTACGTCGAGGATCAGGCGTGCGGAGGCGTTTTGTATGTGTTGCAGTCGCTTGATGAGCTTGGCCGGGCTCCCGCGTAGAGGGCGTTCCCATAGTCAAGTCTGCTACTGATGAGGGCCTGGGTGACTGTTCTTCTTGTATCTGTCGGGATCCACCTGTAGATCTTGCGAAGCATGCGGAGGGTGTTGAAGCAGGAGGAGGAGACTGCGTTGACTTGCTTGGCCATGGAGAGCGTTGAGTCGAGGATGACTCCCAGGTTGCGTGCGTGGTCGGTGGGTGTCGGGGCTGCTCCCAGTGTCGTTGGCCACCAGGAGTCGTCCCAGGCTGAGGGGTTGGAGCCGAGGATGAGGACCTCTGTCTTGTCCGTGTTCAGCTTTAGTCGGCTGATCTTCATCCAATCGGCGACAGCCTTCATTCCTTCATGGAGATTGGATTTGGCGGCGAGTGGGTCCTTGGTGAGGGAGAGGATCAGTTGAGTGTCGTCGGCGTAGGAGATTATGTTGAGGTCGTGCTGGGGGCCATGTAGATGTTGAACAGTGTTGGGCTGAGGGAAGATCCCTGGGGGACGCCGCAGATGATCTCGGAGGCTTCGGATCGGAAAGGTGGGAGGCGGACTCTCTGGGTTCTGCCGTCGAGGAAGGAGGTGGTCCATTCCAGGGCCTTGTCTCGGATCCCTGCGTCGTGGAGGCGTGCGCGTAGAGTGCGGTGGCAGACAGTGTCGAAGGCGGCGGAGAGGTCCAGCAGGATGAGGGCTGCGGTCTCACCGTTGTCCAACAGGGTCCTGATGTCGTCGGTGGCGGCGATGAGGGCAGTCTCAGTGCTGTGGTTGCTGCGGAACCCTGATTGGGATGGGTCCAGGATGCTGTTTTCTTCGAGGTATCGGGTTAGCTGTTTGTTGACGATCTTCTCGATGACCTTGGCTGGGAACGGAAGCAGGGAGATGGGCCGGAAGTTCTTGAGGTCTCTCGGGCCCGCCTTGGGTTTTTTGAGTAGGGCGTTGATCTCTGCGTGTTTCCAGCTCTCTGGGAAGGTCGCAGTCTCGAAGGAGAGATTGATAACGTTGCACAGGTGGGGTGCGATGGAGCTGCTGGCTTTGTTGAAGATGTGGTGCAGGAAAGGGTCTGACGGGGAGCCGGAGTGTATTGTGCTCATGGTCTTGATGGTGTCATCAATGTTCACGCTGGCCCAGGCTGGCAAGGGGTCATGGTCGATGGTGTGCGGCGGGTCTGGTGTATCTATCTTGGTAGGGGCTGTCTGGGTGTTGAAGCTGTCGTGGATGTCGGCGATCTTGCGGTGGAAGAAGGTGGCGAGGGAATCGCACAGGGCTTGCGACGGCGGGATGTCGTTGGTGTTGGAGAGTTCCTTCACGATGTTGAAGAGCTCCTTGCTGTTGTGTGCGTTGTTGTCGAGGCGGTCTTTGAAGGAGTTTCACTTGGCGGACCTGATGAGGTGGTGGTGGTTACGGATGGCGTCTTTGTGGGCTGCGTGGCTGTCCGGTGTCTTATCACTGTGCCATTTCTTCTCTAGTTTCCGGCAGGTACGCTTGGAAGCTAGGAGTTCCAGGGTGAACCAGCTGGCTCTTTTGGTGGTGTCGCTGTAGGTGAGTTTTTTCAGCGGGGCGAGGTTGCAGGCGGCGTTGTCAGTGTTGGATGGGTCGGAGGGAGGGCTGAGAGCGAGGTTTGCCCGTAGTTGGTCTTCGGTGACTTTGCTCCAGCAGCGGCGTGGGATCTGTTGGGTGCGGTGGTGTGTGGTGGGTTTCTGGAAGGTGAAGTGGATGCAGCGGTGGTCGGTCCAGAGGAGTTCCGTGGTGTGGCTGAAGGAGACGTGAGAGCTTGAGGGGAAGACGGGTTCGAGCGTGTGGCCGGCGGAATGAGTCGGTGTTGTGACGAGCTGTCTCAGTCCGAGGTTGGCGAGGTTGTCGATCAGGGTGGTGGAGTTGCTGTCGTTGTTGTTCTCCAGAGTGGCGCTGATATTAATGTTCAGTGAAATATGGCCTTTCCTGCCCTGGCGTGCGTAGGCCATCGTGACGGTTCAGACGCCTCTGTAAAGAGCATGCTTTGAATTTTGCTTGCTTTACATTACATATAGTATGGGCGAAGTTGTGTGGAAATTGTCCAACTTCCAATGCTGCATTAGGAGGTTATTCATGTTTGTAGGGGCTTTAGATAAGTCTGAACAGTTCCTTGATGCCACTCATGAAGTGTTTGTTCGGAATGCGAACATATTGCAGGGTCAGTCCTCCCTGGCTCATTCTATGTCGGAGGCGCTGCCATTCCTTTCCAGACGGTGGTCAGGGGATAGCCGGCCTGCAGCTTGTTTGGATAGGGTTTTGAGGAAGTCCTGTGCATGTTGTGGATTGGTGAAAAAGTGCTGTTTTCCTTGATGTGTTACCTTTAAAAGGGCCGGGAACAGCATAGCATAGGGCAGATTAAGTTGCTGCAGTTTTTTCTTGACCTGGAGGAACTTTCGTCTTTGCTCCTGAACGGCCATAGTAAAGTCGGGATAAATTGATACCTCCGTTCCTTCGTACCGGAGCTGGCCTTTTTCTCTAGAGAGGCGGAGGGCGGTGTCTCGGTCCCGGTAATTAAGTATTTTGGCTATTATGGGACGAGGAGGGTCCCAGGAGCGGGTCGGTTTGCCAGCGAGCGGTGCGCCCGCTCAACAACGAGGACCGGTGAAAAAATCTCTCTGCCAAACAGCGTTATGAGGAGGCGCTCGACGTATTCTTCCATCTTTCCGGTGTCTGTCGATTCCGGCACCCCAAGAATGCGAAGGTTGTTTCTTCTCGAGCGAGATTCTAAATCTTCGTTTTTGGCAGCTATCACCTTCAGGACCTTCTCCATCTCAAGTGCGCGGTGTGTGTTGGCGCTGGAGGCGTCCTCTAGGTCAGATATTCGTCGCTCTGCCTCAGTCAATCTATCATCATGTTTTTCCACCCTATGCGTTAGGCCGTCCAGCCTAGCGTTCATGGAGTCCATTTTTGATTCGATGGATGTCAGGCTCGACTGCATCACCAGTAACAGTTCTTTGAGGTCTGCGGTAGAGGTGGTTGGGGCGTCGGCCTGGTCTTCATCGGGCTCAGTCTGAGATCGGGCAGATTTACGGGTGTCAAAGTTAAGTTTCGGTTGCCTCCCATCCGGCTTCCCCATGATGATGGAGCTTAAGGTGCGGCAATATGGCCCTGGACGAAAGGGGTCCGCACCGCGAACCCGCTATTTACGTCTGGTGTCCTGTGACGGGAGCCGCAAGGTCCGGTGCGCGACAAGCCGGTGTCGGGGGGTGCAGCGCGCCAGCAGCGAAGATCTCACCCGGCCCGAGGCAGTCTTGGTGGTTTTTTAGGGATGACCACAGTGTATTAGGGTAATATGTGTGGATCCGATGGCCCGGCCGCGCCTCCCGAGTGTCGGGGCGCTCAAAGAGTGGCGTAAGTCAGCGGGAGTCTGGCGGCGGATCCAGAAGCCAACCGGAGCAGTATAATTGATAAGGACGCGCGTCTGGGCTCAAGATTGGTTCCACCAAGGATCAATTCCCTGTAATCCCAAACCGGCCAATCCCAGGGCTCCGCAGCCAAAGGTCCTCAGGTGTAGCGAGCCCCGGGCAGTAGGTTATAATGGCTGATGGTGGGCAATAATTGGGCCGGCGGCCCCGGGGCCCAGCACAAGCAGTCTGGTCCGAGGACACTCACCCTCCAAGCTCCACAGTCCCCAGCACCCGGGGGGGGGCCAAGCACAGCCAGAATCGCGGCGCTGGCCCGCGAGGTTATGGCGACGGGTCTTCTTCGGGGGCTGAGGCAGGGTATCCAGCAAGGGCTCGTGACCAAGCACTGGAGTAGGGCTCCCCCAGGTCAGAACAGCATGCTCCGTTCCTAGCACATCTAGTGTTTCCCAGAGGGAGGGGACTCGGCTGCAATGGGCTGTAAATGTTCTCCCGGTGTGATATTAAACGGGCGGTAGTTAGCCTGGCGCCCCCGGTCCCCCAGCAGACACGGCCAGGCTCCTAAAAAAAAAAATCCCTTCCTTCTTGCGGCGTAATTATTAGCACATGGGGAGACCCAAGCACCGGTCCAGAGCGGTCCGCACTGCGAGGCGCTATTATGTGCCTAGGGTCTCAGCAGCTTCGAGCGCAATCCAGCCTTCCTCTGCTCCCAGGTGCGGTCTCACGTCTCAGGCCCAGCAGGGGGAATGGCGGTAGTATTCGGCCGCAGGTGCGGCTGGCACCGGTGATGCCGGACCGGGGCACAGCGCTGATTTCTTAGCAGTTCAGACTCCGCATAGATAACGCGGGCCTCCGCAGGCCGACGTCCAGCTTAGATCAGGCCGCCCATTCGGGTTGGTCAGGCCGCAGCGGCTCGCCTCGGGGGGACCAGGCCCAGATTCGTCCCGTGGAGGTGATCGGGCCAGCCAGGCCCAGCAGGGGTACGGCCGCCCTGAGTGTCACACAGGGGGCCCGGTAGGCAGTCGCAAGCCACTCACCGCTTTCTTCACCGGTCCGCTCCACAGGGGCCCCAGCGGTCTGGTTCACCCATGCGCTCGGTCCTCGCTGCCGGATCGGCCAGGTCGCCTCGGCCCACCCCGTCTCGCCCAAGGGGCGCGGGTCTCACGGCAGTGCTGGCGGTCGGTGCGATCACAGGCCCGCGCTCGCACAGCCACAGCAGGATCCTCGTCGGTCCAGGGGTAGCGTCAGATCTCTCGGCCCTGGGAGTGCAGGTGGTCGAGCCTCCACTTTCCGCTCCCCAGCATCCCGCTCCGATCACCAGGAGGTTGCGGTCGCCATTTTGTGCCTTCCGGTCGTGGGAGCCGGAGCTCGGAACTGACAATCCCCAGGCAGTGTCACAGGTTGCAAAATGTAATGTAATGTAATGTAAGGTACACTTATATAGCGCAGCTGCCACCCCAAGGTATCCTGGCGCTTAAGTTACCAAATCGTCCACTGCACATAACTAAGCTGATATAGACAAGAATCAGTTTCTAGGGAACAGTCTGGTCTTCAGTTCCTTCCTGAAGCGTGACAAGGTGTTCAGTTGTCTAAGTTCTGGGGGCAAAGCGTTCCAAAGTCTAGATGCTGTAAAACTAAAAAGATCTGCCACCCATTCGCACTTTACTAACATGGGGAACGCAAACCAGATTAGCAGAAGAAGAACGCAAGTATCTAGCAGGGGAATACCATGCAAATTTCCTTTGCAACAATTTAGGTCCAGTTTTATGTATTGCCCTATAAACAATACAAAGTGCCTTAAATTGGACTCTCTGCGCAATGGGCAGCCAGTGTAGGTCCTTTAGCGCTAGTGAGGCCGAGGCTCTACGCGGTCGATTTAATGCCAACTTAGCCGCCATGATCTGAACTCTTTGCAATTTTATCATCAGAGATGTTGGAGCACCTAAAAGGAGTGCATTACAATAATCCAATCTGCTTAGAACTATACTCCGCACCACTTGAGGTCTAGCCAGAATAGGTAAAACGGGAGAATCTTCCGAAGAGCTCGGAGCAGAGATAAACAGGTGTTCACCGTTTTATTCACCTGAGAATCTAGTTGTAAATTGCTGTCCAGCATCACTCCTAAATTGCGCACTGTACTAGCGGGCAATAAGGAGTTGTTGGCCGGGCCTGGCCAAAAATCTACTGGGAATGGTCGCTGAATTTTACCTGCAGTACAGCACATGATTTCAGTTTTTTCACCATTAAATTGCAGTGAGTTCTCTTTCAGCCATTCTGCTGTTCTATGCATACATTTATGACATTTTTCTAGAGGCACTACTTTGTTGCCCTCAATGGAGAAGATAAGCTGAGTGTCGTCCGCATAGTTTATAACATCAATGCCAAATGATTTAATTAGAATAATAAGTGGTCTAAGATAGAGATTAAACAAAATCGGGCTAATAGCCGAGCCCTGTGGAACCCCATGTTTAACATCTCTATTCTGAGAGGTAAATGACGACAGACTCTGCCTATTAGAGAGAAAAGAATGCAGCCAGTCCCGGGCCCTACCCGTAACACCCATCTCCACTACTCTCTTAATCAGGATTCGATGGTTAACCGTATCGAATGCGGCCGACATGTCGAGCAGCACTAAAAAGGCTGTCTGACCACTGTCGGCCCGCATTCGCAGGTCATCCAAGACTGCCACCAAGGCAGTCTCGGTTCCATGTGCGGGGCGAAATCCAAATTGGACTTCGTCCAGCAACTCATTATCCTCAACAACTTTTGAGAGAGATTTACTCACTACCTTACAAAAGGGTTCCCCGTGTGCTCTGTGGTCACAGCAGACAGGTGGTGCCGTTTATATGTGCAATACCTGGGAGATGAAGAGGATATTTGCCGGATGTGTTGCCGAGCAGCAAGAGCCTCACGCAAGTGCGGCCATCTTGCTTAGCGCCCTCTAGCGCCCATTTGTCAGTTCAATTTCACTCATTTTATCCTATCCAGTCAAGTTAAGCAAAATGGCGTCTTATCCAGCTCACTATAGCAAATGGAAAATGAACATTCATTAATTATATGATAATGTAGTTTTCAGTTTCCCACCCACCTTTGCACTATTCCCTGTTAACGTTTTTCCTAGCATAGCTTTACGCAAAAACGATATAATTTATAATTTCAAAGCAAGCTGCAACATGCAAACTACGAAATGCACATGTGGCCTAGTCATGCATTGTTTCTCGTTTCTTTCAAAGCATAATGTAAATACGGTTTTAGTTCTTTCATGCGTTATCTCACTTTAGTGCATGCATGCGCAAAGCAGTTTTCCCTTATGTTCATGTAAGGTGCACGTTAATTTTCTATTACTACTTACTGTTAGTACGTATTATGGGGGTATTCATTCGAGCAGGTTTCTTTTGCGAAATCATGCTTCATCACTTGCATTTTATTTCAGTCCATATTTTCGCATCCCTTGCCTATCTTCATTTGAACAAACATTTCCTTTTATCTCTGTACGTCTTTCTGCTTTCTCTTTCTTGCTCTTTTTCCTTCTTTTTTCTGATCGCCTCATTTTCTCTTTGCTTATTTTGTTCAGATTCCTTCTTCTTTATTCGGCTCCCTTCTTTTTCATCTGTTTCTCAATAATATTTCCGAGTCATCAGTAGGAACTTAGCGAAGGCGAATAACTTGCCAGTTTGCTTCTCTCTCTTTCACGTGCAAAAGCGTCTATTTTCATAAGTACTATCTCTGAAAATAAGATAATATTTCTTCTGAAGGGCAAATACAGTACCAGTAGTGGATTAGCATAAAATGCCTAAGGCCGATATCACTGAAATCGTAATAAACAGTTGCAGTGATTTAAAGCTGTAAGCGAGATTGTACGATTATAAAGCATAAAATAAATGTGAAAACAACTGCAGGTCTGGAGTTTGCAAACATCACATGTATTCCAACGGTGACCGGTTCACGGTATTTTTTGTACTAAAGTAAAACGAAATAGTTAAGAAGCAGAAGAGTGAGCTGCATAAAACGTTGGTAGCAAAAAGTAAAGTGGATAGTTCTTCAGTCAATTGTGAATGGATGCGAGGAAAGGCGAACTCCAACGTCCCGCATAATAATTGCAGGTTGAACGTCTGGAATAGCAGAAGGTTCCAGGTTCTGCCTTCTTAAGTGTCGTGCATGCACCTTTAAATCGCGATGTCTGAACAGAACAGTGGCGGTTTCTCTTTTTTGCCAGTTACACTGCAGTGTGTATACTAGAGTTTTGAAAGCTAAAAAATGTACTTGTGGGCCTTTCCCTTTGCGAACTTTTGGGCACCGATGAACATTTCAAATAGTTTGCTTTATAAGTGGCTTGCTCGCTTAAAAAATGTGACGGGCAGTGGTGATGAGGCCTCATTGGTTAAAACAAAAAAAAACGCTTTGTATTTTGGGACACATTTGTACTTTTTAGTTCTAGCATTGTCAAAGACCTGCTATCTGCGTTCCCATATACAGAGTGGTCTTTGTGTCAGTGCCCTTCATTTGTTTGGATTACTTTTTTAGATCTGTTTTAGCAGTCCACGTGAGGGCATCACTGTCATCTCTCTCTGTCCCTTATGCTCACTACCACCCGCCATTCAGCCCCTCTCTTCCATTGTGCACCCTACCTTTTCCCACCAGCCGACAGCTGCCTACTGCCATCAGGCTGATCATTACTTGTGTTATAGTGTTCATGGGTGCTCAGGTGTATTTTCTTTAGTGCTCATGTGTAGGCATCATAACAAATCGTTCGTAATTTTGTCGTTTTTTCATTTATTGTTCAAACATGACTTTGTGTTCTGGAGTCTGGGGAGAGCTCAGGGAGCACGGTGGAAGGAGGATGCAAGGACGGAGTGAGAAGACATAAGACATGGAAAGGGTGAGACAGCAATAGGAAGGTGATGTAGGATTAGGTAGAGGTCCAGACAGAAAGAGATAAGGAAGAAAGAGAAAAAAGGGAAAGAACAAAGGGGAAAGAAGTTGGATTAGGACCAATGAGGAAGTAAATTGGAAATAGAGGAGCTAGGACTCACTTGTTAGATGGGTGATGATGGGAAATACAAGCGGTAATGGTCAAACTAGTCAGGTGTAAGTAGCTGCCCAGGTCGCGATTTCCTTTGCTTTCTAATATTTTTAGGTTTTCAATTTTAATTAGAAATGCACAATCACAAGCACCACAGTGCAAAAACAATAGGAGTACGTACATCTGTCATGAAGTCATTTAAAATATCTGATGAAAGACGGAAGGTATAAGGGAGTGGAACAATGAAACAAAGGGAGAGGAAGACAGAAGGTGTAAAGAAGTGAGAGAGATGGAACGGCCTGGAAGGAATAGAGAGAGGAAAAGGAGTAATGAGAAACGGGAAGGAAGACAGGAAAAGGAGATGGACATGGTGGCAGAAAATATAACGTGGATGACGGGTGATGCAGCATAAAATAGCAGGAAGGAATAGGCAGAGAAACAATTGCAGGGTCATCAATATGAAGATGTTATAAGTCCCTTGTGAAGAGCTTATCATTTCAGTTTTCTACTTGTATTGTAAGGTGTTGTGTTTCATTTTATGTTATAAATACATGACAACAAGCACCAGAATGCCAAGGAAAACAAGAATGGAGGAGTCAAGATGACGGTCGCTCTGTCGACCGAGTGAGCGCTCACGCCTGATCGCCACCTCCCCCATTGAGCACCACGGAACGCTATGAAGTGCTATTCTATGCATTCGATTTGCCACACCAGCCAACTTTAATAGAAAGAAGATAATATTTTGCCTTCCCCCCCTTGCTTAAGAACGATATGTTGTGGGATATACACCTTTTTCAGTGGTGTGTGGACCCGCTCACCCGACTGGCTCTGAGCCTCCCCCGAGGCTTCCATTTGCTTCCAGCAGAATCTCAGCGCGTCACAGTTGCCATGCCGCTGAAGAACCCCCGAGGGGCCAAGACGCGTATTGCAGGAGACAATTCCGGGCTAGGAAGAGCCTCGGAAGAGAAACAAGAGAAACAACGACTTGGAGCGTCAGCTGCCGGGGAGGATGCGCCGGCTCATGAAAGAACGCGGATCGCCGGACCAGCGAAGAAAACTACCCCCCCAGATCTTTCTCCCCTCCAGAAAATGAAAGAGCCCTGGCGCCAAACATGAGGAGCGGCTGTTGGGAGAGGCTGCCCCGGCTGCCTGGCACGCAGAGGTGAGCTCAGACAATCCGGGTGACTTTGGTTTTGATGCAGGTGCTAAAGGTGCATTCGACAGTGCTGCTGGGCAGGAGATGGCACAGGGGGGACAGGATTTAAACACTACAATTTCCTCAGTGTCAGCTTTTGGGAAGACTGGCTTGCTCGGGGGCAAACACATCCGGCTCAGACAGCATCCCGGAAAAAGTTCCCTGAATTAATAGCTGCCATTAAAATCTTGGAAACCACTAAGATAGACGGGGCGAGCATCAGACAGTGGACGGTAAAGATGTTAACTCTACGGATCAGGCCGAGATTGATACTGGTGAACACTTCTTTTCCTTATCAGACCCCTCCAACTCTTCGGGAGATGAGTGACTGCAATTGCCGGAAGTATGCTCAGGGGGGGTCACCAAATAGTCCATGGAGAGAGTCTAGCAGCACACAATTGGATGAAGAGGAGCTGGGAAATCCAAGTGTTGCATCTGGCACCGGCACTGTACGGAAAAAGAAACCAACATCTGACCCAGGGGAGCTAAAGGATTCAGTTGCGGCGCTCTCATGGGACTATTCTTTCTCTTCCAATTTGAGAACAGACCCAGGGGACATAACGAGACAAGCTGTGCGTAAGCCATCGGAGCATCCAGAAGATCTCTCTCTCAGTTATATATGATACCATAATGACACATAGAGATGAAAGTCAAAAAACGCAAGGTGCCTGCCGCAAACTGCAAAACTCAATACGCCGAGAGGCTAAATCTTGCTCGGAATTTGCAGAAAGGATAACTGAAGCTGAGAACAGAATCTCCACATTAGAGGATGAGATGGTAATACAGAAAGCCACTTCTGATACCCTGGCTCACCAGAAGAACGAGATGGCATGGAAGCTTGAGGACATGGAAAATCGCCTCTGCCATAATAACCTAAGAGTCCTTGGTCTATCGGAGGGCGTGGAAGGATCTGATCCCCGGAAATTCATTGTGGAACTTTTTTCAGAAGCTTTTCCCAAACTTACTCAATGCGCCTTGGACAGGGAGGTTCAAGCGGCCCACCGGTTCCCTTTTAGGCAAAACACTCGCTCAGGACCTGGCCACTCTGCCCCCAGACCGGTCTTGATCTGTCTAACCAATTTTTTGTCTCGACAGGCGCTGTACGATCTGGCGTAGCCAGACAGGAAGAGGAGGGGGAACGGGTTTGAGTTTTTTTCCGGCCAAATTGCTGCCAGATGACTGTCGAAAAAAGGTGGCAGCTTCGACAGTTGATCACTCCGTTTCAGACCAAGGGAGCTCAAGCTTTCCTTCTAAACCCTGCCAAACTTAAGATCATATATAAAGATAAAACCCAGTTTTACACCTCTGAGGCAAAGGCCAAAGAATTTTTACAGGCCATTAAACCTTAAGGAAATTGATCAGCATCGAACAAGATTGGGGGAGTATAGGTAGTGCAAGGTGGGGCTGGGTGTATTTTGCCGTTTTGGGCTTGTGTTTTTGTTTTTTCTGTGCTCTGTTGTGCTCCCTTTTTGTTACTACACATACTGGGTTGGATACATTTGGGTGGGGGGGATGATCGGCTGGTGTCGTGAGGCTCTCCATCACTCTAGGCCAGAGGTCTTCAATCTGTGGGGCGCGACCCCCAGGGGGGCCGCGGAGGCCAGGGAAGAGGGTCGCACATTCCCCAGCTTCACTTGTGCCTGCAATCCAAAACGTTTGCTTTCGTTTTGGATAAAGACAGCAGTCCTGGGAAGGCTAATTTAGATCTTTATCAGCTGAAGTTCCATCAATTGAGTCTCTTGTGCTGTGAAAAGTGTTGGTGCAGGGTGTGGGCTTGGCTGAGTGAAATGCAAATGTGCCTAAGTTAATTTGCAAGTGTAAAGGGTGCTTGGGGGCTGATTCTCGCTTTATTTGATCAAATCACTCCAAGCTTTGTGATGACAAAGATTTGTTTTTTATTAGTGGTAGTGCAAAGAGTTAATAACTGAGCTGTGAAGTGTGTGCTTTTAATTTTAACTGCATTTACAGAGCCCTTAGTACCTCCAAAGGTGTGTTGAAGGGACAGTTGTGTAAAAAAGAAAATTGCATTACATACGCTCTGGTATCACTAAAATCTAGATTTTGGAACAACCATTTTACTGAAAAACTATTTGCATGTTTTGCAGCACTCTATCTTACACTGTGATGTCCTACAGAGCCTTTCCCACTGAGTAACAATTTTTTAAATTTATTTTTCATTTACGCTGCCCATTATTTTATATGTAGATACCTAAAAAACGTACAGAATATTTTGGGGCTTATTTATGAGAGGCTTTCATCACCAGAGCATCACTTTTTTTTATGCTTCGGCGGCGCAAGCATCTCAACCATACCTATGAGGCTGTGCAAAGTCACCCTGCATGGCTTTGCATGGCCTCATAGATATTGAGTAAGACATAGCAGTGCAAGTCACTGCATTGCCTTACTCTGCGTCAAGGAGGTGTTCTTTGGGCTTTGCGTGGGATTCCCACGCAACACTCATGGATTTTGATGCTCCTCCATATTTACAAAATCACGTAAACCTGGGGCAGCTCCAAAAACAGACGCCTCACCAGCGGAGGTGTAAGGAGGAGAAATGTTTTCATTTCTACTCGTTTTTCCTTATTCCATGTGTGCTGCATTCTGCAGCTCATATCGAAAGAGGAAAACACCTCTCTGGATTGTTTTCTTGAAGGAAGGTGCCCCTTCCTGTACAAAAACAATCCTGTCTATGTTGGTGCTAGGCAGCAATTTATGCACCAACGCAAAGGAAAAGGACAGGAATGCACCGTACTTCATAAATACTGTGCATTCCTGCCCTTTCACATCGGCATAGGGCAGCGCAGCAAGAAGACTTGCGGCGCTGCCCTACTCCAATTCCTCATAAATAAGGCCCTTTGTTTTTAGCTACACCTTTGAATACACCCCCACGCTCACTGACCTTTGGTTTGCTAAACAGTGTTTAATATTATTTCCCCACCGTAAAAATTATTTGCTGTGGAAATTGGGGGCGTTTATGGTTGTCGATAGTTGTCTATGATGAGGAGTACCAGGTTCTAGAAATTTTCATCAGAAGGGGGTCCTTACGCCTAAAAACGTTTGACAAGGGGGTCTCAGCATCTAAAAGTTTGAAGACCTCTGCTCTAGGCCCACAGGTCTGTTTGCCTCCATAGAAGGGTGGAAGGGGGGGGCTTCTGCTTGCAGAGGAAGCGTTGGGGTGGGCTTGGGTGGGCGTCATGGGAGGGGGGGCTGCTGTTGTGTTGTGTGGGGGTAAAAGCGAAAATAAGCCAATAGATGAAGAAGATCAAGTTAAAGCTATGGATTGTGTCTATACAAATGCTGTGTTTAATTTGATATGGGAGAGTCTACAGTCAGAGAAATTTGATGTGGGCTGATGTTGGATAAACTGTGTATTTGCTCGTTTAATGTATGCAGCCTCAATAACCGGGCTAAATGGCAAAGAGTTGCTCTGGAAATAAAAGGGATGCGACCGGATGTGGTGTGCCTCCAAGAGAAATTAGACTTTCTGAATTTAGAGCTGGCTTTTGTGCGGGGATTTTGACATCCAGCTAGAAGATGTTACTGTGCGAGCTGGCAGAGATATATATACTGGTCGGAAACCTAAGGTTTTCAAGACCCTGCAGCAGCTCTTATATGATCACTGTTTAGTTGACGCTTGGGCCAAATTAGAACATCCAGATCCCGGGTACACACTCTATTCATGCCCACACCGAAAGCTTGCTAGATTAGACTATTTTTTTGTAACTAAAACACATTTAGCGGATGCGCATTTACAGGTCTTCCCCAGAGTCACATTGGATCATAATCCATTGCTGTTAAAACTCGTAATGCGAGGTCTGGTGCAACCCTGTGGGTCCTTTTCATTTGACAGGAAGTTACTGCTCAACGAACTGTTTATCTGCCACATCCGTCAGTGGCTGAACCAATTTCTTACTATTAATCGAAATTCTGCTACTCACATTATAGTCTGGGATGCCTTAAAAGCAGGGCTTCGGGGGGAAATCCTCAGCTTTGGTCTATATATTCAGAGACAGCAAAGGCAACTAATGCAGGGTTTATATGAGGATCTCCAGAAGCCAGAGTATAGCCTCATGCAAGCTCTGCGGGGAAATCTTGATATAACCCAGGTGCAAACTAAAGTTGCCCGCTGTAAGGCCAGGATAAATGCGCAGTGGACTAAGGATAATGCTAATAAGTATCATCTCTTTAGAAGGGAATGCTATGAATTTGGGGAGGCAACGGGTAGATGCTTGGCAAAAAAGATCAGATGCAAAGAGGCCAAAAGCGCAATTGCTGCAGTTGAAGATCCAATAGGGAGATTAGTTGAAACACCAGCTGAGATTCTAGAAGGTTTTAGGGCTTTCTATGAAGATTTATACACTGAGGACCAAAGTGGCCATGAGAGACGTGAGTCTTATTTTAAGGATCCATATAGAAGGATGTTGAGCCTAGAGGACCGGAGATATTTGGAGTAGCCCATAACGCTAGAGGAGCTTGTGGAGGCTGTTAGCTCTTTAGCAGCAGTTAAGGCTGCCGGCCCCGACAAGCTCCCTTTAGAATTTTACAAAACCTTTCTGCCGGAGTTAAAATTAGATATGCTTACAACTTTTCAGGAAGTACAAAAAGGGGATACCCCCGCATCCTGGGATACTGCTAACATAATTTTTTTTTTTTTTTAAATAATAGTCGCTCATACTACCTGGGTCGTATAGACTGATCTCGCTTTTAAATTGTGATGGGAAAATATACGCAAAAATCCTGGCCACGTGACTTTCAAGAGTAATTACCCCCTTTGTGTCTGCCCATCAACATGGTTTCATCCCAGGAAGAGGCACGGTCAACCACATCAGCAGGCTAGTCACCCTGCCAGACTCGGCCAACGTTCATCAAGCTCCATTTGGAGTGGTGCTACTCGATGCTGAAAAGGTGTTTGACCGTGTCTCGTGCGAATTCTTATGGGCAACTATGCGTTGGCAAGGATTTGGACCCGACTTTGGCAGTGCAATTAGAGCCATGTATAAATCACCCGTGGCTCGAATATGTGCGCTTGGGCTTGAATCTAATCTAGTGTCAATATCAAGAGGGGCTAGACAAGGTTGTCAATGCTCTTCTCTACTATTTTCTCTCTACATTAATCCTTTTCTGAATTTGCTGGAAAATAGTTTAAGTATTCAATCGGTGCGTTTTGGACAGGAGCAGTTCAAAGTCCTAGCGTATGCTGATGATATAGCTGTCGTCTCCTCCGATCCAGCCCCTAGCATTATTAGAGATTGAACGGTTAGCAATTCTATTTGGGCAAGATTCCGACTATAAGTTAAACATAGCTAAGACTCAAATTATATGTACAAAACAAGCATCTTTTAGCGATCCGAGGGTTACAGAAGAGGCAATATACCTTGGTGTCCGAATCAGTGCATGCCTGGATAAAATGGTACTTGCCAACTGGGATCCTATGCTGTGGAAAATCAAAAGTGAGCTGGATAGAATGGAAGGCTGGCATCTCTCAATGGTTGGAAGATGCAATGTCTTAAAGATGAACATTCTGCCCAAGGTTCTTTACTATTTTAGATCTGTACCTTTGGTGCTTAGTAGGAAGCAACTCCAGAGATTGCAATCTATCTGCAGCAGTTTTATTTGGGCAGAAGGTAAACCCCGCCGAGCAATGAAATATATGAATTTACCCCGATTTCGTGGTGGCTGGGCAGTACCTAATTTCACGCTCTGTTATTGGGCCTGTCTACTCCAGCACATGCGAATCTTAATTGTGGGCGAAGGGGAAACCAAGGTAGCCGAGGCTCCGCATATCTTTCAAATGTTGTTGGGTTCAGAGGCTGAGAGGGGCTTCTTTCAATATCTAGAACCTAGTTATTACAAGAAAACCCGCTTTAAGGTCGTCCTTGCTGCTTGTAAGGTATGGCAGCAGGTTCGGAGACGCTTGCAGATTGATAGGATATGCCATTATACGCCCACCTCAGCTTCATCATTATTACCATCCATTTTCTGGAACACCACTATGGTTAGATGGAGACGACAGGGTATAGTCACCTTGGGGAATCTCGTTGATAGTAGTGGTGTCCGGTCTTATTCTTGCTTGGCCGTTGAATTTGATCTGCCTCAAACAGACTTTTTAAAATATTTACAGATTCGGGATTATTTACAAAAGAAAGTAAATTTAGAACGGTTAGCCCAAAAAAATAACCTTATAGAGGCAGTTAGGGGGCATGGGAAGATTGGTGTCTTATATCAAGCTCTTATTGAAATACAGCCGGATGATCTGGGGGCACAAAATCATAAATGGAACACTAGACTGTCTCCGGGAGGCGACATCTTACAAGATTCCATCGCTCTGGGCGAGAAGATTTTGATATCCTCCAGTCTTAAAACACAGCATTATAAGACCATTTTCAACTTATATTACACTCCTGCGAAAATCTCTCAAAGAGGTGGGTCAAATGATGGCAAGTGTACACAATGCGGGACGGATCAGGCTGATAGTCTCCACATGTTCGTTGCATGTCCAAAGCTGAGACAACTGATTGGTGGGATGGAGGCCTTCCTGACGGGAATAACCGGGGCCCAGACTACAATTGCACCAATGGTTATGTTGTTGGGAGTTCTGGAAGACTCAATGACCAACCGCGAGATATATCAATTTAGATATTTAATCTTCATAGCAGTAGCTGTGGCCCAATTATGCATAGCGTCACTATGGCGACAGAAGGAACCACCGTCTTTTGAAATGTGGAGAGGAAGGCTATATGCTATATGCAACTTAGAACATAGTCTGTATGCTCTTAAGGGGTCTCAAAAACGCAGACTAGGTATAAAGATATGGGTGCCATGGTCGATCATCTGGCACTTACCACAGTATAACTCCTTTTTCAGGTCTAATTTTTTCTACTCTCCCGCGTATTGAATGTACTGATGCCCATGTTGGATTCAAGTGGATTTATGTTTTTCTTGTGAATCAGATAATAATGAACTTTAGGTAACAATGATTGAACACAATCCTGATGTATTTCTTTTTCTATATTATTGATTGTTCTAATTCTGAAATATTAAATTCTGTACAATTATGTTATTTATTGGCTTATCAAAAAAAAAAAAGAAAAAGAAAAACAAGAATGGATGAGTTACATACTCGTCAAAGGGCAATTCATACAACACAATGATACTTATATCAATCTCAGCTTTATGCAAGGCTGTGTGGTTTTTAGAGTGCAAACAATTCAGTGTATGTTGAAACACAAAGCACCGAAGTAGATTTAATGAGTACACTGAGTCATAACAACCGGCTGTGGATATAGAGGGTGAGGGGTGAAGGAAAAGTGGAGTTGAAGGACAAAAGACGAGGGAGACAGAGTTTCAAAATGCGGGTCAGGGAGTGTGAAAGAGACCCCTTTATCTCACAACCATACCAAATTTGCAAATTCCAGTATTCCCGTAGACCTGTGCACCCTACGTTCACTAGATTTCTGTCTCCTCACATAGGTCAATGACCACACCCCAATCTGCCAGAGTGCCACATTCAGATTGCAGCTCTCAATCCCTTGTATTTGTAATCCACGCCACACTCAGTGTACAGAGAACTCCATTAGCAGTGCTTCACGATCAGACCTTTCCCTCTTCAACTCTTCAGTATCAGCACCACTACCACCATGTCAGTGATTTCCCCATCCCCAAGTACCAGATCCCCATTATTAGTATCACACTTTAGTTCCCCTTTTTACCCAAAATTAGTAGGGTTTTGTTAGAAGCTGTCTTTGTATATACTATACCAAAGTGAGGTATAGTGTGCACAGAGTCCAGCGGAACCCCAAAGGTGGGCAGAGGTAAAAGTAGATAGCACCTTACTCTCTAATTGTGGTAGTGTGGGCGAGCAGTAAGGTTTTATCAGAGGGTAGTGTTAAGCATTTGTTGTACACACTCAATCAGCAAATGATTGTCACACACTCAAAGACTGAACTCAGACCAATTGGTTTTGTATAAAAAAATTCTTTTAGTTATTTTATTTCCTAGAACCAAGCAAGCCTGGCACAGATAAGTGATTTATACGTTACAGTAATAATACAGTTTGAATTGCAGTTGTATATATACTTTGGTTTAATCACAGTAGAACTACTAGTAATGCAATGCTTTGAAATATTGTACATATACTTTGAATTGGTTTTGCAATAGAATATCAAGTAGATTACTTTACAGATTACTTTTCTTACACAGTGTAGTATACCTGGATACTGCACTGGGACATTTCCTGTAAACAGGTAGGTAAAAGTGTTTTTGTTATTTGGTTACAGTTTTAAAGACTTTTATAGATTTTCCAACTCCACTCTTAGAAACTTTTCATAGAAAAACAGTCAATGTTATCCTATGGGAGAAAATAGTGTTATCGGTTCAGAGGTAAGTTCTTTGTTGTGGGAGTTGGGTTTCAGGGGTTAGACTCAGGGGTCCCCCAGGGTCAAGGATGCACTCTTGTTACACCCTCAGCGGCACTAGTGCGACCGGGGGCAGAATACTGAGGCCCAATGTTATCCAATGGGGGATAGGGGGCCTCCGGTTGGTGGCTGCTCACGAGCAGGCCACAAGGTTGTGAGACCATTAAGATCAATGGGGTCACCCTGTCTCCCTCGGAACCTGGGTTAATAGTTACAAAGCTACAAGGGGTTCCGTTGGGTAAGTACCATGGGGTACTGGTTCAGAACCTGATTATTTCTTTCACAATCAATAGTGATTAGTACTAGATTTTTATAAATGTACCACACATCTGTAAGTTTTTATCAAAAATATATATTTATTAAATTATTTTGTTCTGGTTTTCTATTTTTCTCGCAAATTGTGTAAGCAATTTTATACAAATGGGGGCTGTCTGACAAAGAAAACACAATAACAAATGCAAAGACAATTCAATGGGTGACTGTGGTGACATATAGTGCAAATAGGTGACCTTTCAAATTCACACAATAAACAAGACAATAACATAAATTCTCCATCCTTTTCAGGTCTTTCACTTTAGCTAATCCTATTTCTTAAATTAATTGCTATAGTGAGCCAGGACATGAGATACCCCCTGGAGGCCGACGAGCACATCCAGAGGGGTACACAGCTGAAGTTTGAACAGTTGTCGGTCTTCATTGTTTGATATTGACTGATGTTCCTTGGAAAAGAACTCCTTCCGGGCTCGGAGGAGTTAATAGATTTAATCTTGTGAATTTGCATCCACCAAGGGCTGTCGCATTTCCCTCTTTTGTCCTGAAGAAGACCCTTCTTGATGTATCTACCAACACAAATACATACAGGGTCGGAACGTCAACGTACAATCATCTCATGTCCTGGCTCACTATAGCAATTAATTTAAGAAATGGTGTCTCACTGTCCCAGGTAACAGCCTCTGGTCTAAGCTCCTCTACAAGACCCTCTCAAGTTCAAGCCACCTCCATGGAACCCTGGCATCTTTTAGCCTCCATAAGGTGGATAATGCTGTAATATTCTCCCCACGAGTTAGTTCCTTGGTCCACCCAATTAAGGGTAATTTGTAGCTTAGCTAGGATAAGGCCCAGGTCCAGAAATCTGGATGTTACCTTGAAGTTAGCTGATCGGGGGAACAGCCCTAGGAGACACATCAGGGGTGACAGGGAAATGCTATGGCTCGTAACATCATTAGGAAAGTCAACCACAGCTCCCCAGTACCCTGTAAGCTATGGGCAATTCCATATCATATGTAACAACCCTACCTAAAAAGCTTCACATCTGGGACACATAGCCTGGGCAGTTGGGAAGAATCTATTAATTTGTTCCAGTGTACGGTATGCTCTATGCAAAATATAGAAGCTGATCAATTTAAATCTCACATTACTGGATACCTTTGGCGTTCGCTCTAGTACCTTCATCCAAGCCTCCTCTGCAATGCGTATGCCCACATCAGTCTCCCACCCGTCCTTCAGGGCGGCTAAAGGTGTCTCCATGTCAGTTCTCAAGGTCCGATAAAGGCCTGAGATAAGTTTATGGTTCATATCTCTTTATTGGCATTTTCATATAAAAGGTAGCAACAGGTAGAGCGTTGCAGCGCTTTGCTTAAGTGGTAAATTGCATTAATAACAACAACAAGGAAGAAATAAATCCCATTCCCAACAGGAACCCTCCATACCCCCACCCACCTCTAGGTACTCAATGTGATGGATCAAAATGGGTGTGACACTACAGACCTCTACTAGATTCCGTTTAACTAGAATCTACCAGTGGTGCTGGGGAGGCAATGTCGGTCAGGCGGAGTAGGTGTAGGATTTTGGGATAGATAAGTTCCTGAAATTCTGCAAAGAGTAGCGCTATGAATAGGTGCCAAAGCTCCCATGTGAGGCACTCTGGGCAGTGAGAGAGAGCGTGATCTTTTCCATCCCCAGTATATGCCAGAGGCGGTGGAGCCATCCTTGGTGTATTGGAGTATGTCTTGTGCCCCAATGTGTTAGTATGTTCTGGAGTGCAGCTACTAGCGCCAGCCCTATCTGTCTTCCCCTATGGGATTTTAATGGGAAGGTAAGTGGGTTAGGTAGTCCTTGAATCGTGTAAGCAGAGAATCTGGGGAGTTGCGTATCTAGATGTAAGTCAATTTCACCTCTGATCTTGGTCCAGTATTCCGCTATTTTAGTTCAATCCCATAGTAAGTGTAGCAGCATTTTGGGGAAATGGAGCCCCTCCAGCAATCTGGACTCCTCTCTGGGTTCCCTTTGTGTAGGTGTACTGGCATGAGGTACCAGTATGTGGCTATCTTGGTGGTGGTATTAATACTAGCTGCATTGCGTGCTGTGTGTTGTGCTCTATAATACACCTCCCCCCATTCTTTCGGCATCAATTGCTTCCCTAATTCTGTCTCCCACCTCCTCTGACTCGCATTTGGAAATGGCAAGGCAGTTTGGTGCAAGATGCTATAGAGTTCAGTAATAAGCCGTTTGCCCGAAGTTTTGGTCACTAGCCACTTCTCAAAAGATGTAAGATATCTATGGGCCCCTAGGCAACTAGGTGGATGCATCAGCCAGTGTCGCACCTGCAAATAGTGCATCCTCTTGGATTCTGGCATCGCGTACTCATTGCGCATTTGGGAAAACAATACCCATGCCCGGGGAGAAGTCGGCATTACCCGAGAATGACGGCAATGGAGAGGGGAAGGACGAAAGGCCCTTACGTTGTCCCACCTGATCCCAGACCTCCATAGTAGCCCTGGTAATGAGAGCTCAGTAGAGGCTCCTCGGGCGGTGAGACCTCTTTCAAAGGGAACCTTCCATAGGTGCTGACATGCTATAACCCTATCTTGAAATAGGCAGTACTTCTACAATTCCTCCTGACCCCATGCCACCAAGCACCGTAGCTGTGCTGCTTGATAGTATTGTAGAAGGTTAGTAAGACCCAAGCCTCTGTTGACAGTGGATTGGTAACTCTGCTCTTTTCACATTCAGAGTCGGCTGTCCGTCCATCATAATGATTCATTTCTCCCTGCAAGGCCTGGATCATCCCTGTAGGGAGTGTCACAGGGAGGGTCTGGAATAGGAATAGGACTTTGGGCAAGTCAGTCATTTTAAGGGCAGACACCCTTCCAAGCAAGGAGAGCCAACACTGCTTCCATTGGGGCAAGTTTTCTTTAATGTGTCGAAGCAAGGACCCATAGTTTAAGGCGGTGGTCAAATGCTAGTTGAATACCGAAATATGGGATGGACGTGGGTGCCCATTGTATCGAATAGAGTATTGAGAGTTGTGCCACGGTCGCTAGCGATGCCAAAAGGTTAAGAGCCTGGGATTTACCCACGTTGACACACAAGCCCGTTGCCTGGCCGAAGGTCTCCAGTTCGGCTAGAAAGGTCAGGAGGGCTGTTTTAGAAATGGGATTTCTGGTTGGCTAGGGCACACACCTAAGCCAGGTGGAAACCAACACTCTAGTCAGGGCAAGGGAGTTACACGCTGAAGATAACCCCTGCTCACCCCCTTGGTAGCTTGGCAGAGCAGTCAGGCTTATCCCAGAGGCAATGTGTAAAGCGTTTGCGCAACACACACACACAGCAGCGACACACTAGGCACACCACAAAAGAAACTCCACCCAAGGTTATATCAAAAATAGCCTTTGTATTACTCATAAAACACATTAGAACGTAATCACATATATACACCGTGCCACCTGGCACTTAGTATAACTTTACAGGGATTGTATACACTACAGGGCCAATCGGGCCGCTTTCATAGCATCATAATTCACATTTAGTGAAGACAACGAGTAATTACTGGTAAGGGTGCACTGAGCACACCACCTCTAGGCATAACATATCAGCAGTACAGTAGAATGAACACGGGTAAGTTGTACACATCGCAAGCCCATAGGCAAACACCACCACTGTACATATTCTGTAGAGTCCTGTGAAAGTACTTATTACCCTAGGATGGCATAACAGTTAGAGCGCCACCCGCACTCTAAGGATGGTTCCTGGTGTCCCTCCCGTAGGCTTCTGGGCCACATGCACGCCTACACCATGAAGGGAAGTAATCTCCTTGGGCCCCGTCCTGGGCTCGCCCTGAAATGCCCCTTTCAACACGAGGCCTCCAAACTGGCCCTCTAGCTGCCGTTGCAGCAGAAACAATGCCCGTAATGCAAAGGCGAGGCGGGGGTGCAACTCACCCTTGTCTCCTCAAAAGAATGCCCCCGATGCTGTGACTCTCGTAGGGGCAGCTGCCCACTGCCACCCGGGGCAGCTGCTCTGCACGTAGGGTAATGTCGGCACGGCCCCTCGCCGGGCCTCTTACCGGTCCCGCTGCCTCCAACGGACTGCCCCGCTGTCCGGGGTGAGTTGGACTCCCGCAGGGACCACCAGCTGGGCCGCTGTGCTCCTCGCGGCTTGGCTGCTGAGTCGGTCCGGATTCAGGAGCTTCCAGTGGGCTCCCGCCTGCCTCAGAAACTACGCGGGGCTCTCCTCCTCATTCCGGCAGCCCCGCCCACAGTCAGACAAAGGCCGCCTGGCTTCTGGTTCGCGTTAGTAAGTAAGAGCCAACTTTTTGGTTTCTGGACCGTGGCAAAAGAGGCCCACCACACACTCCTGGTGGGCAGATACAGTCCAGAGGAGCACGCTCACACAAAGGCCTGGGGACCACGCAGGGCTCTCCTCGTCTTCACGAGAACCCCGCCCACAACCAGGCAGCCTCTGCCTGACTTCCGGTCCGTGGCGCTCATTTACGAGCAAAGTTGGAGCCCCCTCCTCGGGCTCTGGAAATGTACTTTAGAAAAGCACCTATCACGCGCTTCTGGTATGCGGCACAGCGCTGAGGGGCACAACCATGACAAAGTGCTCATCACGCTCCAGGCTTCCAGGCCACACAGGGCAGAGCTGGGCCCAGGCAGGCCAGCTTACGGGGCCTTCCAGCAGAGGGGGAGTCCTTCATGGTGGTTCCTCCTGGTGCCCAGCAGTCCTTCAGCACACAGCTCCAAGCAGGTACCAAAAACATGGGGTCACAGACCCAATATTTATACTACATGTGTCTTTGTTTTATCCTGACACAGGGCTTGGGACCCAGTCCAAACCAGTTCTGGGGGGCACTTAACAAGTGCACAACAGTCCCCATTGTCAGTGTAGGCTCTGGCCCCAGACACACCACAGGGGGGCGGAGCCAGCATTGTAGAAGGCAGGCATAGTCCTATTCAGGGTCAGGTGCTGCTACTCCCACTACTCCAAATTCAGATCAGCCCATTCAGCCTAGCGCTGACTCACCCAGCCCCTCTGGAGCCACTGCACCTCCCCAGCCCCTGTCATCCAGAGCCAGACATGCAATACACAACAGGCAGGCAGAAAGACGCAGCACACAGAAATGCCCACTTCTAGAAGTGGCATTTCTAAAATAGTGATAATAAATCTGCGAACACCACTACGCAGCATTTATCACCACTATTCCAAACATACCAAACTTGATTACGCTACCCCTCTCATGTCAGGAAATACCACTGAAACACATATCAGGGAATCCCCAATGCATTCCTATGAGAGGGCAGCCTCACAGCAGTGAGAAACCAAATAGGCTGTTTGTCACTACCAGGACATGCCACACAGTTAAGGCACATGTCCTACCTTTTACCTACAGCGCACCCTGCCCATAGGGCTAACTAGTGCCTACGCTAGGGGTGACTGATATGTAGTAAAAGGGGAGTCACAGACATGGCAACCACTTTATGTGCCACGTCACAGCGGCAGTAAACTGTGCGTGCAGGCCCTGCAATGGCAGAGGCCTGAGACAGGTTTGAAAGGCTACTTTGGTGGGTGGCGCAAGCAGCGCTGCAAGCCCACCAGTAGCATTTAATTTACTGGCCCTGGGTATAGGAGATACCACTTTACAGGGGACTGATAGGTAAATTAAATACGCCAAACAGGTGTAGACCAATCTTACCAAGTTTACCATAGAGAGCACATGCACTTTAACACTGAACAGCAGTGATAAAGTGCCCAGAATTCTAAAACCACCAACGACAGGTCAGAAAAAGTACCAGGAGGAAGGCAAAAAGTTCAGGGATGACCCTGCAAAAAGGGCCAAGTCTAACAAGCTGTGATGGGGTTATCTAATGCTACCAGAACGTCATCTGCATACAGGCTGATTGTATGTTGTTCCCCACCAAATGTGGCCCCAGTGATGTCTGGATTGTCCTGAACCCACTGGGCCATCAGCTCCATGCAGAGGGTAAACAACAGAGGCAAGAGTGCACACTTCTGCCTTGTGCCTCTGCCTCTGGGAAATGGCACCGAAGTTTGTCCGTTTACTCTCACTGCAGCACTAGAATAGCTCAGAGATAAGTTTAGCCTCCTCCACATTGTTGCAGATAAAATGGCAATCCAGATGAGTCATAGGCTTGGCTGAATCACCTGGCTAACGGTGCTTCAGCGGTGCCACCAGTGCTCCGTTGAGGCTCAGCAAGGAGTGGACTTACAGCGGACTAAGAGCAGTATCATCAGCGGTATTCGTGGTAGCAGTATTGGTGGAAAAACAAGAAACCAAGCCCCCTCCACCTGCTGCCCGCTACCTGCCTACCGCTTGCTCCATTGTTCACCATTTATCATTGTTGTTCATCATTCTCCTATCTGACTGCTATAAATCTGGCCCGTAATTGGACTACTCCCAGACTTGGAGCCCAACAGCCGCCATTTCGACAAACCGGCTTATTGGCATAGCAAGGCTGAGGGGCAGAAGTGGCGAAGAAGTCGGGAGGAGGGTCGGGTCCTCCTCCCTACCACTGACCAAACATCAGTGTACCTGGCATCAGTGAGAGGGAAGAATTAGCAGCAGGCCAGAGCAGACCAGTGTGTTTCTTTGCAGAGAAACCGTAGAGACCAGAAATACCAGAGAGACATGCAGCAGCGCAAGTGCAGAGCTAAGGTAAGGCCCTAGAGGGCCACGGCTCACAGCTTGCAGGCACAGACGTGGCTGGTATCAGACCGGTGCAGCTTGTGTCTTTCTAGCACATGACCGCTTACCAGCCCCACTCCTCTGTCGTCCCTGTCCATCAGCACTGCACCCTGTTTCAGTACTCATCTGTGCTCAGCTCCCTGCTTCCTGCCCCTTGCTGACGGTCCTTCCTGTCTTTCAGCCCTCATCCACGGCGTCAGCTGTGCTACCATCTTTTCTGTCTGTTACCTGGCTTTCCTGCTTGTCAGCCGGCCAGCAAGCCTCCAGCCGGCCAGCCAACCTCCAGTTTATACGCTGATTCCTAACTAGCACCAGTATACAGCTCAGGACCACTCTAGCTACCACATAACCTAGCCCTAAACCACACTCAGACTTTTGGACTTTAAGATATTTATCTACCTCAAGATTTCCTTCAGACTCACATGGTATTACATAGCGGAGTATTAAGTTATATCACACCGAGCATCACACCATGTAGCATTACACAAATAAGTACATCTTGATTAACTAAGTTCCAGAACACATGAGTTCTGGTAGAATGAGAGGACCCTTCCAACAACACGACAAAAGAGGTTCTGCGCTTCTATCAATGACACAGAAAAAGCTGAGACAGCCACCACAGGACTCCTGGCACTTTCAAGCCCTGATGCAGCTGTCATAATACCCTCATTTCAAATGCCTTTGATACATCCTAGTGTGGAGGATGCCCCCCCCGAAAAGGAAATAACCATAAAAAAATACCAACCTATAATTCACACACATTTTTTTAATCTTAAGGACCAAGCTGCAGTTATCCTTAAATCTAACACAAATACCCCAGGCTTGCCGTCCCCCTTGGACCAACCATTATCAAACAAATTGCTTCACATGTCCTTTCACAAGGAGTGCTTGACAGGTCTGACCCTACGCAACTAAGATTCAGTCATCTCCAACACTCATCCAATGGAAAAGGAAAGCATCAGCTTCTTAACACATCTGCTGTCAAAGACCACGAAATTGTGGGTGCAAGCACCACCTCTAGCTCAGAACCCTTAGGGTCAGAAAAAAACTCCCTTACGGCTCAAAAGCCAACTTGAAGCAGGCCATTACATACTTACTGTCACTGCTCAAGTACACACAGGAGCTGTTAATATAGACATTTCACCACAACTGTCTGACTGACTGTGATGACCTCTCCCTCATTGTTAAAGCACTGGAATGTGAAACGAACCAACAATCATTTTCAATCCCTAAAAGCTGTTTTTCTACGGGCTCTGATGCAAAAAAGCACAGCATAGTAGCATCTCCATCAGCCAAGCATATTAAGGCATGAGCCCTGTGGACCAACATTAGTGGCAGTCACTCTGTCAGCTCGACAAAATCAGCGACTCTAACCAATCTACCATGCTACAACACACCCTCACTTACTCCAGCTGAATGGGAAACAATGATTGCCTTGTATGGTGGGGGTCCACCGGATTTCTCTAAGCCCACGCAGACTGAGACCTATGGATTGGGCCCTCCTAGTACCGCCCAGAAAGCAAATAAGCCAGTGGATGTCTGGACTGGCCTCTTAAGAACTCTGCAATCGACAGTCAAGGCCCTCAATTATCAGTCTGCGAAAACGGACAGACAGATCACGCTATTAAACACCATGGCAGTTTTTATCTCTGGGATTGATACAAAAATAGCCCACCTAAACAGCCTAATGACTAAAGCTAAAAAAAAAAGCTGAAACTATTTGTCCCATCTGCACCTGCTGTCCAATTTTTGATAAATTGGAATCACAACCCAAAACCGTCGGCGATATTCTCAACGACCTCAAGAAGGCTGCAGCCTGAAAGATCGACTAAGATACTTAAACTAGACACTACTTCAGCTGCTCAAGCTTTAAAGGAGTCTTCACAAGACGCACTTCTCCCAGTACATGAGGTAACAGAGTGAGCGCTTAGTAACTACCAAATTCCTGTCTCCTCTGAATATCAACCACCCCTAAACACAAAAGCCACAGGTGAAGAACATCCCAGTAGTACCAGCTAATAACACCCTTCCTGAAGGTTACAGCCCTGGACCTAGAAGTGAGATTGCAGAGATGAAACAGGACAGTATCTGATCAGATGACTTAAGGTCCCCGCATGAAAAACCACAATAAAACAAGTAAGAAGAAGTGTAAAATTGCTGTGCGCAATAATATATATATATTTTTTTTTAAAACTCCAACTCTAATCCAAATTTACTCAGAAACAGCGTTGTAGAGAAAAGCCCAATTCAACATGCATAAGACATAGACCTTGGTCTAGTTAACCAAACTTCAACCTTAATAGGAATCTCCGGTAATTCGAAGCCTTTGGCAGATGAAGCTGAAAAAGAAGGCTCTTTCTGTGTAGGTAATCAACAGGAATTACAAACAGCAACAAACTTAGGGGGATCTTCCCCCAGCAGACCAAATTCCCAAAAACAAGAGCTTGCTTGTGGATCAAAACCAAGGCGCTTGATCCATCACGCTGCAAGCAACAAAATGAAAAAGCAAGAACAGTCAAAGAAGAAGCCTCACCGGTGCACTCTTTTAAGCTACATAGCGGCATCACCCCCTTCAGGTCACAACAGTGCACCAAGAATTCACTAAAGAAAAACTGACAACTACTATAGAAGGCCTCACGGGCAGCTGGTTAACCATTCGCCGATTCCTGGATTGGAGCATCAATTGATCCAAGAAGGCTAGAACAGCACTGCTACCTCTGAGGCTTTGTCTTTAGACACAAACAGCAACCAGGCAACCCTAATGTACCCAAAGTTCGAATCCAGAGGGCACTTTGACTTACTGAATCATGGAAATTATCCTCTGCTACTGAGCCAAATTCCAAAAAGAAGTAATCTGTGTTCCAACGATATTGCCTTTGTGGAGTTTATGGCTCCCACCTCTAACAAACAACCAAGGTCTTGTGAATGTCCGCCGTTGCAGCAAAAAAGGTACTGGTGAAGGAAGTGGCCCGTTTAGTGTCACCCGGGTCACTAATGACCACCTCTCAGCCTTCCATACCAAATGAAGAGTCGGTCAGACAGTAGAGAATACAAACCAATAACTGTTTATTATATATACTCAGAGCGGAGCCCAGTCTGCCCAGTCGCTAGGAGTGCTGCAGAGGGACTGACATCGACAAGCAAAAAGATACATTATGTACATCTCGCAACTGGGCTGAAACACGCCCACAGTGGAATTTTCCAAGCAGATGCAGCTGGACAGTAAAATACAAAAAAAAAAATTAGTCTTGATTCTCATATCTCACACTACCTGATACAACCCAAGATCGTTTCACCCTGCACCCGCCACCAGACAAGTGGGAGAGGGCCTCTATCTATTGAGAAAGGTATGCACTAATATGAACAGTCTATTCATTAGTGAAGCAAAACCTAACATTGCAAAAACGAAACATGGCAGAGGCTTTTTCTCAGAAACAGCAAAGAATTCGTTTTGTTCATGATTCAAAATGGCGCCTGAATAGAAAATGGTGCAGCGAATGCTAACTTGCATGGGGCAATATGCAAACATGAAGATTTCTATTCTAACACTGACAGATGCAAAGACGCTCAAACGTTGAGAAATACAGGTGTCCCCTTACAGAGAATTAGCCTACCTGCATATTTCAGCCACAGACATGAGGAACAAAAATATCATTAGCCCTCAAAAAAATGCATGCTCAGTTTTAAGAAACGCTCTGAACAAGTTGCCCAAGTTTGTCAGCGTGCACGATCCTCCACTTGACCTGACAGCCAAAAGGTCACCATTAAAGGATCACAACTGGAGCTGGATTTCCAGAGCCCTAAACAAACCCAAAGCACAATTATGAATCAGTCCCACAGCAGTAGCTTCGATAGGACTAGCAGGAAAACTTAAGATCTCTTCATGGAACATTAATGATCTGTCAGAAAAACTTGCTGATAGCAAGACTTTCGAATTTCTGGTGTTATTCCAGATCATTCCATCACAAGAAACCTGGGCAAAGATGGTACCCACGATCCCAGGTTATCGCAGCTTCTTAATATCTGCAACAAAAGAAGCTACTTACAGCCAACATTGTGGGGGGGCTGGCAATCTACATCCATGCCTGAAAGCTGATCACATAACGAAATCAACATCATGGAGCGGCCTGCAAATTGTACAAACCACTCTTAGACAAGGCTCAATGATGCTCAACCTGGCACTTATGAATATCTATGTACCTCCAGAAGCGAAAATCAAACAGATAGTCATTGATCATCTAACAAAGGAAATCTGTGACCTCCAAGAAGGGCCCCTGTCAACTGAAATAATTCTCTCAGGGAACTTCAATATGAATCTGTTTGGGTCACAGCAAGATGAAGAGTTTTTAATCTCTCAGAATACGTATTGATAAATTCTGGCAGAAACTCAAAATCTTTCCTTTAAATGCAACAAAATGGGCAGAGCGCTCATAAAGGAATTAGAGTTTCTCAATCTAAGAGCCATTAATGGGCGTTTCCCGACTGACATGCCTCCTTCCTTCACATTTCATAACCAAAAAACCAGCTCCTTAATAGACTTCACTGTGCTCTCTGCTCCCCTTATCCATCTTGTCATTAGCTTCTCCACAATACACAGGGGAGAAAGCGACCATCTTCCGCAATAACCGTCCCAGATAACCATCAATTAAACTACAACAAATGAGAGGTACTTACTCACAGAAATGTATGAAATAGTGGACCATTACACACCTCTAATCTACAATATCCAATTTTTTAAATAGAAAAAGAAAAATCTTAGAAATGCACTGAAAAAATCATACGTTAGAGGGCGTTCTAGTTACAAAATAGCATTTAACATGACAGTACTCATTTGATAAACCATAAAAGACTGAAATTAACATCTAGCACAATTCATGGACTCTCTGAATCAGCGAAAATAAATTCTTAGTTCATCTGCTCGAGACAAAGGTAACCTACAGCACCTGGGACCAATTCACTCCTCAGTTTGTTACCCAGCACACGACCTCAGGAAGAAGCTGCAGTAATCAACACAGAGCGATAATGACGACCGCTCATAGGTCCTGTAAGGGCCTGCGAACTGACCCTTACAGGACCAAGAATATCCATGGAAATGTCAACCCACGGACCAGCAGCTCTCTCCCTGACAACCATGGGCTGCGTCTTACACTTTAACACCTTGTCACTCCTTGCACAATCCAAACACTCTCTAACCTCCCTCTCAATCATCAAATCCATTGACGGCCACCCGAAACTTTCTCTGACCCTTTCTTTAGTTTTAGAAATGCCCATATGACTGGAATGAGCCCTCTTTACCAAAACAAGTCTCAAATCTTCAGGAGGAACAAGCTTACTCCCTCTCATAAGCAAATCATCAACAATAGAGAGTTCATTGCGAACTTCCCAAAAACTCAGTAACTCCGTCCAACACTTATTTTTGACCATCCAACCCTCCAAAATAATTTTCATCACATTCTGTAAACAAACATCCTTTTCTAGCGAAGTCTTCCACTCCGTCTCCTGTATAATCCCATCAGTAACAAAACACACATTGAAATCTTCGTCAAAGTCTTCACCAGCAAAGCTCTCCTCTAAAGAGTCTACATCACAAACAGATTCGGTAACTAACCTTGAAAGACAATCTGCTTGCAAGTTGCTAGCACCAGGAACATAGTTTATCTCGAAATCAAACTCTTGAAGAGCAATAACCCATCTACGTATGCGACCTGAAATCTGGTCCACACCTTTTTTTGAAAAGACCTCCTTGAGAGGTTTGTGATCTGTCTTTATTTCAAATTTGCGCCCCCAAAGGAATTTCCTCAGTTTTCTTACAGCCCAAAAGACAGCCAAAGCCTCCTTTTCAATAACTGAATAATTAATTTCAGCACCATGCAGACCTCTCAAAATAAAAGCAATTGTCCTATATTCACCTCCAGATCTTTGCAATAAGACACCACCCAAACCTCTAGAGCTAGCGTCAGTCATCACAATCACATCATCATTGACATCAAAACTCCCAAGGTCAGACGCATTCTTCAAGCTAGATTTGATATCCATGAATTCAGTTTCGCATAAAATGGACCAGACAAATTCAGTGTTTTTCTTTAACAAAAATCTTAAAGATAACGACCTCTCAGCAAACTTAGGGATAAATTTGTTGTAGAATTCGGCCATTCCCAAGAACTTAACCAACTCATCTCTATTCTTCGGAGAAGGCAGATTCTCTATTGTATCAACCAACAACTTTTTAGGTTGAATTCCATTGCTTGTGACGAGATGTCCCAAATACTCAATCTCTTGAACTCCAAACTCGCACTTTGCCTGTTTAAGAGTCAAACCAGACTTCAACAAGGTATCTAAAACCTCACAAAGCCTTGTGTTGTGTTCCAATTCAGTTGAACCAGTTGAACAGTTGAAACATGTCATCCTGATAGATCTTCACTCCCACCACACCCTTCAATATCCTTTCCATAGCCCGCTGAAAAACTGAAGCGGCCGAAATTAGACCAAATGGCATCCTTAGGAATTTAAAAGTACCAAAGGGTGTGGTGAAAGTCGTCAATTCTTGGGACTTCTCAGTAAGTTTGATTTGGTGGTAAGCCGAACTGAGATCAAGAGAGGAAAAGTATTTTGCACCATTTAGCATACTAAGCATTTCACTAATGTTGGGTAAGGGATAGTGGTCAACAACCACAGCTTTATATAATTCCCTCAAGTCTACACAAAGACGAGCTTCTCCATTGGCCTTATGGGCCATCACAACTGGGGAGACCCATAGTGAAGCCTCCACTTCTTCAATTATCCCATTGGCAACAAGCTTGTCCAATTCAAGTCTCATGTTATCCCTAACAGCCATGGGAACATTTCTGACTTTAGCAGCTTTGGGAACGGCATGCTCTTTTAACCTGATCTCATGAACATCATTTTTTAAACATCCAAGTTCATTCTTAAAGACATCAGAAAACCTCTCCAGTAAGTTGTTACAATCAATTTGAACTGAATTAACAGTGGGTCTATCTCTTAAACAAACCATTGGTTTGGCATTAGGGTCAAGAAAAACAAAAAGATCACGTTGGTGCACCCAGCTTATCAACGAATCTCCTTTGATGGAAACATACATTTTTCCTGAAATGATCCTATCCTTAAACTCTATAGAAACCCAAAAATAACCAGCTAATTTTATTGGTTCGCTGCCGTAACCCTTTGGCTTAATATCCGGTTCTAACAATTTTACTCCATTTTTGAGTTTACTTTCATAAAACGCAAATGGTATCAAAGTGATCTTTGTGCCAGAGTCAAAAAGCATCAGGACTTCTTTTCCATTTACTAATACATTTTCAAGTGGTCCATCATGTTTCTCAACACAGTTTTCTAAAATAATTATTTCTTCTACAGAGTCATCATCATCACAGTCAACTTCTCGAACTTTGGTCTTGCTTGATGTGGTCGATCTACAGCACTTTGAGGCATGGCCTTTCCTGCCACAATTTTTACACGTAGCTTTCCATCCGGGACACAACTTATTATTGGCCAAATGACCCGCATCCCCACACCGAAAACACTTTCCTACGAAAACTTTGTTTGAAGATTTGCTTTGCGTAAGATACTTGGTGTTGGTTTGATTACATTTCTGAAACTTGTCCTTGTCTTTTTCTACTACAACCTGAACACTAGTATCGCTAATTTTAGTCGTAGATAGGGCATCTTTTTTAATCACCTCCACACAAGCCTTTGAATGTTCTGAAGTTTTAGCCATAGTTAATACTTCATGTAAAGATGGATTATTTTTTTCCCACATAGACTCTTGCTTTTTCTAAATTGCACCCTAACATGAACTGATCCCTAAGGCGTTCATCAGAGGACGCTCCAAAACTGCATGTAGAAGCTAATTTACGTAGAATAGTAATATATTGTTCAACAGTCTCACCTTCATGTTGCATCCTTTTTCCAAAGTGATACCTCTCCAACACAATACTTAATTTGGGAAGATAGTGAATATCAAGTTTCTTTATGACAATTTCATACTCATTTAAATCTGCAACACTATCCTCTGTGAGTTCAGGGAGATGTTCATAAACCTCTTGGCCTTCAGAGCCAAGGCAATGTAATAAATTAAGTTAGTATTCTGCCAATTAGCCTTGATGCCGGATAGGTTCCCAAGGCGATCCAGTAGCAGCATGGCCTTGCCAGGATCCTCGCACCTATCCGTGAGGAAGAGTAACATATTATCCGCATACAATGCTATATGATGCAATTTACCACAACTGGTCTGTCTGTGTCACACTCGCCAAAGGCTCCCCCGTGATGGCAAACAACAGTGGGGACAATGGGCATCCCTGTCGAGTGCCCCTCTCCGCACGGTACGCACCAGAGATCACTCTGCACCGTAGGGTTGGAAAACAGTAATTGTGTTCAAACTAGGAACCCGGGGCCTAGGCCCATCCGTTATGTCAAAATAAAACACCCTTTGGAGTATTTTTATAGCATACCAATCAATCAAAAAATCAAACACCACATTCATACATTAATCACACTATTGTCAGGAAGTCAGATATGGAGATGTTTATTCGGTATAAAACTACGGCACTCCTACAGTATATTACGTACACATAACATTACACATAATAAAATTTATAAAATAATAATAAAATCCCTTTGTAGCATTCGTGAATGTGATGACTAACAATTTATTCCTATTCGTCATATACCACAATTATCAATAACAAACCTTTTTAAAAAAAAAAAAACCTATATGTACATATTTAGTGATGTAAAGCAAACTATCAGCCGAAGAAGCTTTTTTTCCTTTTAATCTAATGTAATTCATTCATCATTGCAGAACACAGTACTAAAAAAAATAATTTTGTTAAAAAAAAGGGAAAATATCAAACACAAAATACAGTTAAAAAGGAGAACAACCAAGCGACGCGTTTCGGTGGTGTAGTGGTTAACCACCTTCTTCAGGCTTTAAAACACAATGTTATACTTTTCTCCCCAATCGTTTATCCGTGTTTGGGGTTTCACAGCAATCTGTTTCAAATAGTTGCTATCGTCGGTCCAGCCTTCAATCAAATATGGTATTCTCAACGACGTTGGCAGCGTGATCTATTTAAAATATACTATAGGTTATCATTGAGTCTTCCGTATTAGGATTTCTTAAAATAATAATTGTCCACCAACTGGCTGCAAAAAAGTGGTCCTTATAAATATCAGTATGACCTTTCAAATATCATCACCGTCGTGCTCATTGCCCATTTTGCGACTGAGTCTTCAATTTTCGAATGTGCTTCTTAAAAAGACCAAAGAGTCCGGGATTTAAGAATCTCCGTCCGCTCTTCTGGTTCTTTCACCCATCCGTTCCATCACAGTGCATAATAGGACCAGTCTAGACTGTCAAAATCCGTCTCAATGTCAGCGGACATGACCAGTGCATCCGTGGTGATATTTGGAGCATCCAGCAACATAGCCACTAACCACTGTATGTTCAACGCTGTATTTCGGCCCAGTATAAAACCTGCTTGGTCTGCATGTATTAGGCGAGGCATATATGGAAGTAGGTGAGTTGCCACCACTCTACTCAACACCTTGTAGTCTATATTTAGCATCGACAGGGGCCTATATGCCTTGACATCATGAGGACTATGTCCAGGTTTCAATGGTGGCACTATCAATGCCTCGCTAGCCGAAGTTGGCAAGGAACCGTTGTGCGTGCAACCTTGTAAACTATGCCATACAGGGTGCCAGGTGCTCTATATACGCAGCGTAGAACTCCACCGGGGGTATGTTGCTGCCAGGGACCTTCCCCTGGGCCATGCCCTTAACTTCCGCTGCAACTTCCTGGGGTGTGATGTCACCTCCCAGGTTTTTGCCCTCCTCTCATGTGAGTGTCGGCAGTGGTAAACGCTGAAGACATTCCCGGGCCCCCTTTCTGTGATCGCGCTCAGGGCTGGTATACAGTTCTGCATAATAGTGCCTAAAAACCTCATTTATGACATGTTGCCCATAAACCCGAGTCCCCTCTGCATTGTCAATTTGCAATATGTGTGACCCCCCTCTAGCGTGATTAGCCAACCATGCTAGCAATGCCCCCAACTTGTCCCTTTGAGCATGCGTTTGTACCATGTATTCTTTGTAGCCAAAGCACCGGAGGCACTCTACCTTCTCCGCTAGCAGCTCCCACATTTAACATCTTACTCTGCAAATCCAGGTGCCCAAATCTATCCCTCCCTGCAGCATATAGGATCTCCTCCTGGCTGTTAACCTCTGACACCAGTATGCAGCGCACCCCCACTACCGTCGTAATACACTGCCCCCTATTCACCATCTTAAAAGCATCTCATTCCTGCAAGGCAGAGGTGGCTGAGACAGCATTATTCTCAAAATAAGTCTGATCTCACTCATCTACAGTGTGGCGAAATACCTGATCTTCCAGGGATTCAACCATCAAGCACCAACTAGGGATAGCCGTGCAGGACTTGACCCAAGCTAGGGTTATGGCCTTAGGGTTGGGATCTGTGATTATTCTAGCTAAATATTCATACTGGACAGCTGCCACATGTACGTCTGGCGTACAGAGGAAGGTGTTGAGCCAAACATGGAGCTCATGGAGTACAGAGAAGTAGGAATAGTCACAATCCTGTGGTTGGGTCAACCGCCATGTTCCCATCAGTCCCCACTGCAATTGCCAGTCTCCAATCCACTTTGCCAGGCACAAATACAGGACACAGAGGAGGGTGGGAGCGGTCTAGCTGCAGATCGACAACTCCATTAAAGTCCCCTCCAATATTCAATGCACTTGGCATATGTAATACAATTACCTGATAGATCCTATCTAGGAAGTGTGCTTGGTCAGAATTTGAGAGCATATACATTGATAAGGGTGATGGCTCTACCTCCCAGACGCCCCATAAGGAGTACCAAATGTCCTGCCGGGTCAATTGACTTGTGCAAATCCTGGAAAGGAACCCCAAGGTGCTCCCAGATTAGTACCCTCCTCGCAAACACTGAGGATGACGTGCAGTATGTTTGGCACCCCCAGCGCTTGTGCAGTGCTGCTCCCTCGGCTTCAGTCAAATGGGTCCCCCTTCGCTTCAAGTAAGCCTTTACTTTGTATCGCTTAGTCATACTATTGAGGCCCTGGACATTCCAAGATATGAACTTATAATGCATGCAATCTCCTGCCATGAGCATATATAAAGGTCCCTTTCCGTACATCAGAGGCAGTACTCAGAGCCATGTACCTCCCACCCTACACAGTTCCAGACAGATGTAGCCACATTACCACAGACCAAGCCATAAACAACCCAGTACCCAACAGTATCCCCCAGCACTGTAAGGCAAATGACCACCCTCTAAAATAGGAACACAACAACAAGCGGATGCGTAGCAGCATATGACTAACAGTAGTGAGGGTAAATGATGCAGACAGCAGGCCCCCAGCATCGCAACCCACCACTCGGCTATAGTATAACATGTAGCAAGTAAATCTTATCCACACATGGAAATAAGAAGAACAGGCCAATGGTACCTATCCTGTATCCCTCTCCCCACTCACGCCGCCCATCATACATCAGTGGTGCCCATCAGTTTGCTACAGATCATCTGCCATCCGAGGCAAAATTCAAGGGAAGGCCGAATCGGAGTCCATCATGGAAATCGACACTCTATCGGAGTCCGTGTCACGTGCGCCATCATGCTCTCACGTTAACTGCAGACTGACCCTTGCAACAGCCAATCACGCTGCCGCAGCCACTGCCTGCAGCTGTTCACGGTGTGCCTGTGATCTCGTCGGTGCAGTGCTCTGACTTCACATGGCACCCTTACCAGACCTCCCCTTAGTGACCTCCCCTGAGCCACCGGAACCTGGAATATTCTGAGTGTGCGGTTGTTGGTCAAACCAGTCTCACACTTCGCACGGCGTGGTGAAAAGTTGTACTACATGCCCAGAGGAGACCCTTAGTCTTACGGGAAAGAGCATCCCATATTGAAATCCCATAAGGCAAAGTCATTGTTTGGCTTCAATGAACGACGCACGTTGTTTTTGAACCTCCCTGGTAAAATCCAGGAACAACATGATTCTGATATTGTCCAGCAGCAAGTCCCCCTTGACCCCGGCCTGGCAGAGGATGTGGTCACATTCTCTATAATGCAACAGTTTGACCACTACAGGACAGGGGGTGCCTACAGGACGGGGGTGCCCCCGGAGGTGGTGGACATACCAGCACCCTATGAGCCCTCTCCAATGCAAAATGCAATACAAAATCTCTGCCCTAGGAAATGAACTTAAATCCGCAACTCACCACCAAAATCAAAATCTGCCAGCTCTACCTCTTCTCTCCGCGTTGTCCTCCCAAACCTCAGCCAAAAACCTAGCGCACTAGTCCAACTTTAAAATCTATGACGAACACTCTATCTCGAGAATTCTTGCCTCCTTAAACCCGAACAATCACTTCAATGATCCTCTCCCTTCTAACTGCCTAGCTACCGCCTCTCAGGCAATCATCCCTTCCTGGACCTCAATAATCAACGCCTCCCTCCTACAGGGCTCAATTCCTGTTTCGCTCAAGGCTGGCCAAGTTATCCCCATCCTAAAAAAAACCTTGCTGGACCCTGCTTCCGCTGAGAACTATAGACCCATATCCAACATCCCACTCCTAGCCAAAGTTCTGGAAAAATGTGTGCAACAGCAGCTGAGCCTACACATCAACAACTTTCACCTGCTAGATGACTTCCAATCCGGGTTCAGACCTGGACACAGCACGGAAACCACCCTCCTCCACATTGTGGATGACGCCCTCCAAGCCCTCGACCAAGGCAAAACCTGTCTCCTAATCTTCCTAGACCTTTCTTCTGCCTTTGATACGGTTAACCACGAAATTCTCCTTGAACGCCTCAAACTCAGGATGGGGTTGGATGGCACCGTCCTTGAATGGTTTAGATCCTTCCTCCAAAACCGCTCACAGAGAGTCCTCATCAACGGTAATCTATCCGCCCCTCTCCGGTCACGGTTGGAGTCCCCAAGGATCAACCCTCTCCCCTACCCTCTTCAATCTTTACCTTGAACCTCTCACCGAGGTGCTATGTGCCGCCAATATCTCCTACCTTATGTACGCCGACGATACACAGATCTACATAAAAATCTCTTCCCCGGAGGACATCTTCTCCCTCAACGAGGCCCTGAAGCTGACAGTCCATTGGCTCACCGCCAACCAGCTTAAACTCAACGCAAACAAAACTGAATTTCTTCTGATCTCCCCACCCAAACCCAATCCAGACATCCAGGAATGGATCAAGACCATCACAGCACTAAACTGCCCTCCTACCATTGTTGACTCGGCGAAATCCCTTGGAATAACCCCTGACGGCAGCCTAAACATGTGTGGCCATATAAACTCGATGGCCAAAACGGCTAGATTCCACCTGAGTTACCTAAGAAACCTAAAACCTTTCCTCGAAGTTTCCGACCTTAAAACGGCAACCCAGGCACTAGTCATTTCCAGACTAGAATATGGATGCTCTACTCTCGCAGGGCTACCCAAGAACTTTCTGGCCCCATTGAAAGCCTGCCTCAACACCGCCGCCAGACTCCTAACTGGCTCAAAGAAATTCGACCACATCTCTCCCCACCTCAAAGTTCTGAACTGGCTTCCCCTAGAGGCCAGAATCCAATTTAAACTGGCCTGCATTACTCACAAAGCTCTTTACTCCAATTCCCCTACATTTCTCGCCCAAAAACTCGTGATATCCGGAGGAGCCAGAAACTCCCGATCTGCCAAAGACCTGTTGCTGCAACCAGCATGCTTCCGGAAGAAAAAACCTACAATCGGACCTTCTCTGGGGCCGCTCCAAGAATTTGGAACTCTCTCCCACCCGCCATCAGAAGACTTCCGTCCTTGGCACACTTTAAGAAGGAGACCAAAACCTTCTTAATGGGCAAATACCTCGTCTAATAAATACATCACAATCACCTCAGTGACATGTTCCACCCTCCACCTCGGCATTATCCACGGCTTCTACGGATGATACCTATTCCTGAACTCCTTGGGCATCCCCCAAGAGTTGAGACTGCGTGCCTTCTTGTATAATGTATCTACTTGTTTTAATTTTTATCCCACATGTAGCTGGGACTTTAGACTGCGTGCTTCTCTTGTATAATGTATCCCCTATTGTACCCAATTGATCCCTCCCTTCCTAACGCTTTGTATACCACCCTTAATCCTGTAAAGCGCTCTGATACCCTCACGGGTCTGGTTCGCGCTCTATAAAACTATAAAATAAAATAATAATAAATAATAAATAATAAACAAAGAAAGGCGAAAGGCCCTCAGGTGCGATCTCAGATTTGATCCTCCTCTCCAGAAAAGCTACCATGCTGGGGCCTTCAGCATGCTCTGGTAGGCTGATCACCCGGATGTTACTCCTTCTGGCCCTATTTTCTGCATCTTTGGCTCGACATTCCAACTCCTTGACCCTCATCTCCATGGCCAACATCTGAGCCTTTGTCAGGGGAGAGGTCATCTAGCGTATGTTCAGTTATAGCGACCCTCGGAGTCAGTTTGAACTGATCGTCACGCAGCAAACCCATATCGGCCACCACCATATCCAGTTTAAGTTCCAGGACTTCTCTGGTGTCCGGGATCGCCTTAATATTAGTGTCCAGTGTAGCCCCACAAGAGTCCCCCCACAGCACCAGAGGAGCCATGGTCTCGGAGGGGGAGGGGAGGGCGCGTTGGTGCCACCAGTTCAGCATACCAGCTCCTCTCGTGGGCCCGCCATGGGGAGGGCAGCTAGCAAACATGTTGCTCCTAGTGTGTCATTCTAGGCCCCAGGTTCCAGTGCAGGCGCAGCAGGTCCCTATGGGCTGCCAGACCAGCACCACACCGCCAGTATTCCAAGGATCATACAGGGCCTAAATCCCCCAGGGCAGCACAGGGAAAGATGTGTCCACTCCAGGGTGGGTGTCACGGCGCCAGACACGCGCCCCCGATATCGCAGTATCTCACTGAACATCGCAGCCCACTTGGCAGGGCTGCTCGCACCGTCCTCTGTGAGGCCCGACCTGATTGTCGCACCCGCACTCACCACTCAGCCGCCAGGTGAAGTGCAGGGACATGCAGCAGGGGGGATGGCTGTTTCAAAGTAGCCCAGGTGGGGCCCAGCAACTCTGATGCCCTCAGTCCACAACAGGCGTGAGGGGGGCAGGCCACATGAGGCAACCACGTTCCCCTCCCCACGGCCAAATAGTAATCGAGCCCCCAGGCCTCAGTTTCCAGTCAGTGCGGCCGCCAATGCAGCAGCACACTGGTCCCCATGTTGTCTCTCGCCTTTGCCTGCTCTGCTCCTCCTTGGGCACCGCCGGGTGTCATGTCACGCCCGAGAATAGGACACTCCCTAGGCCTGCATACAGGGCTCAGCTGTACACCCTGCAAGCCGAGGCATGCTCACTCCACCGCAGACGTCTCAGAAGACCACCATCTTGGGCCAGCTCTTCCCCTCCAGGTGTGTCACGGCCGCCATCTGCACAGGAGGGGACGCCCAGGGGCCCGGCTTAACGATTCTCAGGACAGCAGCAGGGAGGCACCTCACTGCAAACCTATCCAGATGGGAGAGCCACAATCTCCGCAGTATGGTGCCAGATGGTGGTGCTCCTGTCAGGGAGCTCTGTGGTTTGCAACTTAGTCCATTGGTGTCAACCCACTCCCCCATGCATTAGGGGAGTAAGGAGTATTTAGGGTTCAGTGGTGAGTAGTGCACAGTTGTAGTAAGAGTTTTTAGGATTCAGGAATGAGTAGTGAATGGGGGTGCATGGGATAGTAAGGAGTTTTTTAGGGCTCAGGGATGGGTAATGGATAGGGCCAGTAATTAGCCTTTTTGTCTTATGGATGTTTGGTGCATAGGGCTAGTAAGGCATTTTTAGGGCAATGGAGTGGGTAGTGCATAGGGGCAGTAATGGTTTTTAGGGCTCAGGGATGATTAGTGCATAGGGCTAGTAAGGCATTTTTTTAGGGTTCAGGGATGGGCAGCACTCGGGGGTAGTTGCGAGTTTTTAGGGTTGAAGGATGGTTTGTGCTTAGTTGTAGTAAGTAGTTTTTGGGCTCAGGTATGGGTATTGCGTAGCGGTAGCAAGGAGGCTTTAGGATTCAGAGATGGACATTGCCTAGGGTGCATAGCGGTAGTAAGGAGCATTTAGGGCTCAGAAATGTATAGTGCATAGTAGTAATGAGGTTTTAGGCCTTATGGATGGTTAGTGCACAGAGCTATTATGGCATTTAAAGTCTATGGGATGGGTAGTGCGTAAGGGCAGTAAGGCATTTTTAGAGCTACGGATTGACTATTGCATAGGGGTAGAAATGTGTTTTAGGGACTCAGGGATTGTTAGTGCTTAGGGCTAGTAAGGTGTTTTTAGGGGCCGTTGGTGGTCGACAGGGGCAGTTACAAGTTTTTAGGGCTCAGGGATTTGTAGTGCACAGTTTTAGTAAGTAGTTTTTCGGGTTTAAGTATGGCTAGAACATAGGAGTAATATGGAGTTTTTAGGACTAAGGGATGGGTAGTGCATTGGGGTAATAGGAAGCTTTTAGAGCTCAGAGATTTGTAGTCATTAGGGGTTATATGGAGTTTTAGTACTTAGAGGAGTGTTTTTTGTGTATGAGTAATAAGGTAATTTTATGTTTAAGGGATAGGTAGTTAATAATATTAACATTTAATGTAATTAAATTAATATTGGTTTAGGAGTAAAATATTATTATTATTAGTAGTAATAGTATTAGTTTTATTAATACTATTAATAATAGTGTGCCTTTTTCTCTTGCCAAATCTATAGTCTAGAGTGTGGGAGCACTGTGCCCGATTTTATTTGATACATGTGGGTCTGAATAGGCACAGCGGGCAAATGCACCACCAAGCCACCATCAAGGAGGGAGTATGGACAGCTTCCACTAGCCACACCAAAGCCTGTCCTGTGTCCAAACACACTCTTGTATCCTGCAACCCATATTAGACCACCCGCTCCTACTCACTACATGCTCAGAGCATGTTGTAAGTGGGAAGGCACCCAGAATTGGGGATAGCCATGAAGAAAAGAACCCAGTACCTCCAATTTAGAATGGGTGTTCCAAATTCCGGGGATGGAAATTTGTAATTCCATGTGTAACTGGTGCAATTACCTGCTAGAATTGGTAATTCCAGCCCTGGTAATGTTTGCACCATGCACCTCCTAGCCAAAGAACAAAGAAAAATAATTTACTACATTTCAGGTTGTAGTGTATTGACTCAAATAAATAGCAGGGAGTTCAGTAAGGCCTTCTTTGTAAGCAGCATAAGATATAAAACAGAAGATAAAGTCATGGTTCTAGGTGATTGTAAAATAGATTTTTTCCAATCAAGCCATGGTGCTCTGAATCTGAGAATATAACTCTGTTACAATTATACTAACGATACAGAGTTCCTAATGTCGGTCAGTCATGAACTGTAAAGGCATGTTCCTTTGTGTTCATGATCCGGACTCACCCTCACTCCGGGCGAGCTTAGCATTCCCAGGTGGTCTCCAGGACACAGAGCGAAGCCTCCGTCGGCTTCCCTTCTCCCGCGGCGGACTCCAGGACACAGAGAGAAGCCCCCGTCGGCTTCCCTTCTCCCGCGGCGGTCTCCTCTTAGAAATCACGCGGGGCTCTCCTCACAGGGAGCCCCGCCCAAAACCAAACCAAAATGGCTGTTTGTCACTACCAGGACATGCCACAGAGTTAAGGCACATGTCCTACCTTTTACCTACAATGCACTCTGCCCATAGGGCTAGCTAGGGCCTACCTTAGGGGTGACTGATATGTAGTAAAAGGGGAGTCATAGACGTGGTACCCACTTTGTGCCACGCCACAGTGGCAGTAAACTGCAGGCCCTGCAATGGCAGAGGCCTGAGGCAGGTTGAAAGGCTACTTTGGTGGGTGGCGCAATCAGCGCTGCAAGCCCACCAGTACCATTTAATTTACTGGCCCCAGGTATATGAGATACCACATTACTGGGGACTGATAGGTAAATTAAATTAGCCAAACAGGTGTAGACCAATCTTACCACGTTTTACAATAGAGAGCACATGCACTTTACACTGGACAGCAGTGATAAAATGCCCAGAGTCCCAAAGCCACCAACACCAGGTCAGAAAAAACACCAGGAGGAAGGCAAAAAGTTCAGGGATGACCCTGCAAAAAGGGCCAAGTCCAACACTCTCGATATGTGTTTTTTCAATTGTAATAATTGTTCAGAATTGTTTCCATTCAACATTTTTGCAAGTGAACATGCGTTCTGTTGCTGCATTCCAACAAACCTGCATTAGCTTATATCATTTATGCATTGTTGCTTAATAGACCATCCTTTCTGAGTGGTCTTCGTTAGTGTTGTCGACCTTGTAGTGTTATATTTAACAGTTAGGGGTGGGCGATATATTCTGCTCCGCTGGCAGAGTTGGCAAAGCGTAACACGGAGTTCCGGCCAAATTCCTCCAACCTCCGCTTGGCAGAGTTTTTCTCAAGCGCGGCTCGCCAACGGTAAGTTGGCAAGCGTGAGCATGATTTTGCGTGCTCTAGAATGATATTCGGTCCCTAGGAGGACACCCAGCGGGATCTTTCCAACATGGGTGGTCGCAGGAGGACACAGCAAAACCAAAGGAGATGATGGACGGAGTGTTGAACATTGCAAGCACTCACCCCCAGTCAATTGATCTGGGTTTAATCCATCATCATTCTTTAGCTCACTCCGCCACCCCAGTTCAGACATGGCCATATGCAAATCAGTCTGACCCTGTGCCTCATGGGAACAGTCCAGCCCGAACTGCCAAGCCATGTCTTCCCTGGAGGACACAGCCATTCGTGTTCAGAAAGCTGCCGCTTGAGTCGAAAATCTACATGAGTGGCAGCAAAATTGACGCAAAAAGCCCTCTGGCTTGCTGCGTGGTGCAGTTAGCGAAGATTTTTTGTGCGGAATGAGCTCTCAATGCTTAATTACAGCATGAGAAGTGCGACATACCCATTTCTGCCTTTCTCAGAATTTTGCAGAATCTTGCAGATTTTTTTTAACTCTGTGGAATTCTGCAGAGTTAAACTTCACGTGTTCCGCCCAGGCCTATTCACAGTTTGTCTGTTAGATCATACTTAGGCTTAAGTAACTCAAATTCTCCTTTCTAAATGCTGTATGATCACTGTAGCTATTCACTTGTGTAAGGACGATAGTCCCTGACCACGCGATGAGCAATACCGCCACCTATTTTCGTTTGTTCCCCTATATGTTTACTTCATAGAACAAAGGAGCGCCATCTACAAAACTGACACTTCTTAGGTTCAAATTTCCAATGGCCCAGTACAACAATTTAACATATAATCGGCTCCGTTCCAAAATGGTTCAACTCAATTATTTAACATAATGCACAGACTCCATTAAGTTTGTTCAGGAGAGATTCCTTTATTCAAATTCTTCTTCTTTTATTCTTTTAAAATTCTCTTCTTTAATTCAAATTTACCTTTAGAATTAATAGACCTATCGAAAAATAAACCTGATACAAGTGAAAGCGCTCTATAGTAGAGGACTTCATGAGCAACATTATCATATCTATGCCTGCCATATCTGCATTTATGTCATACACATGAAAGTTATCCCTTAACAATTAACCTCCCTCTTTAGTCCCGAAACACTGTAACCATTTACAATAAAGTAGAAATCAGCACAATGAATACCAAATGTTAATGAGTATATTATAACATTTTATGAGTGAGAATTTATTTGTGAGTATGTTTGACACTTTGCACATACGTTTGTTTCTACCATGAGTTCCTTCCTCTCCTCAAGTCACAATCATTATTTACAAAGCACAACATCCATGCTTATTATGTTTTGCTTTTATTTTACATTTCTTTTAGTTTTATTTTCACCTATTCAATAAACATTGAAAATCCCCTCCCTCGGTAATTATTTTGAATATGAACCTTTGTAATCCTTAAAGAAAGCTCAGTAAGATGGGTGAATACTTTTCTATGTACTCTGAGCACTCTTCATTTAACTTAAATCAATCCAATTAATTAAGTTTAATTAATTACTTTTCAGTACAACTCTGTCAGATAACCATCCCTCCATCCTTTAATGAATTTGTATAAGCAAGTATTTCTTCAAGCTGACTAATCTAAATTCTTTTTTGTCGTGTGTTAAACAACACTAACTGTCAGATTGCACTAACCCTGTGCGCAGGATTCAACGGTAGGGATGCTCTATTCCATTTCTCCCCCCTCCCCCCCCAGTGAATTCATATGCAAGAATATGAAGACCAGCAGCAGAAGCAGGGAAAGGAGAATGGGACAAGAGAGAAAACAAAGACACAAGACTATGCCAATCTGCCTTCTCACTTCTGTTGGTCAATGAGATCTGTAGGCCCTTGTGGATCTCTACAAGATAAAGAAATAGCTTAGGTTCTTGTCATAAAGAATGCTAAGCCTAACTGTTATTATAAATGGAAATACCTTAGCAATAGCTCTGTTCAACCAACTCTCTGTATTTTGTTATGCGACTGGGAATTCTTGAAAACTAAACGTGATTAAATAAATGTCGCAAAAAGTACCAATGTGCTAACAATCCTCTTTGTGCTTGAATAACTACATCAATCTTTATCACTATTCAATAATTTTTTGAGGGCAGGGCTGCAGCAGTGCCTTTGTTTTGGTATCATCCCTTTCTACTAAATGGTGCAGCCCGTTCTCAAGATGTTCCTATGGGAAGAGAGGTAGGGTTTCACACTCCTCTTTAAGGTACTGCCTCCTTTCAGGCCCTGCTATAGACAAGTTTGACAGAGTAAATTATTTAGCTATGGTTAAAGAGTGACACATCTGGAATCCTGCTTCTGGGCCATCCCAATCCTATTCCCTTCTCTTTAGCCATTTATTTTTTATTAGTTTAGTCTTTTTTTACATTAACAAGAAAGTGTTTGGAAGCAGGGCAAGAGTTACTGCTTACCATTTACTGCGACTTATGTGCAAGGAAAACACAACTTGCCTCATCAAAATCAGTTCTCTAGGGCCAGAGCAAACTGTCTTTGTTAAGCCCCTTTGTTTTGGGCCCACACTTTAGGTCCCCAAGCACAGTAGCAGTTATTTAGAAATACCCCAGGGGAGCCCTTAGTTGTGTAGGTCCGTCTGGGACTGTCTAAAAGGGGCAGCATTTGGCACCCCTATTCCCAATTGTAGATATCCCCAGGGGGGCGGAAAAGCTCCTCTCATATATCCACAGGAAGTGCACTGCTCTCCCAGCTGATCCCTGACTCCTTTGGAGAGGACCAGTGCGCTGGGGGCATTGGGGGGCACTGCTGCGCTCTGCTCACGGGAACTCACAGAGAGGGCCAGAGTCACGGGAGCCTTGCTGCATGCAACCCCACTTCTTGTGACTATGTTGGAGGGGAGAAGGGAGCACACAGCAAGAAGGTTCCCTATCTGTGCAGAGTAAGGGCGGCAGAGAAGAATCAGCCGGCTCCTCCACCATCCTAGAAGTAAGCTGGGAGAGGTTTGAGACCAGCTTTGCCACACAGGCTTGTGGCTCCCATGCAGCTTCACAACAAGAGTACAGGTGCCCCACAGGAGGGGCAGTGGCTCCTGCTTCTACAATAAAAGCAAAGAAGAAAGGAAGAACTTGTTCGTGGCAGTTCAGGAAGAGAAAGGTGTGCTGCATAAGGCACTGGGGCCAACATAAAATGTGTATATTTAATTCCAGGGATTCCCCAGAAGGCAAGGGCACCACCAGAAGAGTTTATTTGGTGTCTGGAGTGCCTGCCAGGAGAGCAGCTGCTGCAGTATTTAGTTGTGTGTGTGTAATAAAGTATGATTATTATTTTTTTAAGAACAAACGCTGATTGGACAGCAATTTATTAAGTGTTTTTTGTTGTGTTGATGATCACTAACCTACAGCGCCTCCCCTTAGTAAGCCTTGGACTGCTATGTCTCACCACCCTAACAGTCAAATGCTAAAAAGTGTTGTGTGATTCCGAACTAAGGATACCGCTCTTAAGGATCACAAGGACACCAGTGGCAAAAGACCCCTGCTACAGTTGGGGCTCAGGTCCTCTGTCTGCTCTGTGACCCCCTGCCCTGAATTTCCGACTGAAATATACACAAAAGTGATGGACAGAATGCTTGAATTAATCTCAGCCCTGGTAATTACTCAGCGTCCTATCCCAATCCATCATTTTTTTGTACAACATACCACCTCAGGTTGGACCCAGCCATATGCAAATCAGTCTTGATCCTGCTCTAATGGGAATAGTCCAGCCGGTACTCCCTAAACCAGAATACAAGCAACCTAGGACCAGGAATAGCTTTGTTCCATTGACACAGTGTTGTATGTCATTGTGCAATAGGGGGTCGGAAATGTGGAGCTGTGTAGGCCTCAGATTACTCAGATTCGGTCAACATATAAATTGGATGGGTGATCTGGGTGTACTGGGCTAATGGTCAATGCATATGGCTTTGGGGAAGGGTGAGAATAGTGTATGTTGGTCATTCCCCATTGTGATGTATGTGGGGAGTTGTGGGAAGGTGCGAACAGTATATATTGGAGGCTCCCAAATGAGGTCGATGGGTGCTGTGATGATTGGCACTGCTAGCGATGGTGAAGTGTAAGCTTTTGGTGAGGCGGGCGTTATGGGATTGGTTTGGGATGGAGTGGAAGAATGTACTTATCGAATTGGTGCTGAGGTATAGGGTATGTTTGGTAAGACACATAGTAAGGGTTGTGGTGTTGTGGAGATGTAAGATTAATGTAGGTTGGGGGATGCATGTTAAAATGTAGGCGAGGGGTGTTTGTCAGGCAAGGAGGGTATGATTGGGTATGTGTTGGGGGAGATATATCACACCATTAGATAAAAGTGTTGCCAAAGTCCCCCTTGGACAGCCGATGCCTGACCATACCACCAAAATGAACCTGTGTCAAAATTAACATTGTGAAGGAGCTGCAGCTAGTAATTAGTGATAGACAATATCACAGAGCAATTTCACTAGTGCATTCTCTAGTTGGCAGTTGATGGAGCGGTGATCTTTGTGTTTCAATCCCTTAGTAAAATCACCAAATAGGACTGCCCCTTGTTGCATGGACCTTTGTCGAGTTGAAGTGTAAGAAAGGAGCTAGCATCAGCAATACGTTTTAAGTACAGTGGAACCAAGGTGGCTCCATAGAAATGACAGCGAGGATGATGTCCAAATCATAAGAAGTTTATTAGGAGTTTAGTCAAATCACAATCTAGATAGGTTAGCAAAGGTTCAGTAAAAATATCATAAGAGCATACATATAAAAAAAAAAATGATGCAAAGCATAATAACATAGGAGAGGAAAAATACCAAATATAAATGTTCCATAAAGAAGCTTCCCTATTCTAAATAAAGCATTGAAAATGGCAAGGGAACTTTAATGAGGAAGGTGTCAGCATCAGTTGAACCAAATTTAAGGTTATGGGGAGAAATAAAATCTCCAGATCAGTTTCCACCAAACATACCAATCCGGAGGCAGTGTTCTCTGGGAGCCGGTAGTCTCATTAGTTTCCCTGCAATTAACAGTGGGGTGCACAGCTACATGGCTTTGTATGTAATATTGGTTTGGTCTACCTGGTACGAGAAGCTCTCTTCCACCATTTCAATCTTCACGTTCGAAGCCACCTTCTAATTAAGTTTCAGCTACCTATCAGTCTAGCAAAGGAAATTAATTAGCTACTGTGAATGCTATGCATTTCATGTTGCCTTCCAATTTTTGAACTCCACAATCAGTGATACCAAATCAATGCAAGGTCTACAGGTCTTTTTAGGAAAGACACTACACCCATGTTATTCTAGGCTGGTGATGGTGGCAGGCACCTGTCATGGAAATGTTACCCAACGGAGGCCTCCTGAAGAGTTCACACTGAAGTCCATTTTTTGTTACCAGTATGCTTCCTGCTGCTGTTAAGGCAAGTCCTTAGCTAAGGGGAAGTGATTATACCTGGAAGGAAAAAACCTGCTACCAGTGGATGAAATTTCACTGCTTGGGTCATTGACTATATTAGCAATATTGTGTCATTCAGTGTCACACATGAGACTGGGAAACTTCACACATAAGCACATTACAAACAGAAATGTCACACATAAGCATACTGTAACCTTGGCAGCCTTGAATTTTCCAAATTAATCAAGCCAAAAAAAACTCACTCTTGCCTAAAAATCAAGCCAGATAACTCCTTCTCAGAACTGTGGGTCTCTGCTTGAACTATTACAATTTTCAATACCTGGCAATGTCTAACGATGTAATGTCAAAAGTACAACTGGTCGAGAACTGGGTGTCCCACCTAATCTAATCTTGAACCTTCAAATCACATAGTGATTACTCTCTGCTGTCTTCACTGGTTGTGTTATAAGGATAGTATTGCATTCAGTGTTACTGGGCACTGATTCTTGCTAGCTATAATTATCAGGTATTCAACTAGTAGGAACTGTTGTTCTGATTATTAATTAGGAGATAGTACCTCTTCACACACCTCTTAGTCTCTTTTTCCTGTGCTGTCAAGTATATTACTGTGAACCTCACTTTCCCCACTTCTGAGATGTATGTTCCCTAATCCCCCTTCTCTTCTTTCGACAGCTTTTTGTACCCAAAATCTCTCTTATAAACTGCATAACTACAGCTCTTTTACAGTGCTCCTTTGCTTCATAGCTAGTTTTGTGCTTTATAAACCCTCAACATATATACATCAATACAATACCCTGACTCTATAATCTATGGACTTTATAATGAATATTGTGTGGTCAATGGTATCCAAATTCATTCAGAGACGTAACAGGACCAGCAGAGAGGTATTCAGTGTAGTGTTATGTTGGATTATTAACAATACAAATGACTTGGCACCTAGATTATGAAAAATGTGAAATAATTCTTGTCAAATTAGTAGAATAATTGTATACACGTCATCACAAAATTCCATGACTCATCCAAATAGTTAAAAAATATATATTTCTTTATTCATATTCTTCTTAAAAGCTTCTTTTGACTGTAGTCAACGCGTTTTGCCTCACAAAGGGACTTCTTCAGGGCTAATCCTAATTTCTTTTAGGCACAAATTCGGAGTACCCTGTTGTCCTTCTCATTAGGCATTCAATAGATGTTTTTCTTGTATGGAGATAGACCGTCCTGTGAATTCGGTCTGTTTAAATACGGCATCCCATGTAGCGTTCACACAGCATGTGTTTTCACGCTGCATGACATGCTGCATTGGATGCCTTATGTGAACAAACTGAACTTTTTCCCGCATGGCAGTATATGGTGGCTGGTCTCTCGGACTTGTGCACCAATTTTTGTCTTCTATTCAATTGTGCATCCACTATTGTGTTAAGTGCGATAAATCTTGCCTCAGCCAACTCTGTGTAAATCATTTGTTATGTTAGATTATAATCAACGACTATTTGTTTACTTTGTTCGTTTGAACCCCAAATTACCATTAGACAAGTACATTGTTCTACTCCATAATCGTTATCGGTTAATGAGCAGCAGACAGCTGAATGTTTCATTCTCATTCTTAACAAAGGGAATTTGTTTCATAAATCATTTGGTTATAATGAAAGTTTTTGTACTAAGAAGACATATATTATTCTGTAAAACCAGATTTCCACCAGTCTGCCTGATAGAATAAGATGTTACGGTATAAGTTACACTGGAAAATGCGAATTGCCTTTTTTTTGTACTTTAAATTGACTATACACATATAAAATCATAGTTTCACATATGTTTTATGATCATATCATTAGAAACCATGTGGAACTGTTTCATCCTTTTGTGCATATTAATACACTTCTTTTCATGTTTATTTGATGCACACATAGAGCAATTAAAATTTCAAGACCATTACTTCATCAATCCATTTTTGTCCCTTCCATACTCTAGGAGACGAATGGTCTGCACCATCAGCCAGGCACCTCATGCCTTGCTCGGTTCCTCAAATTGTTAAATATAGGTATTGCCCCTCTTTCTCCTCAGACCACATCTCCGTGTATGTGCTTACAAAATTCCACCCTTCATGACGATCTAAATGTGTGTTTGTTTTTTTGTCAAGAGCTATTGTGCACCCTAAGGCACTTTTGTGTTTAACAACCAATGATCAAAAGCATTGGGTAACTAACGAACTGTGAAAACGATAGCACCAGGTTTTAATAGCTTTTCTGAAGTTGAGTAGCTTGGACTTTTAATAGGAAGAGGTGCCGTGCCTACCAAAAAAGCCCTGCTGCCAACCATTATCCATATGGCCTTGGGAACATGTTAACAGCAACAGTTCAGCTGACTTTAACGAGTGATACCATTTTAACGTATTCTGATAGTGGAGTGTGTCTTTGGCCCCGATTACGATTCCAGTCCAGCGTGCGTCCGACTGACATCGTCTCGGAATGGAAACCAACCAACTACTAGTCAGCGGTTCCATCTCACAAATTAGGATGCGACCGCCCAAGAGGCAGTCGGTAACATCCATTTTTTCATTGTGGCTTGTGTTGCAGGCGGAAAAGGGCCGCAGCACAAGCCCCATTGAAAAAATTTATGTTTGCAAACATCCATGCACTGTGTGCCAGGTACCATGTGGTGCCTGGCACATGGGGTATGAATGTTTGGGGGGCACCACAGGTGCCCCAGGCCTCAAAGCGGAGGCTGCGGAGGGAGGGGCCCTACTCAAGGCCCCCCAAGTCTGTTTCCGACAGCCTTTCAATGGCGGTCAGGCCGCCATTAAAAGGCTTTATGAGAGGGATATCGTAAGCTCTATGGCGGTGCCTGAGCAGGCACCGCCCTTTTGAAGGGTATTACATTCCGACCGAGGGTTGGATGGGCTCGCAAGCATCGGTCAGTCACTCCGCCCGCTGTCTCTGACCGCCACCCACCATAATCAGAATCAGATGTCGGTCAGACCGCAACTGATGGCCTGTCGGTTGCAATCCGACTGACATCATAATGAGGCCCTTTATTTGCTTATTGATTTATGTAGAACTGTGTAAAATATAAAATTCCTGAATTTCACATTATTTAAAAATTGAGAAATTTCTCGAAATCTTGCACTATGTTTTTTTTAATTTTCACTGGCTGGAGACTGGTTTATGCAGAAAATGTCCCCCCAAGACACATTTTCTGCTTGAACCTCTGTCATACTGGTATTGTAAGAAATTGGGTTATTGGGTTATTGGTTATTGGGTTATTGGTTAACAGTCCTTGTCAGGGAGAACCATAAAAGTCACTGCATTAACCTGTGCCTAACCCTCTGGTAGCTTAGCACAAGACAGTCAGGCTTAACTTACAGGCAATGTGTAAAGTATTCATGCAGCACACAAATAGTAATAAAGTGAAAACACAAGAAAAATCCCCAACTAATTTGGAAAACTATAGTAAATTTTGATAAATAAAATGATATCAGAACAACAAAAATCCAATCAGTAGAAACAAAGATCATACATTTTAAAGCTTTAAGTGAAAACAGCACCTAAAAGCACAAAGTGCCACTCGTTGTCGTCTGGCCATGCTTGGCTGAAGTAAAGTCACAAGTTCAAGCTGACCAATTATGAGCACGGGTCAGATACAGGGACCAGGTTAGTCCTGCTGAAAAGCTACCTTCTCAAGTCTGGCGTGAAAAGTTCAGGCCACGTTGGGGGAGGGCGCATGGAGGAGGCTTTCGGCGCAAAGAGCAGGTCGAGCGTCACGGACAGTCATCATTGTAGCATGAAGATCCAGTTGCCGCTGGAGCTTCATGTTGATGGTTGTTGCGGGCTGTCATTGCGGTCACACAAAGTGCAGGTCCTGCATTGTGGGTCGTCGCTGGTAGCTGCTTTCAGAGCATGTCTCACAGGAGCTTCACATCAGCGGTCATCGTGAGCAGCAGAACAGGTACTGAGGAGCCCAAACTTAGCAATTTTCACCTTTTCTTTCAGGAGGAGGTTCCACTGATGCCAGCCAATGACCTAGGGGCATGTCTTGGAGATCAGGACTCACTCCGGCATAGCCCCGCAGCAGGGCTCAGGCATGTCCAGTTGCAGCAAGGATATGCAGTTGTAGGGAGACCTCTGAAGCTTATTGTGTACCAGTAGCACACACAGGAGGTCATCCAAAAGCCTCAAGAAATCACTCTGGGTAGCCTGGGATGAAGGCAAACAGGTCCAACCTTTCTTCCTAGACAGCAAGTCCTTCTTCTGAATCTTCCACAGGCCAGGCGTGAGTGCCTCTTGAGGTCCAATATGTATACCATGTGCAGCTTTTGCATGTAAGGGCTCCCTGTTCTACACCCAACACTGGTTCTAGAATGTTCCTTCCTTCCTCTGGTCAAGACTTCAAACTGCTTCAGGGGGTTACAAAGGGCAGAGCAGGCCTGGTTTCAGGTGTGTGTGTATGTGTGTATGTGTGTGTGTGTGTGTGTGTGTGTGTAGGTAGGCAAACACATTGTAGTGGTAAGTGAGGCTGGGTAGAGCTCCTCCCCAGCCATTCTGCCAGCATGGCCCATCCTGTCCACACATATGCCCTCTTTGTGTCACTGTCTGTAATTAATACACAAACCCCCAACACCAGAGCCATTCACAGTCATGTGACCCAGGACACTAGCAGAAAGGCACAGTTGGTTGGAACAAGAAAATGTCAACATTTTGCACACCATGTTACTTCAGTTTGGACTCAGCCATATGCAAATCAGTATTGACCCTTCTCCAATCAAAACAGTCCAGCCCGAACTGCCAGGCCACTGTGCCACTGGAATCAAGCTTTACCTGGCATATGAGCCCATAATAAGTCCTGGCATGCTTGTTTTCCAGTTAGGGAGGACCTTGTCTGGCAGTTCAGGCTGGAATGTTCCGATTTCAGCAGGGTCAAGGCTGATTTGCATAGGGATTAATCCAAACTGAGGTGGCATGGTGGGCAACAATGGATTGAGGTGCGGCCCCAAGCAATTGTCAATGGCTGAGATTAATTCAAACATTCCATCCATCACCTTGTTGTTGTAGTTGCTTCCCTAAGTGTGACGGGTATGTCCAGATGTGGGTCCCGTGCTCATTGTACCACTGGAATCAAGCTATACATAGCTGATGAGCCTATAATAAGGGTGAAACACGATCCTGGGTTGCTTGTTTTCCAGTTCAGTGAAGACCTGGCGTGGTAGTTCGGATTGGACTGCTCTGCCTATAGCAGGGTCAAGGCTTATTTGCATATAGCTGGGTCCAAACTTAGGTGGTATGGTGGGCAAAAACGATGGATCAGGAGGTGGTCCGAGCGATTGCCAGTGGCTGAGATTAATTCAAGCAGAGAATAATTCAACCACAAAAAGGTACTTGTAGGGCCTGATTCACAAATGTAAACTTACAAGTTTGTGTAAGTTGACTTTTTTTTGGTATTCACAAAACTGCATTTTAATATTAAGTTTACTAGTGCGGAGACTCCGCAGTTGGAGTGGAGAACTCCACTCATAAAAACTTAGGCCTCTCCTATCTTTTTATGAACTAATGTCTCCGCCCTGACTGCGGAGTCTCCTTACTAATAAACTTACTATTAAAATACAGTTTTTGAATCAGGCCCGCAGTGTTTCTTTAGGACCATAAATATCAATTGGGGCCTTATCCCAAACAATTCCATCGGGGACAGGCAATGCAGAAATGTTCACAAGGGACAGGTCTCTTCAGACTTTATGTGAAGAAGAATGAGGCTTCAGTACTACAGCTACCAGTTCAACAGCACAGCATTCTGGGAGATAATGTCCATTTAGGAGCACTGTGACAAAACCAATCCAGATGAATAGGGAAAGTAGTTAAATGGCGATCCATATTTAGGACCACGGTGGAATCAAATAAGTCTGTTTCAGCCAGAAAAGGAATGCACATATCCTATGCATTGAAGTGTGTGATGAATCAGAGGAAAAGTCATCAATGTCAGCAAAGTAGCCAGAGGCAGTCTGTGCAAAAACATGGACCTCTCGGGGTAAAGTGGAACTGTTTGGTACCTCTAGAATGGAGGTCAAAGACTGTGAATTCAAATATGATGTGTTTACTGTGTTAGCTGTTGTAACGGGAAGTAATAGAACGTCAGTATCTGACATACCCCTCCGGGTAGTAGCAATTTCTGAATTATTTAAAGCTTGTGGAGGTATTTCCTGTACTGTAGTGAGAGGAGACGGTTAACACTTCTGGAGCCCTTGTGACCTACTGTATAGGACTGGCCACATGATGTGGTTTGATGTTGTCAATGGATACAAATTGTTTCTTTTTACAGCCAGCAAGTGGTGGCAAAGTCACAGTTCTGGTACCTTCAATTCCAAGGACTGACACCGGTGTTATGTACAATGGACCAAACTCCTATTTATCTGTATTCTTCTCACGTACTAGATCCCCAACTTTAGGAATCCAGACAGGAGTTGCCGTTACTACTTCAGTGGCAGAACGTTTAGTAATTCCATTTGAGTGCTCATCTCGGAAGTCTTGTAGTTCCTGTAAGACAGCAAAACGTACATTGATGTCAAAAGGTGTAACTGTTGCCAGTGCCAGGTTTATCAAGGTCTGGAAGGTACAGCTGGACGCCAAACAGGACTTCATAGGGAGTCCGCCGCCCAAGGATCTTCTAGGCAGATTATTTAAAACTTTCTAGACTCCATACAAGTGATGGATCCAACTACTACCGGAACCTCAAACTCTAGCTGTTAAGACTGCTTAAAGCACAGTTTTTCTTTTCCACTATTGAATTTCCCTCAGAATGATAGGGGGAGGAGTAATGCACAGCCACACCCAGGGTTCCCTAGGTATCTGGTAAGCCCTAGCGTAAATGCTGGTCCATTGTCTGAGTGAGATGCAGCTACTGAAGAAGGGTCCTCATTATGTGCATATTATTTAATGGAAATACATGCCACTTTCTTCTTTTTGAATTGGAGTTTTTGTTGTGGACATTTCTCTTTCTTTTTTATGATGATGCCAGACGAGCATTGAGAGGTTTTTTTCAGTTTCACATACTCTTCTAGTCTGCACTTTGATCATCCTCCTCCCTCTGTGCGTTTGTCTGATGAGTTCTGAAAGGAACGAGAAGGACGTGCATGAGTATACTGATACCTGTCCGGCTGTTTAATTGAATCACGGTTGTGCAAAGTATAACGCTTTTCAGAGGATTCCAGTTGAGAAGATCCACCCAATGTTTTTGTTTTTGTATTTTTGTTGTATCCCACCGTTTTTTAGAAGACTCAAGTGCCTGTTTGGTATTATTCTTTTTGGAGTTGCCCTTAAACTGTGGTTTATTTGGTCTGGCTCCCAAATTTTCTCGACCTATAGATGTGTAAGTTTAAGCAATCATTTTTGGTAGTTCGTGCACTTGGTCTGCCTGAGGAACCAGTGCTGGGCATTGGCGTACTGCCAATGCTGCTGCTTCCCCTTTTACGTTACTTAAAATTAATGAGGTAACTGTGGTGTAATTACCAATTAGTTTCATCCTCAAATCCAGGGCAGGGGCAGCCCTGTATTCTTCTTGAATCAGTTTTAACACGTCAGGCAAAATGGCTGTGGATGGTGTACCAATGGTTTATGGTATATATTGCAGCAAAAACTGTGCCTCAAGTGGCACATTCATCCACTGGGAGAACCATCCCTAGTGATAGGTACATTGTGCGAATTCTAAGTTTATCTTGGGGCCCCGTATAGTGAAATACTGCTTCAAGCTGATTTGCTTTTTGTGCTGTCCAAAACTGAATTTCTTCCTTTCTGGTAGGAACCTTACCCATAATTGCATTAATGGTTACAGGACTAATTACAGGCACCGCTTAATGTGGCTGCACAGATTGAGCAGCCACTTGCTGGGGTTGCTGTTATTGTTCGCATAACTAATTGTGTTAAGTCTGTATAGTCTAATTAGACCTGTGTAAGAGAGCTCGGAGCTCTACAGCATTTATTGGTCCTAACGTTGGATATGGTGTATAGCTGGCTAGGACTGGTCATGTTGCTCTCTCATTGCTGAGGGGACCCCTGTCTTACATTGTTTAGTGGATGTGGTAGGGTGCCTTGAAACCAATTTGTATGTTCCTGAAATGTTAATGGTATTTTTAAATCTTTATAGGCACTGTATTTGCCTGGTATTACATCTGCATGTATGTATTGACATCGGCTGCAGGAAAAGTGACCCATGAATAGAATACCTCTGTTTTGTATATTTCGTGGGCCTACACCACAAAGGTAATATCTCCCCCTCTAAGAGGGAGCCCTTGTTGCTGTAAGGTTTGTGTCACTGCGTGTCTGCAATTAAGTGGAATGACCACTGGTACTTGCACCATATTTAAATAATAAAATTCAAAGAAAGGAAAACTATAAAGGGGTGGTCTTTTAAAGATCCAAACTTGTACAACTTACAGACAAAGATAGTGGTTTCTTGTTTAGCTGAGGAGGATTACTCCCTAACACCACAGATGTCTCCATATAAAGGGACTAGAGGCCTTGGGCACAGGTAAGACCTACTCATCAAACCCATTAAATAAGTACCTGACCTAGAACATTGGTGGCGTCATGTCATACGGTTCCTATGACTCAAGTAGGACTGTGTTTCTGGCCTACATAGCTGTCAGACTATAGGGACTGAGTCCACACATATCATCAGAGTATGTTGGCCTAATTCCTAGCTAGCTCACAGTGCGCCACCTGTACCCCTAACCTTACAGGGTACCAGATGGTATCTGCAACATCAGAACATGACCACTCTAATTCCCCAGTCAAATCATGGAAACAGATCTACCCTTTCATTGGTAGTCAGGCATGCCCAAAAGGAGACACAAGAAAGATACACATTGACTTTTCAAACATTTATTGAGGCAATTGTATTCTTGTGTAAAAAGCATGAAGTGCAATTATTAGTAGTACGAAACAAAGCATTGAAACCAGCATTGCAAGAATAGTGAAAAAGATAAACAGGTCAACCATTATAACGTTACAGTGTGATTATATCAATATATAATGATATATCATACCAAGACTCCTACCTAATACTACCTACACTATCGAGAACATAATGGAAGAATCCTCTGCCAGATTCCTTAGGACAACCCAACCCCCATACCCGAGTGTGATTTATCAGTAAGCTGATCAGGTGTAGAGCAGGCTACCTTCTTTTGCAGGTTAGAGATTAGAGTTAGTAGGGATGCATCTCCTGCACATCATTCCAGAAAAATCTCACCCGAAGTGCTCCTCTGCTGAATTTGGCTCAGAGGTGGTTTATATAACAAAAACACTGTTCTGATCGCACTTTGTCAAAGGTGCAACACTACTGTGATTGTTTGTCTTTCGACTCAGAGCTTTCTCCAGTCGGACAACTAAATGCTAGGGCATTGCTTACAGTTTTCCTTAGCCTTGGATAGAGTGTATGAACTACATGATAAATGCTTACTAAGAAATGTGCTGCAGTCAAAATATCTTCTAAGTATGTAATCGTATGTTAGACCTGACATGTTTGGAGTGGTTTCCCCTGACATTTTTGCTTTCTAACCTCCTGTTTTGCTGAATTCATTTTTGCTGGCTTTAGGAATCTGGGTACTTTACCACTGCTGACCAGTGCTAAAGTGCAGGTGCTCTGTCCCTAAAACATGGCAACGTTGGATTATCCACAATTGACATATTTACTTTATTTATAAGTCCCTAGTAAAGTGAACCATCTGTGCCCAGGGTCTGTAAATTAAATGCTACTAGTGGGCCTGCAGCACTGATTGTGCCACCCACTTCAGTAGCCCTTTAACATGTCTCCGGCCTGCCATTGAAGAGCTTGTGTGTGCAGTTTTAAACTGCCATATCGACTTGGCAAGTTAACCCACTTGCCAGGCCAAACACTTCCTTTTTAATGCATAGAAGTCACCCCTAAGGTAGGGCCTTGGCAGCCCCAAGAGCAGGGTGCAGTGCATTTAAACAGTTGGACATGTACTTTTAAGTTTTACATGTCCAGGTAGTGAAAAATCTTAAATTTCTTTTTCATTACTGCAAGGCCTATCTTGCCCATAGGTTAGCGTTAGGATTACCTTATTCCATTTTATAAGTGAAAATTCCAATTGGAACAAGAGAGAAATTTTGAGTTTGGTGTCTCTGTACTCACAATTTAAAATCACAACTTATGGTGAAGTTGGATTTTGAATTGTGAGTCTGAAAATGCCCATCTGCCTTTCTCTGAACATACCTCTGGGGTGGGTGACAGCTGGGCTTTATGCAATCCCTCTAGACAGTCACACACAAAGGGAGCGGAGGTGTGACATTCATATCCTAATGGCCCATCACCAGGCTGATGGGTCTTCCTGGGCAAGGTGGGAGGGAGGAGTTGACACTTGCACCTGAATAGGGCTGTGTTTGTCCCCACAACAAGAGCTGCATACCCCCTGTAGTTAGTCTAGAGCCAAGGCAGGAAGGACAGGGACCTTGTGTATTTCAAAGCCCTCTTTGAAGTCTTCCTAACTTCAAAGGCACAACTGGGTATAAGTACTGGACCCCTGACACCACCACCTCAGTACACTCTGGACCTGGGGACACTCTGCCAGGAAGAAGGACTGCTCTGCTGTTCAAAGGACTGCCATGCTGCTGGACTCTGCTGGATTTGCTGGACTCCTGCTCTGCTGTGCCTGCCCTGCTGCCCCTTGCCTGGTGGTGAGAACGACTGAATCTCTACATCCCCAGAACCAAGTGATGCAAGGGCTTGCTGGCTTGCCTCCTGTTCTGAAGTCTCAGGGACATCAAATACATCATTCAACTCTGCTTCAGCTGCTGACTCTGCCAACTGTGAGTCTTGCTCTGCCAAGAGGTACCAATCCAGTCCTGGGCCTTCAAGGGTGATTCTGCAGCTGTTTACCTCCAAAATCCACGCATCACCTGTTTTGCGCCTGGTGGAGCCGATGCATTCACCTTCGACTCCGATGCAGTGCATGCTTTGGAGACTCCACAGCATCGATAGTGGGGCTCAACAATGACGCAGCACCTACATCGTCACAGGTTCGACGACAACGCAAGACCGGACTGTGCAGCTCAATGACGATACAGTTATGCGAGGGTCCGACTGTGAGGCACTTTGATGAAAAAGTGCCTTCATCGTAAAGGGGTTTGGCGAGGACACGGGACCCGACTGTGTGACTTGGAACCAACGCAGTTGCTCCTCGACGTCAGCACATCCTCTGGAAAGATACTGTTTTCAGCGGGCCTGCGTGGCTTCTACATCCGACCAGCTCTCCACCGCAGTCTGCTTGACTTTTCAGATTTGACCCAGTCCGGCACGACCTCAAGTAACCCTAACTACTATTGACCTTTAAGCACTATATTTCAATGTAATCTTTGAAAATTCATAACTCCGGTACTACTTATTGGATACTTGTCATTTTGGTCTTGTTTATTTCATTAAATTAAGCCCTATTTTTCTAACCTGATGTGGATTATTTTTGTGTGGGGTTTTCACTGTTTTACTGTAATACGTGTTTCACAAATGCTAAAGTTAAGCCTGACTGGTCTGTGCCAAGCTACCCTAGGGTGAGCACAGGTTAATTTAGGGCATGTATCTGACTTACCCTGACTAGAATGGTGGTTCCTACTTGTAAAGGGTGCATACCTGTACCAACTAGAGACCCCATTTCTAACATTGGAAAAATGCAAGGCATGTAAAAAGTCACCGTCTAAAAAAATGGGAAGTTTAAACTTGTGGTTTAAAATGGAGACTTTGTGTGCGGGCCTTGTTGAACCTTATAACACCATCACCTTGGTGTTGTTGCAGTTGTGGCCTAAGTGCGATGTGCATACCCTAATGTGGGTCCCATGCTCACTGTGCCACTGGAATCAAGCTAGAACTGGCTGATGAGCCCATGATAAGGTGGAAGACCAGTCCTGGGTTGCTTGTTGTCTGATTCAAGAAGAACCTAGCCTTCAGTTTGGGCTGAACTGTTCCCACTTGAGCTGGGTCAAGGCTGATTTACATATGGCTGGGTCCAAACTGAGGTGCCATGGTGGGCAAAAAAGGATGGATTGAGATGCGGCCTGGGCGACTGCCAGTGGCTGAGATTAATCCAAGCGTTCCATCCATCACCTTGTTGTTGTTGCAGTTGCTGCCCCAAGTGCGATGGGTAGGCCCAGACATGGGTCCGTTGCTCACTGTGCCACTGGAATCAGTTAGCACTTATTAAATGTAATAAGGTAACCTTGTGTCAAAGAGAGATAAGCCTCATAGCAGTGGAAAACAAAAAAGGAGTTTTTCTCTGTCAGGACATGTAAAATTAAGGTACACATGTCCTACTCTTTAAATACAAAGCGCCCTGCTCTATGAGCTTTTTGAACCTACCTTAGGGGTGACTTATAAGTATTATAAAAAAAAAAAGGTTTAGACTTGGAAAAAGATTTTTTTTTCATGGCCAAAATGGCAGCTTAAAACTGCACTACAGGCTGTAGTAGCAGGTCTGAGACATGTTTTTAAAAGGCTTCATTAGGGGTGTCACAATGAGTGCTGCAGGCCCACTAGTAGCATTTAATTTACAGGCTCTGGGTACATGCAGTACCAGTTACTAATGTACTAATTAAGTGTAGGCCAATTTTACCATGTTTGACTGACTAAGAGAGCGCTTTAGTAGGCCTGGGCGAAGTTCTGCATAGCGGAACTCTGTTAAGTGACAAAAAACCTCCGCCAAGCAAAGCGGAGTTCCACGAGCTGTGGAGTGCATTACCTCACGCCATTCGCACTGATTTTTAGCTCCGGGTGTTTGTCCTGCGCTGTAAAATCAGGGGAACAGCATTCTGTGTAGCGCAAAAGGGCGCTGCCTCTTTCTGCCGCTCAAGTAGAAGTTCTACTCGAGCAACAGCTTCCTCAACTTGAACAGAAGGTTTCTCAACGGCAGCAGTAGCGACAATCCGTGACTGCCCGTGTTGAGAAATCTCACTGGGAAGCAGGCAAGCATTGGATTTTTCTCGCTCGCGCCAACTTACCATTGGCGAGCGTGAGTGAGGAAAAAGCCCAGCTCCGCTATGCAGAGTGGAGTTTTTGGGAATATTGATAAATCTTATGTGACCCAAGAAGAAAATGATACGTTTGTGGAACAATTGTTAGATACTCGACCCCCACCCCCATATGCACCACAGAGAATATATCCAGCTCTTCCCTCACAGGCGCAGCTACCCGGGTCTTCTGTCTCTGCTGTTTCTGCTTTTGTTACTGTTGATCAGACTGCCTTGGCCACGGCACCTCCTGTCCTTTCTTTGTCCTCGCCATCTGTGGCAACTATGACAGTTAGTACTCCTGCAACACCTATTGCTTTGGCGTCTCTTTCGCCAGCTCTTACACCTGCGACACAGCCAGCAGCGACGCTAGTGCCTACTACCTCTGTTGTCACTCCCACTGTGTTCTTCCTTTCCCCGGCATCACAGAGTAGTGGGACACCAGTACGTGGATTTGAGGATAGAGACTGGACGAATTTCAAGGAGCGAATGGGTCCGTATATGCGATTGGAGATGGGAGATGCAGAGAAAAAGGTAGTGGCTAATCAGGCTGTGCAGTGGGCCAAAAACCTCATTTATGGTGTGGAAGATGTATGGAGTGTGATGAAAGATTATGAGCCTTTTGTACAACAGCATGCCCTTAAGCCTATGTCGGCTACTTTGATCGGTCTTTGGGAGCAGTGTTTCAATGATGCACCACCGCAAATTCTATATGATATTAAGGATCATGTATATGTTACTGATATGGCACCTGGTCAAGTCTTTGGTAATGTTGCGACGTTGGTTGCTTATCGGCGTAGACTGCTTGAGAAGAGCCCCACCCCGGTATCTCAGTTTCCGATGCGGGAGGTTCATCCTATCTATCATCCCGAAATACCAGAGCTAAGGGATCAGCATAATGTTGTTACTAGACCAGGGGCAGCGGCCCGTTTCCAAGAACAGTGGGTTTATACTCCGTGGAAAAGGAGTGAAGTCTGGTCTCTTAAGACGCAGTTACCTGATCCTAGGAAGAATCTGACTGCTTATTATAAAGAATTGACTGAAGCTGCCTCTTCTACAGTGATGACACTTGCTGATATTGAAATGTTCTTTGGCTTACTAGTTCCGGTTGATATTTGGAGACAAGTACACACACAGGATAATGCTGCAGAATTGGGTGGTACCTGGGATCAAATAAAAGTATGGGATCAGGAACGGAAGCCAGGTGATAAGCCTAGACCAGAGATACTTGCTTTGCCCGGCCGTATCATTACGTATATGCATTCTCTTATCCCTCAGAGAAAAGTTGATTGGGACAAGTTATCGGCTTGCCGTCAAAAGAAAGATGAGTGTGTCTGATTTTTTCACTCGGTTTGAAGGTGTGTTTCTAGACTATAGTGGACAGGATTTGTCGATCGAAGGTGGCGTTCAATTGTTTGTTAATAGATTTGTTTCTAATTTACTTCCTGAGATTGCGACCCGATTACAGGCTTCTGAGAGCACCTGGTCTACATCTTCCCCTTCTGTTATTTTGAATATGGTGCAGTATTATGAACACAGGGAAAATGAGGATAAGGAGAGGACGGAGAAGAAGCACAAGGATTTGAAGACAAAAGTGCTGTTGCAGCAGGCTTCTAGGGGGAATGGTAGAAGCTGTGGTGGTTCGGCCCGAGAGCTACCATGCACTAGCAGGCCTACAAATACCAGGCCTTTAGGGCCGAATCAGTGTGCGTATTGTAAAGAGGAGGGACACTGGTGTAGCGAGTGTCCCGTGCTTTTGCAGAAGGTGGCGGTCTCGAGAGGACGAGATTCTCGTGGACGGGGTCGTGGAGCTGGTGGCCAGGACAGGGCTCAGAATGCTGTGGCCCCGCAGGGTCGTTCTGATCAGAATTATTTTGATGACCATCGGGGAGGTCAGTATTATCTAAACGACACAAAATCCGCGGGTCTAGTATGTGTATACTGAAAGAGTTTTTGACCAGCCAAAACTACATGAAATAATAGCTAATAAGGGAAACTCATTAAAGAGGACGGATTCCCATCACCCACCGAAGTGGCATGCTTCATCATTTGGGATCTCCTCTCGGTTGCAGACTACTGCGACCAAGGAGCTACAACTCCTTTCAAAATGTAAAGGAGGAGCTCGCGGATGTTTTTAAATAATAGTTTAGAGACACAATCGCTAAAGATTGATGAAACATGGACAATGTGGTGAAAAAATAATTATTATTGTGCAGTGTACAAAGTGATATAAAATTGACTAACATGAGAAAAATGAATTTATAAGGTATCTCATGTTTGTCAAAAGTTAAAAAGCAGTAAACGCGCGATCTAAATAAATGTGCGAAGGCGCTGAGGTACGGTCTACATGTTTCAGCCAAAAGGCTTTCTTCAGGACCAGGATATAACTACTGCACTGTGAAAAAAATGTGAAATAAGAACGATACAACCATATACCTGTGAATAACACTGTATGGTCACAGGTCTTGTACTCCTATAAGAAAGGAAACAGAAAATGGAATATGTATGTAGTGGCTGGAAAAGAAAAAACTCTCTCAGTCAGCGTCAATCACATAGAATTTTAATGTGAAAATATCATTACCCTAAAAATAGGTAAACGAAAGACATCTTACCCGTATCAAATCGGGAGGGTACCTTCCGCTCCTGGCAACAGCTCAGGGCGTGAGGCAACGCTCTGTAAGTAAAAAAACAAACATAACTCGAACTATTGAAAGAATAAAAACATGGTCGGTTAGTGTTACCGAACCATGATGTATGTGTTTCCAGAATGTCAATAGCGTACAAATAAATTGCCATCTCTAAGAGTTTTGCGGGACCAACAAAGCCGGCCGTTAAGAGTGGCGTTATAGTTGTCCAACCTCCCCTCGCAGCCTACGCAGCATGAAGAAAGGGCAACCAGTAGCAGGGTCGAGCAGCGACTAGTGGTCAATTTGAGCACTCATACTTTGACAGACATGGAGGAAATAGTGCTCAATAGAGGTCTAGGATTTGTTCCCACCAACACTGGCGATCCTTTTCTTATTCAATGCGAACTAGCACGCTTTTTTCGCAAAATTAGACTTCATTTCTTTTTCAAAGATCAAACAACTGATAAAAACTATCTTCCCGATGTAGGTATGGACAGTGGACTTAGACCGAAATCGACTTTTTGTCCTCCCACTCATTCTATACCTGATCAGGTTCGAACTTTTGAGAAAGCTGTCACCACTGAAGTTACAAATTTGAGCTTCAACCCCAAGAAGCAGAATCATAATCTCCCCCTGCTTGAAAAGCAAGCTCTTGATTCCCTTTCGAACAATACTTCTATTACCATCAAGCCCGCTGATAAGGGAGGGGTTATTGTTATACTGAATACCTCTGACTATCGAGATGAATGTCTTCGGCAACTTTCGGATGCTAGGTCATATTGCTTACTGTCCACAGATCCAACTGATAGACTCACGAAAGAAATCTGTGAGTTAGTTGAGGAAGCCAAAATGGATGGGTTTCGCCTCATGAACCAAATTTTCTAATAACCTCCCACCCTGTGATGTCCTACTTTTACGTGGTTCCGAAGGTGCACAAGCCACAGCGTCCCCCTCCCGGGAGACCTATCATCTCAGGGATTGGTTCATTGTTAGAACCTCTCTCTATTTTTGTAGATCATTTCCTGAGTCCTTTAGTTAAAACAATGCCTACCTACCTCCAAGATACGAAGGATGTTCTACAATTATTACCAGGGATTGATTTTGACTCAGAGACGGATTTCCTTGTCAGCTTTGATGTGGAATCCCTCTACACCTGCATTCCCCAGTTAGAAACACTGGATGCTGTTAGGGCACTTCTTGACCAAAGACATGAGGTTATGACCACTCCGGTTCCCTTTATCATGGAATGTGCCAGGCTGGCCATGACTGAAAACTTCTTTAGATTTGAAGATCAAATTTTCCTACAAACATCGGGTACTTCAATGGGCAGTGTTTTTGCCCCCATTTTGGCTAACCTCTATGTCCACCTCTTTGAACAGCATTGTATTTTGGTGGACGCCAATCCTTTCCGTATCCACATAATTGAGTGGAAACGTTACATAGATGACATTTTTGTCATCTGGAGAGGCGATTCTACCACACTTAACACTTTCCATGTTTGGCTTAATGCCCAAAATAACTACCTGAATTTCACAATGGATGCGAGCAAGACTAGTTTGCTATTTTTAGATCTACGCATCTATTCATCATCTTCTGGACTTGAAAGTGAATTGTATACCAAACCAATGGCTAGAAATTCGCTATTGACCTTTGACAGCTTCCATCCCAAATCTCTAAGGGAGGGGCTACCATTTGGCCAATTTCTGCGGTTGCGTAGAAATTGTTCCTCTACTGAAGATTTTAAAAAACATGCCTCAGTGCTCTCTCAAAATCTCAAAGTAAGGAAATATCCTAAGAGGCTAATACGCCAGTCATATAAAAGAGCTGCCAACAATAATCGCGAAGCACTTTTAGAGCCCAGGGTGCAGAAGCCCCCGCTCACTAGGCTTACGTGCGTCAACACATTTAGTACACAATCCAACCAGATTCAAAAGATTGTTCGAAGACACTGGCGCATTCTAAATGTGGGGCAAGTTAAGATACCTCTCCCTCTTTTTTCCTTCAAACGCAGTAAAAATCTACGTGATTTTCTTGTTCATACACGACCTAGAGATGTCTCGGCACCAGCGAGTAATACCCTTTGGAATTTACCAGCTGTGCAGGGGCATTACTCGTGTGGTAATTGCTCTGTATGTCCCCAAACTAGACACACTACTGAGGTTGACATAGGTACCTTGAGACCTTGGAGGCAGACTAGACACACAAACTGCAATAGTGAGCGGGTAATTTATCTAATCACATGCCCCTGCTCAAAACAATATGTTGGCATGACAACACGAAAAATCAAACAGAGAATTATGGAACATAAGAGCACCATTAGGTGCAAAAAACAAGCTACACGACTGACCAGACATTTTTTGGAAAACAATCGCAGACCGGAAGACATTAGATGGACCATACTTGAACAACCTCACCTACCTAAAAAAGTTACTGATATTACTACATTCCTGTTTGGGAAAGAACAACGGTGGGTGTTCAAGCTACGTAGCCATGTAGATGGGCTCAACGATGATATTCCTTGGACTTTGATCTAACCCCCCTGTTCAGATAGGATTGCCTGGAGCTCTCTGTATATACTACCGAGGGTCTGAGAGTGATATAACAGCCTGGTGGGGACTTGTGTATTCCATATATGTGTGTCTGTGTTCTTTGTTTCGAACTGCCATGAGTATGCAGTTCTTACATATATGATATTCGGTTGAGATGGACCATTTTTGCTCAGTTCCATGCTCAGTTGTATATACGCAGCGTTATGTCGACTATTATGCCCTTTTTTAATAGTTTTGGGCGCTTACAGTTACTGCACTTTTGATTACGAGTGACTCGTGACAAAGTAATAACAAAGCAGACGCCTGAATCGGCATTTAGGTGGCATAAACTACATTTCCCAGCCCAGTGTAGTTTCAACACTTTTTGCGTCGCGTGTTGCTTGCACGCGTGATACTTTACGCAACCGTATTTGTAGTCTTTTCCTAATAAACTACATTTCCCAGCTCTTGGAAGATTCAACATGTCTAGCGCTGCACGCCATACCTTGCGCAGCTGCAGTTTGTTCAAATTATTTACTGATTGCTATTTAAACCTTCATCCCCGGCCGGTAGTCACCGTGAGTGACTCTCAGGATCCGGCCCGGGGTAACGACGGATTAGGTAAGCTTGAATGCGACTGCCCCCCCTCTTCTTTTAGCGGTTCTTTTTGAAGCACGCTATTAGTTTTAACTAGCAGCATACATTTGTTTTCACGAGACTTGATCGGTCCCAGTGCTGCTTTGTAATTTGTGACCACGCTGGATCCAGTAATTACAGATCTTTTAGGTTATCCAGCGTGTGATTTATGTTGCTCTGTTGTCTTAAATATTTGAATTTTTGACAAGTAGTCTGTGCTGGTTGCGCTATTCATGCTACTTAGTCTGATGTGTTTGCAAGTCCTTACGCCTTACCTCACAACTATAACGCCACTCTTAACGGCCGGCTTTGTTGGTCCCGCAAAACTCTTAGGGATGGCAATTTATTTGTACGCTATTGACATTCTGGAAACACATACATCATGGTTCGGGAACACTAACCGACCATGTTTTTATTCTTTCAATAGTTCGAGTTATGTTTGTTTTTTACTTACAGAGCGTTGCCTCACGCCCTGAGCTGTTGCCAGGAGCGGAAGGTACCCTCCCGATTTGATACGGGTAAGATGTCTTTCGTTTACCTATTTTTAGGGTAATGATATTTTCACATTAAAATTCTATGTGATTGACGCTGACTGAGAGAGTTTTTCTTTTCCAGCCACTACATACATATTCCATTTTCTGTTTCCTTTCTTATAGGAGTACAAGACCTGTGACCATACAGTGTTATTCACAGGTATATGGTTGTATCGTTCTTATTTCACATTTTTTTCACAGTGCAGTAGTTATATCCTGGTCCTGAAGAAAGCCTTTTGGCTGAAACATGTAGACCGTACCTCAGCGCCTTCGCACATTTATTTAGATCGCGCGTTTACTGCTTTTTAACCTTTGACAAACATGAGATACCTTATAAATTCATTTTTCTCATGTTAGTCAATTTTATATCACTTTGTACACTGCACAATAATAATAATTTTTTCACCACATTGTCCATGTTTCATCAATCTTTAGCGATTGTGTCTCTAAACTATTATTTAAAAACATCCGCGAGCTCCTCCTTTACATTTTGAAAGGAGTTGTAGCTCCTTGGTCGCAGTAGTCTGCATCCGAGAGGAGATCCCAAATGATGAAGCATGCCACTTAGGTGGGTGATGGGAATCCGTCCTCTTTAATGAGTTTCCCTTATTAGCTATTATTTCATGTAGTTTTGGCTGGTCAAAAACTCTTTCAGTATACACATACTAGACCCGCGGATTTTGTGTTGTTTATATATCTGGTTTTGGGATTTATCCGCGCTGGTCTTTAAATGTTCCCTAGGACCCCTTTCTTACCTAGTAGTTATAGGTCAGTATTATCATCATGATGATTACGATACGGATGAGGTGACAGGGATGTCTTGCAGCTAGGACAGCCAGGGACAGAGTGAGGGACCAGTTCCGATACCTGTAGATCAACGTGGTCCATACATTAGTGCGGATGTGCATGGTTCGACTAAGGAGTTCTTGGTGGATACAGGTGCAACGAACAGTTCTATTTCTCGTTCCTTGGTCCCTGGGGCGGCTCTGTCTGGCCATAATAATGTTTCGGTAGGTTTTTCTGGTGTACCAGTTGTGAGCCCCATTTCAAAACCCCTTGCGTTGACTATTGGTCCTTTCACTGTGGATTCCCCATTCTTGTTAATGTCTAATTGTGGAGAGAATTTGATGGGTTTGGACTTGTTGAAGAAATTGCATGCTATGATTTATTGCTCCCCGGCAGGTGTTTACATGACCATGGGTCCAGATGTAGTGCGCGCTACACAGTGTCTGTCCAAAGATGCGCCTCTTCCTGCGGAGTTTAAAGATGTGCCGCCCACTCTCTGGCCGACAGGTGACACTGATGTGGGACTGTTACAGATACTGCCAGTTTCGATCCAAGTTAAAGACAATGCTATTTTACCTCGCATCCCTCAGTATAAAATACCGCAGGCAGGTGAGCGAGGTCTATGGCAAATTGTACAGAACTTCATTGAGAAAGGAGTGGTTGAGGAGACGACTGCTAATGTTTGTAATAGCCCTATTCTTCCCATTCTTAAACGGACACCTACGGGTTCCTCTGACAACCATGCAGATGTTTATCGCTTTGTAATTGACTTGCGTGAGGTTAATAAAATAGTGATTCCCCAGTTTCCGGTGGTTCCTGACATTACTACTCTTTTGACGATGATTCCTTTTTCTGCTACATACTTTTCTGTCATCAATTTGAAAAACACGTTCTTCAGTATCCCCATTCATCCAGACAGCAGGTATCGGTTTGGGTTCACCCTAGCTGATAGAAGCTTTAGATTCTTTCGCGCTCCTCAAGGCTATACACAGAGTCCGAATATCTATAGTCAGGCATTGAAAGGTCAGCTGGATTCCTTGTCGCTCTCTACAGGTAATGCATTGCTTCAGTATGTCGATGACTTGCTCATCGCCTCGGATACAGAACAAGGTTGCAGAGACAGTACGATTAAATTACTGTTACATTTAGCTCAACATGGCCATAAAGTATCCCTTTTCAAATTTCAGTATTGTCGACAGGAGGTCACCTACTTAGGTCACCTACTGTCGAAGGAGGGTAGGAGATTGACCCATGAGCGCATCAGTACCATTGTTAACATGCCCATTCCGCAAACTCAGAAAGATGTGCGCGCTTTCATAGGTATCACTTGCATAGGTATCATTGCAGGCAGTGGATACCTAGATAGTCGCTGTTAATCAAACCCCTTGCTTGATTTAATACTAAAAGATGTGCATGAACCCCTGCCCTGGACGCCTGAATGTCTGCAGTCTTTTGAGCAATTGAAAACTGCGCTTTGTTCGGCTCCAGTACTCGGCACCCCAGACTATACTAAGCAGTTTGTGTTGTACGTCCATGAGATGGCTGGTTGCGCGCTTTCTGTTCTAACACAAAAGTTTGGAGATAAGCAGCGGCCGTGTGCTTACTTCTCTGCTGTGCTCGATCCAGTCGCACGAGCCCTTCCGAGCTGTCTAAGAGCGGTCGCGGCCGTGGCTGTCTTGATAAGGCAATCGGCTGGACTCGTACTTGATACTGATCTCACAGTCATGGTACCCCATGCCGTGGATACACTTTTGAATAAGACAAAGACACAGCACCTCACCAGTGCACGTCTGACAGGTTATGAGTTAATGCTGTTCGCCAAACATATTACGATCAAACGATGTTCCACTCTGAATCCAGCCACGTTACTACCCCTACCTTCTGAGGATAAGGAGATTGACATACATGATTGTATCTTCCGGACGGAAGAAGAAACAAAAGGACGGGTAGACTTGACTGATGTTCCCTTATCTGACCCTCAAGGGGAGCTATATGTCGATGGCTCTTGTTTTAAATTATCAGATGGCACTACAACTGCTGTGTATGCTATTACCACGCTGCGCACAGTAGTTAAGACATCATGAGTTCCCTATCAGTCGGCCCAAGCTGCAGAGCTCGTTGCCCTAATACGAGCCTGCAAATTGAGTGAGGGACTTGTTGTTAATATTTATACTGACAGCCAGTACGCCTTTGGAGTCGCCCATAATTTCGGGCGACTCTGGGCAGAGAGAGGGTTCCTTACTTCCCATGGAACAAAGATCCAGAACGGTCCTCTTATATATAGGCTTCTGTTTGCTTTGACACTCCCTAAGAAATTCGCAATAGTAAAGTGTAGTGCCCATAGGAAAGTTACTGACGATGTAGGTAAAGGAAACGCTTTTGCAGATCAGACAGCTAAGGAAACAGCCCGGACTAGGTTGAAACGAATGTTCATAGCAGGTCCCGCTAGGTGGGTGCTTGAGGTCACAATGTTTGAAGATACACTTGAGAATAAGAAGGAAATACAGAGTGAGGCCACAGTGGAGGAATTAGCAGTGTGGCAAGAAAGTACAGCACAATTGAACGATGAGGGATGTTGGATTGACAAGTCAGGGAAGCAGAGATGGATTTTGCCAGATGCGTATGTTCTCCCTGTGGTCACGATGGCTCATGGCCCAGCCCATATCAGCGCCAAGGGTATTTGCAAGTTGTTAGACCCTGTATGGCAGAATGATAACATATCGAGAACTGCTGCACATTTAGTGAAGTACTGCATGGTGTGCATGATGCACAATCCTGGGAAGGGTACCCTTACACCACCGGCAATTTCGCACCACCCACTTTCCCTTTTGAGGTCCTCCAGATCTACATCGAGTTAGAAATGGTCAATAATTTTTAGTATGTGTTGGTGGTTGTTTGCGCTTTCAGTAAATGGGTTGAGGCTTACCCCACCAAAGACAATACAGCCATGATGACTGCAAAGGTACTCCTGAAGGAGTTCTTTCCTCATTTTGGCTTGCCCTGTTTGATCTGGAGTGACAACGGAAGTCATTTTAATGCCGAAGTCATTCAGCTAATATGCAACGGTTTGCACATAAAACAGAAGTTTCATGCTGCGAATCACCCACAGTCAGCAGGTTTGGTTCAGAAGTACAATGGTACTCTCAAACTGAAATTGGAAAAGATTCAGGAGACAACAGGGTTACAGTGGCCAGATGCTTTACCAATAGCTCTTTTGTCGACAAGAACAGCACATTCTAGAACAGGATTGTCACCTTGCGAGGTTGTGTATGGACGCCCGGCGAATGTCTGGGCGTCCCGCGCCTCGTAAGTTCTCCAATATTGAGTACCCATTGTTAACAGACTACCTTTGCTAGTTAACTGAAAATTTGCGTTCTATTCACCAACAGGTCCGCAAGTCCCTTCCACCCGCACCAGAGGGGCCCGGACATGACATTCGGCCTTGCGATTTCGTGTTAATAAAGAACTTCCAGCGGAAGAAGAGCTTGGAGCCCCGTTGGAAGGGACCTGAACAAGTTCTCCTGGCAACTCGAACAGCCGTTCAGGTCGCCGGCCGAAAGAACTGGGCTCATGCCAGTTATTGCCGCAGGATACCCTTGCCCTAAAATCAGTGGGTGAGGGACGGCATCGGGGATACTGAGTGTGAGAAGGTGCCTCAGTTCGTCCCCTTCAGCGACGCAAGATTAATGTGGACCCAAACGGATGCAGAGAATGATGACGCGCTAAATGCAGCGGTCCCTCCAGACAGTCGAGACATTAAAGAGCCGCTGTTTGTTGACCCCTCTGTGCCTGGAGTCACCAAGTATAATTTGCGTCCTTGGCTGAGGAATAGTACACCAAAGGAGAAGTTAGATTAGTTAGGGATGGACTGTGTAAGTTAGGGTGTACTTTGCTATAGTACCAACGGTGTTAGTTTAGGGTGTTGTGATATTGGTGCACTGTTCTGACATTGGACAGGATAGATCGAACATGCTCCCTAGGAGGGGGGTACATTATCCCGTGCGACGTGGGATTCATCGTGAGCTTAGGACTGAGCAAGCTCCACCGCCGGTGCTCAAAAGCGCCAACGTTGATGAACAATAGGAGCCTGTACCAGTGAGGCTCTGACGGACACTGGGAATACTTACCTTTGCTATCAGTTTTATTGCATTCCTCTTCTTGTTCTATAATGCATCCGTTTGGTCGACCTATTGAGGAGGAGGAACAGCCATTTGCACCACCGCGCTAAGCGCGATGTTGGTCAACAAATAGTAAAATAGTTTGCATATTGATTGTTGTGATTACGCTAATAACAATACTTGGAATATCCTGGTTTCTGGAGAAGTATCCTGTACATTCCTTGGTTGGTACAACGCCCACTCCCCCTGAGCACATTTTTGTTACTTTGGCCCCTCACAAAGAAGAGCATAGAAAGTCTCACACAGACAATGTTTTATACAAATGTTGCATCAAGCCCATAATGTGTCCAATACAACTAATTGTTGGGTTTGTGGATTGCTCCCCTCAGTTACTCATAAGAGCGACTATTTGTTGTCCATGCCATTGTCATATATTGGTAGCTGTGAAGGTTGGTTTGAATTGTTCATTATGGTGCACTACCATTTCCAACTCTCTACTCTGGTTATGACACCTACTGATTCTCTCACTGTGGTAGAGTATATATGTTTCCATCATGGGTTTACTCCCATAGGACCGGCAGGACAAGGGACCTTCGGTACATTGTCCCCAAAATCCTGTATGAGCACATATGAAAAAGTGAAGAACGAAACATGGCTTCGAATGGAAATGGCTGATTTCCAAAGGTTCAACACCTCTGAGTATTTTCAATCTTTCCAAGCTCGCAATATTACTAAGGACAAACGATGCCGGTGTCCGTGGTCAACACAACAGATAGTTTCTGTGTCCAGGGGACTGGGGAGGTAAAGGTGGGGGAGAGTAAATGCAATTTTACCTACAGACTGGGAACGATTAATAGTCCGCCTTTGATCCTACCCCATAATGTCTATTTTGTCTGTGGATCCCAAGCTCATGTCTGGCTTCCGAGGGGATGGTCAGGCAGATGTTACCTCTCTTTCCTCCTTCCCCCTGTGTATGTTGCCCCGTCCAATTATCATAAAGATCATCAGCTGCAGCGTAGGAGTGCATACTTGCCCCGAGTCAGAAGGGTTGTTGACACAAAGGATATAGATCAGATAGATACCACCGCACAACAGTTTGGGGATGCCGTAAAGGGTCTCCTACCTTTTTGTGGCCCTTTGGCTAATAGTCTTCAACTTTGTCGGCTGACGAGAGTTGTGGAAGGGGTTATTAATACAACTGCTGGAATACTGACAAACATCACTGCTGAGCTTCAGGCTAAGAGATTAGTCACTTTGCAGAACCGGATGGTGTTAGACGTCATACGTGCAGGTAGGGGTGAGGCTTGTCGCGTCATTGGCAGCAGCTGTTGCGTTTACATACCGGATCACGCTCCTAGTGTGTATGCAGCTATACAAACATTGCATAGACTTTCGTCTGATATACACCAAGAAACAGGTACTTGGACCCTATCAGGGTGGTTCTGGAATATGCTAACAACAATAACAACAATGAAAAAGATTCTCATCTTTTTGATTGTGGTTGCTAGTATTATTTTTACATGTTGCTTCTGTATACACTGTCTCCCGGCTTGTTGCATCTATTGTGTAAATGTTCTCACCCCTAAACAGAAAATATCAGTTCATGATACTAGTGCTGCGATCATGTTGCAGAAGGACATTGAAGACATGATGCAGATCGATGAGGGTGTCTTTGAATACTGATTATGTGATGTTTCTTATCCTTGCAACATGTTATACGTTTCTTGATAGTAACATAAAATTGTTAGCTTCTGCTAAAAGGAGGGTCTGTTAGAATAAAAATGTCTTTGCTGTGTTGTTTACATATTGTTCTGCATAAGTTAGCATTCGCGGCACCATTTTATGTTTAGCCGCCATTTTGATCCATGAGCGAAACTAATCCCTCTCTCTGCCTCTGCGAGAAGCAGCTTTGGTAATTTTCGTTTTCTCCAAGGTTGGGCCTTGCTGTACTAATGAATACACTGTTCTTATTAGCGCATACCTTTCCCACTAGTCCAGCGATGGGCACAGGCAGAACGACCTTGGCATAGAGATAGTGTGTGCCCAGTCTCAGGATCGAAACTTATCCTTCTGTACCTCCTTTGTGTAGCTGCCTCCATCTGGAAATTTCCATTCTGCCTTCTTTGGTTCTGAATCGTACATAATGTATCATCATGTTTTCTGAAGTCAGTCCCTCTGCAGCAATCCCTAGATACTGGGCAGATTGGGCTCCGCTCGAGTGTACCTGAATAAATACTTGGTTTGTATTCTCTACTGTCTGACCGACTCTTCATTTGTATGGAAGGCTGAGAGGTGGTCGCGAGTGACCCGGGTGGCCCTAATCGGGTCACTTCCTTAAGTAGTCAAAAAGGGATCTACGGATTAAAGAAAAGGAACGGTGTATAAAAACATCAATGCACTGTAGTGCCGGTGCCTCTGTTCACCAGTAGAGGTCTGCATATTTTTTCTCCTCTATACATCCCATAGTTTTTGTGGGTACTACGACTGCAAATCATAATTTCTGTAGATGTCTGCTTGGGGTGTCTACCTAAAGTCAAGACTTTTGCCCTTTTTTAAAATTGTTATAAGTTTTTTTTAAAAAGATCACTACTAATATCCGCCCAGTTTCAAAATTGAGAGAAAGGGGTTTTAAAGTAAACTCACTAGAAAGTGGCACATCTATTTCCAGTGCCAACTGACCCTCACGAGGAAAGGTTGCCAGTTTGTGGGGCATAACTTGAAAGGTGTGGAAATGTACGGAAAGCATACAGTTATGTGAGCTACATATATACTAAAAATCGGAGTATATGCAAGACTTTGCTCAAATGATAAAAAGTTTGCAAACCCCTAACGACCTTCTGGACAGACAAATCTATATTCCAGTTTGTTTAGCGTAATTAAGTGTGAAGGCTCTACCTCTCAATGGACTTTAGTCATGAGCACATAGGATCTTCCCTTGAAGTAAAATGGTGTGCCATCAGCATGCTTGCCTTAAGGCACAGCGTGATTCCCAGCAACACATTGCTTTCTGGATGGCTCATTGAAGTTATTGCTTACTACTCTCGTTTGCGTTTAGCATATTCTGCCCATAATGCCTGAGCCTGGCGTTTTTTCCAGTCTGAAATTGTTTTTTTATTTCTTGGCGACAAAGTTGAAAAGTGTTTTCTAGGAAATTAGTATGAGAATTTTTCGCTTTATCGGAGATACTAAACACTCATTTCAAAAGTTATATACACCCTTGTGTATGTGTCCTGTACATCACGAGAAGCAACTAATTCTGTAAACTGCAGTGCTGGTGCAATTGTGTCCCACAAGCTTTATTGCTATAAATATTCTGAATCTACCCATATGCAAATATAGAGTCACTTTAAATACGTGAATTTCTGTTATAATTCCTACATTTTATGTTATATTTCAATATTCTGCAGACGAAGGTCATGAAGAAGTGCAAGCATTATGTCAATCAGTGTTTGTTCCTAGTTTCCCAGTAGTTCCGTCCCTTGAATCTGAAGTCAACAGACCTATTTTAGGCAGAGACTTTTAATTACTGTTCGCTTTCTGTGTAAGAAAAATAATTAGACTAGGGACCAAATGGTAGAGTAATTTAAAATGTATGAACCAAGCCACCTTATCTTTTACAGTCAGGTTGGAATTCTTTGCCTTGTGGGCTGGCGAATAATTGATGATGTAGTTTCTGTTTGTGATTTTAGACCAGATTATTTGCGCAGAAAATGCTTGAATTTGTCTGGTTTGTTCAGATATATGTGGTCTACATCTCTTTAGAAAAGACATAATTTGGGAAAGTTGAAACTTGACACAACAGCCCACACTACATTCACAACCAGTGCATTTTTGCCCACATACGTGGGAATGCAGTTCCAAAGAATTTTCAGCACATTAGCCAACTTCAGTTATGTTATGTGACTACTCTTCACTCTGCTCTTAACGAGTAGGCACCAAATTAACCTCAACATAGTCAAGAAATTGCCTTTTCAAACAGCCTTCAATTTATCGACTGTCTCGCTTCTTTTGTCTTTATCCTTTGTACAAGTTTTCAAGTGCACTGAATCAACATTTCAAAATACTGAACAGCCTGCCATCACAAACTATCAATATGGTCGAAATTCATGTAATTCATTTTTAATGTAGACTATGAAATCCTGTTTGGTTTTTTAGAGACATTAGTTGGCTAAATCATGTTTACGAGGGCAGATTTATGAAGCATATCACATAAACTGAGCACTATGAGTGGTAATTTAAGACCGATTTCTGGTACAGTTTTTTGCTGACTAATGTCTTAACTGGTTGCTTGTTATGGGAACTTTAAAGGCATGTACTATTTTTCGCTGGAAGAGTAGCATTTGTTGCCATCTCTAAATTAAACAAATGACATAACGCAATAACGCACACACACAGTACAACATAACAGCACAAAGCATGACTGGCACAATATAACAAAACATTCAAAACGTGAACACAACTGCAGTAAAACTCAACATAGCAGTGCAGTAATGAGGTTAAGCACAACAGCACACAAACAAAACACCACATCACAGCACAACAAATGACCACACAACAAATATGCACAAACCTACCAACTAAATAAAACCATTTATTAGTAACAATAACCTTATGGACTAACTAGTTTTAAGGTTCAGAAATGGTTGTAACACCAAAAAGACATTCTGCAAAATGATTACGATGCTTATGTGTATTGTTGATGATAGCAGTTCATGACTTCTCATTCTACTGGACCCATAAATGGCTAAGGATACAGTTGACGATGGCATCCATATGCAAACTTTGAGGGCAAGCATTAGGATCAAAGACAGGATCCCCCAAATGATTTGTGTCCTACCTCACAAACAGTTCCAAGTAGATTAAGATTGGCGACTCTTTCTCAAACATGGTTGCTCTTCTAAAAGAAGACACTCAACAGTCTATTATTGCAGTCACTCTTTTGGGAATATACCTCAAAATGCTTCATTCTAAGGACTTTAGCATGCTATATTACCAATATGTGGATGATACACAGTTATATCCTTCTTGGATGACCACTTATTTAAGACTCTGGTCATCTTCCAATCCTGGATGACGTCCCATCACCTAAAATTCAAATCTCCGCTTTTCTCACCCTACTCCTCTGCCTACCTAGTTAAAGTCAGATCGGACTGTACACATTTCCTAAAATGGAAAGCAGCCAAAAGTGACAGTTTAAAATCTGTTTACTTCTAGATAAGTGTTTCACATAAACCACTTGAATAAGAATGTTAAGTCTATTATCAGCCCAGACATGTGTAGTATTAAATATGTTGTCCTGAACAAGGCTTCAAGGATGTGGTCCCTCTCACAGTTCTGTCCTAAATAAATTATGGCAACTCCATTCTTTCATGAATACCCAAACTTCACCTTGCCCCATCAATGTGACCCTTCACATGCAGCCTAATTAGTCCCACGGAGCAAGCAATTAATCCATATTACTGCAATTCATATTCCCCTACAGTGGCTTCTGTAGGGAATATGTAGAATGTGTATATTCAAATTAGATTGTCAATTTCACAATTTTTTATACTCTAACTCTCATCATTACCTGGCCAAGAAGCAGAAGACCACTGGGGTATTTCATTTGCTCTTTTGCTCTGACACATCGCCTATAGAAAGGGCCTTTAAAAAATGAACACTAAATCAACCAGTTTCTCTAAGTGCATTCAAAGTCTGGAACTCCATTTCCCTCTCATTTCACACCACTGCCTCTTTTCCATCCTGAAAAAAGAATTGAAACATTTTCTGATTAATTATCATATCCTTTCTAGTTTTCTACTAATGCTAATTAGCTCTTTTCTCCTTTGTGTCTCAATGTCTGTTCTAGTCTTATCCCACCTGGGTTGGAGACCTCTTAACTAAGTCTTTTGCTCTCTTTATTATATATAATTTAAATATCCTTGTCCTTAGAGACTAACTGGGTTATGTGTATGTATCCCTGTTTTAACTAGATGTTTGGACCAGGCGTCCTTCTAACTACACAGGGGCTAGCTATACCACGATGTGTCTTTTTGCATCTATGACTGCTCTGTACAGGGCTAACTCTCCTAATGTGTAATACACTGTATGTCTCTTTACCTGTGCCTACATATTTTTCCCACAACCCTGCACCCCAGGTGGGAACAGTATGTATTAGTCACCCCTAAGGTAGGCCCTAAAGGCTCATGGGGTATGGTGCTTTGTATTTAAAAAGTAGGACATGTGTTCTTAAGTTTTACATGGCCTGGCAGTGAAAAACTACTAAAGTCATTTTTCACTGTTGTAATACCTATTTCTCCAATTGACTAGCACTTAGTTAGGTTATTACATTTAATTAATAAGTGATAACTTTGGATTGGCAGCGGATAGAGATAATCTGTTTACACTTAAATGAGTTGTACTTTAAAATCCTCTTTAATACTAAAGTCAGATTTTGAGTCACAATTCTGAAAATGCTCCTTTTAGAAAGTTGTCACTTTCTTGCCCTAGCCATTTGTGCCTTCTGCCAGTGTCCGGGGTCACATGACTGTGAATGGCTCTGCTTTTGGGGGTTTTGTATTGCTTCAAGACAGTAAACCAAAAGGGGCGTAGGTGTGGATAGGATGGGCCATCCTAGCAGGATGACTGGGAGGGGCTGTACCCAGCCCCACTTAGATTTCGAAAGGGCTTTGCTTCCTGCACACACACAGGAACATGACTCCATCCCTGCCCTGTCTTTTCTCATCACACAGTTTGGAGCCTTGACAGGAAGAACTTCTCAGAATCATATGTCAATGTAGTATAGGGAATTCTCCCACAAATGTTGGCACCAGGCATAAATGTTATGTCTCTACTGCTACTCCTCAGAACACTTCTGGACCTGGGGACATTAGGGGAAAAGGACTGCCCTGCTGCTGAGACTGCCTTGCTGTCTGATAACGAAGACTGGACCCGATACCTTCATTCCAGGCTAATCTGATTGATTCCTAGTGTCAGTTGGCTTCACTCCTTTGAGAGCTACAGGGATACAACACTCTCCAGAGGCCTCCCTGCAACTGCCCAGCTGACCAGCTTCACTGGACCTGCAATTGGACCTGCCTGAAACCTGCCGGCCCTACTGGAGAGTGTTCCTGATCTTCCAGAGGTGCCCCCCTCCAGGTCCTGGACCCTGAACTGGCATCAGTTTGAGGCCCGCCCAAGAAGCAAAAGGTGACACCCTGAAGTTTTAGGCTCTTCTCAACCACGAACGGGCACGTTCGTGCCGAGATTTGCCATCCGTGACGAGACCTGTCCTTCATGCTACAGCGACTGCCAGCATTGACCGGCAGTGCAAGATCTGCACTCTGCCCTACAGCAACGACAGCTCGTGGTGACCACCAATTCAAAACTCCAGCAGCAACCATCCGTGACGCCGGGCTGGCTCTTCGCACTACAGAGATGACAGCCAGCAAAGCCCAGTTTGCTCTTAGCGCTACAGCCACAGCCATCCGTGACGCTCTCCCTGCTCCTCGCATCCTCCTACACTGTGAACAGAACTATTTGCGCTGGACTTTGAGATAGTATTTTTTCAGTGGGTGTAACCTGGTCCCTGCATCAGATGAGCACTACATCGTGGTCAGTCTGTACTTGTGACTTTCCCCCGGTCTAGTACGACCAGGTGACCTTGAGTGGCGCTTTGTGCTTTTAGGCACTATTTTCACAAAAAACGTTGAAACTGATCATCTTCAGCTCTACTGATTGGATTTTTGTAGCTCTAGTATCATTTTATGAATAAAAATGTACTCTATCTAAATTGGTTTGGGATTTTTCTTGTGTGGTATTTTCACTTTATTACTGTTTGTGTGGTGGTTAAGCATGACTGCTTTGTTCAAAGCTATAGGGGATTAAGCACAGGTTAATTTAGTGACTTTTGGGGTTCACCCACCAAGGATTGTGGTTGCTGTCATTGTAGGGCTTTCTCCACCCTCAACCAGTTACCCAATTTCTTACAGTACCCCCTAGAAACCTGTACCCCAGTGGTTTGGTAGGAGCCAGGAGTCACCCTCACCCACAAGATGGTGCCATGCATAAATGTAAAAACAATTGCATATGGCTATGTCTGAACTGGGGTGGCGTGGTGAAGCAAAATAACGATGGATTAAACCCAGATCTGTGACTGGGGGTGAATGTTTGCCAATGTGCAGCATTCCGTCCATCATCTTGTGTGTTTTGCATTTCGCCCTAAGTGGGAAGGGAATGCCCAGACGTGGGTCCCGTGCTCACTACGCCACTGGAGTCAAGCTATCCTGGCTGATGAAGGCTGATAGCCTGAAACCGGTCCTAGGATGCTTGATTACGGTCCAGGGAAGACATGGCTTGGCAGTTCGGTCTGGACTGTTCCCATGAGGCACAGGGTCAAGACTGATTTGCATATGGCTATGTCTGAACTGGGGTGGCGTGGTGAAGCAAAATAACGATGGATTAAACCCAGATCTGTGACTGGGGGTGAATGTTTGCCAATGTGCAGCATTCCGTCCATCATCTTGTGTGTTTTGCATTTCGCCCTAAGTGGGAAGGGTATGCCCAGACGTGGGTCCCGTGCTCACTACGCCACTGGAGTCAAGCTATCCTGGCTGATGAAGGCTGATAGCCTGAAACCGGTCCTAGGATGCTTGATTCCGGTCCAGGGAAGACATGGCTTGGCAGTTCGGTCTGGACTGTTCCCATGAGGCACAGGGTCAAGACTGATTTCCATATGGCTATGTCTGAACTGGGGTGGCGTGGTGAAGCAAAATAACGATGGATTAAACCCAGATCTGTGACTGGGGGTGAATGTTTGCCAATGTGCAGCATTCCGTCCATCATCTTGTGTGTTTTACATTTCGCCCTAAGTGGGAAGGGTATGCCCAGACGTGGGTCCCGTGCTCACTACGCCACTGGAGTCAAGCTATCCTGGCTGATGAAGGCTGATAGCCTGAAACCGGTCCTAGGATGCTTGATTCCGGTCCAGGGAAGACATGGCTTGGCAGTTCGGTCTGGACTGTTCCCATGAGGCACAGGGTCAAGACTGATTTGCATATGGCTATGTCTGAACTGGGGTGGCGTGGTGAAGCAAAATAACGATGGATTAAACCCAGATCTGTGACTGGGGGTGAATGTTTGCCAATGTGCAGCATTCCGTCCATCATCTTGTGTGTTTTGCATTTCGCCCTAAGTGGGAAGGGTATGCCCAGACGTGGGTCCCGTGCTCACTATGCCACTGGAGTCAAGCTATCCTGGCTGATGAAGGCTGATAGCCTGAAACCGGTCCTAGGATGCTTGATTCTGGTCCAGGGAAGACATGGCTTGGCAGTTCGGTCTGGACTGTTCCCATGAGGCACAGGGTCAAGACTGATTTGCATATGGCTATGTCTGAACTGGGGTGGCGTGGTGAAGCAAAATAACGATGGATTAAACCCAGATCTGTGACTGGGGGTGAATGTTTGCCAATGTGCAGCATTCCGTCCATCATCTTGTGTGTTATGCATAAATGTGGCATCTTTGTTACCCTCCTCAGAACACTACGGGCCTGAGGAAGATCAGAAGAGGACTGAACTGGTTGGCTGAGACCTAAGAAGAGCCCTGAAGGATTGGACCTGCTCTCTCTTGTATTCAGGACAAAGACGTGTACTCCAAGGATCATAAAGCTGCCCTACTATTCAAGCTACAAGGACACAAGAAGCTACCATAGGCCTTTCCCGAAGATATCCAGCAGACCAGTTCCAACTGGACCTGCTCTGGACCATGCTGTTGGCCTTTGCTGGAGTGAGTTTAGACCCCCAAGTGCTGTTTCTGAGGTCCTGGAACCCTTGGGTGTGTCTGGCTGGACTTCTTGTACCAACCCTGAAAACATAGGATTTAGAAAAAGTTTTGGGCTGTCCAGAGGACTGGGACAGACCCCCGGAGGACTGGCACAAACCTTCCAAGCTGATCCAAACAAGGTGTGTTGCCACTGGGTTAAAGATTCAAGGTTTCCCTGCTCTGAGCTTTTGTCGATTGCAGATTCTCGTCTGTTGTATCTGGCCTTGTGGAGCCCTCTTCGACTTCAGCCTGCAACCTTGCCCCACTGGAGAAATCCGAGCTCCAAAAAACTGACTAAGTGCAAAAGAAGAACTATTGACCGTGTGAAGGCACCAAGAGTATCCAACTAGCGAGGGACCTTCTTTGGGTGCAAAATTCTCCTTCCCTAAGACTTTCTACCAAAAGTAAATGGCTGCACCATGTTTCTTTCAACGGCAATACGACCTTGTGAAGCCCTCCTTGGCTTCAGCCTGCTGCCTTGCCCTACTTAAGAATTTGGACTTCCATTTTTAAGATTATGTGCCAAGGTAAAACTTCTGACTGGGTTGAACCTGGTTGCTGTATCCGAACCACATTCCATTTTATTCAGTCCCAAATCACACTTAGGCCCCGATCTGCCATAACCAGTTGACCACGATTGCCGCTTAACGCTTTGTGGTACTATTTCTATTTACAAATTTAAAAATCAGATCTCTGGTTCCCTTTAATGAATTTTTGTCATTTTGCTGTCATTTTATTTAATAAAATGTACTCTTATTTTTGTTAATTGTTTTGGGATTTTTCTTGGGTTGTCTTTTTAATTTACTACTGTTTTGGCACTGCATTACTTTACACATTGCCTCTAAGTTAAGCCTGTTTGCTCTGTGCCATAGCTGCTAGGGGGTTGAGCTCAGGTTAAATTAGTGACATTTAGTGGTTCACCTTTTCAAGGACTGCGTTTATCATGTGAGGTGGATAACCTCCCTCTCAACTAATAACCCACTTTCTTACAGTCATATTCCAGATAAATTTGAGGTTTACATTTGTCCAATGCTTTCTTATTTCATTATCTGCATACAGGTTACCAAAGCGTGCTTGCACCCACTTTCTGAGCCCAAAAGCAACTTTCATAATGCAGAAGGGGCTGTAGATGCCTGTGCATCCCTTTCTTCAATAACATAGGCACATGTTTTGCGTCCACGCAATTTGAAACAACATACTTTTATTTCTTGTGGGATGGTCCTATGCAAATGGAGGACCTACTTTGCCTGTATACCTGTGTCATATTACAGACACATAAGCAAAGAGGCTCTCAGGAGGTGCATAAACTATTTAACACCTTAGAAGTGAGGAACAAATAAGGCATCCCAAATATGCCCTTAAGAAGGAGCAGAGGTTTGCCTATAGCACACCAGGTACATCCCTAAGGTAGACCAGACACAGTTCAACCCATTTAATCCCCATGGATTTTTCACACTTTAGACTACCTGGTTTATGGACTTCTGCCGTGAGTAAGTCTCGCTACCTGAGTTTCACTCTCTGTAAGCTATATTATAATTGATTGAAAGTGCCAACCGTCAGTGTCTGCTTTTTAAAATAAAGTTTGCTGTTGCTCAGCTTTAGTAAGAGACTCTGGGCTGGTTGCAAGTGAAAATATGTGCACATCTGTGTGAGCTGGGCATGTGTGACTATCATCTAGCTGAGCCCTGTATTGGTGCACAAGTAGTCTGTCGCAGAAAGGACCCTTCAGGGATTTGTGCTGACCTGGTGAAGGCCTATTAATGTGAGTGGGCATGAATAGTGTGAGTATGTGCATCTGTAGTGATTACTTATCGTATGGGCAAAATCTACACTAAAGATCAGGTTAGCCATAGTTAAGCTTAGAGACTCAGTTGACACATCAATATTATTGTAACTCACGATCACAGATTTGACTTTAATTTCCACATCTGCACTTCTTGTGGCACTTCAAGATTTATCCTTTTTCTCATACTCCGCTCCTAAGTGAATTTGGGTCTTTGAATCACCCTGCTGGGCTAAGTTAAGTACTCTGCTGGCCAGTTGGAGGATCAAAGGCCCCCCTCAACAATAGGGCCATAATCAAGTAATGAGGCCTGCTCATAGGAGAGGAGAGGGTGGAGGGGGAATGCACATGTGCTAATTAACTTTCATACTGCACCTGGCCTGGGAAGGCTCACTCCCACAGAAACAAAGGAGAAAGCAAGAATTCTGAAGCCAAACATTGGAGGCGCTCCCCTTTGAAGTTTTGGAGGGAAGGAACCATGTGACAGGTAGGGGCGTTATTTCAGGTTTTCAGACAAGCTTTTTAACAGATTACTTGAAGTTGCCAAGTTGGTGTGTCCCAAAATGCTGTGCTGCAAAGTTGGGGCAGGTTGGTAGTGATGATTTGTCAGCCTAAGATTGGGCAGAATGCCTACATTCTAGTACTTTCCACTCCCAAAATGGGAGACTTTTAAGAACAGTCTGGACCTGTGGGAACTGATGTCAGAGGAAAGCCCTGCTGAAAGAGGAAAGATACTTGACCTCTGCTTCAAGGATGGATTCAAGGACTTCTGACCTCAGTTGGCACCCATGGACTTGGATTTGGTTTTACAAGCCAGTGGTGCTGGCCCCCTGTTGTATCTTATAGTTTTCATTTAATTTAAATAATTACTATATTTGTTGTTACATTTTTGTGGTTCTTTTTTTGCATTTAGTAGCCATGAAAGCCCTAGCTGTGTTTCTATTTGGCGTGTTATTTGATTGTGATTCTGGGCCAGTGCTGCCTCTGCCGATCGTTTACTCAGACTCATCTGTGAGGTCGATGCAGGAGGCAGGTTGGAGGCACGTTGGATGTGGTCTCCTCTTCCGATATTTATTGAATTCAAATAAAAGGCTGTTTTACTCACCTATTGACTGCGAAGATTCTATCGTAACATTTGGCGATGACTGGAGGACCCCTGGAGCCCACACAGTTTTTGACAGGATGCCTCAACACCTTCTTCGCTCAGTATCGGTTGCCATTTCATGGCTCTCTCAGTTGTATGCACAAGAATCAAAGCGGTGAGTTACGTCGCACACTTCCTTTCTGCCACGCTTTGTATTGGATATTGCCATGGGGCAAATGTTTGGTGTACTTGTACGTCACCACCGTAATTGCTGCGTGTCAGATCGTATTAGTGTATTACTGCGACAGTTTCACTTCTAAAACAGCGATATTGGTGGCCAGGTCTTAGGAAGCAGACCAAGGGCTTTGTCCTTAAGTGCGACATCTGTCAGCAGATGAAGGGTTCCCCCGTAGCACGTCCGCCACAAGCACCACTACTGATATCAGACAGACCTCTCGCATGTGTCTATTTGGACCACTGCAGCCCCTTACAATCTGACAGGGCTTACACGTTCATCTTGATGGCCGTGGATTCATGCCCTAGATTCCTGTGGGTTTGGCCCCAGCGCTCTTCTGACGCTCGAACTGTTATAAAGGATTTGCGAGTCTTTATAGGGGCATACACAATTGGCACATTACTTTCTGACCGTGACCCTGCGTTTAGCTCTCTGGCTCACAAAGAAGCTATGGGAAGTTTGGGTGTGGTCTTGCAGTACTCCTCTCTGTATCATCCTGAGGGAAATTCGATTGTGGAGAGGAAAGACCTGGACTTAAAGCAATCCTTAACAGCAAGGGTATTAGGCTCGGGTGGCAGTTGGGTCAATCACCTATATGGGGTCCAGAGGGCACTTAATAACATGCCAAGAAGTTCCTTGGGAGGCCGTACTCCTTATGAAGTCCTGTTTGGCACTCGAATGTGGGTACCCAACCTCGATTGTGGCAGCACAGTGGCAGATGAGAAAGCATTTGACATCAATGATCGTTTGGCTGTTTTACAGGAACTCAATGAATTCTGGGCATTACAAAGCAACGTCCAAGTAAAACGCACCACCACAGGGGAAGTGAAAGCTGTTCCAGCAAGACCTGCCTGGGTCCCCAAGATTGGGGACCTGGTCAGAGAAAAGACTGTGGACAAAAAAGAGTTTGGGCCATCTTACAGAGTGCCTGTACCTGTCCTGGCTGTCGAAGGAACAAGAACAGTACTTCTTCCGCCTCTTGCCGGCAAGAAAGAAAAGAGATTCGTCTCCATCGATCTGATCAAACCACACTATGTGGCCGATACTGAATTGTAGGCCGTGTGGGCTCCTGGGTAGCCGCCGATGATCTCTCGCGACCATACCGTAAGTTCAGACAGAAAGATTAATAACGTTTGACGATTCTACTCTACGAAGTAAAGGAGTTACCAACAATGGAATGGAACCCGTGCCTGTTGAAATTGAACAGCAACAAAATACAAATGAAACACAGATCTCAATTCGGCCGAATACTGACATCTATGTGAATATGTCTCGAAACAGGTCATCTGCCAGTTCTACAAAACCTGCTGAGCTCCCAAAGATAGATCGAACTGCGTCTGGCTTCATCGATTTTCATACTTTCTCTCTGGATCCAAGTGAACCAGAGTCACCGCCAGCTTCTGTTTCCCACAAACAAAAATTACGTGATATCTACCTTTGGCTGACAAAGACTTATTTTGTTACTCCTTGGCTACAGCACTGGATTGCAATTGGTCTACTTTTCCTAGTACTTTGGATGGGTGTTGTGATTGTCTTTTTCTTGCTCCTGAATGGACATTATCTCCCAGAATGCTCCGCAGTACAACATGTGAACTTGGTCCTGTAACCGCATGCATAATCACAATGCAAACAAAGAGACCTGTTCTCAGTGAACATTACAGCAGTTCCAGTTCCGGAAGGAATAGTTTGGGATAGGGTTGCATATGATGTATATGGTCCAACTGAATTTTTAAAAATACCACAGATTTCTTTGAATGATCATCACCTCCAGTACTTTCTCTGATGATTGAACTTTGAAACTGTAAATAATATGCTGTCTGATTTCAAACAATCTGCTGCTTTTTCCAGTAATGAATTGTATGATGATGCATCTGATTTTGACACCATATACTGTTACCAACACTATGGTCATCACTTCTTGCATAAAGCAAGTATTCCACATAATGTTTTCACTTACCATCAATGGGAACATTGCCCAACACCACTGAAAAGTAGTTCACAAACGTTTGCACAGAAGTTTGCTTACTTTTCTGGGTTTAACACTTCAGACCCGGCCTCTTATTATTATAAGATTGCACCTGCACCTGCAAAGAAACAATGCTCACCAACACTAAACAGATATACTCTGCTTCCTTTATTTCCCAGCTGTCTTTACAGGGTTTTGACTTTTGGAGTGACACCATAGACATAAAATCTGTCTGGGGGACTAAAGATTGGCAAGTTCAGGGAACTGAGGCCTTATTTATAGCATGCCTAATACCACAGCAAATTATTTTCCTGAACAACACAGTGCAACAGACTTCCTGTCTTGGGTTAGCCAAGATAAAGGACTTGAACATACCTCGGATTCCCTCTCTTACATGCTTTGAGGGATGGCGAAACTATACACAACATAGTGAGGATACACTAGATGACATTCTACTTGATGGTTCATACAATTCATCAGACCCCAATTGGAAGGGATGGCTGGTTTAGCCTATCGACACAAATATGTGTCAGTCAAGATTCTGGGTCACCACCAAAGGGTTTAGTATCCATAGGCCTGACCAGCGCTACGTTTTAACAGAACACTCTGGGGTGGTGACATCTTTCAGTGTTGGGAAGTTATGCCTAGAGTGGCTAAAGACCTCAGCACAGTCCCAAGTGAAGCAACACTTGTCCTTACTGTCAGATGACATGGATCCTAGGGATTTTTTGTTAGATCCGCAGAAACCACGTCAGAAGCGCTTCCTTTACGCAATTTACAACGAGGTATCGAAGATCTCCCAGCAGGAAGCTGCTGAGAGATTGCGTGAAATTGACAGGGTTAACCTAGAAAAGGCTTTGTCTGTGGTCGACAACGGCATGACCACACTGACTTCCAGGATTTATTTCCTGTGCAACATTGTGTCTTCTGCTATAGATATAATAGAACAGGATTTGTCTATTCTTCAACATGGGCAATCGCAATTGCGATCCATCCTATTATTAAGCTGGATGCTAAATTAATTGCACTCTGGTTACATGCCCTGGCGGTATATTAACAGTACGTCTCTGTTTTTTGCATACAACCTGACAGAAAGACAGATAGACAACAATGGCACGAAGAGATGCAAAATATACAATGCTGCACATTGAAAAACTGGACCAATTACCTTTTACCGTGGTTGAGTCACCTTCCACAGAAGGGTTAATCAATGGCCATATTACACTGCCAGTCACGACATTCTAATTTCAATACTGTCTACAGTATCACCAGTTAGGCAGGTATGAAGCGTTGGGTAAGGGATATATACATGATTCTTGGGAATTGCCGTACAGATTTTGATGCAGGAATGGAGACACTGAAGTTTTTCTCAGTGGTTCTGACTTTGAGAATTCTTTAAGTGGATCTCTAATTTGTCAGGATTGTATGCTTCATGGAGCATGTAATGCTTCAGTTGCAAGCTTATTGTGTCACTTAAAAGGGTCCCCAGCTGCTGTGATTCATCTGGTGTTCAAACTCTCGAATGGGAGTTATTTGATGTTGAATGATCAATGTTGTTGTGGGATGCTGCCAGGCATCGCATATCTAGTCAAAGTAAGTTCCAGGGTTACTTGTTGTATACAAGTATTGTTTCCACCGACCCACACAGTCAGGGATGCGCCGCTATGGCTTTCGTTGAATGTTTCCCTTATACAGTTTGATTCTCTGAGCAGATTGAAAGCCATGCTTTTACAGAAGGATGTGGCCTTAACCTCAGCCCGAGAGACTTTTGATCTCCAGGTTGCAAGGTCTTCAGCTGAGATACAGGCACTAATCAAACGAACTTCCCGCTCCAATTCGGAGAAATGGTCATCGTATCTTTAACATGTATATGAGTGGGATAGTACACCTATTTAAGATCATAGGTTCTGGACTATTTAGCACCTTTCCGACGATTTTCGGAGTTATTCCATCATTTATACACTCTGTATTAGGAAGCATTTTTCGACGGCTTCTGCTGATCCCATTACTCGTAGTGAGTATCCTGGTTTATATTTCTCCTGCTATGCAGTGGTCGTCCCAGCCTCCAAAGAGATGGAAAAAGCACTCCTGGTGCGACATTGCCGTGAATGCATGGTACTCCATCTGGGCACACCTCAGCTTCGGGAGCTAAGCGAGCATTGGTTCCTATCGTTCAGATCAGTCTGGTTTGACTGCGTCTTGCCTGTGCTCCGCTGCCTATTCTGTGGATACTAATGCGTGTTGGACACATATCTAACACTTCCATCGGTTGTGCCTCCAGACGTAGACATACTACTGGACCCCTTAAAGGCCCACGTATTACAGTGTCCTCAGCGTATTCCCATGTTGATGTCGGCATTCTTAGAGCCACCATGTCGGAATGGACACCGGCTCTGCAACAGGCTCACAGGTGTTGAATGCTTCCTCAGCAGCTGTTGTGGGAACCGGAGAAGAACACCTTTGCTCCATTGACCTGATCCAAGAGGTGTTACAGGGACCGTCGTCTGCGAAGGCAAGCAACAGTGATGTTGCGTCTCCCACACAGGACACAAACATTTGGCTGTCCGTGATGGGTACAATTCGGTCTTTTTTTCTAAAGCAACCCAAATTGGAATTCGAAAACATCATATTTTGTTTTATTCTTCCTTCCTGCTCTCACTGAGCTCCATGGCTTTCAATGTGCTCAGTTGGTCTAAACAGTATATTGACTATTTAGAGGACTTATAGAGTTTTTACATATACCATGTTTTTTAAAATGTTTTTACGTTTTCTAACAATGCTTCTATGCTTTCTAAACATGCATATTTTATCATTAGTTTATCTTATCGTCCTTCGGATGAGGAGTGGGTGTTATGAGCCCCAATGTACCCCAATTTAGGCCTAGGTAGCTGCACGACCTTTTGCCTACATTTGTCCTACCTTGTTCTATATAACAGCTCTGGTGCTGACCTTTTACCTAGTTAGGTGCCGAATAAATGTTGTGTGGTTTTCTTCGAAAACTAGCCTAATTTATTATGCATGAGGATTCTTAGTATCACAGCAGTATTAATAACTCTGTACAAAAGTCACCGCTATCGTCATCCTTGGACGACAGGCCCACAGTCACATTACACATCTAGGTAGAACCCCTGAGGGTACCTTTTGGGCATATAAGTATCACATCTCCGCTGGGCAAACTAGAGGAGAAGCTTCCATGCTGACACAAGACGCTGAAGTCCCTGCATGCAGAAACTCCAGCACGCAGTGGTCTGACATCCCTTGCGGGGTGTCCAACTCGAGACCAAGACAGGGTCCTTCGTTCTTTCCCATCAGGTAATGGGGTTGGCTCTTTCCTAGGGGGATTCTTGGCTTCACACCTACATACATGCTAGGTTACACTTAGGTACATTTAGCTATGGTTTGCATCTTAGGAGTACGCGTGATTACTGCCATGTATATATATGCCTGCATATATTCACTGTTTTAGCACCATGGTAGAATTCTACCTTTTATTTACTCTGTGAGTGCTTGCAATCGTATATATCTGTTTCTGTCTAATGGTTGTTGCAGCACACGTATTTTATACTAGAATTACGCTGGTTCAATAAATGCTGATTGAAAACGTCCCCATTTTTTATTCTGTATATCTCTCTGAGAAGAAATGGGGACGAGTGACTAAGTGAAAAGTATTGTACTGTTTCCACGATCCCTGAAGGATCAAGGGTTGTCATTGTCATGTGGCCGATAGGGACATTGTCCGCATCACTAAGTTAGCATGGCTCGTGCAGCCATGATGCTGCTTTTGCGCACGTTACTACATAACTTTATTTTTACAAGACTCTGTTTATGCCTTTCACATGAGAACTGTCTGCTGTGTTTGTTCTCTGCCTGTTCCTGGAGTTTAGTCTGAACATTGCGAGCAAGGTTGATAAACAATGCCCCTTGTTATTCTGTTCTGGTCAGGCCCTAGCACCTAGACAAAACATACCACTGCAGCTGCGGCTGGAGACTCATGCTTTGATATTAAGGGGGTACAGGTTTTAGGTGGGACACACTTGGAGAGGAACCTTTCCAGGGAGAAGAGCAATAGCCACTTCCAGTGTAGACATCACACCTATGCTCTAAGGTATGGGGTCTGCTGACAAAACCCAGAGATCTTCTATTATATAATAATGCATATTCTATCCAAGGCGAGGGAGGTTAGGCAGTATAGTCCTTTCTCCATTGTCTTTATATTATGACATCTCCTTTCATAATGTATGGACTGGCTGCAATGCTAACTGTATTTCTGTTATGCATTTTTTGCTTGTTGTGGCACGTACACTGCATGTTAGAGCATGTTAGTTAAAATAAACATTTTAAACTATATTCGTGTCTTGGTCAGATCTTATTGTGGACAGGTGCGAGAGTGTGAGCGAAAAGGTGTGTCTTGTCACCACAATTCCTGCGAGATCAGGGAGTGTTGTGTTCTGGGTTGTCTAATCATTTGCTTCTCTGTGTTTGGGTAGGAGAGTTAGTGAGACACTATAGCTAGTCGGTCCTGGGCTCGTGGGTACTAAGGCGGTAGGAAGGCTTAGCCCCTATACACCAAGGTCGCATATTCCTGCACATAGTTCTATGTATGTGCAGAATCCCTGCAACATCATGTTCAATAGTTTCCAGAAACTATTCACTCCTTGGTAAGGTTAGGGGGCTTGTAGTGGAACTATGAGCTAGCTGGTCTAAAGGCTAACACATCCTTTGGGGGTGTCTGGATTCAGTCTGGACATCAATCCCTTAGTTTATGTTGTCTAAACTCGCAGATCCTATATAGATTTGTAGGAACTACACAACAGAACCTGCTTAAAAAAGGAGTGAAGTATATCTGGTCAGATTCAGTGCAAGATGCTTTTGAGAAGATTAAGAATCTTATCATTTCTGCCCCAGCAGTCTCCATTTGTTGCTGGCAGGAAGTGTGCCATCACAGTTGAAGCTAGTCAAATTATATTGGGGGCTGTGTTTTCGCAAATATCGCAGGACGAAGAACATACTATTGCTTTGGCCTCTCGTTCCCTCAGTGATGCTGAAGCACATTATTGTATCATTGAGTTTGAGCATTGGACTGCTGTTGGGCAGTGGAAAAATTTAAGATAGTCATTTGGGGCTCGTACTTTGATTTTTACACTGATCATAAACCATTACTACATCTAATTAATGGCAATGGTTCTGGAACAGCATCATCACGGTTAGTCCGATTGCTTTACAAATTACAGGAGTACAATGAGTGCGTGATCGCTCTGGTAGAAGACATCCTGGGAGAAGAATGTGCAATCACTCATAAGCAATGCTTCCAAACAAGATCCCACTTTGCAATCTATTGACAAGTTCATGAAATAAGTTTGGTCCAAAGAGAGAAATGGTGAGGCTTCATTGAGACCTTATGTTTAAGTTTCAGAGGACCTATCTGTGGTTGAAGGGGTGTTATTACGGAATGATGATTGTGGCCCTCCAGTGTCTCAGAAATTTTCTAATTAAGGAAGCTCACAACGGTCATTTAGGTGTCAGTAGCACCTGTAAAAATCTTAAACAGTTTTACTGGTGGCCTGCTATAGAAGCTCAAGTTTCAAAATGTATAGAGGACTGTACCACCTGCTTAGTTCCTGGCAAGCATTGGAACTTGCATGAATCCCCCATCCACATAGTCCCATTGCCGGAGGGAGCTTGGTAAACGTAGCTCTTGACTTTGCTGGTCCATTTGATCTGTTACCTATTAAGAAAAGATACATTATGGTATTGGTGGATTATTTTTCAAAATGGTATATTTCAAGTTTACTTCAGTTCCCAACACCATTTCTATTATCAAATTCTTTTTTTTTAAAAATGGTATTAAGGGTGCACCCAAAGAAATAGTCACTGACAATTGTACTGATTTTATTTCAGCTTGCATGAAATATTTTTTTAATGATGTTTACATTACACATCTCAAGGTAGCTCTCTACTCTCCTTCCTCAAATGGTCTGGTAGAGCACATGAATATATTTTTGAAAGAAGGAGTGCAAACAGCTTTGACCCTGGGTTATGAGGTTGAAACATTTCTAAGATAAAAGTTCTGGTCATAGCTGGTAACACCACATAGTACTACAGGTGTTTGTCCATTTTTGTTGTACGCAAAAGATCTCCAAGATCTTCAGTTGTCCTCCTTGGGTGAGAGAGGTAAGCAAAAGAAGAATGTTTGTCAACAAAAGTTTTTCTACTGTAGCATCCAGAGTGGAATCTATGCAGAGTAAATTTAAGATAATTTTGATAAGAAACACCATGTGAAGGAAATAACATTGAATGTTGGCGATTGGGTTTTAATCAGGATTCCCACGATAGTCAGAAAAGGGGAACCAAAGCTCTCAAAGCCGGTATGTGTTGAGAAAGTGCCAAAGGATTTGTTCTTTTAAATGGCAGAGAGTTGTGGAGCAGAAGAGATGTGGTTAAGATTACACCTGAACAAACATCAAAAATCCAAGCTGCTAGGGGCTGTGATGAACAAAATTCCTCAATTGATAGCTCTTGGTGGAAAAAACCTCTGGCACATTCCCTCAACAGATGTGTGGAAAATAATGTTGTGTCCAACTCCTCATGCTAGTATAATGAGGCTGGTTTGGTTGATAATTTGATAAATGCAGAGAGACAGTTCAATGACAAGAGGCAGCTCAGTCTGGGACTCGATGTAGACACTCTCTGTGATTAATCAAATGTTTGTATTAATTCAGGAAATTGCAGAGTTTCATGCAATGTTGCCATGCCTGCTAGGTTCAAGGATTATTATATGACTTGAAAAAAAACACATATATAAATTTGTATTTTAGTTGTGTTATTTTTCTTTGTCCTTATTCTCAACTTTGTTGTTTTCAAAAAAGGGCAAGTGTTGTACCTTAATTTTTCATTCAACTGAAATGTAATTACTATATTTGTTGTTACATGTTTGTATTACTTTATTGCATTTAGTAGTCATGTATTAATGAGCCATCATTGTGTTCGTATTTGGCGTATTGTTATTTGATTGTCTGGTTCTTTTATGTCTTTGAGACAGAATTCCTGCAATTGCTGAATCAGACAAGTCTGCTTCAATAAAATAAGGTTCTTGAGTATCTGCGTGCATAAGAATTGTGGCTGTGGTTAAGGCCTCTTTCAAAAAAATAAAAGCTTCTTCCGCCTCTTCTGTCCAAACAAATTTCACACCTGTCTTCAATAACCGTGTCATTAGACTGATCATAGAGGATGAAGCGTCTGTAAAAATTGGAAAAGCCAATGAAAGTTTGGGTTTCCTGAACAATTTGCCGAAGGGCCCAATCATGTATTGCCTTTACCTTTTCTGGATCCATGGATACTCCTTCTTGAGATAAATCCCCAAAATTCTACTTGCTGAACATGAAAATGACACGTCTCCAGTTTCCCATACAAATGATTTTCCTGCAATCTCTTTAAGATGGCTCTCACATGCTGAACATGCTCTTCCTGATCTTTTGATAATATTAAGATCTCATCTATGTATACAACTGTAATCCTATCCAGAAATAGAAGCTGGAATGCAGCATTGTGCATTGCAGAGGTCAAAAGCCATGACTTGGTATTCAAATAAACCATATCTCGTTCTAAATGCCATTTTCCACTCATCTTCTTTGTCTGTTCTTATGAGATGATATGCTCCTCTTAAATCCAACTTGATATACATGGTAGCTCCTTTTACTTGATCCAATAACTCAGATATTAAAGGTAATGGATACCTGTTCTTAATGGTCACTTGATCCAGAGCTCTATAATCTGTGCAAGTGTGAAGGTCACCATCCTTTTTGGAGGAATGAAAAACAGGGGTGATGACACTGGTGACTAAAAAGGGCGAATGAATCCATTTTCCAAATATTTCCCAAAATATGTCTTGAGGTATTGGTTTTCGGCTTCGGTTAAGGCATAGATTCGGCTACAAGGTAAAATAGCCCCCCTGTTCCAATTCATACAATCTGTGTGGCAGTAATTATTCTACTTCTTTCTGGTCAAAAACTGTTGCAAGGTCTTGATATAACTCTGGAATTTCCTGTAACTCCATCAACATAAATCATCTTGAATTGCTGTGCTAAGATGGTTGCTTGAGATCTTTCGGAATGACCTTCTTTGGACAGAAAACAATGTTGCTTGCAGTAATCCAAATTCACTTCCACAGTTCGTTTCTCCCAATCAATCTTTGGATTATACTCAGTAAACCAAGGCAATCCATGAATTAATTGAATCTGTGGTGGGTCAATGAAATTGAATTTTGCTAAAGTCATGATGACTAGTCTGACCTATTAGTTTGATGGTTTCTAATTCCTCAGTAATGGGACCAGTGGTTGCATTTGTTCCTCTACTCCTCTGATCGCCTCAAGAGTCTTTTTCTTGACAAAACCCATTCCCATTTTCTTGATATGCTTTATGTCACAAAAATAACCTGTGGCTCCTGAGTCTATCATGACTGAAACTTCACTAATTTCTGAATGTCCAAATCTTTCTGTAAGAGATGGAATTAAATGAGGAGCTGCAGATTGTAGGGTGTTTATTTCTTGTTGGATCTCTGGAGTCGGTTTTTTATTCACTCCCATCAGAGCAACTCCTTCTTCTTATGGAACTTGTCTTTTCCCAACTGTGATGACTTGGGCTTCTTGGGACAAGCCTTCACAAAATGCTCTGATTTACCACAATACATCCATACATTTCCAGTCCATAGTTTTTCTTTCTCTTCTTCTGATAGTGGACCTTTGATAGAACCGATCTGCATGGGTTTTTCACTTGAAGATGTGTCCACTTTGCTTACTTTTGGCTTGGCTCTTTCTAATCGTGGTGGAAGAATACGAAAATCCTTCTTTTTTTCTGATTTTCTTTCATTCAACTTCTGATCAATCTGTAATACCAAATCATTTAACTCTGTGACATCTGTGGGTCTATTTGGAATTTGTGCCAAGCATCTTTAAATTCTTCATGAAGCCCACTGCAAAATATGGCCGCTCTTCGCCTCCGACCATTCTGTCTCCAGTATCAACTTATTAAATTGTGCCAAATACGAGATTAAATTTCTATTTCCTTGCTTCAAATCTAATAATTCATTGTCCGTAGCTTGGGTCACAGAGCTCCTCGATCAAAAATTCTAAGGAACTCCGTTTTGAACCTCTCAAAATCATATAGTATTGCATCATTTCGAGATACCAAAGGCATTGACGAAGCTGCTGCATCACCACTCAAATAAGACAGTAAAAATGCTATCTTGGATTGACCTTCAGCAAATGTTATTGGGGGACATAAAAAATGCAAGGAGCATTGAGTAAGAAATATTTGTGCCCTGTGAGGGTTTCCACTAAATCTCTCTGGTGAAGCTAAAGGAATAATAGGAGAAATAGCATGTATTATTTGAGTGCATAATTCGGAAGGTGGTGACATAGAAGGCTTATCATGTCCTCCTGGGCAAGGAAGTCATACCTGCAACCAACTCATCCATTTTTTGAAGACTGTGATGAGTTTCTTGATGGGACCTCTTAACTTTTTCCTTGAATGTTTTGTTTTCTTCTATCATATTGTTTAACTGTTTTTGCATGTTTTCTAAAAGAATTGCTAAAGACTTAACATCAAAACTCTCAGCATTCGGCTTGGGTGGATGGTAATTTCCTGCCACTTCAGTCTGTCAGAACTAACATTGTTCCACGGAATCCACAGCAGCAGATGCTGGTCCCAATGCTCCTCTGCTACTACTTGAAGCAGATTGCTAAAATTCTACTCCCATGTACTTTGATGATGATGGCTAGGGAAACGGCGCACACTCTATACTGGTATAGTCAAAAGCAAGTAATATTTTATGTCCATGTATTAAGTCGATGCTCAGGAGGAGGAAGAGCCACCCAATCTTCCTCAACTAGAAAAGAAACTTCTCCTCAAAATTCAAAATTACTCCAAGCACTCAAAATCACGAATGAGTATAGTAATATGTAAGAGAGTCCAATGTCTTTTATTTTGACATCCAGGTTTCTTTGTAATTGTTATTCGTTGTACATATCATTCCTTGTCATCAATACAGCTCTTTGCCAATACAGCTCCTTGCCAACACGTGTTTCGTCTGTTTACATACAACAAGACTTCATCAGGGCGGAAACATAAAACAATGGCAACATAAGGACTAAAGGGAGTCATGGGATTTCAAATCAAACCCATCTCCAAAGTATAACACCCAAGTCGTGCCATACATATTTTTTGGATGTTTGATGATTACTTCCTTTTGTCTGGTAAAAATTTCAGGTTTAGAAGGAAGGTTGAATACCAGCAAAAGGGAGAGAGCTGAAGGAAGAGAAGAGGATACACAGGTACAAGTCACCCTTATATGTGAAGGATCACCTTTAGAACCATTATTTCCCAAGTGCGTCCCATAGTAGTGTCACATCATGCTATTCTAAGATGGTAGGCCAAAATAGGGGACAAGAGGTATAGGCTCACCATGTCAATGATCACTACCATCCTTACTAATGTGAAGAATTATAATCTCATTTCGGCACATCAGAATATCTGTGAAATAAATTAGTAATTATATACACTGTAAATACAGGCATCAACTGATATTATCTAAATACAGGAGCCTCACTTACCAAAATTTCACCAGTTCAAACATAAGGAATATTGTAGGGCGTAATCTGCCATTCCGCGAATCTAAAATATCAATAGAAGTGCTAGGAGTCAATAAATGTTCTCATCGCGTACGCACGTAACCATAGTTCTTATAACCGGACATAGCATTGTTAGTAAAACTCATCGCCTCAAAGTCAACGATTATGTAAGGAATCTATACGTTCAATAGTCCCATAGCCATTATTTCCGAACAAGGACGACCCACGTACTACTGCCTATAATTATATCATTATAGTGTCTACATCAGGCAATATTGACCACCCGTAGACTTGACCTGGGAGTGAACATCGTCACGGTATTACTGTGTGGTGTAATACACCATGTCTATAGTGCCAAATTAAAGGACCAAAGATTCGTCCCAATCTACCACTCGAGGATCTAATCCCGGCGAAGACAATATCTTCGTTGCTACTACAGCATATCATTCAGCAATCTTAATGACCATCTGTATATACACGCTCTCACACATGCCCGATAATCCTTAATTAACATATCGGGACGGGGAACACTCTTACGGCTGATCTAATAGAGGCAGCCGTAAGGTCAATACTAAACTCAAAATACACCACCACAGATATGCGATCTCCCATATCCCGAACAATGGGGTCTAAATTCCACATACACTAGCAAACAGTTCATAACGGTAATGAGTTACACTCGGCTAAACAGGTTTGTCGCTCTTACCGGTGGGTAGAGTACTCCCCGTGGTATGGTTGCTCTGTGGCGTTCAGCGTGGGCGCCATCTTTGTTGGGCTTTTTATACTCTCGCAGCATAAGTGCATGCGATCATCCCAATAATTTGGCAGCCATCTTTAAACATGCAAATACGCAATAAACGTAAACTCAAAAAATATTGTGAACGAAATATGTCGGCCATGTTATGTCAGATAAGACACGGGTAAGACTCTTAAAATGATCGAATAATTCCGTATTGAAATTAATTCCGCCATACACCTGATATTCGTCGGAAATTAAGTGTTTTTAGATACTTTTAGTGTATACACGCTGAGATCGTGTTGTAAGCATATTAGACGGCATCAGTAACTTGTACGTTTTTTAATTGTGATTCCATTATCACCATCGGTGCAGGCATGAGACCAATGAGTTTCAGCCGTAGCCTTCAACAGGATCATAGAGTTTAAATGTGCAAACAGCGCTTTTAAAGGGACTCACCCTCTAAAACACCACCATTAAAAACAATGCATGGACTGCTGTACATTCAAGTCAATGGCACAATTCTTCCACCATATTGAATTTTATCACATGCATAGCTTACATAATATCATTGGAATTTTGTGTAATCATTCTCAATTCATTCACATTTTTTATATGTATACGACATTAAAATCCATTTACATTCCTACGATCTGTAAATTTTGTATTTCACTCTAAATTGATATGTTGTTATTATACTCAGTCTTGGTAAAGTACCCTTATTCAATTCATATTATTATTCAATTTACATTCCTCGTAAAGTATAATTTTCCTCCCAGATCAGATCCTAATGTCAAAACATAAACGTCTTAGATACAAAGGTGGAAAAAAGAAAAAGTGAACAAATATAGTTATATTAAAGGAGAAAAATAACAGAAAAAAGAGAGAGATTTGGAGGGGCTGTGTATGTTCTTCTTTTTCTTTTTTTTACCATAAAGCCAGTTATGAAATGTTTGCTAACCAAAAACAAACACACTCATCTTATGTATGAGAGAAACATATACAGCACTGAGTTCAGAATAATCTATTCTGAGTATTAAAGTGCATGTTACTTGGAAATATAAGTTTTATCCAATTCGTGCAAAGGTTGCAAACAGTATTACAAATGTCTCAATGAAGTGCATCTTCATTGTAAACAATAACCACTTCTAGTTCATGCAAAGGTTGCATACAGTACTCTGATTATAAGTTAACTATAAAATGCTAATTCATTGTAAACAGTTGTAACTCACTCATTTTGTGCACAGTACTGATTTCCCAAATTCAAGAAAAAGAAAGTAGAGAAGATTTTTAAGAAAGACTTTACAGGAAGTAAGAAAGGCAATATAACAGGATATAATCCATTGGCACATATCATCCATTCCTACTACTTTTGGGGGGGGAGAGAAGGGGGGCGAGGGAGGTGAGGGGAGGGTTTCTGGGAACGGGAAGAACAGGGGGGGGAGAAAGGGAGAGCTAAAGGAAAGGAACTGAGAGGGGGAAGAAGTCTTAACCATAATTCCTTGTTTAGGAAAGGATCACTGATTCAGCGGGGGAAAAAAGAAGTCTTAACCATAATTCGCTTTTGTTTCTTTTTCTCTTCATCTTCTTAAAATTTCTTATCTCGGTCCAACAAGTAAAAATAAAATGAAGGTAAAAAAAAAGGAAAATGCAGGGGCGTGGCTTGGCAGCCTATCATGGCGGACGTGCCCTAGAGGAGCTCCGTCTGCCTGAGCCAAGATCTGCCGTTATCCGTCATCGATCCTGACCCCAGTTCTCCAAAATTGCATCGAGGCTGGAGGAGAGGTCATCGGGGGCCATGGGAGCAGATTTCGCCTCCCTACCTCCCCCGGTTGTGGTTCGGCGCTCGTGCGTGGGCGTCTGGCGAGGAGGCGGCCCGCGGAGCTGAAGAGTCGCACCCACCGGCCCTAACTGCATAACAGGGGCCTGCGACCACGCTGCCTACACGCTCTCCTGCATCAGGGTCCCCGACAGAGGAAGGGAAGCATCAGCCGTGATTTTGCTGCGCCGGGCCACCTGGGGGCCCTGGTGACGGGGGGACCGTCGGCGTGAGGAGTCTGCAATCAGGTCTGCTGGTGGTCGCGCCCGTACACCTGGACTCCCGGTCTGAGGGGCGCTGCTCGACGGTGTGGGTCCTCACCCCTACCCCCTCCTCTGTTGACGGTGCTTGGGGTGCCTCGGGGGCGGAACCGGAGCGGCACATGGCCGAGTCGCGGCTGCCAGTGATAGCGTGCTGGGCCTGTGTATCCGCTGCCTCATAGCAGGGTCGGACGGCAGTCGGACTCCCATCTGGGCTTCGAACCTGAGTAAGAGCCCCCCCCTGCGACCCTCTAGGACGGTGCGAGTGCTGGCGGGACCCTGGTGGAGGCTATCCAGAATGGGTCACGCGGGCCTACAGGGACCCAGTCGTATGAGCACCGGAAACTTTTGACTACACACCGGGTGGCTCTGGCTGCGTGCCTGGTGTGTCTGGGGCCCCATAATTGCCACCATACTTAGAGAGCCCCCCCTTTGGCATACGTTGGGCCGCACAACAAAGTACTTTGCATTGGCACCAGGACTGGTGAGACAGTGTCCTTTGCCATGGAGTCTCATCGCACAGCTACCAGGGTGGCTACCGGGTCGGGGGTCCGTACTCGGTCCAGTCCGGCGAGTCCGGTACTGTTAGGGGGCCCACTTGGCTGGCCTCCCCAGGCGGCAGAAGCGGCGGGGCTAGGCCTGGTGCAGCTTGCGGTCAGGGAGGCCAGATTCCGTGAGACCCGGCCTGGGACCCCGCCCTGGCGAAGATTGTGGTGACCAACGGGGGAGCGCTGAGCTCCTGTTCTAGGGAGTGATATCCCGTGACCCTGACCCAGCAGAGCCGTGGAGGAGGGAGTGTGATCGCCACGCACCCGCATGCTACCTCCCGTCATATCCACACCTCCCCTCCATCATGGGCAAGGACAAGTCCGGAGCGGCCGCCTCAAAACAGAGCACTTTGGACCAATACACTACTACTGGTCTGGGAGGAGAGGGATCGGGAGGTCCTTCCCCCGACAATGCCGCTCTACTGGCAGCAATTACCCAGTCGCGATCTGCACTCGAGGCGCAGATAAGCGTCGTGGGGTCCGAAGTTTCCTTCCTGTGCCAAGATCTCTGCAGGGTGGTGGACAGGATCACAGAGGCGGAAACCCGGGTCTCAATGGTGGAGGACACAGTGTCGTCCCTTCAGAAGAAGGTAAACAAGCTTACAGTTGTGACACAAGAATTGGCATTGCGTGTTGAAGACGCCGAAGGCAGGGCCAGGTGTAATAATATACGTCTGGTTGGCTTCCTGGAGGGATGCAAGGGCACTTCGATGGACAGTTTCCTCACAAGATGGCTCAAATCCCTGCTGCCTGCCGAATCTATGTCCACCTGCTTCGTGGTTGAAAGAGCCCACTGGGCCCTGACTAAGAAGCCCCCGCCCGGTGAACGACCACGACCGGTGATCGCCAAACTCCTTAACTACGCAAATCGGGACGCCATACTACAGTTTGCGAGATCCCATAAGGATCAAATGCTCTTCAATTCACACCAGATCATGGTGTTCCCCGACTATACTTGGCTGGTGCAGCAGCAGCGCCAATCCTTCATGGCTGCGAAGCGCAGACTCCGGGAGTTGAACGTGTCTTACATGCTGTTGTACTCAGCCAGGATGAAAGTAATTTTCAACTCCAAGTCCTACTTTTTTGATTCTCCAGAGGCGGTGTTCTCCTGGGCCGATGAAAAGGCACACCTTAAGCCACACTCACCGCCACCGCTGGACTCGGACTCTTCCCAGGGCTCGCACAAAGGCAGACAGAACAGAGGCAACTCAGAGCGGCGACACAGATCTCGTTCTAACTGGAGGGCTCAAACTCAAGACGAGGTGGCTGAGGGATCCTAGACAAAGAGGACTTGGAGGCATGCAGCTTGGCCTGATGCATAGGTATGTATGGTTTGCGATGCAGTAACTGGGGTCCAACACAATGGCTCTTGGCCACGAACGGATCGTCCACGCCCCTAGACATTTGGTGTTATGTTGTATAATGTTGGGATGGGTGGGCTCTTTTGGTGGAGCTCCCTGGGTCTCTCTGGTTGGGGACCCGGCGAGGTTTCTGCCGCAACAGGTACTCCTTGTTTCTGGAAGTATTGGGGAGGGGGTGGTGGGAGGGGGTTTGTTGGGTTTACCCTGTTTGTAAAGTTCTTGACACCGAACACACACCTAAATCTTACATTGACATTATAGTAATTGCGGAAAATGACTGTAAAGTGGCCAGATGACACATCAAACTCATAGTTCTCCGTTGGGAGAGCTGAACATTATGTCTTGGAACGTTCGGGGACTCCTGAATAAAGTTAAGCGGGGAGCTGTACTTCGTTTAGCGAAACGGTATGAAGCAGATATACTCCTGCTTCAAGAGACCCACCTTATGGGCAACAAAACTCCATGCCCCAGCAAGTATGGATTCGCCACAGTGTACCATTCGGGGTTCCCACGCGGCGCTCGGTGCACGGCAGTCCTTATACATCGTCAAGTACCATTCCTCATTTCTAAACATTGGATAGATCCGGTGGACGATACACAGTGGTCACTGGCACGGTGGCGGGGGAACAGATAGCCATTGGTAGCGTATATGCCCCGCCCCCCCTGGGGCAAACTTTTGTAGACAAAATCACATAGCTATGGGGCGACCTCCCCGACGGTTTGACAATCCTAGGTGGTGACTGGAACGACGTTATGACACCCCAGGACAGGTGGCGCGCCGCGAGACACAACACCCTGCCCACCAAATCCAAATTGAACATCCTGGCTCATACATTGGGGTGGTCGGACTCATGGCGGGCCTTTATCCCCTCGACTTGTGGGTTCTCGTATACATCGGCGGTGCACGACACGCTTTCACGACTGGATTACATATTCCTCCCCCATAGTTTTATACACAGGATGTCACACACGTCCATTCTATCCCGGGGTCTGTCGGACCACTCGCCAGTTCAGCTTAAGCTGCGCCTGAAAGTTCAACGGGCTCCATGCCGGTGGCATATGTCCCCCTGACTTCTCCAGGATTTTCGCTATCAGGAGGTTCTGCGGCAAGCCATCGCGGATTACCTTCTGTTCAACCTGGGCACATCCCGAGTATCACTCTGTGGGAAGCTCTTAAGCCTTTGATCAGGGGAGTGGATATAAACTTCCGTACTGGCGGGAAACGCAGGCGCCTGACCCAGATACTAGAGCTGGAAGACCGCCAGCACCGGTTAGAGGCGCAAGTACTATACAGGTCTGTCCCAGGGTCACGGCGTTACCTACTGCTTACCCATCAGCAAATCCACCAACTCCTCACAGATGAGGCCAAAGAGGCTTGGTTGGCAACGCAACACAGGATATACCAATGGGGCGATAAGTCCAGCAAAATGCTACACCGGCTATGCCAGGCCAGGACAGCCCCTGTGCAGGTACCCCTCTTGCGGGACACGGATGGTGCGCTCTGTACCTCCCCAGAGTTGGTAGTCCAGGCTTTTGCGTCTTTCTACGCCACGCTTTACCAACAGCGGGAGCTTATTTCGGAGACCCTTATAGATGAGTTTCTGTCGGATATTCCCCCCCATAAGCTTTCTGATCAAGTTAGAGACATACTAGATGCCCCATAACCGTAGACGAATTAAGAGCAGCGCTGACTAGCACTCACCCTGGCAAAGCGCCGGGACCAAATGGATTCCCCAGCGACTTTCTGCGGCCGCACATGACGACGTTGGGCCCACATTTTCTCGAGGCATTGCACGAAGCCCTTGAGCAGCGCGTCCTACCCACAGACTGGCGTCATGCCGAAATCGTGGTTTTTCTCAAGCCCGGCAGTCCCCCTGAGGACCTGGCTTCGTATCGTCCTATCTCACTGCTCAATTTTGAGCCCAAACTCCTGGGTAAGGTCCTCGCAGACCGCCTTCGATCATGCATCCAAGACCTCATCCACCCCGATCAGTCTGGCTTTATGCCACAACGCTCTACCAGGCATAATATTAGGCGAGTCCATAACGCGATTGCGGGGGACCATAGGCTCGGTTGTCCAGCAGCGATTCTGCTGGCAGACATAGACAAGGCATTCGACTCATTAAGTTGGACATACCTCTTCAAACTCCTCCGCGCCTAAATCTTGGTCCCCGTTTCTTAGCTTATACCCAGGTGCTCTATACGGATCTCTCAGCATCAGTCCGGGTAGCGGGACACCGGTCGGCCCCCTTTTCCATTCGTCGAGGCACGAGACAGGGCTGCCCCCTGTCTCCATTGCTTTTCGCCCAGGCCATAGAGCCCCTAGCAGTGTGGGTATGACAGGACCCTCTGATCCGGAGGTTTGGATGGACGCAGGAATACTCAGACAGAATCGCGCTCTACGCCGATGATGTCCTATTTTTTATGACGGACCCGTGGTCCTCGGGGACCCCGTGTCCTTCAGATACTCCGGATTTTTGGGGAAACCACTGGGCTAGGCACTAACCCCTCCAAATCCACACTATTTCCCATATGCGGCGATCAGAGACGTCAGGCCTGGGCTTCACAATTATCCCATGCTACAGAGGGCTTTAAATACCTGGGGGTCTTTATATTGCTTTGTCCTTCGATCTCATGGACACATAATATCATTCCGCTACTCCCCGCGGTCAGCAATGAGACTACTGTTTGGTCTCAGCTGCCCCTTTCGCTGTATGGGCGATCTGCTATTTTTAAGATGGTATCTTTACCACGTCTGCTATATCGGCTGCAGAATTTCCCATACAATATTCCTCCTTCATGGTTCACACAACTTAATGCGATCCTGAACAGATTCCTATGGCAAGGAGGGGCGATCCGGGTTGTACTCCACACGTGCACACAATCAACATACTGTGGCGGTATTGCGGCGGCAGACATTTACGCATATTATTCTGCCTCTCACCTTCTGGCAATTAATGAATGATGGTAAGGGTCTCAGTCCAATGCAGCATATGCAGTGGGGCGGCTGGCTATGACGGGCACACCCTTACTACAACTCCTGTATAGCCGGGCGACCCTAGACACCTTCCCCCCAGCCTGCAGGGCTGTTATACAACTCTGGAGATGCACAGTAAAATCCATGGGCTGGTGGGGAAGACTGACACACTCCACCCCCCTTTGGCAGGGCACATGTCTACGGTCCGTATCCACTCTGGTTGGATTCCGCAAGTGGGATCTCATTGGAATCTCCATGCTGGGTGACATCATGCACAACACCACACTTAAGTCCTTTCAACAGATGCAAACTGAGTTTCACCTACATAAATCCCAGTTCCACCGTTATTTGCAACTGCAACATGCTTTAGACCCCCACATCCGTCATCTGGAGACACTTCCTGAGTTTCACCCATTAGAAGGCCGTTTACTGATGGGTGACATCGGGGCCCACAAGATCAAACAAATTTACCAGACACTAAATACTCACACGCATAACACTATTCATAAGACTAGGGTGACATGGGAGGTCGATTTGCCGGCACTGACAGATGATGACTGGACGAGACCCTAGCTAGTCCTCGGTATGCAGCAGTTTCCTCACACTACTGCCTCATTCAGTTTAAGTACCTCTGCCGGGTATATTACACCCGGTCCCGGTTATGCATTTACGACTCTTTGGGGGGGTTCGGTGTAGTTTGTTACACTTTCGACCTGGTGTTCTGCAGGCCAAGCTGTTTTTGAATGTTACAACTAGGTACTGTATGTCTTATACAATATATGTACTGTCTCTGCAGGGCTCTGCTCACTCTGTACCTTCCAAAATGAATAAAATTAGATTTTTCAACCTTCGGCATCAGTGTATATATCTTTTTGTTTAATTGTTGTATTGTGAAGTGTCAAGCACTTTTGCACTTTGTGTCACTTTTGAACCAAGTCACGTTGCACTTTTCCATTTGTGGTTTTGTTGACAGCCAAACATAAAGAAAACTGTGTATATAACTTGGTATATGAGTTTGAATATACAAAATAAGCAATGGTTATGTTGTGTGTTGTCTTTCATTGATTGTTTTGTGGGAGGATAAAATATTGGTCAGATGTAAGCCACATTTCCCCAATGATCTGTGTATTGATGACTTAAGGGTTTGGGATTATATATTGATCTATGCTCACTGGGTATTTTTCAGACACCATTCAGATTATTCAAAGCAATTGTGACACCCGACAGAACACATTGTAGTCTATTTCATCCCGCACCCAGGTTCTGAGGGACATGGGGTAACCCCATTATTCTTAATGGTCACTTAGGGTGTGAATTGTAGGGATGGTGTCACCATAGGTATTTCCACAAGCTATCATATAGATATTTGTAAATTTAAGGTGTAGTATTGAGTAGTGTGAGTGTATTAAAGTACTTTTCCTATTATTATAAGAAAAGGCACTGACTGAACAATGGGTTATTGGGTGTTATTTGTTGTGTGCCTGTGGACTGGGGTACTAGCCCACACCAGCTACCCTTATGTAGGCCTTGGATTACCCTGCCTCACCACCCTGAGAGAGTCAGGTACTACAATGTGGTACTTGGTACCCACTAGGCAAAAGGTTGTGGACTTAATTATGAAAGTCACACATTCTTCTTAACTAATTGACCACTTTATTACTCAGACCAGGTTGTAAGGTTGTCCCTGCCAAGCTCCTCTATCATGCTCGTCAATCTGCTGTGAAAGACAGACTATTAGTTTAATATTGACAATCAAATGAAGGCACCAATTCTTGGAGGCAGCACCAACTCTTGGTGCCTGTACTGAAGGGAGTGCATTTGTTTTGTTACTGAATGCAAGTTCACTGTCTGCACGTGAAGCACCCATTGCAGGGAGCGCACCAGCTACAGACCTTAACTGTTCTGCTGTTTGGTAAAACAGAACCTGTACCCATGAAGTGCTCTTTTTAAAAAAAACAATATGGTGATTTATGTCTGACAACATGAATTGCAATACTTCTTTGAGGAACAAGTGGTAAATTCATGAGCTGCTGACCTTTCTTGCCTTATGACAGTTTTTTGTGTGTAATATATGTTTATTATGATTTTTTCAATAAACTCAGTTACATTACAACTGTCCCCCAATTCCCCTCCCTATCCCAATCAAAAAGGATCAAATTACAATTTAATCAGTTAATATCAATCGAATCTTAGCAGTATCTCAAAACATGCATCATGCAGAAGATAAAACACTACATGCTTTGCGAATCATAAATACTGGAATGACATTACATACTTAAGGTCTCACATCATCGTCATTTGTTTCCATTACCATATCGTCTATGGTCGGTTGTAGCTGTATCTTTCCCAGATCATCTTGCCATCTTGACCTTGTCCAGTACAAACTAATTTGCGCCTCACCCCACATTCAGCATGTACCCAACGCACATACTCTAGTAGCCAATGTCTACTAGTGGGCAGTCTGGGTGTGATCCAGTATCTTGCTATTCCTCTTTTTGCAACCACTAGTCCCAACTCAACGATTTTTTATGCATGTTTAGTAGACTTAGTTTGAGGTACCAAACCCAGCAGACACATCCGGACAGAGCATTGCAAGGGTAAATCAGTCAAGTCCTTCAGTGTCTTGATAACTCCCTCCCATAAGTTTTGTATCCCTGGACATTCCCACCACATATGTATAAATGTCCCTGAAAATTGCTTGCATTTAGGACAATTTTCTGATTTAGAGGGATCTATCTTATGTAGCCAGCTTGATGTGACATAATCTCTTTGAACACATGTATAATGGATTAGTTTGAGTCTTGCACTGTGTGATACCTTCCTACAGTTACCTAGTACACGCACCCAATCTCGATCCTGTAAGTCTTCACTCAAATCATTTTCCCATTTTAGTCTCAATGCACTCTTACGTGGCGCATCTTTCGGTAAAATCAGAGTACACAATCTAGTAATCAATCTGTCCTCTCCCACCATGTCCGGTAAGGTTTGGTTAAGTATGTGTATATCTGGTTCCTGTGGGAACCCCTTTCAAGTCTTAAGGATTGCTGCAGCCAACCCTGCATAAGCTAAAAAGCCTCCCCTTATTTGTTCCCATTTAGCACAAAAATTGCAATAGCTTATCAGCCATCCATACTCCTATAGGTCTCCTAGTGTGAGAGTTACCTCCCTGTCCTCGTCTCAGAGATGTCAGTGATACAGGACTGAGTCCCGTTAACCATGGTATAAAATGTGGGGAATATATTTATTTCTCAGTTTTATCTTACGAAACCTGCTCCGATATATCTAGTCATGTCCAAATCTGCATCGGTAGCAGCCCTCTACTATTCCTGTGTACCAAGGGCAAGGCCAGGAATTCACGCGGTTTCACCAGTCAGGCTAGTATATTCGTCACTGGGTCAGTGTATTGTTCCATAAACCAGTTGATCACATACTGTAAATGGGAGGCTTGATAATAACTTCAGAAATGTGGGGCCCATATCCCCCGGCGTCCCTGGGTAATTGCAACACTCAGACTAATGCGTGCTCTTCCGGTGCCCCAATATAATAAGCGTAATAGTTCATCCAATCGTCTAAAGCAAGCTTCTGGTACCCGCATAGACATATGTTACAGAAGATACATCTCATGGGGCAGAATAATCATCTTACTAATGGCTCTCCGTCCATGAGTGATAGCGGTAATTTCAACCTGCGGCGGGTACTACACACTGCCCAATAATGCCCCCACATTGGTATCATATGTTTGTCACATTGGCTCAGGTAGACTCCAAGGTATTTAATGGGTGTCTTCTGTAAGCGTTTGCCAGTAAACGCTCCCTTTCTCAGGTCAGGTGTCTGTATTGGGCAGAGCACAGACTTATCGCATTAAGTGTAAATCCAGAATGAATCCCTATCTCTTTGATTGTATCATGCACTGCAGGCCACGAGCGTTCAGGATATCGTAAGGTCAGCAGGATATCATCTGCATAGAGGGAGACAATCTCCCGCTTGTTCCCAACCACTACTTCTTCCCCCGCATGCCTATATCATAGCAGTGTTGCCAGAGGTTCAATAACTAGTGCAAAAATTAACGGCAACAGGGGGCATCCCTGCCTAGTCCCCCTTTTCACCAGCCAGCTAAGAGCCTATTATCCACCTTCACCCTAGCTTAACTATCTGTATAAAGTAACTGTATCCACTTTAAATAGGGGGTCACCCATTCTATACTGGTTTAATACACAAGTCATGTACTGCCAGTTTACGGTATCAAATGCCTTGTGGGCATCCAAACTGGCAAGCGCACAAGGTTTCCCCCTTTCAGAATCTGTTCTATTATAAGAAATGCCTTCCTGATATCAGTGGTAGTGGTCTGGCCTCCCACAAACCTGATCACGGTGTATCGATTCCCCCGCTACCTTAGCCAAATGGTGAGCTAATATTTTTCCCAGGATCTTTGCATCTACATTGATCATAGATAAGGGGCAAAAAGACTCGCATTAGGTTATATCCCTCCCTGGTTTAGGCAATATCACTATATATGCTTCTCTCAAAGTGGCAGGTATCACTCCCTGTTCAAATGCCTCCTGATACATGGCTAACAGCAGTGTGCATAATATATCTATATACTACTTATAAAATTTCAACCGTTAAGCCATCATTCCCCTGTGACTTTCCCGTATTCATTCGTTTGATAGCCCATCTTATATCGGATTTATCAATCAGGGCATTCAGTGTGTCTCTCATTGAATCATTTGCCTCTGGGAGCTGCACTCCATCTAGTAGAGTACCAACACCCGCTTCATCATACCCTTCTTGTTTCGCATACAGAGTAGAGTAAATAACGCGAAATGACCTAGGATATCTTCATGTGTTGTAAGAGTCGCTCCCTGCACATCTTTCCTTGTAACAACTGCATTTCCTCCTTGTTCTCTGTTTACCAACCGCACCAATAGCCGGCACAGTGTGTCACCCTGTTCATATTGGATCTCGGTATATATCTTGTAGTCATGGCGATTTATAATTTCACGTGCCTCATCTAATTCCCCCTGTAATCTAGATTGATTCTCCCAGATCGATTCTGAGTGTGGTGTCTATCTATATCTCCAGTTTGACCTTTTAGGTTCATAACTGTGCATGGTAATGATTGACGCACCCCATAAGTGGCGACCATACACTTACCTTGTATAGTAACTTTAAAAGCCTCCCAGAGGATCCTAGCCGAGGTCACTGAACCTGTGTTAGTTACAAAAAAACTTCCCTCACCGCTTCATGGATTACCTCTCGGTAGGCTTGATCTTGTAAGACGCACACATGGAATTGCCACTGCAGTAATGGGGCCACATATGCACGTCTTCGCATTGTGGACACCAGAGGGGCATGATCCAATAATGTGCGATCAAGATATTGCAGCTCCCCAAAATCCATAGCCTGCCTATGGTGCACAAGCATATAATCGATCCTAGAGAATGTACCATGGGGAGGAGAATAGAAGGAGTAGCCCCCAGTCTGGCCATTCACTGTTCACCATAGTTAAAATAAATTTAGAATGTCAATGCTCTCCAAAAGTGCCCTAGACGCCCTGCCCAATGGTCGCGCCACTAGTTGAGAACTGTCAAGTTCCTTATACAATACACAATTGTAGTCCCCCATCCAAATTATATCATAGTGTACATAAGAAATTAGAATCCACGTCAACTCCTTAAAGAAATCAGTGGTATCTATATTAGGGGCCTATGAAGTAAGAATCTCCTACGATTCCCACGTAACGCCCATCTGCTGCTTTCAATTCTGTGCTTACTTTTAGTGGAACGCTGTTATCCACCCACAACAGCACCCCTCTTGCTGATGAAGTAAAGCTTGCATACCAGAGCCTGCCCCCCATTTAGTCCGTAGCTTCTCATGTTCTTGGAGTAATAAATGTGTCTCCTGCAGCATAACTAACTTCGCTTTCTGTCTGCATGCGTATGAACATATTCTGTGGCACTTAACAGGGTTTTGGATCCCCTTAACATTCCACGATAAACTTATCACCTCCATGTGTGTACGTGCAAATCATCTCACCTGCACATATCATGTGTCCTGCCAGTGAGTACTGTTCTAATTGCATCTGCTCCTTCTCAAAAAACATGTAAGAAACATTGCCCATCCTCCCCCTACCATGTGGCCTCTCCCAACTTGGCCTCCAAAATCGACCAAATGAATGTCATATCCCCCTTTAACAACAACGGAATCACACTTCCCCATCACAGCGCAGTGTTCCCCGTAGTCCCTGAAGTAGGTTCCACCAGGTTCGACATCGCTCTTGTCAACAGGCATGCCTAACAAATGAAAAATCCATAACCTATATCTCTCCTGTCTGTGCTTCGGCCCAGATATATTATTCTCTATAATCTGCAACATGCCCCCCTTGGTTACGTAATAAAGTGCCAGTTCACCCACCCATATGCATCAGCATGCCAGGCAGTTGAGATAGTATGTACTAATATGTGAACATTAATGACTCTCTATAAATTGCATGGCTTTTTCAGGTTGATTCCCTTGCCAATCAATCCTCAAATGTGCCAGAGGCAGCAGAGCATAATTCCCTCCGTTTGACTTCTACAAAGGTTTTATGTTTTTTTTTGGGTTGCCACACCATAATCCGGGTAAAAGGATATTTGATTACCATTATATTATACCTCTTCCTGTGCATGAGCCACTGCTAAGATACCTACTTTATCCCTATACCTTAGCATACGTGCAATCAACATACGTGGTGGCGCACCAGGTTTAGGCCTACCCCCAGGGGTTCTATGAGCTCTGTCTACATGTAACTCGCCCTCTACATTCAAACCTGGTAGCATCGTGGGGAGCCAACTCTATGGAAACAGTTCCAATGGCGCCATCTCCATGCCCTCCAGCAAACCAAGAATACTCATGTTGTTGCGGCGAGACCTGTCCTTCAAATCTGCAAGCTTTGCCTCTGCTGCTGCATGCATTGTTCCCGGTCCCTTATCTAATTAAAGTGTGCATTCAAAGTTTCCTCCACATCCTCTGCTCTCGTACCCAAGTCTTTAACTCGTTCTCTCAATTTATCCATATCCTGGCATAGCAGTGTCACTGTTATTGCTACCCCGTCGATCTTTTCAGTGATTGCTTTATTACTTTCCAATATTAGATTTTTGATATCCTGGTTGGATGGTTAAGTCCTCTGCGCTAGCATCATATTTAGCCACACACTGCGCCATTATAGCAATACTATCTTCAAAAGAGTTGCGGGAGTTCGAGGCCACACCCAAGCCCCCCTTGAGTTTTGGTGGCTTGCGAGTAGGAGGTGGCCCCCACCAGTGTTCCTCCAATGAACAGTCCAGAGCCAAGCCCAGCTCTACCCTCCACCACACCAGTCAACACTATGTTCAGAGTTATAATTTGTGTTGCACACTAGGTTTCTTCAAATAACACACAGTGCTGTCCCCCTATTTCACTATTGAGGTCATCACTATTCTCCAGATGTTAATAAAACTAGCAAAATAATTTGACACCAGTAACAAATATGTTATTGAGTCCGGACTCACCCCAGTAATTTAGGTGAATTGGAATTGCCACAGAGCTTTTATAATCTCCTGGGTCGCCTAGAGCTCCTTATCTTAATATGTGTCTTTAAGCAAACTCTTTTTGTGCCCACACTCTTCTGGTGTTTAATAGTCAGATCAGGCCATCATGCAGAACATCAGGATGGGTCCGCCCATCCTCCACCCTACTGCCAATGTACCGCTCTTCCGGGCCTTCTAATTTCTGCACATTCGTCCCTTATCGGGCACTGTCTATAAATTCTGCCATAGAGAGGGATGTCGCATTCTTACCCCACCTCACTCTTATCGGCATTTTCAGCCTCCGGCGTAGCCCGCACAACCCCGCAGCTCCGGGGGGGTTCCCAATCTGATCACTACGCCATCTATTGGATCCACAGAAGGGGCCGCACACTGCCCCCAGCCTCTGGCAATGAACCCAGCTGTTCCTCGGTCCCCCGCAATTTAGCCGGGCTCATTTCTCCGCGGCCACCAGGATCACGGGCAGTGCCCAGTTCCCCAGACCTCAGCTGAGCAGGCCCCGGCAGTCCTCACTATGTCACCGCTGTAGGGAGCCGCTGCAATAGTCTCCAGGTCCTGCCAGCAAGCTCACTGGGTGGGGTCACCTAAATCTTGCTCTGCAGTGGCATAGAGCCATCTATGGGCCTGAGGAGGGGCCCCATGATCTGCTGGTTGCTGGTGCTCTGTTCAAGATCGTCAGCATAGTCGGCCATCTTGGGTCCGCCGCCTTCCTGCCTTATGACAGTTTTTAAACGCATATTTATGCGGAGCTTGCAAGTTGCTGAGATTCAACAGGCTTTAGAGATAGGTAAATGTTGAAATTCAAGATATTTATAGACTTCTCTTTTTGCTCGTGGATTTTTTTCCATTAATTGCCTTCCATTCTTGTGCCTCATGTGAAAGTAGGGCATTCTGATGTACCTACCCAAACATTCGATATCACATTTGAATATTTTACTTGTTAGTTTAGAATTGCATAGTGTGGAAATTAAATTGCAATGTACATGAATTCCCAAATCAATTATAAAAGTGTGGGAGTTTTCCATATTTGTATTGCCTTTTTGACCACTGCCCTGTCACTCACATTGGGAACTCCTATGAATGCAGAACCTCTGCATGCTTTATAGAGTTCTGCAGGGGTTGATGATACAGTGCTTTGCAAAACTTAGGCCATTCATACTTTTTTTTATTCTACAATCATTGCTTTCGACTTAATACTTTTGTAAATTAGACATGCATGTCTACCCATCCAATCTTGTGAATTAGGCTCTAAATACTGAAATAGAAGCTCTTCATAATACAACACATAATGCTGGGCAAAATTCCACTTAAACCAATAAATAATAATATGAAACTAAAGCAAACATTTGTTTGAATCGGCATAAGGAATTTTAAGAATCAATGTGGTACTGCTTGCGAACAGAAAATCATCCACAATTATAAGTACAGTATGAAGTTACTTGAGAGACTTCATCCATTCTTGGATAAATAACCCCACACTGCATTTTGTGCAGTGTTCACAAAATCCAAACTTGAACAATACAATAACCTCTATTTTGTAGTTCTCAATTAAAAACCATCTCCCTGAACAGCTCCAGAATCTGGGGATTACAGACTTTGCACTCAAACTTCTGGCATGTTTTCTGAGCGACAGGTCTCAGATGGTTATGGTGGACCAGTTTTGCTTGGAGCCCATAACTTTGCCATGTGGGGTGCCTCAGGGTTCCTCCCTGAGCCCTACATTATTCAACTTGTATGTTTCCCCACTGACGAAGCTCATAAGATCTTTTGGACTCCAACCATTGACCTATGCAGATGACAGCCAAATCATTGTGTCTATCTGCAGGGACATGGATGAGATGGCCAGCAATTTTAAAAACTGCATGCATGCTGTGGCCACATGGATGGAAAAAACTATCTAAAACTCAATGGAGACAAGACAGAAGTCTTGATCTTTTCGGGTCAACCATCCGTCTGGTCCAATCTGTGGTGGCCAGATAGGCTGGGAGCCTTACCCATTCCTACTGACTCTGCTAAAAATCTCGGAGTACTGGTTGATAAAAATCTTTACTTCAATCTCCAGGTCAACAGGACTGTTTTGACCTGCTCCTGGATAATTAGATCCCTTAGGAAAGTGTTTTCTTTCATCCCTCTCCAAGCACGGAAGCAAGTGGTTCTGGCACTTATTATGTCCAGGCTCGATTATTGTAATGCTCTTTACCTGGATATTAATAAGACTTCACTTAGGGGGCGTGGTTTGCAGCCCAAGATGGTGGTCGCTTAAGCGACGTGCTCCGGGGCCGGGGCACTTAATCCGACCTTCCCTAATAAATCTGCAGACCTGAAACCATGCAGTTTACTGCCATTTCCTGCTTGTGGACCACCTCGAGCGATCCTGACTCTCCTGTAGACACGCAGCCCTGAGTTGCAGGCTGCGAGAGATCCCGGTGCGCTACTGGGCCTGCTTGAGACGGAGGGCCTGCATATCGACGGCCTTGCCTGCACCCCCAGCCATGCTGCGTGCTCTTGTGCTTAGCCGACACCTCGACTCCAGCCCCGGGCTGGGGCCCACCTCCAGTCATCCATGCCTGCTGCCCGCCCGGGCCCCCGGTGAGTGCGCGTTACCACTCCCTGCCCTCCAGTCCACTCTGGGGCCCCTTCCGCACCGCCCTGCATCGCCCCCGGGGCTGCACTTCCCAGTGACGGCGGCCTGTCTCCTGTTGGCTTGGACGCTCCAGACTCCGGTTGTTGATGGCGAGGGATTCATACTTTGCAGATAATACCGGGGCCTGTACACCCGTGGCCTTGCCTGCCCTTCCTGCCGTGCTGACTGCCCCTGTGCCCGGCGGGCGCCCTGATTCGACCCTCTGCCAGTTGGCCGTCCCTGCTGCCCAGCCGGGCCCCCGGAGTGTGCACATTACCCCTCCCTGCTCCTGATGCACTGTGGACCCCTTCCACACTGCCCAACACGGCCCCGGTAGTTGACCCTCCTCTGAGAAGAAATTGGCTGTCAATTTGTCTTGGGCCCCGGACCTGCTGCCTGGCCACGTCATTCTGACTGGCCCCCCCAGTAAGTGACTGTGCTTTTCTTCCTACACGAATGACTGGGGGGCCTCCCTGTCATCTCCCCGCACCGCTCGCATGTCTGCACAGGTCCGGGAGAAGTGACCGGGCCCTTGCCGGAGTATTGGCTCCCTCCCCCTTCTGAGACAACGGCGGACGGGGCCTGTGTGCTGGTGATCCTGTCGCCCTCCTCCCACCCCCGTGTTCATCAGTGCTTCCTGTGGGGCTGAGGTGACTCTTCGGCGGCTGTGTGGCCCCAGAATCGGGGCTGAATGTAATATTCTGCTACTGTTACTGGGTATTGCCAGTTACTGATTGGGTCCAGCTCAACCAGAACTGCTCACATTGGGGCTGGCGGTGGCCCGGGGCGGCCCTGGTGGGGCTCCTGCGTCTGCTCTGACTGATCTGCCGTCCACACTGATCGGCCCTACTCTTACAGGTCAGTGCGCTCCCCTCTTAAAATCAGCTACAGGGGTGTGGACGCCGCGCTGAAGCGGTCCTTCAACTGGCGGCCGCAGGACCTGTCCTTTTCCGGGGGCCTCCCCCGCTCTCGCCGGGGACCGCAGTTGTGATCTACCACCATAGATTGGCTTAGCTAATAACGCTTGCGCTCAGTCTGGACCCTCTCCCGCGACGCCCCGCTGGGGTGCGCTGCTGCTCCTACAGTTTCATCGCGTCGTGAAATATCAACCGGCTCGTTCATCGCGGGTCGCCTGGATTGGGTCTCAATTACAGGGTTGGCCCACCTGCAGCCAATACGCCACTAATGATGGGCAGAGGAAAGCCGGAACCCTCCTCCTCCAGATCCGGGAGGACTGCATCACTCTCGCCACACTCTGAACATTCTTCAGGCAGCTCCCGCTACTCTGAGGAGGGAGCTCTGTCCAATCCTCCCGCGGATAAGTTAGATGTGATATTAAAAGAAATCCGGGATTCCAGAACGGCACTCGAAAATCAGTTGGGCACGATCTCTGTAGAGCTCAATCTCCTTAAAGACGACCATAGAAAATTAGTAGATAAAGTGAAATCCAAGGAGCAAACTTTGGAAATGGTGGTGCCGCAAATAAACACTCATGACGAACAAATAGGCCAGATGCGTCAACCAACTCCCTCCAGGCTCGCGCCGATGATGCTGAAGGACGGGCCCTCCGAAATAATCTTCGAATTGTTGGATTTCCAGAGGGGATGGAGGGCCTGAACCCGACGACTTACATCAAAAACTGGCTGAAAACCAGCGTGGCCCCAGTTGGTCTGTCTGCTCACTTTACTGTTGAGCGAGCCCACCGAGTCCCTACAAGTCGGCCTATCCCTGGTGCGAACCCCCACCCAATCTTGGACAGAATCCTGAATTACTGTTATTCCCGGCAAAACTGAAAGTTATATATAATCAACGCTCGCTTTTCTTTAACACACCCGACGATGCTTGGGACTGGCTGGACAGAACCTTCCCTGATGTTCTACCTTCACGACGAATGGACTCTACGCAACCGAAGTCGCAGCGTGCTCCCCGGCAGCATAGAAAGGGCCTCATCACTCAGAGTACGAGCACCAGTCCTCCGCCACGGCAGCAGGTATTGGAGGGTAGACATGAGGCTCTTCGAACTGTAACGGCCTTCCGTGCTACTCGTCCACCTATTAGCACAAGCCCTTCAGTAGAGGCTCACTCAGACTCTGAATCAACTGGCAGTGTGGCACTGTTTCCCTCAGCGTTTACGCACCTGAGTAACGATCCATTGGAGTGACTGGTTTGAGAGACCCTTCCGATACTAATTTTGCCTAGGGTGCCTACGCACTACAAACTTGTTGAGTGGCGTATGCCTTTAATTTCGAAGTGGTATGTACCAGCATATACAACTGTCTGTAAGTTACTATCACAGTATTGGTATGTTTGTTCAGGGATGACTTACTATGTCGCCCGGCCTGTCTTGGGCGATTCCAGGTATTCTACTTGTTCCTTCCTAAGTAGCAGTACTAACTGCAACCTCCCCCGTAGGCGACAAGTTGATGTAAACTATGTTTATTTCTATTATTCAGTTTGGTCGAGCAAAGTTAGATCGTTGGACCCAGTATTGGGCTATAGTTGTGTTGTTTGTATTTTTGCCGCTTGATCCGATGTGTGGGGGGATAGGTGGGGACGGGGGGAACGTGGGGGGGTTCCATCACAGTGCCCCGATGATGACTATTCCCAAATCTTATACTATCATATCCTGAAATGTCAGGGGAATGGGTACGATTCACAAGCGCCATCGTATAGCTGCACAATTACATCGCCGCAAGGCCCAAATAGTCTATTTGCAGGAAACGCACCTACTGCCCTCAGAAACCACGAAACTGCAGCGGCGTTGGAGGGGTCAATTTTATGCCACAGCATATTCCGCTTTTTCTAGAGGGACTGCAATATGGGTGCGGGCGGGAATCCCCTTCTCCCTTACTGAGAGTAGGATTGATGATCAAGGGCGTTATGTGCTCCTACGGGGAACTTTAGATGGTACACAAGTGGTGTTGGGGTCCCTTTATGCACCCAATGTAGATCAAGAAGTCTTTCTGGCCCGGGTTTCCCTGGCACTTTCGGACTGGTCACACTATCCATGGTTATTAGGAGGGGATTTGAATGCGGTATTTGATGTATGCATGGATCGCTCCCACCCTCCCTTATCGAACACTGCTGCGCACTCCCAAGCTGCTGCGCTGACATGTTGGGCCCGGGGATGGACCCTAGTAGATATTTGGAGGTCCCACCATGTCGACATGCGTGAATATTCCTTCTATTCCCACCCCCATAAGCTGCATACCCGCCTGGATTACTTTCTATGCTTTCCTGGGCTGTCATCGTCGATCTGGCAAGACAATCTCAGATCACAATCCCATAGAATTAACAATCCAATGGGGACGTCTTCCCACGCCTATCCCGACTTGGCGAATGCAACCCATACATTTGGAGGACCAGGTATACCGAGCCACATTAGATACGGCCATAACTACATACTTCACACTTAATGAGGGTACAGCTACGGCTCGCTCTCTGGAATGGGAAGCCTTTAATGTGACGATCCGAGGTGTCTCATTGGGCTCCTTAGTGGGATTTAGACAGGAAACGGTTAGGGACCTCACAAAGCTGGAGGGGAGTTGCAGGCGCAGTAGAGGGCGGCTCAGGAGAGTGAAGATGGTTTGGAATGCTTGCAGACAGCTCGGATTCGGTATGCAGAACTGCTAGAACGTCTGTGAGTGATAGACTTTCATGCATACACGTACGCACACATTCTGAGGTGGACCGTGCCGGCACCTTATTGGCAAAATTAATTGCGCCTCCAACAACCCCCACTCTCATTTTGGCGCTCAATAATGCCCAACACACGTTAGTCACCACCCAGGCTGAGATAAACTCCACCTTTCAAAACTATTATACTACCTTATATGCTGCTCCCCAGTCCGACATGACAGACACCATCACGCGTTTCCTTGCGCAGATAGATCTCCCAGTTATTTCTGACTCTGATGCCCGGGTCTTGGCGGCTCCGATTACAACAGCAGAGATTCATATGGCGATCAGGGCACTGGCTCGTAACAAAGTTCCGGGCTCTGAAGGGCTACCTATTGAATTTTATTCGACCTTCGCCACAACACTGGTCCCTAAATTGCTACAGCTTTACACTACCTCCCTAGCCGAAGGTATGTTATCCCCTACAACCAGAGAGGCTTTGGTTACTTCCCTGCTGAAGCCTGATAAGGCTCCTGGCGAACTCACATCCTACAGGCCCCTGTCAATCCTCAACATGGAGTATAAGATACTCAGTAAACTCTTGGCGTCTCGTCTCTTATCCTTGCTCCCACAGCTCATACACGTAGATCAGTGTGGGTTTGTACCCAAACGCAGCACCTCTCTAAATATTCGCCGGTTCCATGCTGTATTACATGCAGCCGCGACAAATGCTCCGCATGCAGGCTGTTTATCCTTGGATATACGTCAAGCTTTCGATACTCTGAGCTGGCCTTATATGTTAGCTGTGCTGTCCAAGTTCGGGCTGCCTCTGGCATACTGTAATTGGATCAAGTTGCTCTACACTAACCCCACAGCCCGTGCAAAAACAGGTTCGATTATATCGCCTCCGTATTTTATTTATCGCGGAACGCGACAGGGTTGCCCCCTGTCGCCTTTACTGTTCGTCCTTGCGCTCGAACCTCTAGCCCAATGTCTGCGGCAGACTATGGTCCCATATGGCATTCTCATGGATGGTACAATTCACTCTGTGTCACTCTGTGCAGATGACATGTTATTGTATTTCCGAGACTTGAATAAAAGTATGCATACGATAGCGGACGTGTTTTCACAGTTCGGAGAATTGTCCGGGTTATGCCTTAATGCCTCTAAGTCTATACCCTATTCTTTCGGTAATGTGTATGCCAACCCCTATTTGATGTTCAGCCAGTTGCAGTTTAGAGTGGAACCCGTCACATTTAAATATTTGGGAATATATATCTATAGAACGGCCGCTGACACAATAACTGGAAACGTGGTCCGAACTATTAACTCTCTTCGTTCCGAAATCTCTTTTTGGAATACTCTGCCGCTGACAATGGCAGGCCGTGTCGCAGTGTCCAAGATGGTAATGCTGCCTAGGCTCCTCTATCATTTTGTCAACCTCCCAGTTATCCTCCCGGCATGAATTTTTAAAACACTGGATGCTCTTTTAACCTCCTTGCTTTGGGGTTCTGGCAGATGCAGATTAGCGTTGGCCAAGATGCAACTTCCCAGCACAGCGGGTGGGATGGGAGCACCTGATTTTAAGGCATACTGCATAGTTGGGCAATTGCAATGGCTGGCAGGCCATAATTTATTTGAGCTAGCGTACTCTCCCGACCGACTAAGGGGCATATTATCAACGGCCAGCGATAATTATCGCTGGCCGTGCTTAGCCATAATTTTGTTATCGCAGGCTATCTCTGGAATTTATCGCCCTGGTAGCGCGTTATTAACAACGCGTTTCTCCAGGGCGATAAAAATTCCAGAGATAGCGAGGTTATCGCCGTTTTGCAGGGAACATCGCTGGTTTTCCAGCGATGGTCCCTGCAAAAAGGCGATAACCTTGCTGATACGACCCACAGGGTCGTATCAGCATAATCCACCCCAATGTTAGGGATAGGTAAGTCTGCATTTTAGTAAACGTTAGTTTTGGAGAAAACAGCGGTTTTCTCCAAAAACTAACGTGTGCTAAAATGTTGGGGCAGCTCTTGTAAATATCGCGATGTGAACATCAGCGATATTTGCAAGGTAGTCCATCCGGGGTACGCCCACTTTGCATCTCATTAGAGATGCAAAGGGAGGCGTTGGGAAAAAGGGTGCTAACATGCGATTATGCATGTTAGCACCCTCTTGTAAATAGGGCGATAGTTTTATCTCCGCTTTTTTGGCTTTTTAAGCCAAAAAAGCGGAGATAAAGCCCTTGTAAATATGCCCCTAAGACGGGGCACGTTACAAACATTACTATGTCCGGGAGCGGACAAGCTGCGGCATCCTCCCTTTCTCCTACACATAGTATTACACTATTGGAAGCAAGCTTACAAATACGCGAAAATGCCTTTCCCATATGCCCCGAATGTCCCTCTTTGTGGCTTACCCACTACACGCGGAATAATAACAAAAGTGCAGATACGGGGTTGGGCGCAGCTGGGGATCGAAACAGTTGGAGACTTCTTCTTAGACGGGAACCTGATGCCCCACGAAGAGTTTGTACGCACAAATGCAGTACCGGGCACCCTTTTTCTTACACATGCGACAATCACACATTACATTCGGAAATACTGGTTGGTAGATCAGAGAGAACCTCCCATCTTTCAACTGCTAAAGTCCATTCACATAATGGGTCATGGCCGTCATCTTGTTCGTTGGCTGTATCGAGGACTAAGGGAACATCTACATATTCCATTGAGGCCCCTCAGACAAAAATGGGAAACAGTGTTATCACGGGACTTAGACGACAGGGAATGGGCCCTAATGGTGAAACATCCTAGAAAAGTCTCCCGCAATTGCCGATTGAAAGTAATACAATTATTTATTTTACATCAGGCCTACCTTACCCCAAAGGCGCTGCAGAGAATGTACACTACTGCCTCTTCGAATTGCCCACATTGTCCTACTCAAGATGCGGATTTTATCCATATGATGTGGTCCTGCCCGGTGTTGCGTGGGTATTGGATGGAGGTTACTCTAGCTCTGTATACAATGACAGAGCGTGCGCCTTGGGACACTATAGAGGCCTGCCTCTTGGGCCTTTTTCCACTCCCCAAGAAATCCAAATTGCTTTGTCGCTTTGCGGGCTTAGCCCTGATGATTGCAAAAAGATTGATTACACAACGCTGGAAATCCCGTACACCACCGCGGGCGGGTAAATGGAGGGAAGAAGTCCTCCGTTGGGCCACGCAGAGAGGGAAGCGCTGCAGCGGGAAGAATATAGGGTGCTACGGAAACGTCCAATATCCTTAGAATGGGCGCACCTCGTAGAGCTTTTTAAAACGGACACGGATGAGGCCTCGGAGGGCTCTCTATAAAAGCTGGGGGTATCGTGGCTATCTGATTATTCCCCGCACAGTGGCTATGCTTCTGGTGGATGCCTTTTAAGAGGTTTGCTTTCACCCCCCTTCTTTTTCTCTTCTCCCTTGCCCCTTGTCCCCTTCTGGCCTCCTCTCCCTTGTCCTCCCTAGTAATATCGGATGTAATTCTCACCTGGCACTTTAAACCAGGCTTAGTTGTGGTCTTATTGTGGCGGCAATTGTTCTCATTGTTGTGGGTTTGGTTGGCGGGTGGGTATGGGTAAGGGTAGTATTCTGGGTATTAACCATTCTACACCTCGGACATATGACATGGGTTGTTCTTGTACATAAATTCTTGATGTGTCGAGGTTAAAAACTGTATAAGGTTTGCGCACTAATCAGATATGATCATATGGCAATGTAGGGCATTATTCAACAAAGAGAGGGACTAAGGGCATATTTAACGAGGTCCAACGTACATGCCCCGCAAGGACTAATGAGCAAAGAAGAGTACGAGGTTCCTCTAGATAATTAGAACAACGGGTAGGGGACTAGTGTGGAGAAACAAGGAGGACCACTAAGTGTATGGAAAAGAGAAAAAAAGGGGGAAAAGATCCCTTTTAGGAACTAGGGCTCTCACACACCCAGCAAGCTAGGTGTCATGCTTCATCATATGAGCCTGCCCCTCGTCAGGTCGGCGCTGCAATACCTGACGGGCACCCGTATCGGGGCTCTTTGTCGGGGATCTTTTGTTCCTGCCGGTAGGTGCAGTGGGGGTAAGGGCCCTAGTGTGTAGATGTGATGTGTGGTGAAAGTAAAATAGGTCAGTTAATCCTAGAAACCTTTATTGGGAAGGTAAACTGCCTAGTATAAAAGAATGAGAGGGGTACAGGACTAGTACTGGTGTATCTAGTGATGAATGCCCTGCTCTCAGGTGATCGACATGTTTCGTGCCATTGTAGTCCTATAGATCAAGGCACTTCCTCAGGATCGAATAAAACGCTATCTACACTTCAAAGGTAAGTGAATTTCTACATACCCAAGACACAGGTAGTTGACCTATGAGAAGTAAAAGAAAACATATATAGACATATAAATATTATGTTCAAACATACTCAGTCCTCAATGTCCACCAAGCTGTTATTGCTATTAAACGGCCCCACAGATAGTGTGCTACCCAGTGCACACTAAATGTAGTTACTCAATCACACTGTATGGGGCAGGGAATACGATACAGTGATATCTGTAACCAAATATCTTCTCTAAAATTATATGGTTAAAACAAAAATAAAGACAACTAAGTGGATGCAATCGTCAGAACAAACAACTGACTCACCTGGTCTGTAAGTCAAGTGTACTTGGAACGGTTAATCAGCGGTACAAGAGGACACCAATTGGGTCCTAGAACAAGAATGTTACGAGAACCAACGCATAAAACTACGGGGGAATGCTATAAACGTGAGCATGAAAACAAAACCAATTATAAACAACCCAAAATTAAGGGTGAGAGAGTTGTAACATACAGCATGTGGGTAAAAGAGTCGGAGTGTTAGCAATCTAATGATCTCAAAGACGTGCCACTTGAAGGGAGTCTACCTCATAGCTGCAAAGGATAGAACATCCAATAAGGTGATGATAATACACTAACAGAAACTAATATAGTCCCAAAGTTAAATACTGATATAAACGTTGCGTTGGTTCTCGTAACATTCCTTGTTATATACGTTTCGAACTATTATTCGTTACTATTCATCTGGTCAGGTCCCTTTAAGTACCAACAGGGACACTCGATTAAGAGTTTAGGATCTCCTTTAATACATTCTTTAGAGTATTTCCACACTCCAATATGGCCGCTGCTTTAGTTATTCTGCGTGCTACTCATTCCAGCCGAGTCACCAGTCACTAGGTTCACGACCTTACGCATCCCGTACTACGTCACGGGAAGCGCCCACAAGTGGGCTGCTACTGGCTTATTTATGTTTCTCCGGCCCCCTGCCTGCTACCATCCCGGTGTCGGCGGCAGGGTAGGTCTTAACGCAAGGAGCGTTAATTCGCCGGTGAGTTGGCTTTAGTTACGACATACAACTAACAGAGGTGAGTGTGTGCGGTGGTACTGGCTTCTCCGCAATTCGACTGCCCTCCTGAGATCACGAGGCTCCCCAGTGTTTCTTCGGGTTTTAGCGTGTATCCTCCCGGGCCCCGTGGTGATCCTTGCATGCCAGTTGTTCCCTCAGTCCTGGTTTTACCGGGTTGATGAATTCTTTTGGTGACCCGCCTGGCATTGGGGGGTACCGCTTACCTGACTACACACCTCGGGCATGTTCCCTTGACGGCTCTTGTTTTTCCGGCAAGCGTCCGCTTCTGCACCCCTCTGGTATTCACCATTCCGTTAGCTGATCGGATTCAGCTTATTTAACAGATCCACGTTTCTTTCTGTATTCTTCTTTTTATTCTTGTTCTAGGACCCAATTGGTGTCCTCTTGTACCGCTGATTAACCGTTGTAAGTACACTTGACTTACAGACCAGGTGAGTCAGTTGTTTGTTCTGACGATTGCATCCACTTAGTTGTCTTTATTTTTGTTTTAACCATATAATTTTAGAGAAGATATTTGGTTACAGATATCACTGTATCGTATTCCCTGCCCCATACAGTGTGATTGAGTAACTACATTTAGTGTGCACTGGGTAGCACACTATCTGTGGGGCCGTTTAATAGCAATAACAGCTTGGTGGACATTGAGGACTGAGTATGTTTGAACATAATATTTATATGTCTATATTTGTTTTCTTTTACTTCTCATAGGTCAACTACCTGTGTCTTGGGTATGTAGAAATTCACTTACCTTTGAAGTGTAGATAGCGTTTTATTCGATCCTGAGGAAGTGCCTTGATCTATAGGACTACAATGGCACGAAACATGTCGATCACCTGAGAGCAGGGCATTCATCACTAGATACACCAGTACTAGTCCTGTACCCCTCTCATTCTTTTATACTAGGCAGTTTACCTTCCCAATAAAGGTTTCTAGGATTAACTGACCTATTTTACTTTCACCACACATCACATCTACACACTAGGGCCCTTACCCCCACTGCACCTACCGGCAGGAACAAAAGATCCCCGACAAAGAGCCCCGATACGGGTGCCCGTCAGGTATTGCAGCGCCGACCTGACGAGGGGCAGGCTCATATGATGAAGCATGACACCTAGCTTGCTGGGTGTGTGAGAGCCCTAGTTCCTAAAAGGGATCTTTCCCCCTTTTTTTCTCTTTTCCATACACTTAGTGGTCCTCCTTGTTTCTCCACACTAGTCCCCTACCCGTTGTTCTAATTATCTAGAGGAACCTCGTACTCTTCTTTGCTCACAAATGTAGGGCGTTACCTTAGCCCCACCTACTATATATTATTAACAAAAATGTATGACAGACTGCGCAATTGTATTATACTTGCTGAATAACCCAATAAAGTTTGTGTGAAAAAATAAAAAATAAAAATAAGACTTCACTTGTGAAATTGCAGCTGGTTATAAGTGCTACAGCCAGAGTAATTCTTGATGTCCCCAGATCTCAATCAGTTTCTGAGGGGATTTGTAAACTTCATTCGTTACCCCTGAGCAAACGTATTACATTCAAGGCTCTTTGCATGGTCCGTAAGGCCATTGGCAACACAGGCCCTGCAGAACTTAGGTACTTATTCCAACGTTACACTCCCCCCAGACCGTTAAGATCCTCAGGTAGAAATCTCTTAATTGTTCCTAAGCATCGAAAATCAAGATGGGGAGGTAAAGCCTTCTCAGTGGCCTCATCCAAGTTGTGGAATTTGCTCCCTCACTCCATCTCCAGTCTCTAATCCCATTTAGTAAGGCCCTTAAAACTTGGCTTTTCACTCTTTAAGGATAGGTAGTAGGATTAATCTGTTTTTCTCTTTCTTCTTCTTTACCTTCCAAGACTAACTGCTGCTAGCGCCTTGAGGCCTTCTGGCAATTGCTGTGCTTTAAAAATCTTTTTCATTCATACATTTTCATGTGTTCACTCGGAGTGAAGTACCCTTTTTCTGTTAAGTAACGAGTTAGGTGCAAAAGTAATCCCAGAACTGAAACTCTTCTAAACCCACAGGTCTAGCTAACCTTTCCAGCTCGTTGCTAATGATGGAGTCCGGAAGTTGGGCTACCTACTAAAATCCATTATTCCATGTGATTCTTTTACTCAGAGTGAGAGATGAATCGTTTTTAGGGCCCCCTCCCTTATCAAGCCTGGTGAGTTTAACAATTAAGGGGCGTACAACTTAAGACGTTCTGAGAGCATTAATATATTCAATGAACAAGTTCATAAGGGTTATCATTGTCAGTAATCAATGTACAGCACGTGTGCTAATAACCAAGCAATGTACTAGGGTGGGAGGGAAATTGTTTAGTTTTTTTTTTAAATTATAGATATTAAAGTTGTTTGTGACCAGGTAAACAGAGAAACCTTGTGGGAGAATACATGGTATTGATAAACTGATTATTCGGTTTAATTCAGGCATGGCACCTGATGATGAGTGAAAACATCAAGGATGACTCATTAACCCATACAATCATGATCAAAAAATGAGCCTAGTAAGGTTCTACTTTAGGACCAATTCTTTTTGTATATTCTGGTGATTTACTAGAATTCATTTACCATTTTTGCATATTTCCGTCCAGTAGCAGGAAACATTTTAAATTGTCATAGCGGCCAATCAGGCCATTTAGTAAGACTATTTTCTTTTTTCTAAACTGACTCCAAAAGCAGGAGTTTTTTTTTTTCATGAAACAAAAGTGTCCCGATATACAGGGAGTTTTAATCCGGGGGCAATTTGCATTTTTGGCGGCATCTTGCATGTTTGCCTGCTCAACACCACCATGCCTTGCATGACAATCCCGTGTAGAAAAACACAGTTTGGGAAGAATGGAGCAGGACTTCAGTGCAGTCAAACTGATGACTCTGCAGCGCCTTAGTAGCAGGCAATTTCTTATGGCAGAGTACACTGAGGCTCTATAGTTGGAAATTAAGCATCTGTCCCACCCCTCCCTTAGTGAGGGTGGAAATTGAGCTGTTCCGTAATAGGACATCCACCAATTCACAGCGTTTGTCTCAATCTCACCACCTCTACACAAAGTCGTAAAATGTTTGAGCAATCACATTCCCAAAACATATTGTTCTAATTGATTAATTTACAACAAAAAATTGTTCAGTTTTGCATAAACACCTTTTTGACATTCATCTAATGACATTTAGTGATAGGCTCATAGACTTCCTTTGTTAAGCTCTGTGTTTTTATCTTGTATACCACAAAAGTGTTTGTGATGCTACTCAACCCTAGTTGAATAGTTCAAGAATAGTGTCGCTGCATACATAGGCATTAGTACGTTGTGGTCTATTGATTTGACTTACTTGGCTGTCTTAGTTATGAAATAAAGTAGGTTCTTGGTGCTAACTGTGCTAGAAATCATTACCAAAGTTTAGAACCGGGAGCCAGTCCAAGTGTTACAGAATATGTTTCACTTTGTTCCATGATCTGTCTTCTTCTACAGTCTGACTGCAACATTTTGTAATCCTTCAATCCCTGCCACCTCCTTTCTGGCAATCACCTTTCATTTATCAATATCTTGAAGCTATTTTAAAGCAAATCTGTACTTCAGTAAACTGGATGCCACATTTAATAACAGTTCAGCTCTGGGGATTTTCACATTTCTTGGCATCCTGGTTGTACTACACATCTCAGTCCAATGAAACCAAAAATACACTTCCTCTGGGGAAAAAAACATATGTTCGATATTATAGAGAGCTTTCAACCTCTCACATTAGGAAATTAAAACATCACTTTTGTTAAATGTGGAAATAGTTTTTTATCCAGTATCACTTGCCTTTAAGATAACAAGGCACACCATCATCATTCGAAATTTGATGACAGCAATCACTGAAATATATTACAACATTCATAATCATCATATTTGTTTACATTAATTTAAATTTGTAAATCGAATTCAATGATGTCATGGTACAACTAATGTAAATCATTAAATAATAAAAATAATTTTCTGGTTTACAACAATAGCCTGTTCTCCGAATAAACAACCCTGATTCCTACTACGTGCCACCAATTACACTTATTATTGACTCTAAGGCTCAGCACACCAAACACTGCACGAATGTGACAGCAGGCAAGAAGTTAATAGCTGACATTTCCCAATTTGCATTCATTAATAATTTTGTTTTATAATTCTGTTGAACCTGCACATCTTTCTATCCCTATGGTCTGCCACTTCTGGGCCTAAATTATTTAATGGGCTCACTGTCCCAATCTGCCCCGTTGTTCCCGTCTACTCTAAGCACCTGCTGCAGTGGACTTGATGTGAAAAATGTATTCTGTCCCCAGAGCAGGTGTAAACTCGCCTGCACTGGGGACAGTGATGCAGTGACATACAGCGCTGTGGTCTCAAACAGCTGCTCTGTGTGTTACTAAAGGTGGTGGTTTGGCCTTTTAGGTCTGGCTTGATAGCACAGCTGTCACCTCACTCATTGTGATCAACCTAAAGAAGAGCTTCCAGGAGTACTACAGGGAGGGACGTTGGCTCTTCCCACATGCTGGTAGGCAGGAGTATGTGTTTTAATTTGGCCGCAGTTGTGTGCTTCTCCAGAAAAAAGTGCTTCCCCTCCAAACAGCTATTATTATTTATTTATCCAGCTGACTGAGCCAGCAGCAGTATTGCTGTCTGAGCTTCAACTTTTAGGGAAACGCTCATGACATTGTAATGCTGAGAGATATCTAGATAATTTATGGGGCTTGCGTTACTTTGGCTCACTAAAGTACACAAAAACTGATGTATGGTAATTACTCGGGCCGTATCTCTCAGTCCATCGCTATTTTGCACACCATACTACCTCAGTTTGGGCCAAGCTATTTAAAAATAAGTCTTGACCCTGCTCCATTGGGAACAGTCCAGCACGAATTGCCAGGCAAGGTCTTACCTGAACCGGAACACAAGCAACCCAGGACTGATTTTGCCCTAGTTTGCGCTTATCAGCCAGGCATAGCTTGATTCCAGTGGCGCAGTGTGCATGGAACCCACGTCTGGCCATACCCTTCCACTGAGGGCAACACCTGTGCTTAATTTGAGTCAGTGGTTTCTGGTGCACAGCACCGGTACTTAATTGTCAACTCCAGGACTTATGACAGTCTACCACATGGTGAAGCTGTTTGTATAATTTAGAGATGAGCACAACAGCAGTTGATTATTATTTCAAAATACATCAAAATATGACTAATATGTGTCCGCCAAGCTATTTTTATAGCTTTGGGGGCCTGGAATAGTCTGAAATGTCACGATTGGAGGAATGTGATGGTTACTAGCTGTGTTGGTATAGTCATTGACAGCACTGGCAGGGGCAATGGGTGGTGCAAGCTGCAGCGGCCTCCTGACGAGTGCCCTGGCACTTATTTTGTTACAAATTAAGTTGTGGGCAACACACTAAAGTATACAAAAAAGTGATGGATGGAATTTTGAATTCATCACAGCCATTGGAAATTGTCGGGCCGCATCCCAGTCCGTCGTTATTTTGCATACCATGCCACCTCAGTTCGGACCCATCAATCTGCAACTCAGTATTGACACTGCTCCAATGGGAAAAGTTCAGCACAAACTATATACTTTAGACTGTCACCCTAAGTGGAACAGGTATGGCCAGATGTTGGTCCTGTACACAGTGTCACGGTTGCTCTTTTTTGAGCATCCTGACACAACCATGACCAAGAAACAGGTTATTGCACAAGACGTGTTCTAGTCTTTGTGACTGTGACCTGTGCATCCGGTGGCCACGCCCACCCCTGAAGACAGCCGACCTCAGGGTTTCGGCGTTTGGACATAGCAAAGATAAAAGTGGCTCCCAAAGGCCAATGCTTCACCTGCAATTATAATTATTTGCCTGCAATACCTACCTTGCTGCTGAATTCTCATTTTCGTGGTCATCTTTTGCTGACAGACTGTTCTGGAGGATTTTGATACTTTCTTTAATTACTTGCCATCAGCTGGTCTCCTACCTCTTGAGAAGCCCTGGAGTCGGTCTGTACCTTGGCTTACCTTTAGCGCTTCTCCTGAGGATCTGTAAGCGCAAAGTATTCAATATTTACCAACAGTTAACTGTTACTACAAAATTGGTAAGGTGCATGCATAGAAATCTTCTTTTCAATGATTAGATATGGCCCACTCCACTTGTCATGTAGGCTCCCAGGGACCTCCATGAGACTGTCCCTCAGTGAAATTCATGGTTTTAAAGAGCAGCACCCACATGGGAAATATAAGACTACCATTCCCACAATTCAATTGTCGCTCATCCGAGCGTAACTGGAGCATTGAAATAAAAGAGGGGATACAATGGTACGTTGTTGCTTGCCTTCAATTTCCATGAGACTGCCCAGAGGAAGGGAGTATCCCGAAACGCGTCGGCAGTGAGAGAATGGGGAAGTGATCCATGGGAGCGGTCTTGTGCCTCTCGGCCTCCACCTTCAGGAGTGCAGTCCCACAGAAGCGGCAACCTTCAAGTTTTCAGATTTTTGTGGCCAAGCCCAGGTCACGGGACAGCACCACCGCGGAACCCGAGCGGGTCCGCCGCTGTGCACGGGCGCAGCAGAAAAGCGGAGTTGAAGGGGCTGTTTCAATTGCTAAGGCGCCCCCACTGAACATTGTTTGTCCCTCAGTGAAATTCATGGTTTTAAAGAGCAGCACCCACATGGGAAATATAAGACTACCATTCCCACAATTCAATTGTCGCTGAAGCATTGAAATAAAAGAGGGGATACAATGGTACGTTGTTGCTTGCCTTCAATTTCCATGAGACTGCTCAGAGGAAGGGAGTATCCCGAAACGTGTCAGCAGTGAAAGTATGGGGAAGTGATCCATGGGAGCGGTCTTGTGCCTCTCGGCCTCCACCTTCAGGAGTGCAGTCCCACAGAAGCGGCAACCTTCAAGTTTTCATATATATATATCCATATCCTACTGGCGGCCCCCCAGTAGGTATCTATAGTTAGGATTTAATTTCCATAGGAAAAGCGTTTTTTGACTAGCTTATAACTTTGGTACCATTTGATAAATCTTCATGAAATTGTCCAAGTAAAGTGGCACAGTATGTCTAGTTCGGCATGTAAAGTGTCAGGGTCATCTGTCAAGTGGGGGCTGAGAAAAAAGAGAGTATTAAAAAAGTGTTTTTCCCATGCAATTTCCTGTAATGATTTTGACTACGACTACAGCTCGAGCTGCTGGATGTAATTACACCAAATTTAGCAGAGCTGGCTGTTGGTCCAGTAAGAGCCCTTTTTGTGATTTGGTGTAAATCTGTTTAGTAGTTGTAGAGTTATTAAGGAAAAAAATTATATAGACATGTAAGGACGCAGCCCCTCCGCAGATCCCCCGCAGTGGATCCGCGAACTCACGCGCCTCCAGCAACGCCATGATTGGCTTACCACAACCTGACCAAGAGGTTGCGGCTGCCATTTTAAGTTTTGGGGAACGGTCCCCAGGGCTCAAACCTTTTCTGCAAAGTGATTAAAGGGGTCAGGGTAGAAGTACCATGTGCTAGAGGAGCGTCAGAGGGACCTATGTTAGGTACAAACTTGAGTTATTGAAGTTTTTTTCCCAATTTGGGAATCCACGGATCCCCAGCGAGGCTCAGCATTGCTCCCCGTGTTAATTCACAAAGGATCCGTGAACCTTGATGCACTTTGAAGAAAAAAACACTTTCAGACCCACTCAGACATCTACACAGGTACCCTCACACCCATTTACAGACGCACCTACCCACAGACTCACGCAGGCATTCACACACCCACTCACATATTCACTCAGACACTCAAACACCAACTCACACACGCATGTAGGCACTCACACACCCACTCACAGACCCACACAGACACTTACAAACCAACTCACAGACCCACGCAAACACTCAGATACTCACTGACAGACCCACTCAGGCACTCGCACACCTAGTGACAGACCCACACAGGACCTCACACACCTACTGACAGACCCACTCAGACATTCACCCATCCAGTGACAGACCCATACAGGAACTCACACACTGACTCTCAGACTCACTAAGACACTCACAACCCCACTCACAGACCCACTCAGCCACTCACACACCAGCTCACAGACCCACTCAGACACTCACACACCCACTCAGACACTCACATACCCAGTTACAGACTCACACAGGAACTTACACACCCACTCACACACCAACTCAAAGACTCACATAGACACTCACTCACACACCTACCCAGAGATCTGCACAGGCACTCAGAGATCCACAGAGGCACTCACAGACCGACACAGAAACTCACAGACCCACTCATTCACCCATTCACAGACCCACACACTCACACACCCACACAGCCACTGACATCCAGCCACACACTAATACAGACACTAATACACCCAGGCACACATTGTTACAGACACTGACACACCCTTGCAAACACCAATCTGAAAGAGACACGTTAGTGATAGATTCCTTACCTTAGAATATCCCCAGGCGTCAGACTGGATCCGGAAAGTTTTGCTAGCAGTACCCCTGCGCGCCAGTAGGTGGCGTCGTGCGGCTCCGCGTCCGTCGCTGGCGTTGTAAGCGCCGAGATGACGTCACGGAGACTACTTAGGCGCCACCCATGCGCGCTGACGTCAGTTCTTTCTTTTTCCGCGCCAGTAAGCGCAGATCCGGTTAGAGCACGTACCCTAGTCGCTTTTTGACTATCTCTTTTGAGACTTTTGTCTCCCTTTTTCCAGTTGGTTTCCTGGTGCACGTAGGGATGCCTGGATTTAAGTCTTGTGGGGCCTGCCGTCGCAACATGTCGGTGGCGGACCCCCACGATGTCTGCCTCTACTGCCTGGAGACCGACCACGACTCTCGGTCTTGTCCGGATTGTCGGGCCATGGCCCCGAAGGCCTTGCGTGAGCGGCGCCGGAAACTGCTGGAGGTCCGGCACTCGTCCCCGCGCCGTTCCCGGTCCAGAGGCCATTCCAGGGAACGCTCGTGGGGCCACAGCCATCGCTCCTCGGGCTCCAGGTCTTCACCCTCGGATTCGGGTGAGAGACGACATAAAAAGAAGTCGAAGAAGCGTGTTCGCTCTCCGACATCCCCCCGCCAGTCCTCGGATGCGGATGAGGGGGACAGGGGCCTTTCCCCTGCGGCTCCTTTGGAGCTCGAGAGTCCCGCGGCCTACCCGCCTTACCCGGGTCCGTCGGCGACTCCCGCACAGGTGCAAGAATTTCTTGCTACCATGGACCGCCTTTTGAGGCCTCGGGCTCCCGCCGGCACGCCCTCGGTCCCCGCGGTCCCGTGTCTGGATCCTGTAGGTCCGCCGGCGGATCCAGCTTTGGCGCCACAGGATCCTGCGCCGCTGGCTCCGGCCAAGGCGCCACAAGGTCCAACCCTGCCGGCTCCGGCCCCAGCGCCGCCCTCGGCTCCGCCTCCGGCGCCGCAGTGGGTGCCTTTCGTCCCGCCATTACCCAGGTTCCAGGACCATTTTGTTTCTACCTGGGATCCGCATTGGCGCGGCGCCGGTTCGACCCCGACCGGCGCCGTCCTCTGCACCGTTTCCGATGCCGTTCCCAAAGCCGTTTGTTCCCTCTCCGGCTCCTGCCCCGCCGCCGCGGTCGGTACCACCGGCGGCAGAGGTGGAGGACGACTGGGAGGGGTCCGATGACCCTCTCGCCCGTCAGTGTGATTCCGAGCAGGACTGGGCGGTCGACTTGGGGGACGCCGGCAACCTCGACGTCTCTTCTGACCCGGGGTTTGCCTCTCCCCCGCCTACTATGGAGGAGGGCGCCTCCTACACTATGGTGCTCCGTCGGGCAGCTGAGGTCCTCAACCTTGATCTCCCTATGGTGGCCCTCAAAACTAACCTCCTTACTGAGGTGCTCCAGACGGCGACCACCTCGGCGGAGCCCCTGCTCCCGTTTAACGACGCCCTTACCGATGTCTTGCTGGGCACTTGGTCGCGGCCATCCACTGGGGCCCCTGTGGATAAGAATGTCGCCAGGCGTCATCGCCCAGCGCCGGGTGACCCTGCTTTTTTGACCACTCATCCTACGCCTGAGAGTCTGGTCATCCAATCTTCGACGTCGCAGAGTGCCTTTCCCACGGCTCCGCCGGATAAGGACTCTAAGAAGCTGGAACAGTTCGGTAAACGTTTGTTCTCTTCGGCCAGTTTGGGGCTGCGGTCAGTGAATACCGCCTGCCTGTTGGGCCGCTATTCCCACGCGGTGTGGGACACAGTTGCGCAGGTGTTACCTCAGTGTCCTGAGGAGACCCAAGCTGCATTGTCCCAAGCCATTGCAGAAGGTAAAGATGCGGCTAACTTCGCCATTCGGTGTGGTTTAGACACCGCGGACTCCTTAGGTAGAGTCACGGTAGGCCAGGAGCATTTTCAGTTTGCCGTGCTCCCCTTCGGCCTTACCAGCGCCCCTCGGGTGTTCACGAAGGTGATGACAGTGGTCGCAGCTCATCTGCGCAGGTCAGGGGTGTCAGTCTTCCCCTACCTCGACGACTGGTTGTTGAAGGCGGGCTCGCCCCAGGCAGTCGTCTCCCACCTTCAGACTACGGCCGACCTCCTGCATTTGCTGGGGTTCTCCATCAACGTGCCGAAGTCGCACCTGAGTCCCTCTCAGAAGCTCCCCTTCATCGGAGCGGTTCTGGATTCGTCGCTGTTTCGGGTTTATCCTCCCGAGCAGCGAGTCCGGGATATTCAGGCTATGATTCCGATCTTTCAGCCTCTATCCTGGGTTTCCGTCAGGATGACCCTCCGGCTCCTGGGCCTGATGGCCTCCTGCATCCTGCTGGTGCAACATGCCAGATGGCACATGCGGGCTCTGCAGTGGGACCTGAAGTTCCAGTGGGCACAGCATCAGGGCAACCTGTCCGATCATGTCCAGATCTCGGAGGGCACTGCACGACAATTGCAGTGGTGGCTCACGAATCGCGATTGGGTCAATGGCAGATCCCTCTCCCTTCCCCAACCGGAGCACACAGTGGTGATGGATGCGTCCCTCCTGGGATGGGGTGGCCACTTGGGAGAGGCGGAGATCAGAGGCCTCTGGTCTCCGGCGGAGTCCCGACTCCATATCAATCTTTTGGAGCTTCGGGCGGTCCGACTTGCACTGAAGGCATTCCTTCCCTCTGTCCGGGGAAGTGTAGTGCAGGTGTTCACGGACAACACCACCACCATATGGTATTGCAACAAGCAGGGCGGGGTGGGGTCGTGGACCCTATGTCAGGAGGCTCTGCGCCTCTGGACATGGCTGGAACATCAAGGCATTACCTTGGTGGTTCAACACCTGGCAGGTTCTCTGAACGCCAGGGCGTACAAACTCAGCCGCCGGTGCTTGATGGATCACGAATGGCATCTGGACTCGGACGTGGTGCAAGGTCTCTTTCTGCAGTGGGGAGAGCCTTGGTTAGATCTATTCGCCACCGAAGAGAACGCGCAATGTCATCAGTTCTGCGCTGTAGTGTGGTTTGTGGCCTCATTGCCTACATTGCTAAGTTAGCTTAGGCCTGGCTGCCATGATGCCTTTTTTGCACACGTTACTTTGTGACTTTGTTTTCCAGACTCTGCTTGTGCCCGGCTATATTAGAACTGTCTGCCTTTTTGCCTTTCACCTTTTTCTCCTGTTCCCTGTGGGTTTCTTCTGCACAACATGTACAAGGTCGAAAAACAACGTCCCTTGTTCTTGCTGATCTGGTCAGCCCCTCGCACTTAGACATAACACAGAATACAGCTGCACTGGAGAAATTCGTGTGCTTTTAATATTGTGATCTCGCTGTTTGTGGCACTTGGAGAAAAACCTTTCCAGGGAGAAGAGCTGTGCTTGTCTGATGATGTAAACCTTGCATCTAGATATTGAGGTATGGGGGTCCGCCAGACAAAGCCCAGAGGTCTCCTGTTTTTATAATAAACTAGTTATTAGCACGGGGAGGGTGGTAAGGCCATTTAGCCCTATATCCACTGTCTTTATAAAATGCTGTCCCCGTTTGTATTCTATGGAATAGTAACTATGCTTCTTATTTTATCGTTATGCATTATGCTGATAGTACTGGCACGTGTACTGTATCTTAGAGCAGGATAGTTGAAATAAACATTTTAAACTATACAGTGTCTCTTATTACGCACGTTGTGGACAAGTATGAGTGAGTAATGAAAGAGTGTTCTTGCTCCCGCGAGTCCTGAGAGAGACCGTGTTCTGGGTTGTCTAATCATTGGTAGCTGCGCTGCGAATGAGGCGCTAAAGCTAGTCGGATTGGGATTGTGGGTACTAAGGGGCATAGTTGGCTCACCACTATACTCTGAGGTCCTATTATCCTATGCATAGCTCTGTGTATGTGCAGAATCCCTACAATATGGCGCCACCAACGTGGTGGGCTGCTTATCTGCGAGACGCTTGAGTAGTGCTTGTGCTCGTCCACAACACCCTTCGCATACGTTTCCGGAAACGGGTGTGAAGGTGATACCTCCTATATTGATGTTTTTATAGGTTCTTTCAAGCTTGAAGTTATTAAAAGGTGTTAATATAAACCCTATATAGCGCTGCCTCATACTAGGTTGTCGAACGTTCTTAGCCTTAATGGCTGTCAACATTGCGGCACATAGTCGCGCAGCGAGCTCATTTGACAGCGTATGGAGTGCCTGACGCGGGTGTCGATCTGATCTTTGTGGTACAAGCGGATCCTGCTTACCACTTTGAGGTGTTTTACTCTTGGGTCACCTTCCCGGCGGTGGATGGGACTGATAACCTGTTCCACGAATATACAGCCACCGCTCTTCCTAATGTTTATAGGCCTTATCGGACTCTTGAAGTACCGCTCACGGCATGGCAACACCGTGTTTGGTTTAATGGCGCCCTCCCACAACCGGTTACCCTGATTCGTTTAGGCCCCTTATCGATTGAAGGGGCCACTTGGCCAGTCTTGGCCGGGTATACCCCACATCCGCGTTATTTGACGCTTGCGATTGATGAACTGTGTGTCTTGCATACGTCTTTGATACGCGTTCACAGAGCTTTGGTACAATATGTTACTGGCAATGTCCAGGGAGCCCCTCCTGGAGTTGCGGCGCATCCAGCTGGACCGGGCGGTGTAACCATAAGTCCCGTCATGGTTAATTCGGTGATGGGCAAGCGCCCACAAAATAAGGATGATTTACCTTATTGGCTTGCAGAGAAATTTGACCAGCTGGAGGCAGTTTTTCCTAATACATCTCCTGTAGAAAAACACAGGATTTTGACGATTAGTTTGCCAAAAGATTTAATTCCCGAGTTGGCAGACTGTAACAACTGGGGGCAAGGTATTCGCAGCAGTATATGCGAAGTGTTCCATGACGGTACTCCCCTCTGTAATTAAACGAGTGCAGGATGAACATGGCCCTGAGGCGGCTGTGGAATTGGGGATGAGACTGGTGGGAGTGTTCGATGTAGTGGCTGACCTAATCCTTGCTAACGTCAAGGGTGATGCTGTTAACTTTCAAGTAGCTAATGCTTTGGCTTTGATCCCAGAACCGGACAAGCCATGCGAATTACCGAAAATTATTGCACAGGCTTATAAAACCATTGGCCGCAATAGCCTGGGAGTTAAGCCTTTTGCTAAAACGCAAACTCAATCACAACCACAACAAAAAACTCAATCTGAGAAAGATGAGAAACCGTTCTTCACTAAGAAGAGCTAGAGGTTGAAGAAACAGGGTAAGGAACAGAAAAAGCCAGGGTCGCGTACTGCATCCCCGGTTTCCGTATCTTCTGAACGCACTTATGATTTGCGCGACCGAGCGAGGATTAAATCTCCAGAGAGATTCCAGGTCCCTGATCCGCGTTCTCCTCGTTCTTCACAGGCACCATCGACCTCCCAGACTGGTGGAGGAGATCGCCAGGATAGAGGCAGGGGTCATGAGGCTCCACAGGGACGAGACCAACCTCGACAACCAGTCCGAGGGAAACCATAGGAATTTCTACATCCTCGCCCACAGTTTCAGAAGAAAAAAGTTGCAGCTGTAACAGCGAGGTATGCCACAGAAGGTGAGAACGAGACTCCTGAATTGGACGTGGGCAGTAACGCTGCTAGACAGCGCCGCGGAAGTTACCATAGTGCGGGAGGCACTGCGTCCTCATGTGGAGGCGACAGCAACTGAAACATTCATTACTGTCGAGACAGCTGACACCCGAGTGGCACCCCCTGACAGACTATTTAATATTGTCATTCAAATTGAAGGTGACATTGAGCGTGTTATTAAAGGGATTTTTTGGGAGAATCTGACCTCTTCATATGACATTTTGTTGGCTGAGGCGGATTGGCCGCCCCCATTCGTACTTGCTGCTCGTCGCGGGGAGGAGGTGATCCTTCTGAGCTTTTCTCGTCATGTCCCCAAGGACAAAGCGGAAGCTCTAGCAGCTGAATGGGCTGGGGCCTTGGCTCCGGCGCTATACCGTAACCACGTGGGCTGGGATGAAGATTCTCCACCCCATGATATACCATTGCGGTCGCTGCCACAGCCACAACCCCAATATCCCATCCGGCGGGAAGCTAAAGGTCCCGTTTCAGACATTCTGACACAGTTGGAATATCAAGGAGTAATTGAAACATGCGTATCACCAATGAATAATCCCCTTTTTGCGGTTTCTAAACCCGATGGATCGTACCGCCTAGTTTCGGATTACCGACATTTGAACTCTCATTGTCGGACCTTTGCAGTACAAAATACACACAGTTCTGCGCTTGTAGACAGTCTTGTTCGTAAAAAATATAAAACGACACTTGACTTATCCAATGGATTTTTCACGCACAACTTGTCCCCGGAGTGCAGCCAATGGAGCGCTTTTACTTCCGGTGGTAAACAATTCAAATTTCGGCGTTTGCCCATGGGCTATAAGAACAGCCCGGGTGCCTTCGCCGCCCGTGTTGTCTCATTGTTAGACAGCATAGACCCAGATGCGTGTTCGTACGTCGACGATATCTATCTGACAGACGACGAAGTATGGCCGCATCTTTCCCGAGTGGACCGTATTATTCTTGAATTTGCGGTCTTAGGTTACAAATTAAATTTTGCCAAATATAACATTGCTGAATTTACCGTTTTGTTCTTGGGCTATGAGCTCAACAATGAAGGTAAGGGCTTAGCACCCCATTTCTTGGAGAAGTGCGCACTTTTGTGCCCTCCGACTACCCTGAAGAAGCTTCAGTCATTACTGGGTTTTCTAAACTTCGGGCGTACTTACATTCCCGAATATGCCCAGCGTATCATGCCTCTTTATGCCTTGATACAACCTACCTTTTCGAAGTCATGCTGGCTTCCTGAGCATTCCTCTATACTGCACTCTTTACAGTCTTATCTACTTGAATCTAAATTCTTGTTGACTCGTGATAACCACACAAACCTGGTGATTAGAATCATACCAGGGGCAGTGGGTTTCACGTACTTAACCTTTAACGAAGGGTACACAGTACCGATTGCATACAAGTCACACCTTTACACTTCAGCAGAGTTGCGCTTTTCCTCTGTGGAGAACGTTTTGACTGCAGTGCAAATGGCGATTCTAAAGGAACGTGCACTGGCACAGGGAAAATGCATTTTGGTGGTAACACCATATCCTGCCCTTGAGGCAGTGACAAAGGCAAGTGTACCAAACTCTAAGGCTTTGCACCCCCGTTGGATACAATGGGCTACTTCTTTGACGTCCCCGGATGTCACTTTTATCTTTGATTCCTCACTTCAGACACAGGAGTTCTTACAGTATGAATTTGTTCATCCTCCTCCTCTGTCTTTGCTACCTCTTGAGGAGTACGAATGTATTATTTACACCGATGGTTCGGCACAACCGGCCACGGGTTCCAAGCATGCTTATTCCGCAGCGTGTGCTATTGTTGCAGGTACTATGGTGAACGGAGAGTTCAAATCGACTGTAGTGCACACACAGGCACTAGGAGACAGTACTGCACAATTGGCCGAGCTGCGTGCTTTGGTGCTCGCACTTGAGTTCGCGAATCCAGAAGTGACTACTCTTGTTGTATGCGATTCCTACTACTGTGTTCAATCTTTCAATGACAACCTATTCTTTTGGTCGCAAAACGACTATAGAGATGCTAAAGGCAGCACAATTAAGCATAAAACGCTTTGGGTTCGAGTGGCAGATCTTAAACAACGTTTGCCTCTCACACAGGTGATTCACACCCTTGGCCACCAGCGTGTGGGCGCACACGCTGTCGCTAACAGTTTGGCAGGTGAAGCTGCCAAATCAGCAGTAGCCACGTGCACAGTAGCAGCAGTTACAAGATCCATGACTAAAATAGATAATGATATTTTGGCAGCTATTGCTGCAACAAAGGAAGGTGCTAATTACCCAAGGGGTTTCCCTTTCAAGTACTCTTATCACCTAAGTCCCGAACAGGTTCCTTACGTAACAATTCCAGACGTTGGTGATCGGCTGATTCCCAACGCGGACCGCAGACCTTCCTTGATAACGGCCGCACACGAAGGCTTGGCTTCGGCCCATGCTGGCGTGTCTGCGACTGTTTCCATCTTGCAGCAGTGTTACTGGTGGCGTGGTTTATATAAACAGACCCGTACTTATGTGCTTTCTTGTGACGTTTGTCAGCAAATTAAGCCTTCAACGGTTACACGACCACCACAAACCCCGCTCTGCATTTCTAACAGACCTTTTGGGTGTGTTTACCTTGATCACTGCGGTCCATTTTCGTCTGACACTGCATATAAATACATCTTAGTTGCAGTAGACTCGTGCACAAGTTTCATCTGGGTCTGGCCACAACGGAGTGCTGACGCTCGAAATGTCATCGGGGATTTGCGTGTCTTTGTGGGAATTTTTGCCTGCGGCACCTTCCATTCTGACCAAGGTCCAGCGTTCGCCTCTAAGGCCTACAAGGACGCAATGGGGTCACTGGGGGTGCGGGTGCAATTTTCGTCTCCATATACACCTGAGGGTAATTCAATTGTGGAGCGAATGAACCGTGACTTAAAGCAATCCTTGACAGCTAGAGTCTTAGGTACTGGCAGGAACTGGCTGGCCCACTTGTATAGCGTACAACGTGCACTTAATAATCTCCCTAGAAGATCTCTGGTTGGGCGGACCCCATACGAAATGCTCTTTGGCATACAAATGTTTGTGTCAGACCTTGATGGTCTAGACATGGCGGCAAATGCCGCAATCTTTGACATAGATAATCATTCTGCTATATTGCAGGACTTACAAGTGACCCGTGACAAACTTGCTAACGAACACTTGCCTTCAGCCACTGACGCTGCGCTGCTGATTCCGGTTGCCGGCTGGCTTCCGAAGGTTGGAGATCTGGTCCGAGAGAACGTGGAGAACAAAAAAGAATTTGGACCCTCTTATCGTGCACCGGTTCCAGTCCTTGGCTTGAAGGGTACTCGTACTGTCATCTTACCACCGCTTCCTGGTCGCAAGGAGAACAGATACATCTCAGTGGACAATGTCAAACTACAACATCTGCCCGATCCTGAATAGTGTAACACCTGCGGTCTCCTGTCCGGCTATTTCTAGGGCTCATGTGTATGGCCCTCCAGCCCGCACGGACACTGATGTTGCCATTGAGATGGTCAATTTGCCTAATTGCCTGCTCGACTTCCCGGCTTCCTCCTGCAACGAGGAGACTGAGTACACCTATCCCGCCACCGAGTCGGTGGCTCATTTACCAACAACACCACTGAGCCCAACCCGTTTTTCCTTTGATTCGGATTCCACCTCATCACTTATCCCGTCCAGCTTCAGTATTTTTGTATCCTGGTTCAGAGACAATTTTTTGGTCCCTCCATGGACATATATCTGGTTGGTACTGTTCCTGATTTTTCTGTTCATGTCCATTGGCTTTGTGACAGTTTTCTTCTTGCTCATTAATGGTCATTATTTACCTGAACGCTCTGCGGTGAACTGTGTCGCTGGAACATTGGCACCTCATTCTTCCTCACACATCATGAAGCGTGACCACACATTTGTGAACATTTCAGCTTTCCCAGTCGCTGATGGCATCGTATGGGATGCGGTAAATTTCCAAATTCATGGACCAACCGAGATTATTAATGTACCAAATGTCCTCCGTGTTTCAATGGGTGATGTCGTAAAAAGTAATATTCATTCTGACGATTGGGATGTGCATGCCGTTGAATCGTTATTTTCTGATTTGAAATATTATGCTGCTTTTAATGCAGAAGATCTGTATTTAAATTCTGCAAGTTATGCTGACTTATATTGTTACCAGCATTGGGGTAACCATTTTCTCCATAAACCAAGTACTCTTCGGGGTCATTTTAATCACACCCCATGGGAACATTGTCCGACCCCTTTGCCAGGCAGCTCCCAAACTCTTAGGAGTAAATTTACTTACTTTACAGACTTTGATAGATCAAACCCTGAGTCCTACTATTTTAAATTGAACACTTCGTCCGCTCAAAAGATCATGTTGACCCACACTAAATTGCTATATTCAGGTTCTTTTTTGAACGCCTTAGCAGTGGGTGGTTATGAACACTGGCAGGACACCATCGACTTAAAGTCTATTTGGGGCACTAAATCATGGCAGGTCCCAGGTACGGAAGCCTTACACCGTGCTTGCCTAATCCCGGCCCAGATTTTATTTTTAAATAATACGATCTATCAAACGACCTGTTGGGGTTTGGCTACTTCTAAACAATTGAATGCACCCTCCATTCCCGCATTGTCTTCCACTCCCAACGACAGCTTGCATTTTAATATTTCCCTAACCGATTTACAAGCTTTGTTTCAAAACAATTCGTTTAATATCTCGACGATTGTTCAGTCACCCTGGTTGGCCTGGCCCGTAGCATCAGATGCCTGCCAACTGCGTTTTCATGACTCAGCTCCTGGTTACAAACAGGATAAGCCAGATCCGAGGTTTTCTGACTCTCGTACTGTTACAACATATTCTGTTGGTAAACTGTGTAAACAGTGGTTGCAGCACTCTTCATTAGATTCTGTAAAAGAACATTTATCCCTCCTATCAGGCAACATTGATCTGTCCGATTTTGTTCTGGGGCCTCGTGGTCCTCGACCTAAGAGATTCATTTATGAAACTTACAATGAACTCTGGAAGCTTTCACAAATTGAAGCTGCTTCCCGACTTCGGGAAATCGATCAAGCAAATCTAGAAAAAGTGCTTGCTGTTGTTGACAATAGTATTAATACCATGTCTTCCCGCATTTACACATTAGAGAATATTGTTTCCTCTGTTGTTGATATTGTACAAGATGATGTGTCTGTGTTATATCATGGTCAGAATCAATTGCATTCAGTAATGCAGTTTGCATGAACTTTGCAAACACTGAAAATGGGTAAAGTTCCTTGGCATTTTTTAAACACGACTGCCTTATTCTTACCGTTTAATTTAACTGACAAACAGCAATTCATGTCCATGAAAGATGCAACATACACTCTCTTACATATCGAGAAGATAGAGCCGTTACCATTCTCTGTGGCGGAGTTGGACTCTGCTGTGTGGCTAGTACACAGGGTTATCGCTTTGCCTTTTTCTTTATTTGAATTCAGTTCCTGCATGAAACATTATCCTGTTGGCCGTTTTCAGCCCTTAGGCAGTGCCTTCTTGCATGAACTTTGGTCCCTGCCTTTCATGTACAGGTGCATTAGGGACGGAAAAGAGGTTTTTCTCACAGGAGAGTCTTGCGATTCTGCAGTGGGTCATTCCCTCGTTTGTAAAAACATTAAATTGCACGGGGCTTGTAACGTTTCGGCTCCGAATCTTGCTTGTGTTTTAAAGGGCATTCCTGCTCCTGCTATATCACCTACTTTCACTGTGCTTGCAAATGGTAGCTATCTCCTTCTGAATAATCAGGACTGCTGTGGAATGCTGGCCGGCATCCCCTATATTGAGACAGTTTCCCACCGCGTTGTGTGCTGCAAATATGTGCTTTTTCCTCCCCCGCACAACATAATAGATAGTTCCATTTGGCCTTCCATTCCGACTTTGAAGGCAGATTTCAATAAATTGAGCAGAATAAAGGCGCTATTATTGAACCAGGCGGTTATGCTCACATCCGCACGGGAGAGCTTCATCCTCCAGGTGGCTAGTACCCACAGTGAGATACAGGCCCTTTTGAACACAAACCTCCCACACCATTTCGGTGAGCTGATTCACCGCGTTTTCAATGCATCTCGCACCGAAGGTCTTGTGCACTTTTTTAAAGTTGTGGGCTCTGGCCTTGTTACCTCCTTTCAAGCTGTATTTGGTATAATACCGGCTTTTATTGATTCTATTTTTTCCAGCGTCTTTGGCGGCTTTCCGTTGATCCTAGCGTTAGCTGCTGGAATACTACTTTTAATTTGTTTGCTGCGCAATGGCTGCAGTTCCTGGGGGCCTACTCGACCAAGGTCGACTCCGGATGCTCCGTGAACGAATGCTCCTCAGCTTCGGCATCCTACCATTGGCGACACTCGGTGTGTCATATAAACTTTCATTTCGCTTTGCGTATTTCACTTGCGTGCAACCTGTGATGTCTTGCTTAAGATGTCCTTTCTCTTGGTCCTTGGATATTTGCCTCTCCAATACGTCTGTCGGACCCAGATTTTGGCCAGTTGATGGGCCCCTTAGTGGCCCATGAACGGGAATGTTCCGGCACTGGATTGATGGCACATGCGGCTTCACTTGGAGTTTTGGCGCAATGGGATATCTGGGCGGCTGCTCAGAATCTCCTACAACAAAGTTATATTGAGTATCACGCAAGTTGTCCCGCAATGCTAGTCACTGCTCCCTATTATGAGGAACATGAATGCAGTTTTGATTTGTTGAACTGGATGGCATCTATTTTTTCTAACGATACCAATGATGTCCTTTTGGAAGGTGTGGCGTTTTTCTGCACTTACACTCTATTGGATTAAGTGGCCTCCGTCCTGAGTCTCTGGATTTTTTTTGCACGCGCTGGATTTTTTTATCCTGAAATGATTTATTTCCCCATTCCCTGTCTTTCATTCTGGACTATTCCCAAATAGACGCTTGCGTTCTGCTCCATCTGTTTGAACTCTGTTTTCGTCTTTTGTCTTGGCCTGTGGACTGACCAGGGGAGGGTGTAGTGTGGTTTGTGGCCTCATTGCCTACATTGCTAAGTTAGCTTAGGCCTGGCTGCCATGATGCCTTTTTTGCACAAGTTACTTTGTGACTTTGTTTTCCAGACTCTGCTTGTGCCCGGCTATATTAGAACTGTCTGCCTTTTTGCCTTTCACCTTTTTCTCCTGTTCCCTGTGGGTTTCGTCTGCACAACATGTACAAGGTCGAAAAACAACGTCCCTTGTTCTTGCTGATCTGGTCAGCCCCTCGCGCTTAGACATAACACAGAATACAGCTGCACTGGAGAAATTCGTGTGCTTTTAATATTGTGATCTCGCTGTTTGTGGCACTTGGAGAAAAACCTTTCCAGGGAGAAGAGCTGTGCTTGTCTGATGATGTAAACCTTACATCTAGATATTGAGGTATGGGGGTCCGCCAGACAATGCCCAGAGGTCTCCTGTTTTTATAATTAACTAGTTATTAGCACGGGGAGGGTGGTAAGGCCTTTATAAAATGCTGTCCCCGTTTGTATTCTATGGAATAGTAACTATGCTTCTTATTTTATCGTTATGCATTATGCTGATAGTACTGGCACGTGTACTGAATCTTAGAGCACGATAGTTGAAATAAACATTTTAAACTATACAGTGTCTCTTATTACGCACGTTGTGGACAAGTATGAGTGAGTAATGAAAGAGTGTTCTTGCTCCCGCGAGTCCTGAGAGAGACCGTGTTCTGGGTTGTCTAATCATTGGTAGCTGCGCTGCGAATGAGACGCTAAAGCTAGTCGGATTGGGATTGTGGGTACTAAGGGGCATAGTTGGCTCATCACTATACTTTGAGGTCCTATTATCCTGTGCATAGCTCTGTGTATGTGCAGAATCCCTACAACAGCGCGTTGGAATTTCCAAGGCGGCACTCGCTCGGCGACGCTTTTCGTCGCGTGTGGAGTTGCGGTCTGTTGTACGTCTTTCCGCCTATACCACTTCTGCCCAGAGTGCTGAAGAATATTCGGCGCGACCGGGCCCAAGTCATCCTTGTGGCTCCGGATTGGGCACGAAGATACTGGTATCCCGAGCTACTCAACATGGCGATCGTTCCCCCGATCTGCCTGCCTCTTCGGGAGGATCTTCTGTCGCAGCAACAGGGGACGGTCCTCCACCCGAACCTGTCCAGCCTCCACCTCCATGTGTGGAGATTGAGCGGCAACAGCTGATTCCATTTGACTTGCCTCCTGAAGTCTGTGATGTCATTCTGGCAGCCAGGCGTCCCTCCACTAAATCGGTATACACCTGCAGGTGGAACAAATTTGTGGCATGGTGCACAGCTAAGTCTGTGGATCCCCTTTCTGCCCCTCTTTCTGAGGTCCTTCTGTTCCTACTCTCCTTGGCCCAGCAGGGCTCTTCTTGTCACTTTCTCTTTAAGTCCCCGGTTGTTAACCGTTTCCTCAAAGGCATTACACACACGTTTCCTCCTGTGCCTTTCATAATGCCTCAATGGGACTTAAATCTTGTCTTGACCTATCTGATGTGCGCTCCTTTTGAGCCCCTTCATAACTGTCCTTTACGTCTTCTTACTCTCAAGACGGCTTTCCTGGTAGCTATCACCTCTGCCAGGAGAGTGAGTGAGCTCCAGGCTCTTTCTTCTAAACCTCCTTTCCTTTCTGTTCATCCGGCCAAGGTGGTTTTAAGGACCCATCCTTCTTTCTTGCCAAAGGTTGTCACGCCCTTCCACATCGGGCAGACCATCACTTTGCCCACCTTTTTTTCCGCCTCCGCATCCTTCAAAAGAGGAAGAGAGGCTCCATCGTCTGGACCCAAAACGTGCGCTCTCGTTCTATCTAACGCGCACACGACAGTTCCGGGTGGATGACCAGCTCTTTGTTGGCTACGTGGGCGCCAAAAAAGGTCGGGCCGTGCACAAACGCACCATCTCTCGGTGGGTCATTTTGTGCATCAAAGCATGTTACTCGTTGGCTAAGAAGGAGCCTCCTGTGGGGCTGCGTGCCCATTCTACCAGGGCGACGGCAGCCACTACTGCCTTGGGACGCGGCGTTCCCTTGCAGGACATTTGTCAGGCAGCTACGTGGGCTTCGCTGCACACGTTTACCAAGCATTACTGCCTTGACAGTCAAGTCCGGAGAGACAGCTTCTTTGGCCGTTCTGTTCTCCGTGACTTTCTGGTGTAATCTTGTTCGCAGACCCACCACCGGGGTTGGTATTGCTGGGGTATCTATTCTAAGGTAAGGAATCTATCACTAACGTGTCTCTTTCAGATGCACAAGTTACTACTTGTGTAACGATATATCTGTAAGAGACATTAGTTAGTGATAGATTCCTTACCGCCCACCCATCCTCCCCGTTCTGCGAACTGATTTCTAGGGTTAAGGTCATCCCTTTTAGGGCCCTAGTTTCATGGCACCAGTGGTCAGTTTCTTGCATGGCTCTGCGTTCCTGGCGCGGAAAGTCGTGTACAGAACTGACTTCAGCGCGCATGGGTGGCGCCTAAGTAGTCTCCGTGACGTCATCTCGGCGCTTACGACGCCAGCGACGGACGCGGAGTCGCACGACGCCACCTACTGGCGCGCAGGGGTACTGCTAGCAAAACTTTCCGGATCCAGTCTGACGCCTGGGGATATTCTAAGGTAAGGAATCTATCACTAACTAATGTCTCTTACAGATATATCGTTACACAAGTAGTAACTTGTGCATATAGCCACTGACACACTGAGGCAAACACTCATAAAGACACTGACACACCCAACTACACACCAATACAGCTACTGACAGACCCAGTCAAACACTAATACACTCACTTACACTCCCAGCCAAACACCAATACAGCCTCTCAAACACCTGTACACACACAGATACAGGCACTGACATACCCAGCCCATACTGATACAGAGTCTGATACACCCAGACACACATTGTTAGACACTGACCCACCCAGGCATTTTATTTATAAAGTTTTATATAGCACGAACAAGATCCCGAGGGATATCAGAGTGCTTTACAATATGATGGAAGGAAGGACATAAATGCAATATCCACATCAAGTAAGAGAAAAAAAAAAACCACAAAAGTATTCGCAGATTACAGGACAATTGTACCCAGGAGGGTAACACAATAACGGGTGTAAGCGGGCAACAAGTGGGGGTCGACAGTATGCAGTAAAGAAGAGCCGTAACAAATGGTGGTACAATGGTAGTAGGAACAATGACAACGGGCAAGTGAAGCCTATCTCTCTTAGGGTAAGAATTTGTTCATTAGGAATCTTTTGGCTTCCAATTTGAACACTGTCACTGAGGAGATCCTGCGTACTTCCGGCGGAAGTGAGTTCCATATCTTTGGGGCAGCGCAGGAAAAAGCTCTGTGACAAGTTCTCTTTTTGTTAAGAATGAGTGGTTTCAAGAGGAAGGTAGAGGAGCTTCTGAGGCTCTTACCCCACAGGATAGTTCAAGTTTTTGTGCCAGGTACATGGAAATATTGAAGTGAAGGGCTTTGTGCGTCAGAACAGCAATCTTCAACTGAATTTGTGCTTCGTAGGGCAGCCATTTGAGAGATTTTAGTACTGGGGATATATGCTCGTTTCGTTTGGTATCTGTAACCAGTCTCGCTGCAGCATTTAGGGATGCCCTTAGTGGAGCCAGGGCGTATTTGGGAAGGCCACAGAGGGTAGCACTGCCGTAGTCTAGCCTCGGCAAGACAAGCGCTTGGACCACCTGCTTGAAATCATTTAGTGGAAGGAAAGGTTTGATATTTCTGAGTGTTCTCATCAAGTGATTTGCTCCCTTACATACATTGCTGATATGATTTTTCATATTCAGGTGCTTGTCCAAGGTGATTCCAAGTGACTTGGCTGAGTCTATGATGAGAGGAGTGCAGTTGAAAGCAGTGAGGCGAGTCAGCCAGAGGTCTAGTTTGGGGATGTGGTTCGGAGGGGAGATGAGCAGGAATTCCGTTTTGGAAGTATTGAGCAGGAGGTGGTTCTCAGTTAACCAGTTTTGAGTAGATGTTAGGGTAGTGTTGAGTGAGATGATGTTTTCCGGGGATGATATTTTTTACATAGAGTTGCATGTCGTCCGCATACATGTGAAAGAGAATGTTCATGGAGGTTAGTGAGTTTGCAAGAGGTTCCAAGAAAAGGTTGAAGAGAATAGGAGATAGAGCGGACCCTTGGGGGACCCCCATGAGTACAGGAGAGGGCTGAGAGAGAGTGGTTTGCCTTGACTCTTTGTGATCTGTGATGTAGGAAGGATGAGAACCATTGTAGCACCTGATCCGAAAAACCCATTCTGTTTTGCAGGATGGATAGGAGGTTGTCATGATTAACCGCGTCGAAAGCGGAGGAAAGGTCAAGGAGGATCAGGAGGCAGGATTCGTTTTGATCAAGCATTTTTAAAATGTCATCTATAACGTGAGTGAGAGCCGATTCGGTGCTGTGCCCCTTCCTAAAGCTGGATTGATGTTGGTCTAGGAGTTGGTAATTGTCTATGTGAGCACAAAGTTGGGAATGTACACATTTTTCTAGGAGTTTTGCTAGGGTGGGGATGTTGGAAATGGGGCGGAAATTATTGAGATCAGATTTGACAGCGTTAGGTTTTTTTAGTATAGGAGATACCTGAGCTGCTTTTAGGCACTCAGGGATCGTGCCTTGTGACAGAGAAGCGTTAACGATCCTTGTCCAGGTGGGGATGAGTGCATTCTTGATATCTTTGAAGATGGACTGGGGCAACGGGTCACTGAAGTGGTTGGAGGGGTTGATATTCTGCAGAATCTTGTAGATGTCATTTTCACTAAATGGGGTAAAGGTGCCCCATGATGCATTGTTCTTGGTGTTCGGGGTGGTCGAATTGTGCTTTTCAATGGGGTCAATGGGTGAGGCGGCACTGGAAGAAGGTAATAGAGCCTTCTTAGAGGCGAGGTCAGTGGAGATGAGTCTTGATTTCTCCGTGAAGAAAGCGGCAAATTCGTCGCATTAAGATGGTTTGCCACCAGGATCCGCGTGGTTGGGACGGACGACTGATTGCTGTTTGACCAATTCGAAAAGTTTCTTGGGGCGGTTTGCAGCTTGATCCAATTGGTATCTGAAATAGTCAGCCTTAGCACTCTTGATTTGTTTGTTGTAGAGGCTCCTGACCTCTCTAAGGGATTTTAGTTGGTCCGAGGAGGGATTGGATCGCCAGGAGCGTTCAGCTGCCCTAAGGTTGTGGCGTTCCGTGTTTAAGTTGTCGTTATACCACGGTTTGGATATTTTTGTTGAAGCATTTTTATGTTAGAGTGGAGCAATGTTATCCATGATGTTGGAGACGGTCGAATTGTAAGCGTTGGTCAGTGATTGCACCTCAACCAGGTCAGCTTGGGAGGAGAGGGCAGATTTACAGAGGGCAGCTAGTTCGACAGAGTTTATTGATCTGAGGTCCCTTTTCCAAATCTTTGATTTCATTGGTTGAGCCTTCCTAGACAACACTTCCCTGTTAATGTAAAAGAGGATGCTGTGGTGTTCGGACCAGTCACACGGGGTAATGGAATCAAGGGTGATAATCTGCCCTTTAGAGATGATGAGGTCTAGAGTTTCTCCTTTAATGTGAGTTGGTTGGTCACAGTGCTGAGTCAGATCTTGATCATTTAAGTGATTTAAGGCAAGATACAGCGGGGTCATTGGGGTTAGACCAGTGAAGGTTGAAATCACCAAGGAAGATTTGGGGCACCGCTGAGTCGACATTGCTAGTGATGATTTCCATTAGTTGCTCAGTGAAGGGGAAATTATCTCCCGGGGGTGGTAAAAGGTGTGAAGTCTGCAAACCGGTAGGTTCTTACTTGAAATGCTGAGACAGAGGTATTCACAGGAGGAAGGCGTAGAGGACTCCAAGTGAGAAATCGAGAGTGTGTTCCTGTGAATACAGGCTAGGCCACCACCCAACTTCAGAGCTCTGTCTAGCCTAATTATGTCATGAGTGGGAGGTACTAGGAGGTCTAGGAAAGGAGTGGAGGCGGGATTTAGCCAAGTTTCAGTGAGAATGATAATGTCTAGATCATTGTGTTGGATGAGGTCGACGATATAGGAGACATGTTTATTGGCTGATCTGCAATTAAGTAGTACACATTTAAGTCGTAGTGGATTAGGGGGGAAGGAGTCTGGGTGACATTCACGCGGGTGAGGTTGTCAGTATTGCTGCCTCTAAGATTGCGAGGAGGTACTCTGTTCGGGTTGGAAAGGATGGGGTGTATTTGTCTCGGCGGGCTCATGTTAGATTTGGACCATGTAGGGCAAGAGTTGTGTTGGTCATGGAGATCAAAGGACGCCGGGTGGGACTCACATCCTATGTGGCTGGCGGGGGTGTTGGGTAGGGGAATGGATTTCGAGATGGAGGGGGTAAAAGGCTGACCCATGTGATCACTATCCCTAGTGGAACCATTGGGCCTATTTGCAGAGGTGATGATAGAGCTGATCATGGGGAAAAGATCATTTGAGAGGGCTTTCAGGTCATGTAGCTCAGAAGTGAGAAGGTGCAACTGTAGAGATATGTCATCAAGGCTCGCAGCCAAGTCTGAGTGTTGGGCGAGGGGTGGAGGATGAGAGGGAGAAGCGAGGGGCGACGGAGGGCCTCGGTGTATGCCTGTTGATGCCTGTGGGGAGAATCGTTGCCCAGACCCTAGACTAGCCTGTAGCAAAGTTATAGGTATGGGGGAAGGAATATCGTCCGTTAATCGAGAAGACTGTGGGGCTTGAGGGATCCTCTCAGCTCGAAGGTCATCCTGTATCGGCCTGACCGTCGGTGAGGAGATTGAGCCCATAGAACCGCCCACCAGCTGAGAGGGTGATCTAGTGGGTTGACAAAAACCGATAGGAGACAAGACGGCTCTGGAATTCGCAAAAGGTGGTGAGTGGTTAGGGGAGAGTGGAGTATTCACAACTGTTAAGGGGGAGTACTGGTTATATCCAGCTGAGACGTGGTGGTAGGGTAAGGGTCAGTGGAATTGCCGTAAACCGCTTTTACGAGAGTGGGGTAAAAATTGGCCATCTTAACTAGGTTGATATTAGAAGCTTGGATTAAGACGATACCATTATTGTAGAGGGTGATAGTGGTGGTGGCTTTGACGGTGGACGAGGGAGACGTAAGTTTAAGGCCATGTGAAGTTTTCTTAGAACCTGTTATTCGAAGCATGGAGTGGAGCACAGTTCGCCAGCAGGCCCGTTTTCTGGTATAGAAGATGAGGTCATTAACCAGAGTTCCTTTGTTGGTGCAGAAGTAGGGGTCTGAGAATAGGGTTTCTGGTCTAGCTTTGAGTATGCAATGTTTGTATTTTTTGCCGCATTTTTAGAGTGGTCGGTTGGGTAATTGATGATGAAGGCGTTGGAACCATTGGGGTTGGGACTTATCTCCATTGTGACAAAGAATCCTAGTGGGGATGGGAGCCCAGAGGAGAGAATAAGGAGGTGAGGGAGCACAACGTCACTCCTGGGTCTCTCAGTGGAAAGGTGAGGGGCGTGAAGGTAGCACAATGGGAGGAGCAGAGATCTTACTAAGCAGTGCCAATGATTGGGGCCCCTTAATTCACTACAGTCGTGGCATCCTGTAAATCGTCTCGGCTCTATAGACTGGAACTGGACGGCACACAGGTCAATTTTGAACCCGCCTGGGATGATATAGGCGGGGAGCAGAAAGAGGTCTGCTCTGCAACCTGGACACACGATTGCGAAACTTCGTCTGAAAGGTACTCGACAGACGCTGATTTAATGACGGGCAGTAGGGTCCAAGGGCATCTGCAATTGTTGTGACTTTAACCAAAGGAACGCCATAGTAAAGAGATCAGTAGCGTGGAGGAGTGCTCCTCATGATCTACAAGCCTAAAGCGTAAAGACCATAATACCGATCACGATATAACTAGAGGGGGTAAAGTATTCACAATGTCATAGAGGTTGCAGCAATTAGAAGCAATAAAATGGCGTCGAAGCCAGAAAGGAGCCGGTACCCCCAGCCCCCCTGTAGGCATCAGGCGAGCTGTCGATCGTTCGGGGGCGGAGGAAAAGGATTCACCGATCAGGTGCAACTGTCGGGCAACATTCAGGTCCTGAAGGGCTGGGATCGCCGGCCGCAGGCAGGAACAGGTTGCCGGATCATTTGGGCAGCAGGAGATACCCTGCATATGGCGCCTGCCTAGGGGGTCACCCACAGGTACTGGGAGAACTCGAGTCTCTGGAGGCAGGCGACGCAAGATCGTGGGAGCCGGCAGCAGCAGAACCAAGGGGTCGTTGCAATGTAACACTGAACCACAGCAACGGACTGGTCCCGGAGCCTGAGATACCTCTAGCAGTGCTGGAGTCCAGGCGGAGTAGGTACGGACCTGGGCAGCCGTGGCGGTCGCTCCAATGGGTAAGTTAGACGTCCGATTTAACTTCAACGATGTGCTTCTGTAGTGGAGCGCAGTCCGGTCCCAGGGCAGGCGGGGGGGGAAGAGCCGGTGAGACGGTTTATACGGGGATAAATACCAAATTGGTAATCCCCAAACCGGGAGCTCCTCGGGAGGCTCCTACTTGGCGGCCATTGATAAATATGATAATACTGATATAGCTAGTGACACACCCAGCCACACTCCAATGGAGACTGGAACATCCATGCACACACCAATTCAGTCACTGACACACCCAGGCACTCACTGATACAGCCACTGACACTCCCAAGCCCACAATGATACAGACTCTTATACGCCCCGTCATGCCCTTTAGGCTAGTCCTATCATGTATGCCCCCTTTAAGATACATTGTCCCATCCTCACGACAATAACGGTTCTGAACAGTTGAGATTTTACCTAGTAGTTTGCCCCTGTCTCTTCGACACCAGGCTCTTAGTGTTTTATCATAATCCCTGTACCTGACATACATAAACATGTCCTCAGGCACTGCATAATTATTCTGTATAAGGGTCACTACCTTTTTTCATCCTTGGCCAACAGGCCCACTGAGCATGATCGCATTGTTTTAGAAAAACATTTATGATTGTTTTCAAAACATTTATGATTGATTTCAAAACCTATTGATTCTAGAAGAAACCCTGGAGTGACCGCTCTAGTATATAAGACCCTTATTCCCCCCTGCAAATGAGAGGAGGATTCCTTCCACGCTGACACGGGGTCCTGCATGCTGAATCTTCGATACACAGCGGTCGGACATCCCTTGCGGGGTGTCATCCTCGGAGCAGAGATGGGGTCCTTTATTCTCTACCATCAGGTGAGGGGGTTGGTTCTTCCCTAGGGGATTCTTGGCTATATACATATATATCTATACACATATACATGCTACACCTACATATCTAAGCTAGGTACATTTAGGCAAAAATTACATAGGGCGCGCATTATGGGAGTATGCAAGTGCTACTGTCTTATCTGAACTGTATATGTTCATCTTCTTAGCACTATGGTGGAAATGTATCTACTGTTTACTATATTAGTACTTACAATTTCGTTCGTATGCTTCTGTCTCCTGATTGTCGCAGCAAATATGTTTTACACAAGACTGATGCTGGACCAATAAATACTTATTGAAACGTCCTAACCGCCGTCCTGGGTATTTTCTTAGAATAAGTAAGCACGAGTGACTGAGTGAAAAGTACTGTACTGTTTTCGACGATCCCTGAGGAATCGGAGTTTTCATGTTCAGTGGTTGCCAGAAACTACCTACACTACTGTAAGATACAGGGGGTGGTAGTGCCATTGTAGAGCTAGCTGGTCTAACAGCTGACGTATCCTGTGGGGGTGTCGTGGATCAGTTTGGACACCAAGCCCTCAGTTTTAGTCATCCAAAACGTGCAGGTCCTGGGGATTCCTAGGAACTACACAACAGCCCAGGGACACACTGATACAGTAGTTACTGACATACCCAGACACGCACTCCGATACAGACCCAGGCACATACTTTTACAGCCAATAACACACCCTCTCACATATCGATACAGCCACTTAGACATTCAACCAAACACTCATACAGCCTCTCAAGCACCCACACACGTACTGATACAGCCACTGACTTACCTACACTAATATAGGGTCTAACACACCCAGGGACACATTGTTAAAGACAATGACACACCCAGGCAAACACCAATATAGCCACTGACACACTCAGTCACATACCGATACAGCCACTGACACACCCAGGCACACACTCATACACCCAATAGCACATCCACTCACTCATTGATAGAGCCACTTACATACCCAGTCTCACACTGATACAGTCACTGACACAATAAAAACATAGAGTTAGCTCTTTCTTTGACCAGATGGTGGTTGTAAAAAGAAGGCATTTTTAATAGTTTTCTATTTCTTTTCTTGTTTTTTCTTTTCAACAAAAAGTAAACAGGGTACTAAAAGGGTAAGGTAAGGAAAATGCATAGAAGCAATTGGCCTCAGTGTTCAAACAACATTAAGCGGCAACTGGAAGCAAAAAAAAAGCCTAACAGTGATGCTTCTTCACTGTATCCAAGAATGCACCCACAGAAGACATTTTTACAGCGACAAGCATGTGGCATTTCACACAGTAAGTAACCATCTCACTTAATTCTTCGCAGTCAGGTGGTATTAGAATGACTGCAGCTAATGATGGTTCTCCCCAGGCTTCTGTAGAAGTGAACTCTGCACCTGCTTTATCCCGAATTATCTGGTTGTAGAGCCTTTCATGAATTGTTCGGTGATTCCACATGGAACTTTTCCCATGTGAATACTTCTTTGCAGTGCCCCTAGTTAACAGCTTGCCACAAATACTGCACTGCACATATTTAGCAGTAACCGTCTTATCCCCTGAAGGTATTGTGAAATGCTTCCAGGCATCACTTTGTTTTCTTGCAGGTGGTGTATCTTCCTCCTCATCCTCAATAGGTTCTGGATGTGTATCCTGGACAGAAGATGAAACTTCAGCCATTCTATCAAATCTTTCCCAAAAGTGAACAAAAAACAGAGCACCAATGCTTCTGAATCCTCTTTCAACAGAGTTCACTGGAGAAATAACTGTTTTTGGGTGTGGTTTTACATATACATAAGTAGGTTCCTAATGTGGACAATCAAAAGGCAAGGTTTGGGTGTGTCATCCAGCGAATTTGCGATTCTAGTCTGTACATGCGTGAAGTCGCGAAATTCGTAAAATGAGTAAGCAAAGCATGGGCGGAGTTCACAGAGTTCCGCGGAACTCGGTGAAGTGCAAAAAAATCCGGCTGCGCTACGCGAGCAGCGGAGTGCGTTAGATAAATGCAGTCGCAGTGATTTTCAGTGCCAGGTGCTTGTCTGCACTGTGCAATCATCACAAACGGCACCATGCACAGCGTAAGTGGGAGCTGCTTCCTTTCTGCTGCTTGAGTAGATTTTTACTCGCGCGGCAGCTTTCTCAATGTGAACGGACGGTTTCTCAACGCGAGCGGTCAGGATCATACGCAACCACTTGCAATGAGAAATCTGACCGCTCGCGTTGAGAAATCTCGCAGGGGGGTTGATTTTTCGCGCTCGCCAATTTGATGTTGACGATCGCGAACGAGGAACAATATCATCGGGAGGTTGATTTTCCTTGCTCGTGCTCGCCAACTTGACATTGACAAACGTGAGCGAAGAAAAAAACTCCGCTACGCGAAGCAGAGTTTTTCGGAAATCCGCGTAACGCGGATTGCGGAAAACTCTGCAAACTCCATGAGCGGAGCAGAGTTCACTGCCCAGACTTAAAAATGAGTAACTTTCTTCAAAAACAGATATAGGGTGCCATAAATATATTTATAAATATGTTCACATTTATGTCATTAATGGAAGTAGAGGGATGTACATATTTAAAATTATTTTTCTCAATCTTGGTTAATATGCGGATTCATTGCGATCACTTGATCGGAATCAATAACCATATAGAACTTTTGGTACGGTCTATTTTATCGTACATGTGGAAGTTCTGCGGTACTAAAAACAAATAGAAAAAAATATATAACTTTCTCAATTACATTAATAACATTATATAATTTACTTTAAGTAGATATCTCATTTTTACCTTTTAAAATGTACATAAAGTATTTTATCTAGTCTACAGTTTAAGAAAATAATATTACTAAATTAACAATCAAAATAAATTGTAGTATATTTAGGACTAAAATTAACCCTAGAAATTAACTCAAAAAACTAAACATCACACAGAGATAATACTTTAATAAACCTTTCAAATTAAATGAAAAAAACAGAGGTTACAGGGACGTTATAGTTAGGAAATAGAATTAAAAAGACCTTTGAAATTTCCTTAAAAAAACCAAAGGTTACAGGGACATCATAGTATGGCTCAGATGATACACGCACAAAACAATAGAAATTCAGCAGTTATAGTTACCTGAGCTAACTGTAACTTACGCCCCAGCAATGCACTGATTATGGCCTCACATATTACATCATTCATGACATCATGCAGTGATTGTGAGTACTTTCTGAAATGCTATGAGGGCTAAACATATATACTAAGCTACTACAAAAGTTAAATTAGTATATTTTGTGTACTACTGAGTGATACTACTTCTAACATATATTATGTGAGTGGCTTTGTGACTTTGTGTATCAATGTGTGAGTGGGTGTTTGAGTGGCGTATGTGTATGTGAGTGCCTGTAATGGTGAGTGAGTGGATGTGTGAGTGGCTGTATTGGTGAGTGAGTAGCTGTATTGGTGGGTAAGCGGGTGTGTGATTGGCTCTATAGTTGACTGAGTGGCTGTATGAGTAAGTGACTAGGTGTGCAAGTGGCTGTATGGGTGATTGAGTGGCTGCTTCATTAAATGAGTTGGTGTGTAAGTGGCTGTATTGGAGAGTGAGTGTCTGTGTGAGTAGCTGTATGGGTGAGGGAGCAGGTATGTGAGTGGTTGTATGGATGTGTGAATGGGTATGTAAGTGGTTGTGTGGGTGTGTGAATGGTTGTATGGTTGAGTGAGTGGCTATGTTGAGAGGCTGTTATGGGTGAGTGAGTGGGTGTCTGAGTGGCTGTATGGATGAATGTGTGGGTGTGAGTTGCTGTATGGGTGAATTTTGGAACAGTCGACAGCCGCTGGGTGGAGGATCTCAAGGTTCTGAGTGGGGCATAGTGTTGAATTCTGTTCCTGATGTAAGGGGCCCCTATGTTGTGAAAGGCCTTGAAGGCCAATACTAGGGCTTTAAAATGTATCCTCTTACGCACCGGGAGCCAGTGCAGGGACATCAGGTGTGGGGTCATATGTGTCCTCAGGCCTACCATAAGTATAGCTCTTGCCACAGCATTTTGTACCACCTGCAGGCGGCCTAATAGATAGTCTGGGAGGCCTTAGTACAGAACATTGCCATAATCCAGCCTAGATGTAATCAGGGCCTGGACTACTGTTTTCCTGTGTGGAACTGATAGAAGAGGAAGAAAATTCCTCAACATTTTAAGTAGCCCGAAGCACGACCCGGCCACAGTTTGGACCTGGGACTTCATGGGCATGTCTGCGTCCAGTTTCACCCCAAGATTTTTCACGGTGGTTACAGAAGCGCTGTGCTCTACGCATTATAATAACTGACAGTCACCTTGTAAAGTGTGTTGGTGATAGGTGATATAAACACCGTTCTTTTGATGCACGCATCGTAATGTTGGTGACTATTGTCGAGGGGCCAAGTGAGTTATGTGCTTTCCCTCCTCACGTGTTTCAGGTGCTAATGGCCATACAAGGTGTTTTCACATGTGCAATCCCACCAGTAGTTACTGGTTACACTAAGTGTGATGGTGATTTTCTAGTGTGTGCACATTACTAGTATTTACTATAGTGCACTACTGCTGATGTTTATGCATAATGTGTTATGCTGAGTGGGATCCTACCAGTAGTTACTGGTCGCCCTAACTGTGATATTCTATGACAGTGGCCTGATTGGCCTAGTAATTTATGTAATCCCTGTGAAGTAATGGCTAGTGCCAGTGGCACAGTGATTTATGTGATTGTGTTCTAATGTGTTTTTATGAATAATACAAAGGCTATTTTTATATAACCTTGTGTGGAGTGTCTTTTGTGGTGTGCCTAGTGTGTCACTGCTGTGTGTGTGTGTTGCGCAAACGCTTTACACATTGCCTCTGGGATAAGCCTGACTGCCATGCCAAGCTACCAAGGGGGTGAGCAGGGCTTATCTTCAGTGTGTAACTCCCTTGCTCTGACTAGAGTGGTGGTTTCTGCCTGGTTTAGGCGCATGCCCTAGCTAACCAGAAATCCCATTCCTAACATATATATATATATATATATATATATATATATATATATATATATATATATATATATATATATATATATATATATCAAAGACAACATGTACTGTATCCAGCATCGTGCAAACAAGCCCACCATCCAATTACAGGTATCAATAGTTTTTATTCCAGCAGAGAATCAATAAAGATATGACATATTTCAACCTCACTCCGGGTCTTAATCATATATGCAAATGGAGTGGTCAGTTGCTTTTCTTTTTAAACCTAAAGTGCTTAGACAGAGAAGAAGGACTACGTATAGGAATCAAGTTTAACCAAAATCATGAAAATGGCACTTTTGTATAAATAAATGAGAATCAGTGCACATTTAGAAAATTGAGTACTCTGGTCTTAATGAATCAATAATACATTGCTAGCTTGTGACATCGGCACTAAATGAGTCATCTTCACTGATCAAAGATTCCCCATGTTCCCCCAACAGTTTGAACACCACAGTATCCACAATGCATTGCTGTTGTTTGTATTCATCAATCTATCACGTCCTTCAATATCTCCTCATTTACAAGATGTTATTTGCCTTGTAATAATCACATGAATATTAATATTCCTTTTGCCTCAAAGAAGTCAATTTCATGTAGGGGAGCAATATAATATCCTCCGTATTATTCAAGGCAACACCACTGCTAATCCGTAGTCATGTTATTTTTGGCTTTTCACCTGGATAACCTAACCTTTGCCATTGACCAACACTGTCTCTCCTCGGCATGCGCAAGGGTTAATACCCCTGCAAACCCTGGTTGCCTCATAAGTGTTTCACAAAAATGAATTGCGGGCATGCCTCCCGTCTGAACAGTGACCTGAGAAGGGACAAGGCTGGTCAGTGGCAGAGGTTATCCAGGCAAAAAGCCAAAAATAACATATATAACTTGTGCCCTAAGGTAACTCTAACTCACACCCTCGAATTGCACTGCTAATTACCCCATATATTACATCACTCATGACATAATCTATGACATCATTGATATCACTGCAACATTTGCAATGAAATTATTGATGAAAAAACTGTGCATGGCGGGGGGACGATTTATACTTACATGAAATAACTGTAACTATAACTGGTGAATTCATCAGCCAGATTCGAACGGGGTCAGTGGTTGGGTGGCGTAGGAACCAGCTTCTGGGATCACCTCTCATTCCTACAGCATTGGCACTGCTTAGGAAAGAAAACTACACAACACGTTAGTGCCCTAAGTTGCACTCGTGTCACTGGAACCAATCTATACCTGGCTGTTGAGCCCCCTCATGGAAATGTTTTTTTTTTTTAACTGGTCTCTACAGGAGTTTGAGAAATACTGGCTACACATGAATAGGGTATTGATGGGATGATCACTCTGGCATCTTATATTGTTGCCTAAAAATATAGACCGGAAGTTAGTTATGTTTCTGACATAACAAATCCTGTGCAGCATATGATATGAAATATAAAAAAAACGAGAGGTCACAACTTTTCAGTCGCCCTTTACTCCTAGCCACTACATCTCCGAGATTTCTCCAGCCAAAGAGGGAGGGAACTTCAAACAATGATGTGAAGGGGAAGGTAGAACAATCCGGGATCTATTTAACTAGGAAAAATTAAAAACACTAGATGAATGCAAAGCGGAGTTCTCAATAAAGGTGAATAAACACTACAATAAATACAGGTAAAACACTGGAGTATATGTCCCCAGTTGGAATCAGGGATGAGAGACCTAACACATTTTGAAAATTATTTATAACCTATTACACCAAAAAAGGACTGATTTTCAAAAGTTATTAAACACTATCGAATGCAAGCAAACCACAGCTGTGGATGTTCATGAAGCCATGGAATAGAGCGTCAGAGATGAAAAGTGCCTTAGAACAATGGTAAAAGTTATGGTGAAACATACGAAAATCACACGCAACGTACAAGACAGAGAAACGCTTTATAAAAATGTTTAATTGGTATAGGACGGCAAGTATACTACACAAAATATTCCAATGAGCAGATGAACACTGTTAGTGCCAATGTGGGAAGGTGGACCACAAGATACACATATGGTGGAGCTGACCAGCACTGACTGCATACTTTAAAGCTATCCAAAGCCACATTAAGAAGGGGAGTAGATTTCCCATTCCAGAAGACTCAGGGAGCACCATACTGGGATTAAAACAAGAAGAAATGGAGTGACTCTGATTGAACACTGATAAATAATATGCGACAGGCGGCCAAATAGGAAGTAGCAACAAAATGGAAGTCTATCTCTCTGCCAACAAATTTAGATTAGTCGAAAAGTCTCTGGACCATGTTGGGGATGAAAATGCTAGCCGTAGAGTTGAGAAATATAAGAGACAAATTCAGCTCCATATCGAATCGGCTGTTAGACAATCTTCAAATTCAATTACTGCTCCTTTCCTCTCCACGAACACTGCGCACTCTAAGATTTATTGGGACTACTGAAACATGAAAATATAATGCCATTTGGGTGTAATTAAATCACGAGAAAGTACAGGACATACTCAATGGGGACTAATAAAACATTATATTGTGTTCTTGACATGGTGCATGCTGCTCAAAGACACCTAAATGAAATAATTAGGCGGACTCTGGGAGGGTTGGGGTCAGTGATTAATTTGAGCTGGTGGTTTCCGGTGCTCAGCACGGGCACGTAATTATCAACATTGGTGCTTTTCAGTTAAGGACACATTAATTTATGGTAGGCAGCGGACGTTAAGTGATTTGTCCAGAATCACAGGATGTTGAGCCGATGCGGAGACTCGAACCTGGTTCTCCAGCTCCAAAGCCAGTTCTTTTAAGCCACATCCTCTCCCCACTTATATGGTTAATAGTTAGTTCTGTTTTAGTCAGCGCTAACAGGAGAAATGGGCTGGTGCAATCTGCCTCCTGAGGAGAACCCCAGCACTTATTTATTTTTACAAATTAACCACTGGTTGGGGTGCGGTTGAGACTGGGACTCTGGAACAATATATTCTAATGCATGTACTATTATATAAAAGGTATGAGTAGCCCGCAGTTTTGTGTCGCCATTCATGATTGGAATTTACTGATGAAAAGACCGGACACAGAAAGAAATGCAAGTCATATCTGCTTTTTGTGCCAGAAAAAGGGTGACATCAAATATCAGTCCACACATTGAAGCAACGTGTCATTAACATTACTAAGTGGATTTAAAATGAGAACATCCCCGGTAGTAGCTTTTAAAGGCAGGAGGCCACAAGGACAAGTAGGTGCCTTTCATTATGGGAGGAATATCTTGGGTTGCTTGGAGGAGTGTGATTCTCTTTGACCACTAGGAGGATGATATATGCCTGGATATATGCCTGGAATGGAGCAAGAAAGCCAAGCAAGATAACATTTGCCAATCCGTGCCATCGCCGTTTTAGAAAGCTGGGAAATTCTGGCCTTCTGGGGTTAATTTTGCCATAAATCATGTGATGTTTTGAGAAGAATTGAAGGGTATTGTACCGAAATTAAAAACTAACTGGTTAACGCAATTCGGTAAATCTCTGTAATTCAACCCTATGATGCTCCATCTATGCCAACGTCAGAGAGCTGCTGGAAGACACAGAGGAAAAGAAAAGGAATCAACCCGTGTGTAAGAATTCCTGTCTGTTTGGGGAAGGACTGTGGTGTGATTGGTTCTAGCTTTCCCTGACTATCTTGGTCTGAAAAGACTAAAATAGGACTGACTTCACAAGGACAAACGGCAGATTGCAATTGCTCATCTTTAATAGATAATTAATGAAAAGTCATATTTCATTTTTTAGATCTATCTGGGATCGTGGAGATTTATCTGGCTGCCCTTTCTGACCTATCTGCAACAGCCTTAAAATCCCTATGCAAGGAAATGTAACTTAAGTTGAGCAAGAAGTGCAGGAACAGGGAGCCTGATCTAATGAAAGCCTTCAGGGCCTGGGAGGAGGTAGGCATGCTGAGATTACCTCAGGGTAAGAGGAAAAGTGGGAAAAAGTCACAGAGGCGTAAGGCCTAATACCTCTCTCTTCTACATAATCTAGAGCATGAGCAGCATGTCAGGCCATACCACATCCCTTTTGGATTGGGAGCAAGGAGACTAGCCTTGGAGGGTGTTAGACCTGTCATCCTTATGGTGGTCGTCCCCCAACCTTTTGCCTACTTGCCTCCACTTTTGCTGTATCTTTTTGTTGGCCTTAGGACTCTGAGCACTTTGCCACTGCTAACCTGTGATAAAGTGCACATGCTTCTCCCCTAAACATGGTAGCATTGGTGTATACCTGATTGGCATATTTATGTTACCTGCAAAACCCTTGTAAAGTGGCATACCATAAACCCAGGGCCTGTAATCTAAATGCTTCTAGTGGGCCTGCAGTTCTGATTGTGCTACCCACACAAGTAGCCTTTCAAACCTGTTTCATGCCTGCCATTGCAGGGCCTGTGTGTGCAGTGTCCTGCCACTTCGACTTGGCATTTAAAACCACTTGCCAAGCCTTAAACTCCCCTTTTATTACACAAAGGTCACCCCTAAAGTGGGCCCTAAGTAGCCCTATTGGCAAGGTGCTGTGTAAGTAAAAGGTAGGACATGTACTTTTCAGTTTTACATGTCCTGGTATTGACAAACAGCAAAATTTGATTTCACTACTGTGAGAAGGTGATGGAACCTGGGGAACCCAGTGCCTCCAGGACCTTTGGGCTGGGCCCTATGAGGGGATTAAGAAGAAAGGTAAGGTCACTTACCTGGTGGGCTTTAAGACCCCCAGGCAACCCCACAGGGTGCTTCACATTAATCGCCTCAAACCCCACATTGAGAGGTCTAAGATCACCATGATGTTGGTGACAGATGTAGAAGAGGAGAGTGAACCTCTCTTTGACCCCTTGGACTCCAAGGAGTAGGATGGGTCAGTGGAAGGTGTAATCCTTTCCCCCACTTTTACTCCTGAGCAGCAGAGGAACTGTCACCAAGTGTTGGGACAGTACTTCTATATGTTCTCCCTTATCCTGGGACTACCCACCTGTGTAACAATGATGTGGACACAGGAAACAACCTCCCTGTTAAGAATAAGGCTTACAGGTTGTCGGAGAAGGTGAGGGCCCGACTCAAGAGTGAAGTCTCTAAGATGCTGAAATTGGGGGTGATAGAACCTTCCAGTAGCCCCTGGTCCAGTCCTGCAATTCTGGTACCAAAAGGTGTCCCGCTGAGGTTCTTTGTGGATTATAGAGACCTAACCTCTGTGACAAAGACTGATTCTTATCCCATTCCCCAGGCTGATGAGCTGATTGACAAGTTAGGGGCTGCCCAGTACTTAAGTACCTTTGATCTTGAATCAGGGTGCTAGCAGATCACCCTAACAGAAGGTGCCAATGAAAGGTCAGCCTTTTCCCCTCCAGAGGGCCCCTACCAGTTTTGCGTGAAGCCCTTTGGACTCAAAAATCTCCTTGCCAGTTTCCAGTGGTTGGTAAACCAGGTACTTGCTGGAATGGCGGCCTTCTCAGCTACCTATCTGGATGACATATCTGTCTACAGTAGCAGTTGGAAGGACCACCTTTTTCGGTGCAACAGGCAGGCCTGACTATCAAGGCCAGTAAGTGCCAGGTAGGGCAGGGGCACTTGGGACGCCTGGTGGGCAGGGGTAAGGTGCAGCCCCCCAGACCAAGATAGAGACTATCATGGTTTGGAAGCCCCCCCAAAACCCAGACTGAGGTCAGAGTATTCTTGGGCCTCACTGGGTACTACAGGAGGTTTTTCAAGGGATATGGCACCATTGTTGCCCCCTTGACGGAGTTGACTTCTAAGAAGCAGCCCAGAAATGTGATTTGGACAGAGGCATGCCAAACTGCATTTTACTCCCTATAAAATGTGGGCAGCCCCTGTGCTCAGGGCCCCTGACTTCTCTAAGGAGTTTATTATTCAAACAGATGCCTCAGACCATGGCATAGGGACAGTGTTATCACAGCTAAATAAAGAGGGTCTGGACCAACCTGTAGCCTTCATCTCCAGGAGGTTACTCCCCAGGAACAGAGGTGGAGTGCTATAGAATGAGAGAAGCTTTTGCTGTGGTCTGGGCATTGACGAAGTTGAGACCATACCTGTTTGGTACTCACTTCCCGATTCAGACTGACCACAGGCCTCTCAGGTGCCTCATGCAAATGAGGAGTGAGAATCTAAAATTGTTGAGGTGGTCCATTTCCCTACAGGTTATGGAATTCAGGGTGGAACATGGACCAGGGGTAGACCACACCAATACTAACGGTCTATCGAGGTTTTTGCGCCTTAGTGATGAGAAATCCCTAGAGTTTGTGTAGCTCTCCCCACTTATATCAGACGGAGACACATGTTAGACCTATCATCCTTAGGGTGGTCTTCCCCAACTTTTTGCCTACTTACCTCCACTTTTTGCTGTATCTTTTTGTTGCCCTTCGGACTCTGAGCACTTTGCTGGGCCTGTCTGTGCACTTTACTACCACTTCGACTTAACATTTAAAACCTCTTGCTAAGCCTTAAACTCCCTTTTTATTACACATAGGTCACACCAAAGGTGGGCCCTAGGTAGCCCTGGCGGCAGGGTGCTGTGTAAGTTAAAGTTAGGAGATGGAATTTTAAGTTTTACATGTCCTGGTAGTGACAAACAGCTAAATTCGTTTTTCACTACTGTGAGGCCTACTCCTCTCATAGACTAGCACTGGGAATTCCTTGAAAACACTTTTAAGCTGTAATTCCTGATTAAAAAGGAGAAGCTGCATCATGTTTCATGTTTATGGAATGGTAATGATAAATCCTCTTTAATGGTGAAGTTGGATTTAACATTACTATTTTAGAAATGCCACTTTTAGAAAGTAGACATTTCTCTGCTCTTGCTGCTCTATGTGGCTGCATCCTGTCTACAATACACGTCTGTGCTGGGTGACAGCTACACTTTGTGCATTCCCTCTAGACAGCCACAAGAAAAGGAAGGGTGGATGTGACAGAGGACTCATCTACATTCATCAGCATTCTGATAGCCTTCCTGAGCAGGAAGGCGGAATGGGAGGTGACACTTACATCTGAATAGGTAGTGTCCTTTGTCCCACACAAAGGGCTTATTGCCCCCCCACAGATTGCCTGGAAAACCGGGCTGGGATGAGAGGGGACCTGTGTACTTCAAGGAGCTGCTTTGAAGTCACTCCCACTTCAAAGACACATTTGGGGCTAAGTGCTGGGGCTCTGAACCTACTAAGACAGTACACTACTGGACCTGTGAAGAACTCTGCCAGGAGTAAGGACTGCTGTGCTACAAATACTGCCACTCTGCTTGACTGACTGTTCTAAGAACTCCTTCATTGCTGTGCTGAGCTGCCTGATGATCTCTGCCCTGCTGAGGACCAGGGCTGGTGGACCCATCTCACTTGAACCCAGAGTGACTCCAAGGGCTTGCTGGCTTGCCTCCTGTTTTCTAAAGTCTCAGGGTCATGAAAGACTTCTTGCAACTCTGCTGGTGCCGCTGGACTCTACCATCTGTGAGTCCTACCCTTGCTTGAGGTGCCCCCTCAAGTCCTGGGCCTCAGAAGTGGGTTCTGCAGCTGTTTTGCTAGAAAACTGATGCATCGTGACCACGGCACCGATCAGAACCAACACAGTGGCCTTCGACACTGGCACAGTGCTGATCCGAAGACTTCCCTGCGCCGCTCAATGACCATGCAATGCCGATTCAAGGTCCCGACTGCAAGACTCGACTTCGACGCATCAACCTGACCGCGTGAATAGGAACTGACGTATCGTACTCTCGAAGAAGAGACTTTGCTCCATCAAAGCTTCTTTGTCTTCGGGACCCGTTTTTAGTTCTGTAGCCGGCCTGCCCTCCTTCACAGTCAGCCTGAAGTTTGGATTTACCCTGGTCGAGCCAGACCTCAAATAACCTTTAAGTGTTATTGAATTATAAGCACTATTTTTAGTGCATTCTTTAAAAATTCATACCTCCGGGTTTTACTTTTTGGATTTTTGTTGTTTTGTTCTTGTTTTACTCTCGTAACTATTCCCTATTTTTCTAAACTTGTGTGGAGTCTGTGGTATTTTCATTGTGCTACTGTGTGTATGTTGCACAAATACTTTACTCATTGCCTCTTTAAATAAGCCTGACTGTACTGTGCCAAGCTTCCAGAGGATGAACAAAGGTTATCTTTTAAAGTGTATCTAGCTTACCTTAACTAGAGTGGTGGTTCCTGCTTGGACAGGGTGCATAAATCTGCCAACCAGAAAACCCCAGTTCTAATAGAGTGCTTGGAATCTAAAGTGAAAACAAACTTATGTTGCCTGAGCAGACGAGAGAAAATATACCATAGAGGAACAGAAGCCATCTCTTGCCTTAGAAGCGAGAAAGGCTGTGATGTTTCATGAGCAGATTATCCTGCCTTTTGTCTTAACATATCAATGTGATATGGTGACAGGGCAAGGAGGCCACTTTGAAGTCAGTCGATCATACAACACCTCAGTTCATGGCAGTAATAGCATGGCTATGGTTTAAGTGGTGTGCTTCCCTTTGATTCTGAATTGTCTGCAAGGGGCAAGCTTAAAGAGGAAAGCTAGGTTGTCAAGAGAAGGGGAAATCCAAACCATCTTGGAAAACTCGATAATGAGGCCTTGTGGGTCATAGTTTGCTATAAATCATGGGAACTGCTGATAAAGAGAATAGGGGATTGTGCAGGAATTTTAACTTATGTTTTAAATGGAATTGAGGCAAACACTATTTTACTTTATAAACTACTCCTCCCACCACCTTTATATCAGAGAGCTACTTGGTGAAAGAGGAAAAAAATAAAATGCTTGGAAGAATACCTGACTGCATGGAAAAGGAGTGTGGTGTGGCTGACCTAAGCTTTGCCCTGAACCTCTGGACCTGAAAAAACTCTCTGATGACCAGCAAACATGGTCTCTTTCTGATTCCTCAAGGAAAAAGAGGCCCTAGGATCTAGCTATGAGTGCCTGCCTTCTGTAGACTATCTTTCCTGAGATTGGTAAAATTTAAGAGGGGGAGGAACAAAGGCAAAATGTTTGATTTTAAGTTAGCATTTCATCATTTTTATTTGCATTATTTGAAGGGTCATATTTGCACAGCTGAGACTGCACCAAATTGTGAGATGCTCCTGGTCACATAAGCCGACCCTTGGCACTCCACACAAAAGTGCTGGAAAGGCACTGCAAACATCAGGCTTTAACTTCTCTGTCATCTGCAGTTCATTCATTCATTTTTAATGACTGCAATGGAATATGGTGTTAGACATGAAATAAAGTCATTAAGTCTCACCAAAGTTGTCAAAGTGCTTTGTTGTAAGGGGAAATGGCACATAAGACAGTGCTCAAGAATGATCTGTATCTGATATGAGCTTTTCCTTGCCCTTGTATATTGAACCACAAGTGAAGACATGTATTAGGCTTGAGCAGATGTATCACCTTTTATATGGCAGTGCAAATATTTCCTACATACTAGGCACCAGCCTGTATGAAGCGCGATTTGTGCACACCAAAATACCCTTAGAAATCATGAAATTATCGGTTTGTGCATTTAGTTTACCCTTGCACATGCAAAGTGCTTGTCTCAGGCTGTGATCATGAGCATGGTGGTTAAAATAGCCAAACTCTCCAATTCAGTAAATACTGATTCCACAGCAGTAAATAGCATGTGTTAAATAACATTATGAATTTATGCTGTATACGGTGGAATAGGTATTACCACAAGTTTTAAATACTGAATTTGTGGTATTTACTCTCATAGTCTAGCATTGGGAATTCCTTAAAATACTTTTAAGCTGTAATTCCTAATTAGAAAGGGGTAGTTGCATCATGTTTCATATCTATGGAATGATAAATCCTCTTTAATGGTAAAGATGGATTTAACATTATTATTTTAGAAATGACACTTTTAGAAGTTGTACATACTGCACACCATAAAAAGTCCATGCACAAATCATCAGAAAATGCTCATTTTCAGTCATTGGAATTTCCTCGAATGAGAATATTAATCCCTAGAAGCAGAAAAAGAAAGACACAGCAGCCCACTGCACATAAGGACCACAGGTCATCCCCACATCATACCAACATCTCCTTCCTGTGTGGAAGTGTGCAGGTATTAATTTTCTTTGGACAAAGCGCCTTAAAGCAAGACAAACAAAATCCATTGCAATCCTCTGACATAGCACAGTCACCACAAGTGGAAACCTGCCAAACTCTTCTATTATGGACACCTACAGGGTAAGGAAGCACATGTTTGTGGATCTTGAGCTGGGAATTCTTGCCAAGGAGGTGCTAAGATACCATGATCATGTAATGTGTCAACTTATGCTCAAGACCTCACCAAAAACAAGCAAAGCCATGCCTGTAGAAAGAAACAATAGATAAAATTAATACCGTATCAATATATCCACATGATTGAAATGCTAGGTACTTAAACGAGTCGTCAAGCACAAGAGCATGTGAACTGGTGGTGTTTGTCCACCTCAGCTCTGTCTCAAACCATGGTAAGAAACAATATGACCATCTTCAACATGTCTTGAAGAAAAGAAGGTCTCAGGGTAAGGGGAATCCAAGATAAGAGACATGAGAGTTCTAATGGAAATATGTGTGGTTGTTAAAAAGTTAACAAGAAAAAGGGGGGACTAGGAGCAAGTTGTGGTCCAGTACCCGTGCTCCCTGTGTTAATCTCAATTCAAACAAAGGGTAACTGTTCCAAATGTGGGCGCAATAGTCATCCACATCAAAGAAAAAGAGAAAAGAAGTGGAAACAAGGGAAACCTAGGTCTAAACCTCTTCCTGAGTGAATGATAGGGCATAATGGTCAAACCGAAAGTTACTGAGGCACATTATGCCCTATCAGTAACACACGACCTACGGGTTTTTTAACCTGGCAAGGGAACCTATGTATTAAACTTAATTCTCCCTGGAATCCCTTAGCTAGTTTTATCATTCACTCACCCTTCTTTCAGAACCCTTTATCTCACACCCTCACTCATCATACGGCAGTACCAATAAAAGATCTCCGCAAAAGCGACCCTTCGGGGGACCCGTAGGGCATTGCAGCGCCGGCCCGACGAGGAGCAACGCCCGATGATGAAGCATGACATCCCTCGGGATGTGTTAGGGCATCAAGAGACAAGACTTGCGCTTGCCTCTAGTCTGTGGGGTTTAGACCTAGGTTTCCCTTGTTTCCACTTCTTTTCTCTTCTTCTTTGATGTGGATGACTATTGCGCCCACATTTGGAACAGTTACCCTTTGTTTGAATTGTTGTTAAAAAGTTGTCTTGGTTGAGAATAATCATTGTGAAGAGGGACTGATTGTCAGCGATGGCCTCCTTCCTTGGGATTTGCATGATGATCTGTAGGTCCACCTCCAGGCATCTCCAACTCAGAATGCTGAAATAGCAATGAGGATTAGAGTGGCCAGGTTAGGGAAAGGTTTTTAGGGTAGGAACAGCAGGGAGGGAGATCTGAAAATGGAAAGTTAGACAAAGACAAAAACATCACTTCAATCTGCATTCACCATGCTTCTTGGGATATGATTTGGCGAATGGTATACATTTCAGAATGCATAAAGCCTTGCCAGGGCTAAATTCCTAAAGAAGGATCAGGCATACGTAAATGTTGAAAGTAGAATAATTTAAAAAGCTCACCTCCCACTCACCCTCGAACTCCCATTCGTATACCATGTAATCGAAAGATATTGACACCAGAGCAGTTCTATTCACTGCTCTTCACCTAATAATGAACCTTGTTGTCGAGTCTTTTTCAAGAATCACAGTTTCACTTAGTTGACACCAGGAAATCTGAATCTCTAGTGCTACATTAAAATAGTCCAATGTTAAACCCCTATTGAAATCATAGAAAATATCATCTCAGAAAACATGGTTCAGTCATGGAATCAGAATTTGTCCACAGGAATCAGTATTCTGTTCCACAGTTGTCGGATTGTAATAAAAAAGAATAAGGCTTACAGAGAAGAAAAGACTGGTCTTATTTGGGCTTCCTGGACTCTTGTAAGTCTCTTGCAAAAGCTGCTACTCGTCTCAGGGGGACTGCCAGGTAGCGAAGGAACTGACCTCCAGGAAGGTGAGAAAATAGTCCACGCGCCTCACAAGGCTAGGCCGCCCTTTATGCCCAGCCGCACCTAAGATGGCCCCCGTCCGTGACATCTGGGATTTTTAGTCTGGAATGACAAACCAGGCTGAAATGAAACAATACAGAGGAAAAAAGCACAGTCACAGGTGGCAACTTCAGTGCAGCCATCAGCGCTGACCCAGCAAGCTTATGTCCTGTGACAACAGCAGTGCAGCCACTAGCACGCTGGCCCAGCAAACCTATGAGCCTTGCCACAAGATAGGCCCCTGACATTGCACGCCCTGCAGCAAGGAGGGAAGAACCTGCGGGCAAGAGATCTCCCAGGCCCTGTGGCTGGCAAACCTGTGGTGATCAGGTTGGGCACTAGAGTGTGCACCGGCGTGATTCTGATGTAATTTGTTACCCATATTCACATTAACCCATTTATGTGCTGTTGTAGGAAATAAGAACTCTCTGTTACTGCTGACATGTATTGAGATTAGACAACAGCAGTCATAATGCATTGTAATCTTGATGACGAAGAGTTAATTTGTCTACCCTGTACTTTGAGGTTGATGTGTCACCACAGTATGCCTGTGTGTGTATCAAAGGGAAACTGTATATGCTTCCCATTTCAGGAGATGGGAATGACAGGTGATTCCTATGTTGGGCTCCAGAGTATCCATAATGATGAAAATATGTTTTGTATGGTGCCCATAGCAAGCCTATATATCCTCCGGATCACAAGCTGACTCATGTTTTTAGATTCCATCCTTATTGTTTCAATGTTTGCTTGCATCCTGCGTTGATGCGCTACTGGAGGTCCGTGATTGGTGGCCTGATTTTCATACTCCCCCAGCATGGTTTATTTTAGCATAACATGGAGCTGGCATAGCAAAAAAAGTGGCCTAGCAGTTCTGTATCCATGGTTGTGTACTGCTGAGTGGAAGTGTGAGCTGCTGCAGTTAACCTGCAAGAGCTTCATCTGTCCATGGCTGTTGATGCAGTTCATCCAAGTGTACAGATGTGTGTGTGATTTTATTTTTCCAGCATAAACTGTGCATGTACTGTGCTTTTCACCATGGTAGTGCTGGTCTTAGTTTTTGTATTGTTTTACAGCTTTTCTTTCATTCCTTATGCTGTCAGGTAATTTTACCACCTGCTTGTGACTGGATTTATTTCAAGGTGGCATTTAACACTGGTTTTCAATGACCTCTCATACTTGTAATTGGGTTTTATTTACTACATTTTTTTCATATGTGGTAAATATAACGTGGTAAAAATCACATGCGATAAATAGCACATGTGCACCACAGACATGCAGTGCACGTGATAAATGTTGCATTCATTTTTTAACTTGTGATCAGATGAGTCAGAAAATAAATGTGCTATTATTTCAGGCATGTGCTAGTTACCATTATGCCTAAATCCTAATGAAGGACTATGATGGAAAAAAATATAATGAATCAATTTCCTGGTTTTCCACTACAGAACTCTTGTTGCTCATTCATGTAGAAGGAACAATGTACCTTTGTTCTAAAAAGCTTGGAAAAGTTAACTCTTTAGACAAATTTTCTTTATTGAGTTTTAACAGGGTATAGCCAGATACCACATCCTACAAATGCAACAGGATCATCAGTAATATGAAGGAGAATGCCATTGAAACAAACAGTTTCCAATGTGTACAGACAACTGCTGTTGCAGACAAATAGTCCAGTGTTACCATTGACTGCGAGTAATATTTCTCAAAGTATCTTGTTCAGTGCCCAACTATAAACCCCATTCCCCTCCAAAAAACCCCAGTAAATAATAAACTGTGAGAGGTGAGTGTGAAATAACCGGATCCCGGGGACCTCCCCAAAAGCCTCAAGTCTGCATAGGCCTAGCAACAATTCTGTGTGAAATTAATTTTGGAAAAAAGCCTCAAGTCTGCATAGGCCTGGCAACAATTCTGTGTGAAATTAATTTTGGAAAAGAGGAAGCACTTGTGTTCGTGTGAGGCAGGCCGTGAGTGGGAGGTCAATGGAAAAACAGTTCACTAGGGGCCCCCAGACATGCTCAACATTTTTTAAGTTATCCATTAGAATATCAACCAGCCTTTCCATAGTCAAGGCCCTACATAGTCAGGCATGCCAATGCGTAATTGAAGGAGGAGTTGTTTTCCTTCACAAGGCTGCCAGGGTTATTTTGGCCCCCCAACACGCAAGACCACACGATGGAACTATCACTTGAGCCTTGGCACTTGAGAGATTTGTCTCGTAACCCCAACAGGGTGAACCCCATCATGGAGGGAACTGGATATCCCAACACGTCTTCATTTGTGCTAAAATTTCTGACCAAAACGGGTGAATTATAGAGCAATCCCATCAGATATGGCAAAAGTCCTGATCAACCCACATCCTCTTCAATAAAGGTTGGTGTGTTCAGAATTTTTTTATTTTTTTTATTTTGTGGGATACAGGTATCATTCATACAGCAATTTGTAGTGGGCATCTCTCTTCCCCATAGAGTGATTAAAGCTGGGTATGTCATGCCATAATTTCCGCCACTGATCCTTGGGGATCTCATCTCCAACTATAGTGGCCCAAAAGTCCATGTGTTTTGGTCTGATCATTAGGGATGTATTAGTTAAAAGAGAAAAAAGGAAGGAAATGGTGCCTTTGGCCCCCTTTACATGCTTTATAAAGTGTTCGATTAGGGAGAGATCCCTTGTGGCGGCATCCCTCACGTCTGGGTGGAGAGCCCAATGCTTCAATTGTGCATAGTGATACCTCTCAGTGTTGGTGAGGCCAAAATGTCATTGGTAGTGTTCAAAGATCAGAATGTACCTCCCATGAACTAAGTTCGAAATAGTAAGGCATCCACCCTCCCTCCAGGGATCAAAAAGGCCGGGCTTCAGTGCCGGATTAAAGGGAAGGGGAATGTAGTCCAAGATGCGGCGCGATTCACAGCGTTTCAGACTTTCAGGGTAATTGCTGTAGGCATGCTGATGTATGCATTAGGGGGATGGTCAGATTTGAGTTTTAACTGTAAATCCCATATATATCTGCATACTACAGCTTGGTCCATGTTGAGGCAATGTTTATCCTATTCCCTCAGAGACCATTCAGAGATCACTCTTAGCTGTGCAACCTTATAAGAAGAAGAGAGGTCTGGGAGAGTCAACCCTCTCCTCCCGTAGCAATCGTAATACTTTATAGGGTACTCAGGATATATGATTTAGCCAAACGAAGTTGTTCACCAGGGAGCGGATAATCATGAACAGTCCACAATCCACCTCAATTGGAAGGCCCTGAAACAGGTATAGAAACTGTGGCCGGACAGCCATTTTGATTGCTTGGATACAGCCTATCCACGATAAATACAGAGGAACCCATCTTTTAATATCTGTCTAAAGTTGATGTATAAGTGGGGGAAAGTTGGCTTTATATAGGTCAGATAGTTTAGGAGTGATTTTGATCCCCAGATACGCAAGTTGTTTTTTGGTCCAGTGGAAGGGGTATCACGCGTCAGCTTCTCCCTCCGAAAGATAAAGAGTCAGGTTCAGCATGAAGGATTTGTGAAGTTTAATATGGTAGCCCGCTACTTTTTCAAAGAGGACCAATTCTTGTTGTAATGTCGCTATAGAGGTCTCAGGTGGAGTCAAGAAAAGCAGCACATCGTCTGTGAAAACTGACATTTACTAGTTATTGGGCCCAAAGGGGAGGCCTTGAATCTCTATCTCTTTCTCCTCTCTTACCTTTGCTGCAAGGTGCTCAATACTGAGAGCAAATAAGAGCAGTGAGAGGGGGCACCTTTGTCGAGTTCCACTTTCCAATTTAAAGAGGTCTTACTCCACCCTATTCACTATTACTCTTGAATGTGGATGACCCTTGTTGGCCTGGATCAAGTTAATAAATCGCTTGCACATTCTGAATTTGTAGAGAGTGTGAAAAAAGAAGGACCAATCCACCCGGTTAAAACCTGTCTCCACATTTAGCGCCAGAAGGACTGCTGGTATGCGTTTTCTGGTAGCCTTTTCGAACAGGTGGATCACCCTCCTCAAATTATCATGTGGCAGTCTCTCTCCTTAATATCCAGACTGATCTGGATGGATCAGATCTGGCACAATAGCTTCTAGTCGTGTCACCAAACTTTTTGTGTATAATTTAACGTCCAAGTTCATTAAGGCAATGGGCCTGTATGAAGCAGATTGGTGGGGGTCTTTCACAGGCTTTGGCAGCAAGGAGATAAGCGCTTCGCTCAACGAGTGAGTAACTGCTCGAGAGGTGGCTATGTGGTTAAACAATTGAGTCAGGTGGGGCACCAAATCAGAGCTAAAAGTTTTATAAAATTGCACAGTGAAGCCATCAACCCAGGACCTACTCCTCACTAATCGGGTTGCCCAGAGTCTCATTTTTGTCATTGGTCACCCAGGGGAGAGATATGTTACTGAGGTAGTGTTGTTGATCGACCGTCTCAGATGGTTAAACTGTGTGTAATCGCTGACAAAAGTCTCGGAAAGCTGCAGCTTTGTCATCTTCCAATGTTGCCACTGCCCCTTCCTCTAGTTGGATGTCACCTAAGTATTTCCTTTCATGTTTGACTCACAATTGGCGAGCCAGGCAGGATCCCACCTTGTTACCTTGATCATAAGTCCCAAGTTTTAGATGTAGCAACGTGATTTCTGCCCTGTTCAAGTATATTGCATTTAGGTTGCCTCTCAGGGCGGTGACTTTCTGTTGTTGAAGTAAGGAGGGGTTGTCTTTGTGGGTTTGTTCTGCTTGTTGTAGCTCCTCCTCTGATGCTAACCATGCTCAGGTTTTTTGCTTAGATAGTGTAGCTAAAAATTAAATGCATATCACCCTAAGAACAGCTTTAAAGGCGTCCCAGGTGTTATATTAGTCAGTGTCCCGTGGTTCATTCATATTAAAGTAGTCCCTGATAGCCTTACATAGTTTATCTAAAAAAAGGCGGTCTCTTACAAGAGCTTTGGGAAAAAAACACCTGCAGTGTTTGGGCCTAGGAAGAGAACACTTCATTGTCCGAGCAACAGGAGCGAGGTCCAAGAGATCTATGGGATGGATTTCTGAGTGTAGTATAGACTGTTCTAAAGATTGGCCCACAAAAATATGATCAATACAGGAGTATGTGCAGTGGGAGTGGGAAAAGAAAGTGTGGGAGTGGGAAAAGAAAGTGTAATTTCGAGCCACAGGGTGTAAAATCATCCTCGCATCTATAAGGCTGGAGGAGTGAAATGTTTGTTTCAGGGCTTTGGGGAAATTCCCAGTGAGAGTGCGATGCGGATGGGTGCTATCAAGATCCGGGTGCCATATCAGGTTGAAGTCTCCCATCAGCAGTATTTTCCCTTCAACAAACTCTCCCAGAGGGTGAGACAGGATTGTAGAAAGGTGGTCTGGGCCGTGTTGGAAGCATAAACAGTAGCTACTGTGCAGACATGACCTGCTATGATACCTTTCACCATCATATGCCTCCCTTCTTTATCTGATTTACATCTCGTAGGTTGGAATTTAGTTGATGTATGAAAAAGAAGGGCTACCCCATAACGGTCCTCACTTTTCTTGATGTGTGTTTCTTGTAAAGCTACTTTGTCTAGTAGCCTCCTATCTAGAATGTATTTCCATAACTTATGACACTTAGAGAGGGAATTCAGCCCCCTTATGTTCCATGTTAGCGTTGTCAACACCATAATATCAGTTCATTGATAAGTATCAGTAGTGGATTCATCCAAAAGTCCCTCTTCCCTGCCACCCCACCATCTACCTTAGACCAGAAGGAGATTGTCCCTGTATCCCAGGTCCTATCTCTCCCACACATAACAAAAAGTATCCACTCACAGAGTTCAAACATGGAAAACAAACGAGAACAAATGGGAAGTCCGTTCCCAAACTATAGTGAAAGTCATTCTTAGCTTCCATCAGTGTAGGTGCGCAGGTCACACTGCTGTGGCATTCCATCCATGTGCAGCTATAAAACGAGGGGTATTGGTAGAAAATTACGTCACATTTGGAAAAATGGGATACCCTTGGCTCAGGGGGCCTATGCCCATGTCAAGTATAGCTTATATAGACTATGGGTGAGCATGGAGCAACCTCCTATTGGGAGGGTTGTTGAATCAGGAGCTCCACAGAAAGGTATCTAGTTCAAAGAATTTGCATTGTGAACCACAGGTAGGCTAGGTTGTTGCTGTCATGGCTGAGGGTGTGAGTCCATCTTAAGCGATCACTTTCCTTGTCGTTTCAAACGTCTCTGTTCCAGCCAATGTCCTTTTTCCGAACCGATATTGGCCTCGAGGATGATCTCTCGAGGGGCATCCCCTCTTCTCCGCTCTCCGGGGGTTGTAGGCCTAATAGCATCGCCGCTTCCATCACGGCCGTGAAGTGGTATGATTTGTTTTGGAAATCAAATTTGAGGTCAAAGGAGTAGGTCCACCTGTATTTGATGTGATCTTGGTGTAGTTTTCCCATGAACGTGCAAAACTGGAGTCGCCTGGCAAGAGTAGATGGCGCAACATCTTGAAATAGAGAGCATGTCACCCCTTAGAAGGAGAAAGAGTACTTTTTCCTCGCCGGTTGCAAGATCGCTTCTTTCACCTTGATGGAGTGTAGTTTGGCTAGGACATACCGGGGTTGCTTACCTTTTCCGAGTATGGGCGGGCCTACTCAGTGAACTCAAACGAGCTTGACTTTGACCTGAGGGTCTCTTAGAAGCTTAGAGAATCATCCCACCACAAATGCTTCCAGGTCAGGCCCTCCGCTCCCTCCCCCAGATTTCGTAAGCAAATATTGTCCCTTCTGGAGCGATTTTTCTAATTCTTCACGTTTGAAGAGTGTGGCTTGCATCTGTTCTGGGAGCCTTTTATTTGTTAAACCCATTGCTCTAAGGACTGGAATTTAGTTTCCAAATCCAGGGTGCGTGTCCCCACCGAGTCTACATCTTGTTGTAGTGTCAAGAGCCTGGTGTTGAGATCAGCACGAAGAGCATCCAGGGAATGGGGCTTGTCTGTTTCAATTCCTCTCTCGGTACTTTCTTGAACTCTTGTAATGAGGACAGGTGGTCATCCTTGGTTAGCGCCAGGGTGCTGTCTCCAGGAGACGGAGAGGGTGCTTCTCTAGGTTCTGTCATTTGGAAGTAGCTGGCTATTCTATTCTGCTGCGTCTTTTTCGAAGGCAAGTAAGCTAATCCAGAGACCCAGGTGAGGGGGCGAAGGGAAGAGAGCGATTGAGAACGCTCACTCTTTGGCTACCAGAGACCAACCAGCTCCCACGCCAACCCCCGGATGGCTGTGCCCTCACAACAAGTCAGGTCGCTAGAAGTTTGTCAGGTGCATCAGAGTATAGGGCCTGGTTCCTGCGGAAGCCGTTTAAATCTAGGCCTCTATATCCAACGGGTGTGCAGTAGTAGCAGGCCTTCTTCACGCTTCAGTTTTGTGGGCCCTCCACTCCAGATTCCAGGCCCCTTATACCTATCTGTCTCCTGGGTTCCCACAGGCACCTCACTGTCACTTCAGAGGTGGGGTTAGTAATCCCTGTGGTGGAGGCTCTCAGTATTCAGTATAGACCTTCCCTCGTGTAGTATGGAGCTCCGCTTTCACAGCATGATCGAAGCTGTGCCTAGTAACTATGGTGGTCCCTCTGTAATCTAGTATAGGGCTGAGCAGAGGTGGAAGAAATTACAATATTCAGGGGCGAGCCCAAAGGGAGGCAGCATGTCTGATATCAGCTCGGAGGGAAGCTTCAGTAGGACCCTACCCTGCGAGTCTCCTTTCTCGACTCAAGACCTGTCCCTTACGGTCGGTGTGCTATCTCTACACCATGCTGGGGGTCAGAAAGAAGTGGGCGCCAGGCCCCGGGGATGCAGTGCATCTTGATTGCTGCGGGGCTAGTGGAGCGGAAGGGGGTTTAATGCCGTACTCACCGGCAGTGTGGTGTGCAGGGCAATGGTAGCCACGGCTTTCCCGCGCTCTCATCGGAGGCCCAAGTCTGATTGGATTTCACGGGTATTAGGCAGCGGCCCTCGGGTGTCCCGTTAGCAGTGCTTTAAATGGGCCGGTACTGAGTACCGGCACTTCTCAGTTTTTTCCCCCTGAGTACCGGAACTTATTTTAGGACAAGGAAGGTACCGGTACTCCATGAAGCAGCAGGGCTCAGGCCCTGAAGTACGGGTACGTGCAACAGATGGTGCGTGTTGAGGTGCTGCTCTGGCTGGCAACAGCCTGTGTATTTCTGTGCTGGGGTGCTCCTGCAGTGTTAGGTTCTCATCAGGCGAGCAAGCCCATTGGGATCAAAGGGCTTCAGACACCCCACCCCCCCTCCCCCATCGTGTGGCAGCCCGGGATGAGACAGCTTACCGGGCGCGCACACAGCCGCACCCGAGTACTTCACAGGTTTAAAAGACCAATTGCTTTTTAACGAGGCTTTGTTGTTTCTCAACCCTTCTTAGAGCCCCTGCATCTCTGCTGCCTATTGCTGAAAGAATTAGTTATCCCCCCCCCCGAAATTTGACTCTAGTTGCGGCTCTGTTCTCATTGGCATCGCAACAAGAATGAGGATATGGTCAGAGGTGCTGAGAGTGGAACTGAAGAACCAGGGTCGAATCCCGACGTCCGCTCATCATCCTGTGGTTCTGGACAACTCCCTTAACCAGGGGTCTTAAAAAAGTAAGCTTTAATGCAGATGTTCTGATTGTATGTAAATCGCTTAAATGCCCATGGCCCAAATTCGCGCAATATCAAACTGCCAAAAATTAGGCTCTGCACCTATGACATAGAAGCTGATGCTTGCCATGTCTCTTATGTAAGGAGGCAGTTTGATTTTGCGCGAATTTGGCCCATGGGCATTTAAGCGCTTTACATGACAATCAGAGCATTTGCGTTAAAGCTTACTTATGTGGCTATTATTAAATTCCTGGCTCACAGACACGCCCCTAGACACGCCCCTAAATACCTACCCAGTCTAATTAGTGAGTACCGGCACTTCTAATTTCCCATTTAAAGCACTGCCCGTTAGCTCCTCCGCCTCTCTGAACTTGGGATACGCGAATTCTGCCCAGTTCATTGTTGTTTCCTGCTGCCTCTATATTGCGGCAGAATGCAACAGTGCTCGGGCGGTTCACTGAAACTTGGCCATGTTGGTTGGCTACACCCTACTCAAAAATGTTACCTCTTTTAAAGAGCCACTCTTTAGCAAAAAAAGGTAGTTCCACAATCACGCTACCATTTTGACAGAAGGGGTTAGGTCCTCAACAGACTCTAGGTTCCCTGTAAAATTCTGTCCGAGGCCTAGGCAGGCCCCTTCTGGCTACAATAACAAAATCGTTTCTCTCCATGGAAATCTACCGTCAACCTTTAATTCATCAGAAATCTTTTTCAGGTGTTGCGAAGTGATCTCAAGATGACAAGTCGGCTATGTGTAAAATTCCTCGATAAATGAATGAAGACATGCTGCCTCACTAATTGATGTTTTGCATTAATACTGACAACTATTAAAAATTATGGGGCATATTAGCTAGACCGGCGATAAAATTATCGCCGTTTTAGCGGCAGGAAACTGCCGCTAAAACGGCGTTAATGGGCTAGCTAATATGCGTTATAGAATTCCAATAGAAGCCCAGATTAGATGTGCAGGACATCTAACCTGGGCTTCTATTGGAATTCCATAACGCATATTAGCAAGCCCATTATCGCCGTTTTAGCGGCAGTTTCCTGCCGCTAAAACGGCGATAATTTTAACGAGGTTCTTGCTAATATGCCCCTATGTTTTTGGTTAAAGTTGCTAAAATATCCTCACCATATTGTATTACAAAAAGTTCAGTGTAGAGGAGTTCTCAATGATAAATGTGTTTACATAAGTATATTTTTTGATACGGAAGCTACTACAAACCTGCCAGAGCTCCTTGCTATCCCTCAGGATACATCAAGAAAGGCACTGCTTTGTCTGAACTGGTGTTTTATTATTTGTTATTAGAAATTAAATCTAGGGGCATATTATCAAGCCCATTTTCGCCGCTTTATCGGCCGTTTTCGGCCGAAAAGCGGCGAATTTTACTCCGCACAATTATCAAGGACACGCTAACGCGTGTTTCCATGAGTAAGCAGCCAAATTAACTCCACTTTGCATGTCAGCGAAGAATATCGCTAATGACATGTAAAGTGGGCGTTCCCTTCCATTCCTCCCTGGAAATCCGCGCTGACATGGCAGCGCACTATTACCAAGCCTCGAGCAAACCCGCGATGCGATAGAATTAACCGCGCTAACCGCGGTTATCGCGGGTTTGCAACGCCTGGTTTGAATCCGACTTAGCCATACTTGATATGGCAGGTGGATCGTACGGCTGAGACCCTGGGGCATATTATCAAGGAAACACGATAAATATCGCGTTTCCCGCTTTGCGCGATTCTGTTTCACGCCGCTATCGCAGGATTTAATCGCCGTGGAGATATGCGTTGATAATAACGCGATATCTCGGCGATTAAATCCTGCGATATGCGGCGTTAAACAGAATCGCGCAAAGCGGGAAATGCGATATTTATCGTGTTTCCTTGATAATATGCCCCCTAGTTCTTTATTGAATTACAGTAATAATATGAACACCTATTTGTTAGTCCCTGAACACATTCCTAATGCCATGTTTGTCATGGCGCCATTCAGTGGGGATACGTGTATCAAGTTTTATTTTATTGAAGAAAATAAGAAAATTATAAAACTTTTGATTTATTACAAAACAACACACTGCGAACTGTGAAAGTTTAACATAAGATATTTAGCTATAATATTCAATACCAAAACCTTACCCTTTGAAATATGTTTTTAAAACATTGCTTTTGGGCACCATTCAATAAAATATATTCAGTACCCTCGGAAAGCAGAAGCTAGAAACCTGTTGTAGCTGCGTAAATATTTAAGTGTAATTTCTGGAGATCTTTTCAAAATGTTAAGTGTACTTTTCATTATTAGTGCTCATAGCTATGAGCTCAGTATGCTGCAAGTGACATTCCTCAGCTGTAGAACCTATGACTTGCTAAAATGTGGTTTTGTATTCGCGGCCTAAGTACTAATTTTTATTTTAAAAAAATGAAATGAAAGATAATCTGCAGATGTGTACATATGTTAACATTCTTGATAATGTTAATTTCTTCTTGTTTTTTTTCTTTTCAGCTTTCTAATTAAATGAAAAGGGATCGTGTGTCGAAGAGCTAATGTTTACACTCTGAAGATAACCTTTTACTGGTGGCACACAGGATATGCTCCCGCTGTTTAAAGCATGCTTGCTCTCTTGGTTTATTTGGTGTTTTGTGATAACCTACCATATTCCTGAGAAACAATAAAATGTTGTGTTGTGTTTCACAAAGGGAGCTTTTCAATTATAAATGTGCCTCATTGGAAGAAAAGTATATTATAGACAGTATTGTGACTATATATCATTGACATCAGTGGTTCAATTTTGAAATAAACATGATCGGAAGTGGAAAATCTCTAAAGTTATTAAGTTATTTTGGTTCTGGAAAGATAGATATATAAATGAACTATGGATACCAGGAGTTCGCTTTAAATCATCAAGAACGTTTGCACATAGATTAAAAAGTTCTCAAAAGTAGATTTCTTAGAGCTTTTAGATGTTATTAAAAAGTTAGTGCATAAACATCTACACTAAGTGACGGATTCACAAACGCACATATGAGTAGGGTAATTACTACCTATTTAGTACTACTTTCCCTACTCATATATGCTTTTGTAAATCGGCCCCCAAATTTTCAACATCCTGTTAATAAAGGTGTAGCGGCCAACGTCTTGTCTATTCGAGGTAATTGTGTATTAATAGTCCCATTTCAGGTTTTTTAGCACCAATTCGCAAAGACGTATAACGGTACATTTAGTAGTACTCCTATGGTACTACTCGTCATCATGAACGCCTTTTTAAATCTGCCACCGAGTAAATTCGGGATTCAAAATGGCCTTGTATGTGAAACATTAATCTGTGGTGGGATACATAAAATGTTGCACTTCTAAGTGAAACATCTGAAAGTGGGAAGTGTCTTAGCTGCCCGCGAAATATATAGTGTGCTTCGTGGATACAGACCGGGCATAACTACTGCCTGATTTATTGTGGCTTTACATGTTCTACGGGGAGGGCTTTAGTGTGCCAAAGAGCATGAGGAGGGTAGTATTGTGAATGTGGCCAACAGTACAAAAGTGTGACGTGACGGGCATTCACAAACATTGCCAAAGCCTTTATCCAAACTAAACATATACCAAATTGAAGTAGGTACAATGGTACAAGTAATTAGGGAAAATGACAAAATCCATAGTTTTCACAAGGGAGTGAAGGAATTCCTTGATATGCAGACCATTCCCAGTCCAAGAAGTAGGGTGACAACATTATGCCATGGAAGATGGTATTCTCTGGATCAGGCGGTCAAGTTTGTGAATCACCAAAAGTGATTAAATGTATTTTATCTGTAAGCACACAATTATGCATGCATGGACTTATTTTTTGTGAATCAGGGTCTAAGATTGGAGACAAATTCTATTTTAGGTCTGGCGATAGCTAGACCTTTTGATTTTACTAAAATATGTATGATATACTTACATGAAGGGACTTTCAGCCACCTGCCTTCATCCATTGCTATATTGTTGTGTCATTCACATTTTGTTTCTGCCCACTACTGCATACAGCTTGGGGCAGTGGGGCTGCCTACTTAAGCCACTGGTTAGCTTACCTTTGAGTGACTGCATTTTACTCTTTCACAAGGAGCAAATCCGCACACAAGCTAGTTACCTCCAGTGCCAGTATTTTTGTTTATATTTAATAATTACTTTAGTGTTGCCTTTGTGTTTAGATCTTGATGTGATAGCATGATACTTCTGATGCACAGTCCATCTTTATCATATCCCTTCTCCTGGCAATGCTGTTGTAAATTCGTATTGGAGTGTCTTGCTGAGTGCTTCTACTTCACATTATACCAAAATGTGGTCCATTTGAAACTGTTCTGTATTAAGTTATCCTCTTTCTACTTTTTTCTTTCTCGCCTTTGTTTCTTTTCTTTTTTTCCTACTTTCTTTCCTTCCTTCTTTCTTACTTTCCTTTTTGCTTTCCTCTTTTCTTCCTTCCTTTCTTCTTTCTTTCCTTCCTTATTTCCTTCTTTGTTTGTTTGTTATTTTCTTTCTCAAAGGCAAGAAGCTTGCATCCAATGCCAGATTGATTACCTTTTTTTTTAGGTCTGCGTTACCCAAGACCTTTTGATTTAACTAAAATTATGTATACAGCATAGTTATGTGGTTTCAGCCAGACTTCATCCATTAGTTTGTGGTTGATATTAGTCATGTTTTTCATTCATCCACACCAGCATTCATTAAGGGGCATAGCAACAGCCCACTTCAGCCATTGGCTAGCTTCTCTATGATTTCAAGCATGCCGCCCTTTCACTAGGAGCACATCCAGACACAAAATAGTTCCCTTCAGTGCCAAGGAGTACTATGGTAGTGTGTGTTTTTTATACCAAAAAAAGTGTTTTGCCTGTAGCAAATTATTTTTGTTAGACTGAGGGCTTGGCATTTTTCCAAACAATAGCGTTTTGCAAAACACATGACAAAACAAGAATTGTCAGAAGCTTTGTCAATGCTTGTTCTGTATTGTAGGTTGTTTTACATTTGTCTACTAGTTATTTTTTTTATCTTTATTTCAGTGAGTTTCATATGTGCAGGTGTAGAAAGTGGATAAGGAGTGGTCATTACAGGATGTGAGTTTTTGAACATCTAAAAACTTACACATTTGGGGTTATTTAAAAAACTCTCTAACCTTTTACCTCCTTGGGAAAGGCTTGGCATTTGCTTCTTTTATGGCCAGACAAAAAATCTTTCTCTTCTCCTGGTTGGAAAGTGAACACCCCCTCAATTTGTGGGGATGTGGCAAAGTGTGTTTTTTTGGACAGTGGGTTATTAGTAGTGGTAAATATACATCTTCCACTGGCAATACGGCCACTAACACAGCCTAGGGCTCAGAATAGGTCTCAGAAATTATTCCCATGCTCAACACTTGGTAGCTTGGCTGCGAGCAGGCAGGCTTAACTTAAGAGCCAGATATGCAAAGCATTTAAAAAACACCATTTCAGTGACTAATTAAGGCACAAATCAATTAAAATCCCACACCAATTTATAAAAATAGAATATATTTTTATCATTAAAAAGACGCCAAAATGACAAAAATCCAATGTAAGAAACCGAAGATATGAATTTTGTAAGATTTAGCACTATAGAGCACTTAGAAACCTATAGCGCCACATTCTGACATCTGGTCGTGCTTGACCGGGTCAAATTCAAAATTTCAGGCCGACCACGATGGAGCCCATCTGGGATACCCATTGCAGTAGGCCTCGTCGAGATTTTACCTTTGGACTTAGAAACGTTTCTGGAGCTTTTTCTGCCGGGGTCCCTTGATGCTCTTCACCAGTCCGTGTTTGGTGAGGGTTCGCTGGCTTGCTTTCCAGGGAGCTCCCGGTCAAACTCTGGAAGTCGGACCGCCAAAACTTTTCAGCAGGACGAACCAGCAGGGGAGGCCCGCTCGCGGTTGAAGTTCGCCGGCTTGACTCTCACGCTTGAGGAGCTTTTTTACAAAGTTGCTCCAAACTTCTGGACCTTCATCCTGAAGTTCCTCTGGGGCTCCCAAAGTGTCCAAAACACAATCCACGGGTCTGGAATCTCCAGGTTGGTCCTTGAAAGTTTAGGACTTCAGTTCCCAATTCACTTGAACAAATGCCTTACAAATCCAATAAATGCACTCCAGGCTGGGGATTCTTGGTGATGATGGTCCGGGTGAGCTCTGTTAACGTGTAGCTTGTAGTAAGTCCACTCTTTATTCCTCTTGATGCAAGGTACATCCAAAGGGCTGTAGTTCCAGATAATGCACCTGGTGCAGTCGGTCAGAATGCAGGGCCTGATGATGCAAATAAAGTTTCCAGCTTGGCAAGCCTTTTAATTCTCTTAGTTTCAAGAAGCAGATCTGAGAGGCTCTGCGTCAGAACTTATTCAGTGTTCTCTTGGGTCAAGCAGGAGGGCACTTCTGTCCAATGAGGTGCAGGGCAACACCCCAGAGCATGACCACTTCCTCCAAAGTGTTGCACAATGGTCTTCCAGAAAGCACTATTCCTCCAAAATTCAATATGGCTGAAGTCTCAGCAGAGGAGCAAGAACTAGCTAAACCAACAACCAGTACGGCTCATTTCAATAGCTCTCTTCCCCCTGACATCTGCACATTTCTTCCTTAAGCCTGCCATCTGGCTGGGTTCGGAGGGGATGGGGGTAGATGGACCTGGCCTTCTCTGCCTGTCCAATTCTTCCTTTCAAGCTTATGTTTACAACCCTTTCCCCCTGCTTTGGCATTCCTGTGTAGCAGAGCCCTCTCCTACCAGATAGCCTCTCTCCCCGGGTGCCACTTATCACTTCATCAAAGCAGCCTGGCTAATCTTGTTAATTCTGACCAATCAGAGAAGAGGGCAGGAAGGCTGAATTTTGGCTTACAGACAATAAAGTTTTATTACTTCTTTTCTGTATATTTTAGGATAAATTCAACAATAGCATATTGTTGGATTTATCAATACCATTCTCCTAAGTCCTTGAGTGATATTTTTCAGTAATCCCTAGCAATAGTTCATAAACTATTGCAATGGTAACTTATGTGGCTGGGGATCTACAATGGGGAAAATGAAATGTCCGATTTCTCCACCACCAGGGCCTAATAAACATATTTTATAAGGACCCTGCTTATAGCTACATAACCCCCACCCCTGGGACACCTAGGGGAGACTTTAGAGGTCCTAAATATGCAAAAATAATGTAGATCCTCACTCCACAGTGCTCCTAGTACAAAAGTCAATTTTGGGAAGCACTTTACTACAAGGGGAGAAGTGAAATGCGCAATTTCTCTATCCCCAGGGCATATACAACCTCTTTTATCAGGTCTTCCTTATAAGCACCTGACCTCCACCCCTGTGACACCCAGGGGAGAACCTGGGGTACCTAATATGTCAAAATATTGTAATTTATCACTTTCTTAATGCCCCTACCACCAAAGTCAAGTTTAGGCACAATTTACATTTACAAGCCGTGCTGCAACACAGGTCTGCTTTTAAAATGACCTCAGGCTCTCAGCAGTGCACACATGCAAGTGCAGAAAGGGCTGCTGTCCTCTAAATTGCCATGCCCTATTATATACTAGGGACTTAAAGGTAGTTTTAATCCCCATGCCCTTTTATGTACTAAGTACATATAGGGTAGGTCATGCCAATCATAGGTTTACCCTAACCCATAGTGTACCCTAATGTGTGTGTATGTTTTCACTGTGTTTTCACCATAGCACTGGCCCTGGGCCTGGTTAGGCAGAGTCCAGGGATAGTCAGAGTCAGTTACCACCAGTACCAGTCAGCAAAAAAATGGGGGTACCCAGGGCACAGGATGACTTTGCAACATAGCCCCCCAAACGAAAGGTGATGGGTTACTAACCTACACCCTGGTAGTCCTCATCAGCTAAGTGGGAAAACCTGGAAAGTCCATCCGCATTGAAGTTAGTCCCAAACAATTATTGTCTCAGCTTTTTCAGGGACCAAATCACAGCAAAAGCTTCTCTCTCAACTTGCACTAAACGTCTGCCCTCTGGGAAGAAGTCGCCTGCTAATAAAAGCAACTGGATGATCAAGGCCCTCCTCATTCACCTGTGACAATGCTGCCCCAATCCCTTGTTCTGAAGCATCTGTCTGAACCACAAATTCCTTTCTGTAGTCAGGGGCCAGTAACACTGGTGCTGAACACATAGCAGCTTTCAGAGTGTCAAAAGCCTTCTGACACTCTGGGGTCCAATCCACTTTCTTGGGCCTCTACTTAGAAGTCTGTTTTGTCAGGGGAGTCACAGTGGTCCCATAATTCTGAACAAACCTTCTATAGTACCCAGTCAGTCTAAGGAATGCCCTGACCTGAGTCTGGGTAACAGGAGCTGTCCAATCCAAAATAGCTTGAATCTTGGCTTGAAGAGTCTGTACATGGCCTCCACCTACCAGGTGGCCCATGTACACCACAGAACTCTGCGCTATTTGGCACTTACTTGCCTTAATAGTCAGGCCTGCCTGCTGCATGGCCTGAAGCAGTTCCCTCAGGTAGCTTAAGTGATCCCCCCAGGTAGAACTGTATACAGCTATATCATACAGAGAAGCTGCACAGAACTGCTCCAACCCAGTCAAGACCATGTTCACCTACCTCTGAAAGGTGGCAGGTGCATTCTTTAAGCCAAATGGGTATTTTTTTTTATTTTATTTTTTTAGTCCTCATATATGACAAAGGCAGAGGCCAAGATCTATCTGGAGGTCTGAAGGATCTGGGCGCCACACACCTTCCACGATCTGGGCATCAAAGACCAGCCTTCTTCAACTAACAGTCAAGGAGGAGTCTAATGGTAGCCACCACTAACCTCGCCAGCTCATTGAGATTTGTCTTAATCCTTGGACTTAGTTGATCTATAACCCCCAGGGTCTGGAATTCCAGAGCCTCTCAAGGTGGTGCCAGTAATCCAACTATCGGGAAGCACGTGAAGAAGGGGGCCCACATTTTTTCTCTCTTAGACGAGCCCGACTGACAATCTAATCTAGCTATGTACCTTGAGAAACCTAGCCAACCCGTACAAGTAGGAGGTTGATCAGAGACCCATTTTAAATAGATTTTCCTATGTGCAATAGTTAATAATATGAAGAGTAGAGATGCCATACCTTTCCCCAGAGATAACTTATCTTCCTTCAATACTCCAAATATAATCAATGGTAGGCTTACCTCAAGGTTGAACCCCCGAATCTCTGTCAATACTTCACCCACATCTCGCCAGAAGGACTGAATAGCTGGACACTGCCAAAATAGGTGTATATCATCCACATTCTGCAGTTGGCATTTCAGGCAGCATCTTATTTTGCTTCCTCCCATCTTAGCAAGTTTCTTGAGGGGACCAGCAAACCCTGTATATAGTGAACAAATTGTTCCTCCTGAGTGGCGCAGATATCACTTTTGACCATAATGTTGCTACAGATACTTGCCAAAGGTGGTGCACATCGCAGCCTGGCATGTCCAGCTTCCAAATCTCTTCCGGCGGAGTCAGAAGGCTGTTGTCCCCTTGTGCCAGTGCCCAGTACCACTTCAAGACTTTCTTTCTGTAGGTTTGATTATGTAATAATTCCTTCTCAATTTCAGTCTCTGTCCCTAGATTAGATTGGGTTCGCGACCAGCTAGCCAACTGATAGTATTTAAATCTGGATAGGTTATAGTTTGTGCTTTGGCACAGAGCAGGCCACAGTACCAGGGCACCTTGCTCAGCGAGTTGGCCCCATCTTTGTAATCCCGCATTTAACAAAGGGGATGCCAAGCTATCCTTCAGGCAAAGGGGTTCCTGGGGATCTCCAATTGGTGCCATGCTACTATAGTATGGGATCTCTAAGATTCTCCTGACCTGAGTCCAGACTTTGCATGCTGTAATTAGAGTCTTAAATCTAATTTTTTTCAAAAATTTGAATGGTCAAATTTAAATAAAAAGTATTTGCCTTCTTCTCCTAAGTTGCTTATTAGGGCTCTATGTCTCATTGGCATATCCTGAGTATCCATCAACAGTCGTCTGACATTTTTCAAAAAGAAGGCCCAATAGTACAATTGAAAATCAGGGAGCGCTATTCCACCCTCCAACTTTTTCTTCCTAAGTTTTTTCCAGGAGATTCTCACACTCTTGCTCCTCCATATAAAACTGCTAAGTTGGCCATGTAGTTTTTTAAACCAAGCTTGTCTATAGAGTATGGGAGTAGCATTAAAAAATAAAGGTAAATTTGGGGAGAACCGTCATCTTGACTATATTGGCCCTTCCTAGGATGGAAATCGGGAGGGAATTCCCAGCTTTACAAGAGTTTTTTAGTTTCCTGCATAAGTCTACTAAAGTTGATATATGCCATTTTTTCCAAGTCCTCCGTTACCCGTATCCCTAGATATCTAATCTCTGTTTTATCTAAATGCTTAAGGTGACTTGGGATGGATCTATTCCATGTCATAGTTTCAATCTTATCTTCATTGACTAGATATCCCGATATGCTCCCAAAACTGTCAGCTACTTCCATAATTACCGGCAGTGCTATCTCCAGATTACTTGTGTAAACTATTAAGTCATCTGCATATAGAGCCTCCTTTTTATACCAATCCCGGTATTGAAATGGAGGGATTCTTTGCTCTGCTCTTATTTTTCTCGCAAGAGGCTCTATATATAGATTAAACAATAGCGGCGAGAGCGGACAGCCTTGACGGTTTCCCCTGTTTATCCGGAAGCTAGTAGTTAAAGAGCCGTTAACCAGTATCTTTGCTGTAGGAGCAGAGTATATACTTTGGATTGCTTGAAGGAAATTACCACCCAGACCATTTTGTTCTATTACATCATAAAGATAGGGCCAACTAACTCTATCAAAGGCCTTAGCAGCATCTACCTTTATGATAGATATCGTACAGTAGCCACATCAATTGCACACACCAGGTCCTGAGTTAAATCAGAAAGCTGCCTTCCCTTCATGAAGCCCTTCTGGTTTAAATCTATAATCTCTCCCAGCACCTTGTCCAACCTTTTGGCCAGAGTCTGTGAAAAGATTTTATAGTCTGCATTTAGCAGAGAGATTGGCCTGTGGGATTCACATTTTTTAGGGTCTTTACCAGGTTTTAGTATCAAGGTGATCACTGCGTCATTCCATGTAGGCGGAATGGGAGCTTGATGTGTATATATATTATTGAGAAAGCCAGCGAGGAAGGGGATGATTTCCTTTTCAAAACTTTGTATACTTCTTTAGGTAGGCTTTCAGGGCCTGGTGCTTTCCCGTTTTTTAAGTTATTAATGATGCTATCTATTTCCGAAGTTGATATCTCCTGATTGAGAGCTGTCCATTGAGTAATATCTAGGGAGGGGAGTTTATCCTGATTTAACCATTCTCTTATTTCTGATTGTGTCACTTCATCGCCATCAGTATATAAGTCTTGGAAAACCCCCAAAAAAGCTTCCCCAATTGATCGATCTTCCGTGCATTTACTTTTTGTTTTGCTGTTTATTACTTCCTTTATCTCATTTCTAACAAAGTCTTGTCTCGCCTTCCAAGCTAGCATCTTTCCACAGCCTTCCTCATATTCATGGTTTGCCAACCTGCTAACCTCCCATCTCTGTTTCACTATCCTTTCCAAATAATCTGATAAGATCTCCTTTGCTTCTCTCAATTTATTTTGTAGCTCCTCTTTTATGGAATCCTGCATAGACTCACTATCTACTAATTTGTCCTGTATTTCTTCAATGGACCGTTCATATTCCCTTACTTTGCTCTTCCCAACCTTCCTCTTATATGCTGCCATACCAATTAATTTCCCACGGAGATACACTTTGTAAGCATCCCAAACAATTTGTGGTGGGGCGGAATGTTCATTTTGTTTAAAGAAGAAAACTGTATCATCTTTCAGAGTTTTTATTATTTCTGGATCCCCTAACAGAGTTCTGTCCAGAGTCCACCTTGTCTGTACTAGAGGAGCCTTTACCGACATCTCTAACTTAACCGCCGCGTGATCAGATAAATGCGACGGTTGATGTGCTACACTAATAATGTTGTTTTTAAGTTTCCGATCAATAAGGAAGAAATCAATTCTAGAAGAGTGAGTCAACTTTTTATTCTAAAGGTATACCCTCTCTCCTGTCCTGCTTTCAATCTCCAGATATCTACCAAGGCTGAATTTTTTATCAAATAATGAGCGTAATCCCTCATTTTAGGTGAATTCACTGCTGGTCTGGCTGTAGATTTATCCAGGATTGGATCCAACAATGTATTGAAATCTCCTCCTATAATGATGTGATATTTTGTTTCAAGAAGCTGTTGGTATAATTCCCTAAGTGGTGAGGGGTCATCAGTATTTGGGTCATAATAAGCCACAAATGCATAACCTATATTATGAATTTTAGCATAGCTTGTTAGCCATCTACCCCTTGAATCGGCCGCAAAGCCCTCCACCCTGGCTTGAGCAGATTTCTTGTATAGAGCTGCCACCCCTTTTATATTACAGGACTGGTTTGTGCATACAAGTTGAGTGATTCATCTGTTCCTCTCTAGCACTCCCTGCCACTCTTCCCGTCGTAAATGTGTCTCCTGTAGTATTATGACATCATTATCGGAGAATCTGAGGAATTCTAAAATCTTCCTTCGTCTAAAATTTACCCTTAGGCCATTGACATCCCAAGAGAGTGTTTTTACGCTACAGACCATTCTTTTCCATTTTCTCTACTGTGATAGTCTTCAGACCCCCTCTCCTGCTAGTATTCTTTTCCTTTGCACCAATGAGGACCATATTTAAAAAAAAAAATCCCCCCGAATGCTCCCCACCCTGTGCTCAAATGAACTAAAACTAAAATGTGTAAAGTTTTCTGTGTCCCATCCCTCCCTCCTACCCTAGGGAACCCTCCCTTTATCCAAACTGGGTATTCCATCATACTCTATTAGAGCTTCGTACCTCCAACCTGTATAGTGAGTTGAGAGTTTTTATGAGTCTTTGTGAGACTTAATCTGAGAGAGAAGATTTTCAACCTTGGGTACCTCTTTTAAGTTATGCGTTTTGTTATTCCACATTATTCTGAGAGTTGCGGGAATTTCAATTCTGCTGTTGCTCCTAGAGCCTTCAAATCCTGAATGTGCCTTCCTAGTTCCCATTGGCGTTTTTGAGTTGCTTTTGAGATATCTGATCTTATCGTAAATGACAAATCCTGTTTTTTTAAATGTTTAGCCCTGAGGGTGGCTATGAGGATTAGTTCTTTGATTGTGTAAGCTCAAAAATTTATCGGAATTTTCCTCGGCTTTCCTTTTTCCGGGATTTTTCTAATAGGATCACGATGCACCCTTTGGATGTCGTTTTCTAAGTCTAATTTTGCCACTTCTGGAAAATATTCTTTAAGTAAATCTACTACAAAGCCCTTTAGATTTCCGCCCTCAGTGCCATCAGGGATACTCAGGATCCTTAGATTATTTCTTCTAGAGTGGTTTTCCAACACTTCAAGCTTGTCTCTCTGCTCCTTTTCTCCTGCCTTTAATGCAAATATCTCCTTCTGGTTACTCTTTACTTCCTCTTGCAGGGACCCCAGGGAGGCTTCCATAATAAGAAGTCTCTCCGTGATGTCGACTAACTTCTTCTCTAAACCCTCACATACTTCTTGAATTTGGACTTAATTCTGTTCTGAAACAGCGAATTTCCCTTTGAGGTCGTTTGATGGGGAGAGCAGCATCTGAGTGATGTCCATATTTAAAGTTTCTTTTTTTTTTCTGGCGAACTTGCTCCCTCTAAGCCCTGGTCTCTCCCCGTCTTTTCCCCTATGATTTTAGTGTTATTAGAAGCCCCCCCCTACTCCTATCTCGGGGATAACTGTAGGTCTGTCCACGGGGGGTTATTGATGCGCTCATCATTCGCAAGAGGAGAGAAGCGGTTAATAATATGTTGGACCTGAGGTATGTGCTGTGAGGGCATTGATGGCTCCATTTCAGTGGAAAATATGGGGGGCTCAGTTGTCTGAGTACTGATAAGATTAGACTGCGGCCCTTCTATGCTCTTAATCTTGAAGTATGACCTCAGTGAAGGAGTCATTTTTACTCTGTCTCCCGAAACGCTGGTAGAGGTTACCAAGGATTTTATGCCCCTTTAGCAGTCTTACGAGTAACTACTTGCAAGGAGATTTGGTTATGGGCACCTTCCAGACTGACCTCAGGAGAAATAATTGTGCTGTGAGGTTTCTGATTAACCCTACTGTACTGTGTTTCCTCCCCTCCAAACTTTGCATTCCTTAGGGTGTATCTGTTTTTACCTGTTTTGTGGGTGGAGGTGAAGGTGAAGGAGTCAGCTGGGCGCCCTTCTACAGCAGTTGTCGTCTCCTCCTTACTAAGGGGCTCATTACAATGGCGGAACGATCGCCACCGCCAGGCCGTCGGTGGCGATCGTTCCGCCATCAAAGTGAGAATTACCCACCGCCATATTAGGATGGCGGTGGGTATCGCGGTGGACGCAAGTCCGTCCGCCGCTTTGCCGCCGGTGGCAATCGCATCGATTGCCTGACGGGCGAAGCAGGGCCACTAATATGGTGGCGGTGCCTAGCAGGCACCGTCCGCCATATTAGGATGTGGGTTTTAGGAGGCCTTTCCATGGCGGCGATGCCGCCATGGAAAGGCTGGCGGGGATTGGGTTTGGGGGCCCGTTGTAGGCCCCCATGTGGGGGGGGTGTCGTTGCACTGGTGGGTACCCATGGTACCCCCCTGCATTTCCATGCACCAAGTGGCAGGCACCGTGTGGTGCCTGCCACGTGGTGCAGGGAAATGCGGTGCAAGCACCTTTCACATTGCGGATGGTGCTGCAGGAACAGCTATTTTCCTCCGAGGGATTGCCTCAGTGTACCTTGTAGCATGGTCCACTACCACCAAGATATACCTATTCCCTGATGCAGTAGGTGGATCCAGGGGACTAACAATGTCCATCCCCACCCTCTCAAAGCGAGTTCCAACCACTGGCAGTGGTATAAAGGGAGCCTTTGACTTGCCCGCTGCCTTGCCATGCCTCACAGGTGACACAGGAGCTGCAAAACTACTTAACATTTGCAGACATATGGTCAGTAGAAATGGTTCACCAACCGGTTCCAAGTCTTAGTCTGTCCCAAGGAGATATCATGACCCAAGGTCAAGATGTACTCTCTGTACATTTGGGGCACCAGCGACCTCCTGGCGGCCCCTTCCTTGAGGTTTCTGGCCTCAGAATAAAGCAGTCCATCTTCCCAGTAGATTCTGTGAAATCCACTGTCACCCGCCTCCTCTTGCTTAGAGGCAATCCACCTCAAGCTCTCAAGGGTGGGACAGTCTCTCTACCCCTGATAGAACTCCTCCCTGGAGGGTCCACCTGCTCCGGTCAGTTCTGTCAAGACTGACAGATCTGGCAGGGATGGAATATCTTCCTCAGAGGTCAGATCCTCCTGCCCCTCTGGAGTTTGGTTTGCTGGCTCACCAGACCCAGTGCCCTTGTCCTGGGATGCTTGGCCCCTTGTTCCAGGGTCCAGACACCCAGTCTTTCCCTTCTAGATAGTCTGTGATCTAGTCACAGGACATACCCATTCAAGGAGCTCCAACATTTTCATATGGAGCCCTCTCTCCACCTCTGACCACTCAGATGCTTTGAGATCATTACCCAGTAAACACTGGGCTGGGAGTAGAGGAGAAACAGCTACATTCATAGGGCCTTTCACACCTGTCACACCTCCCCGTTCCAAATCCACCATAGCCATAGGATGGAGTTTGGTATTGCTGTCTGCATAGGTCACCTGCTGATGACACTCACCAGGTAGCAATCTCTCCTGAGGCACCAGGGTATCTAAGACCATAGACACACTAGTCCATGTGTCTCTTATAGCCTCAACCTCAGTCCCACTCACTTGAGGCCTCTCCATGTACTTGTCCATGTTTAGAGTTAAGGCGGCCAGGGTTGCAATATTCACCCCACCCAGGGACACTAATGTTGCCTCTACCACTTGCCTAACACATAGTGTACCCTAATGTGTTTGTGTGTACCCTAATGTGTTTTCACTGTGTTTTCACCATAGCACTGGCCCTGGGCCAGGTTAGGCAGAGCCCAGGGATATTCAGAGTCAGTTTCCACCAGTACCAGTCAGCAAAAATATGGGGTGCCCAGGCACAGGATGACTATTCAACAGTGTTCTCCACAGGGAAAATATTTTCCCAGTGGAGAAAAAAAGAAAAAGCTCAACAGATTCGTTTGTGCAGATGATTGCTTCACGAGAAAATATATACACTCTTATTTTTGGATGAGTAAAGGAAATTCACAAAAGTTTTCCAAGAGTAACCCTGGAATATCTCTATGTCCAAGTGTTACAAAATTAAAAAAATTAAAAATCTGTACTCATTGAAGGTCAGAAAACTTAAGGTGCATATTTACATCTTTTTGTTAATTGGGACGAATTAAGCGATGCCCCCACCATCTCCTGGTCCTTAAACTGATACTCTTTTTCACTAATTATGATTCTCAGTGTTAGTTGTAGTAACGTGGCAGATTGCCTTACAAAAAAAACTTGTCCTTTATCCTGCTTAACTTCCCACTTTATTTAAAGTCTTTCTGGCTAGCTACAAAAACACTCGAATCAGGGAGTTGTCCTACTCTAGTATTGTGTTTTGTGGGTGCTGATAGAGTTGTTTCTTTTGTCCACTAATCTAAACATTAAAGTAGCATCTCTATAGCACTATTTTTTCCAGTAACACCTGTCAATGTCTTTATCTAGTAACTGTGAAATGTAGGAATCGATACAGGGTGCCTCCAACTGAGTTGTCAATCAAGCAGACCAAAAGATAAAAGTGCTGATTTCATTTATCCTCAAAGTACTTTCCAAAAAACCTATTCTGTTTGATATCTCTTTATTATCCTTTTCCAGGGCAACTACTTTCTTGCCCAGTGAAGCTAGATATATGTGACTCCGTGATCATTCATAACTTACACATTCTTTGTGGTTTACCCTTCAGGCAGGTTTCTCTCTGGTCCAGCTTTTTATCCATTCAAATAATTAGCTTTGAAATGTAAAAGAATTGTTTTGCTGAAACACTGGGCTGGATTATTTGCTGTGCGAAAATGTGGTCTAGCAACTTTCCTCATCCACATGAATATGGTACATCCGTTGAGGTCTACTTCAATGTATTTAACAGTGATCTTACTTTTCTCTCTCCATACTCTCTGGTCTTGATTTAACAAGATTTTTCTAAGAGTAGGTGTGAATTACAACTGAATATTCAAGCATAATTCACAAATCATTTTCTGTGAGGGATTATACTCACAGAAAAATGTGTGATTCACCAAGCTTGTTTCTATAAGTGTGCATGGCTTCCTCCTGGAAATACTCTTAGTGCAGAGATAAGTCACAGCCAGTCAATCTAAGAGCTTTCTGAATCGGGTCCACAGGACGCCTATTTTTAAAGGATGTTAATACATTTTTGAAAACTCCAGGGTCAGACTGTGACATACATTACCAAGTATTACAATAGAAATTGGTCAAGATCATTTAACGTGACTTGCCCTGCCCCAGAACAACCAGCCTTCATAGACAATATTTTATTGAAAATCTCCCAGTTTCTGCAGAGAGAAAATTCAGTGGAAGGGGCTCCGGCAGCAGATTTCTATAACCGCCTCACTTTATTGGCTGCAACTATACACAAATTATCCAGGTTACCTGTTACTAATGAGGAGTTACCTTATTAAGATGAAGAAAGAAAAAGAAAGAGGCTTTGGTAACATTTTGATTAGTGGTTATGTCTCCTTCATAGGTTGAAAAAGAACGTGCACTGGAAACTCCAACAGGACTGGATTTAATTTCGTAATGTATGCAGTGTAAACACATCAAAGCAAGACAAAGAAACAAAGGGTTGCCTTTATGGTTCTAACTCAGAATATCGAATAAAAATGTTGTACTACCAAAATATTGTAGATAAATATTAACTGCTAAAATATGATGAACATAACTACTCCTCATCTAAGTACGTTTAGGAAAACTATCTGTATATCTATCTATATATTTTCCTATATATTTATTTACATTCTCAATGATTGGTAGTCGATATTCGCGCTTCAATATTTTGATACAATGTTGCTTGAACATGAAATACATTGAAAAAACAAGAGGCGTTTGGCAAAATAGAAACAGTTCATTTAATTAAACAAATCGACCGGGAGCACAGTCACAGGCATAGGGTCTGAGGACTGTCTCAATTTACAATCTGTCTAACACAGACTTTTATAAAGTTCATTGAATATTTCAGGTGACCCTTTTTTGGTAAGGACTGTGCACCTCTGTCTTTGGAGCCATATCTTAGGTTATTGGATGAGGAATCCAGGTGGGCCTCGACCTTGCATGGACACAATGCGGCCAGGGGGTAACGTGTACCGATGTCCAGCATAGGTAGCGTGTGATCACTGCGTGTACTGTGTGCTGTGTCTTGATTGGCTAAGCGTTCTAAACTTCATGTGGCATCTGAATTTATGTTTTGGGAACGTGTGCACCCCTGTGTGCTTTATTGCGCCAGTCTCCCTGGACCATTGTGGTGTTGCTGGGTCTATCTGTGGGATTGATCTGAGATTTCCTGTTTTTGCATTTGCATGCTGGTTAAGTGCTACACCACCTGTGATCTGTCAATCAGTAATCTCGGGCCTGGGTCTCAGGGCCTGCCTAACCACGTATTTCTAAGTTGAGGATTGATGTGGAGTTCACAACTGGCAAATTTGTAACTAAAGATGCAATTTCATTTTTATGCATGAATGTATCATTGTTCATACTGACATTGACTTTCTCAATATTACTATTCCCCCTCTAGTTGAATTTTCAACAACACTATCTAACCCATACTTCAAGACAGTTACTTTATTGGGGGACTGTTGTTCTTCGGTTCTGACAATTATTACTTTCCTATTTACCTACATTTACCCAATTTGAGGACTACATTTTTACAGCAGGAAATCCCCAATTGTACGGAGCCACACACAAACAAGAACACAATGAAAACAGGAAGCATCGCTGTCATTAAATCTAACACATACAATGCTGCCTCACCATGAAGAAGATTGCTCTCAGTTCTTCTTTGATCGAATTAAGGCACAGCTCAGTGCTGTTCATTATTTTAAGCATTTCCCATCTGGTGATTTGAAGCCAGCAGACATTGGCTTTCGTCTGCACGGTGAAGAAGGGTATGGACCCTCCCGCTGATACCAATGAGTCAGAGAACAGTCTAAATTCTTCTAGAATGTTCATGTACTGAGCCCAGCCAAATTAAACCGCAGTTCTTTTTCCATGAGCCTGATGCAGCAAGGTGGTCTTTTTCCTTTGCGGGTACTGATAATAGTCCAATAGTTCTTCTTCAGAAATGACCTTGGTAGGGGTGTGTATGGTGATGAGAGAGGAAAGTCTGCACCATCCGTTGGAAGCTTCTAGATTTTGGGGGCACTGTTGGAACTACACAGGAAACATGGGTCCCGGGCCAAGTGCCTGAGAAGGGGGACCTTTCGAATTAGTAATTGGAACCCGTCCCATTTGACTTTGGATGAAGGAACATGGGTGCCTGCTTTTTCAAGTGCTTGATATGGGAGCCGCCCACCCCCTCATCAAAATGCCCTCCCCCTGGGGCGTGGCCAGCCAACCTCACCATGGGTAATCAGCAGCAAAGTGGGGCCTTGGCTCCCGCAGGCACCAATAATGGTGAATTTTAGTGAGGGTACCCGATCGACAGAGCACAAATAGCAGCCCTGAATCCCCAGATGCAAGTAAAAGTTTCTATTCCCAACGTTGCCTCATTGGTCCTTCTTTTGACTTTTGGTGCAGTTAATTCTTGAGATGTGGGCAAATTTTACCCTGGGTTTTTTATCTTACTGCACATTTGGATTCTGTGTTTGTGTGAAGGCATTACCTCCCCAGACAATTAGACTTCCCTGCCGAGGCTATGGCTTCAGTCCCTGTTGGGCTGAGTTCCCTGGCTGCGGTTGCCTTTGCCACGTGTTTGTCCAATTACCTGATCCCTGTTGCAAGGGTGCAGCGGCTCACTGGCCTTCCTATGGCTGAATGTAGGGTGTATTCATGTTTCCCTGAGCTCGACTCTGGGGATTAGGATTTTGTGGTGGCTGACCCTGGTCCTTCGTTCTCTGTTCATACTATGCTTTTAACCGGCATCGGTCTGCCAGGTGGCCCATCCTGTGGCAATAGTAACATTCCCTAAGGTGGTTGCTGCGAACCTCTCTGGCCTCTGCCACTATAGCTAGGTTAAAACCCTCTAGGGATTTGCAGTGGAGCCCCCTTTAAGACTGGTGCCTTCAAGGGCGGTCTTTCTCAATTTGTGTTTGACCAATTTAGCAGTTTCTCTCTGGGCTTGCTCCTGTTTGGGATCATCCTCGTGGGTCGATGAGTGGGGTGTGTATGGGTCTGCCCGAACGTCTCATACTCAGCCTTCCTTTCCCTGTGATTAATGGGGAAATTTCCTTGCAGTGTGTTCCTGTCTTCGTTGTACACAGCATTCTTTATGATAGCTACGCATTCAGATATCGAACTTGATAGCTGAGGGGGTCCTTAGGCATGGGGGATGCATTCCATTGCACCAGGCAACCTCATCTCCGCTGCTCCAAGGCGCGCAAAGGGGCTGTGGAGGCGGTATTGCCTGAGCTTGGTGTTTCGGAAGGTGCATAGGATGTAGCCGTTATGGCCATTGCCCCCACGACTTACCCCCGGTCCCCGGGGACCCAGGAGACACGTGTATAGTGTAATCACGACTCTCTTCCTCCTTAACTACCCTATTAGTTGCAAAGGCTTTTATCTGTTTAGCTGTCTCAACTATGAGCTGGTGCGTGCGACGTCCACTGCAAAACGAGTTCACCTACACCCAGGAGTCCTCCCATGTATGCCAAAGCCACCTCAGTAAAAGTGGTCTGGTTGGTAAAAGGTGCCTTTGCTGGTATATTTGTGATTTCGAATTAGTAATTGGAACCCGTCCCATTTGACTTTGGATGAAGGAACATGGGTGCCTGCTTTTTCAAGTGCTTGATATGGGAGCCGCCCACCCCCTCATCAAAATGCCCTCCCCCTGGGGCGTGGCCAGCCAACCTCACCATGGGTAATCAGCAGCAAAGTGGGGCCTTGGCTCCCGCAGGCACCAATAATGGTGAATTTTAGTGAGGGTACCCGATCGACAGAGCACAAATAGCAGCCCTGAATCCCCAGATGCAAGTAAAAGTTTCTATTCCCAACGTTGCCTCATTGGTCCTTCTTTTGACTTTTGGTGCAGTTAATTCTTGAGATGTGGGCAAATTTTACCCTGGGTTTTTTATCTTACTGCACATTTGGATTCTGTGTTTGTGTGAAGGCATTACCTCCCCAGACAATTAGACTTCCCTGCCGAGGCTATGGCTTCAGTCCCTGTTGGGCTGAGTTCCCTGGCTGCGGTTGCCTTTGCCACGTGTTTGTCCAATTACCTGATCCCTGTTGCAAGGGTGCAGCGGCTCACTGGCCTTCCTATGGCTGAATGTAGGGTGTATTCATGTTTCCCTGAGCTCGACTCTGGGGATTAGGATTTTGTGGTGGCTGACCCTGGTCCTTCGTTCTCTGTTCATACTATGCTTTTAACCGGCATCGGTCTGCCAGGTGGCCCATCCTGTGGCAATAGTAACATTCCCTAAGGTGGTTGCTGCGAACCTCTCTGGCCTCTGCCACTATAGCTAGGTTAAAACCCTCTAGGGATTTGCAGTGGAGCCCCCTTTAAGACTGGTGCCTTCAAGGGCGGTCTTTCTCAATTTGTGTTTGACCAATTTAGCAGTTTCTCTCTGGGCTTGCTCCTGTTTGGGGATCATCCTCGTGGGTCGATGAGTGGGGTGTGTATGGGTCTGCCCGAACGTCTCATACTCAGCCTTCCTTTCCCTGTGATTAATGGGGAAATTTCCTCGCAGTGTGTTCCTGTCTTCGTTGTACACAGCATTCTTTATGATAGCTACGCATTCAGATATCGAACTTGATAGCTGAGGGGGTCCTTAGGCATGGGGGATGCATTCCATTGCACCAGGCAACCTCATCTCCGCTGCTCCAAGGCGCGCAAAGGGGCTGTGGAGGCGGTATTGCCTGAGCTTGGTGTTTCGGAAGGTGCATAGGATCTAGCCGTTATGGCCATTGCCCCCACGACTTACCCCCGGTCCCCGGGGACCCAGGAGACACGTGTATAGTGTAATCACGACTCTCTTCCTCCTTAACTACCCTATTAGTTGCAAAGGCTTTTATCTGTTTAGCTGTCTCAACTATGAGCTGGTGCGTGCGACGTCCACTGCAAAACGAGTTCACCTACACCCAGGAGTCCTCCCATGTATGCCAAAGCCACCTCAGTAAAAGTGGTCTGGTTGGTAAAAGGTGCCTTTGCTGGTATATTTGTGATGAGGGGGTGTTTCAATGCTACAGATTCTAGGGTGGGAGCCCCTTGGGAAGAGCAGGCCATGGTCCCATTGTCGGTAAACTGGATGGTTATTCTTAGTTTGGCCAGCAGATCTTGTCCTAATATATTATTCGGGGATGAGGGGGAATATATTAACTGTCCTCTCACTCAAATCCATCCTACTTTCAGTTCAAAGTATTTTGTGGAGGGGATACTTGACATCATACCCGAGAATCCCTTATGAGCATAGTGTCTTTCGATAAGGGGACCACCCCTTCACTTAGGCATGACCTTGCTACTCCTGTGTCTATTACACAGTTGTATGATATATTGTTCACAAGGGCAATGACTACTAGTTCATATTCTGGTTGGCTAGTGGTTGACAGTACAATGCAGCTGTTGTGTGCCCCTTCTGCTTTGAGCATCGGCTCTGGTCTTTCTCCCTTGGTTGACTAGGCAAGACCTGTAGCTCCACCCTCGTCATCAGATCCCGGAGGACCTGGGCCCCTCTCCTCACTTCCGCTGGTGGTATCACTGTCTAGAACTGCTTCAAACCTCCCTGCTACTCGTGTGTGGTCGTCTAAATCAGCGAGGCTGCTTGTTCTTTGCGTCGTTGGGGTTCCATGTGTCAGGTGCAACTGACGGGGAGGTCGAACGTCTGGGAGTCCTTTCACAGGACTGGGGTTGCTCTGTGACTGCTTGGGGCCTGTTGACCTGTTAGTCTCTCATACCTGTGCCTAACCGCTCATTGTCCGGTGGGGGCCCCTCAACTTCTTCAACTGGTGGAGTAGAGTATCCTAATGCAGGGAGAGTAGGCAAGAGCACCTCCAGATATGCATATGGTAGGGGAGGTGCTGTCGCCTTGTTTGCTATCTGTAGTGCAGGACTATCTATCTGTTCCTCCTCAAAGATGGCCCATAGTTCTAATAAAGCTTCTCTCTGATCTTTCTTTTGACCTGTGTATTTGGTTTGTATGTATGTTCTCATGTGTTACAGTATGTTAGTGTTGAAATTTCCCTCCTTTGGCCAAGGAAATGTATGTGCCTTTGTGTGTGCGTGCCATTCTTGGCAAACCTTATTACGTTTTTTTCCTGTGGGGGGAACCGGGTTTGCGTATATTTTAATGGTGTCTCCATGATATGTTTGGTAGTTTAGAGGACAAGAAACCTTATCTTCTTTGTTTTAGAGGCTCTCTGGTTTCGATCTGAATTGTGGGGAAAATATATATGGCGGGTTTACTGTTTCTGATTACGTAAGTAGGAGCTCAGAGCTATGTACAGATGCATCAACAATTTAACACAAATAATATTGCATATGAAGGGTTGCAACATAAAAAGTGCAATTTGTCAATAAAACCAGTATCTGCACAATATGGACTCCTGACATCAATTACGGTTGGTGAGAAATAGCAGCATCTTCATGTGTAAAAAGTCATCGACAAAAACACAGTACTTAGGACAAAACACAATTTTCAGTAATTTAACATCACCACATAACCACAACATCACACATATACCTCGCATCAATAATCACAGCCTGTATCATACCCAGGGGCTAAGCATACCATCTGTATCATGACCAGTGGTCCAAGCGACCAGCATCTAAAAACCTGACGAAGAAAAAATGACTATGTAAAAAGAGAAATTCCCTAGCCCCACTCCTAGCACATGCTATCTTGTGACCAGAGGAAGCTCTGGCAGTACATGGGACTAAGTGAGCCTGAGAGCCTGTCAATTTCAGCTCTGGGACAAAGACAATGGCAGTAGTTAACAGAAAAAAGGAATAATTTGAGAACCACAGGCCCCAAATACAAGTTTCACCTAATCTCCCAGGTCCAAATCTTTTTCTTTAAATATCTGAATTGCACCCTGTATCACACCCAGGGGCCAAGCATACCATCTGTGTCATGCCCAGCGGTCCAAGCATACCGACTGCGTCATGCCCAGGGGAAAAAGCGTACCATCTGTGTCACGCCCACCGGTTTAAGCAACCAACACCTCTCACTTCTTTCAGATACCAAAGGCATTGGAAAACCGGTGGCACTGAGAAACACTTTTATTGATGTGTCAATTCTGACAATATATACAATAAATAGTCACCTTTTCTAGCATGCCGACTATCGACAAAAAGTGACTTCCGCAGGATCTCCTCCGAGGCCTCCTTGCGACTACTCAGCTAGGACATATAAAATAGGTAATATGCCAGATTCTGTCAGTGGCAGGGCGCTCAGGTAATCCTCTTTACGATTCTCCCTAGTTTGCCATACGCCACAAGCTTTACTAAGATTCTGATGGAGTCTCTTACCCTCTGTGATGGCTGCTTCAGGACGGACCTCCGCCCCGCAGATTCAGCATAACTTCCAAACAATTGGGGTGTCGGCTCACCTTCCTTCTTGCGCAAATGCGAATCCATTAAGGCCGGGGTCCCCTTCCTTTGGCTGCAGTGGGTTCAAGGTGCCAATCAGCCCAAATAGTGGCTCACCAAAACGTCGCTTGAACATGAAATACCTTTAAAAAACAAGAGGCGTTTGGCAAAACAGGAACAGCTAGTTTAATTAAACAAGGCAGCCGGGAGCAGTTACAGACATAGGGTCTGAGGACTGTCTCAATTTACAATCGGTCTAACACAGACTTTTGTACAGCTCAATGAATGTAATAAAATGTTTCCAGAATTTTTATTTTGTCATGGAATGTGTACCTTTTTCTTTGGAGCCATAAATTAGGGTATTGGATAAGGAATCCAGGTGGTCCTCGACCTTGTTTGGACACAATGCCACCAGTGGGTAACGTGTCCAGATGTCCTGGATGGGAAGTGCATGATCCCTGCGTGCACTGTGTGTGCTGTGTCTTGATTGACTAAGTGTTCCTAAATTCATGTGGTATCTGACTTTATGGTGTTTTGGGAGTGCGCGCACCCCTCCAGCCATGTGTGCTTCATTGGGGCCAATATCCCTGGGCCATTGTGGTGTCACTGCGCCTATCTGTGGGATTGATCTGTGATTTTCAGTTTGTGCATTTGTATGCTGACTAAGTGCTACCCCACCTGTGATCTGTCAATCAGTAACCTCGGACCTGGGTCTCAGGGCCTATTTCACAACATATTTCTGAGTCAGGGTTGATGTGGGATTCACAATGGGCAAATTCATCAATAAAGATGCAATTTCGTTTTTATACATGAATGTATCGTTATTCATATTGACATCGACTTTCTCTATATTAACAACGACAATATTCAAAACTCTATGTTCAGAAAGTATACTGCCTATAAAGAAAGGTTCCCTTGTCTTCAATGCAGTCCTGTTTTTATTTCTTTGTCAAATAAAAGGCGAATGACATGCAAGCCATTATTATAGTCCTCTTTTAGTTTCCATTGCATATGAAGAAAGGAAGGAGTACAATGAAGGCACCCTTGCCATTGACGTTATTTTTTATATAGAAACAACAAGAGGGCCATATTGAATGCAAGTAACCCTTCAATATAGACTGTATTTCATTTCTAGGAAATTGAAAACAAAATGTCCAGTGCCGGCAGCACCAATGGCATTTAGAACATTTCTGGAGATTGAAAAACTTTAGAGAGTCAGCCTTGATTACGACACACAGCTTCACAACGATGGATACCTATTTCCACAGTCCCATATTACATTTTGATAAAATTCACAGTATAAAGCTCAGAGTGGATCAAAATGGTAAACAGTAACTGAGAAGGTCGTAGCTTTTCAGATAAATGTGGCACAGTCCTCCATATATGAAAATGTCCAAGTCCCAAATCGAAGGCCTTTCAGTCCGACTTCAGTTCAGAATTTCCTAAGGACACGTAGTCCCCATTGAATGACAAAGCAGTGGGCAGCTCTCCAATACTAACGTAGGTGTCAGGAATCCTACTAAGCAGTATGCAAGGAATTAATCTTATCTTCATCTGTATTAGGAAGTTGTCTCCCATTGAGATTAGACATACTCATGGTTTTAGAAGTGTGAATGTTGGATATCGCCCTTTCTAGGTCTCTTTCCCTCGACTTTTTGCTTTCCTCCTTCCTGGTTTTCCACTGATCTAGGTGCTAGCCTTAGGACTTTGAGCGTGTTTCACACGGTCATTCAGGGCCAAAGCGCTTGGCTTGTCATATACATACTGGTGATTGGTCTCTGCATGATTGACTGATTCGAGTTAGCTGTAATTCCCTTGTCTAGGGGTAAGACATAAGTCCAGGGCATGTACATCCTGTGTTCCTCTGTGGGCCTGCAGCACTGGTTGTGCCATCCACAGAGGTAGCTCATCGATCGTGCTACAGGTTTGCCCTGGTGGGGCCTGTGTGCACAGGTTACTGTTACTTGGCTTGGCATTACAAAAGCTACGTGCCAAGATTCTGCATGTCTCTTGCTATATCGGAGTTCTCCCTGGGGAGAAGGTGCTGTGTTGGGAAGAGGTAGGGCATGTGCACTTGTGCTGGATCGTGAAGGGGTCGTGAATGGTACCGGATGGTGTGTTTGGTACGACGAGGCCTGCTTCTCGCATTGGAGTAGCATTGGGGAATGTAGGGAAAGGCTATTAAGCAGTATTTCCTATGTGCAGAATAGTAGCAGTATAGTGTTTGATATCGATAAGTTCGTAATGGCGAATCCTCTCTGGTAGTGTGAGTCAATCCGACATTGCGTATGTGGAAATGTCACTTTGGGAAAGTGGGCATTGTGATGCTCATAGCTCTGTGCCTGCTGGCCGGTCTCCAATTCACATCTGGGTGCTGGGGGGACAGCTACATCTATTCATTCCTGATATAAGGCCATAAACTAGGGGCTCAAGGGAAGATGCAGACCTTTGACTCTGAGGGGCCTTTCTAAAACTGTTATGTGGGGGTGGAATTGGGACCTGCATTCCAAGGGGCAGGGTCTTGGCCCCACTAAAGATAGTGATCAAACCTGTCGATGGCAGACAGGACACAATTTTGAGAGGGCCTGTGCATTTCAAAGTTGGCCTTTTGAACTGATCACATCTTCAAAGGCCATTATGGGTATAACTGCTAGGGCTCTGGAAGTTAGAGACGATTTTGGATTTGGAATCCTAGTTTAATCCAGGAAATGGAAAAATCACGTTTTGTTAATATCAAATGTGTAAAACACAAAACTCTGTAACCTCTTCAAAACAAGCACACGTAAGCAAGTCATCTTTCTTTTAGATGCAAGTAAGAAAACTATCTCCTTCATTCTTACATTTTTCCCCTATCTGATCTTTGAACTGTGTGCAGCTGTGAAAAACCTTGTTGATGCTTTTACAGCAGAGATACCAGACTGTTAAAAATGATACTTTAAACGAAAAAAACATTTTATGGCCGAGCACCTTTAACAGGGGTTTGAACAGCAGGTCCTCACTCATACCAGATGTCATAAATGCACAAATAAGAACAAGCATTTGTAATGCAATAGGTCTTGCATTTTAGAAACTTTGACATATTAGTATTGTAAATGACAATGCCTTTTATTATTGCAGGTTTTTTAAACAAATTAATGAAAGGCATTGTCATTTACAATGTCAATAGCTCAAAATCTCGCAATTGTAGACCTATTGCATTGCAAATGCTTGTTTTGTCAAGTGGTGTGTTATCGCCGATGGATGGGGCTATTTATCACCATGGACTCTTGCCATCTGGTTTGCTGTTCCTTGATGCTGCCTTAGTGGTCTGTGAGCACATAATCCTAATATGTAATCGAAGAAATGGTTAAAAATCTGGGATCGGCAGAACCTCATGGAAAGGTCAATCAAACTGGAGAACATTCATAGCACCATTTGGAAGAACAGTCACCTTGACATTCTTGCTCACTGAGATATCGATGGCTCCAATCTTGAGCTTTCAATGGACAATCTAATGTATCCTGGGATTTGTAGTCGTGACTTCCTTCAATTGCACTAAACTGCTAGATGACAGTGGCCCACATAAGGAAGACCCTGGACAGCTTTGCATTCGTGGAGCTATATTGTCATCCTTCCAGAAGTATTCCCAGACCTTTAATAATTCAGCCATTTTTAGGTCTGGCTTGACAGTTCAGGTGCTGCTTACCTTTTGCTATTAGTTCTTACTAAATCATCGGATTAAACTATTTCTTCCTTGAGCCATTGATACAGAAAACAATGCTTTTTGTTTTATTCACTGCTGCAGGCTTTTCTTTAATGTTTTAGTCACGACTCAGAAAGTCAAACCTATTGGCCATTGCTTTATTTAGCGTACAACCCAAACTGTAGCAAGGCAATACAACTATTGAGAAAATACTTTATTAAAGATTCAAATTAGCTCTCATCAGCAATTATGTTTTTGCAAAATATATTTTGGTTGTAATAGAATTAATTCAATGTGTCTTTAAGGATTATCGGATGACTCCATGTCACAAATCTTTGGGTAAATTGCTCTTTGAAATGTTCCAATGCCAGCACCACATCCCACTAAGCCCTAAACAGGTCCCACCCTCACTCTGGGTGTTGGGGCATCAACGGATATTTAAAGGACTAAATTATCTATTTTACAGAAGAAATTTCCAAATAAATTGGTTACAAAGACACAGGGTTTACAGGCAGTTCTCATGTAAAAGTGAATACCTGACATAATACACAAAAGCATAATTTCTTAGCATCTGCAAATTACTTGTGTGTCTGGGGAAAACTGTGTGCCACTCCAACAGGCTTGGTTTCATGGTCAAATGAACTGTGGGCTCCTTAATCCAGCCGGGCCTGAATGCAGTCATCAGTCACCCAGTCCACGAAGGGTCTTCCAGTGTGTCCTGCATGAACAGTGCAGCCCCGATTAGACTTTTCAGTTAATAAACGGATGCATTCTGGGACATGTAGTCTTACTTCGATTCCAATTAAACAAAATTACTTGATTACACGTGGTTATGAAAAAATATGCTAATCCCAGTAACATTCATCTGCTAGCCTCATGGCTGGCGCAGCCAGGAGTCCAATTATTAACGTATAGAAGCAGATTTACCGTTCTGGGTCCGCCAGTCCTGCTTTCTCTCGCTTTTGTGTTGGGCGCTCCCTGTTGCATACAGACGTGTGTGTCACAGCAGGGCTGTTGTCAGCACCTGACAGATGCCGGACAGGGTGCAACGTGCCCAATGGCCGCCGCCTTGTTGACTCCGGAGTTCACCAGGGCCAAAGCAAACATGCCGGGAGTCTATGCGAGGTCGCGGGCTGGACGTCACTGGGCGAGAGAGCAGCGAGCGCTACTAAGAGGGGCTGTGGAGCACACTGGGGAGGGCCACATGGGCTGCAAGACTGCCAATTTCAGAAGGGTGAAAGAGGATGCTTGTGTTATTCTCTGTTGTCTTTATCGCGTTAATTTTGTTTGCTCAAAGTAACGGTGTTTGTCTTGTCCCCGGTACGGAGCAACGAACCCTTGTTGCCTTTTGGTATGTCTTGGTATTTTCCGCTGATTTGTGTTATGTGACCTGGAATGTTTCAAGCTCCTCCCTCCCCTTTATAAGGACAGGAAGCTAAGCTCGGTTGTGATGCAGGAGTTTAACTCTGCAGATGGAGGCAGTCTTCCTGCACTTTTGGTATTTGGTTTTGTGCGTGCTAAATTGTCGCAATTGTGAGCGAGTATACATTGATGCAGTGGTTGTTGGCAGCGCCTGACAGATGGTCCACAGCAGGGTGCAACGTGCCCAATGGCCGCCGCCTTGTTGACTCCGAAGTTCACCAGGGCCAAAGCAAACATGCCGGGAGTCTATGCGAGGTCGCAGGCTGGAGGTCACTGGGCGAGAGAGCAGCGAGCGCTATTAGGAGGGCCTGTGGAGCACACTGGGGAGGGCCACCTGGTCTGCAAGACTTCCTCCTGCCCTGTCCTGGCAGTGACTCTTTGACCCTGGGAGAGAACACAACCACAAGTCAAAACAAGCATTTGCAATGCAACAGGTCTCGCATTTATGCGCGTTTAAGCTATTGGCATTGTAAATGACAATGTGTTTTATTTATGTTTCATAAACCAAAACATAAATAAAAGAAATTGTCATTTACAATGCCAATAGCTCAAACTCGCATAAATGTGAGACCTGTTGCATTGCAAATGCTTGTTTCTCTATCCTCCAGCGTATCCAATCAGGTGGACATGTGGCCTCCAACTTTATAAATTAATATGTGAGGGTACTGCCCATGCTAAATTCTCCCTGTGCAATAAATGGTCTAGGTACTTCAGTAACAAAGGTACAAAGGTATTACTCCTCCCTCTTAAGACACTTAGGGCAAGATTGGGTCCCTCCTGCTCCATGGTATACGTATCCCTTCGTTCCTACAAACTAAATTCTTAATTATTCACTCACTCTACTGGATAATTAATAAACTTTTTAAACTTGAGCTGAAAGATACTGACACTTGCTGGTCATGCGGAATAACTGTGGTGACTTGGAACATATGTTCTTTTCATGTCCTTACCTCACCTCGTTCTGGTATGACGCAACCCAAATAAGTAAAATATTTGGAATAACTCTCGTTGGATTTTCCAACTATCGTGATCAGACCACATGCAGCTGGGAATCCACCCCTGCTTACAGACAACAATTTCATTCTCTTTGATTTGTTGACCACTGTTGCGCTTAAAGTTATCCCACTTGATTGGAAACACGTCAAACCTGTTTCATTTCATACTTGGTGGGCTTGGGTCACACACCTTACAGGAACACACATGGCCCAATCTCACCACTGTAGCATCCCAACCCTGTCTCGGCGCACTTTGGAATCCTTAGACTCCTTCATTAATAAGACGTAGTAGCGGACCCTTGGCTTCCCTTTGCACCCAGTGCCCGTCATCATGGGTAGACGAAGTCCTGATTTTGGCCCTAGCGACCTATTACTCAGCTATCTTTCTTTTTTGCTGTGTACCCTCTTGGATACCCTTTTACGACCTTCTCTCTTACGCTGTTCCACTCTCTCTTTCTACTTCACACCCCTTGAATCCCACTGCACATGTTTTGTTTCCTTTATCTCCAAGCACAGTTCTGTGATTTTGAAGATGTCCTTGAGTATTGACTATTAGAGGACGAGAAACGGATGAATAAACATTTGCTTTTTATCTTACCTGTAGTGTATGGCTTGACTTTACAGTCATTGAGAGTTGTTTACTAAGATGTCACCATATAACTGTTTACCTCATAACATTATGATTAATGTCGTCTCAATCTGCATGAACACCGGATAACAGTTGTTTTCACTTCAATGTGCTTGGGTAACTCTTTCCTTTTCCTGTACTGTTTAAAAATATCAATAAAGCTTTTGGAACAAAAAAAAGTACGGAAAAATCCAGAGAAAGGAGGAAACAAATTCTGCCGTGGTCTCGAACGGAGTGCGGCTGGTGTTAGAAATGACCTATCAATTTACAGTGACAATTAACAGATACTTCTGCTCGCACTTTAATTGCCTTCTTTGTAAATCTACACCAATCAACAAGGTTTTGGTAAAAAGATGTCCTACATTAGTGAAGAATTTCATTCATTTAGGGTGCCTCTCCTCCTACTAATCTGAAATAAAAACACGAGCATGCATTCTGCTGTGGAATTCCATAAGGTGAACTAAAGTCCAGATGAATAATAATCAATTAAACCATTAAAGAGCGTATTCGATATGTTCTTAATGTATAAATGTATGCTACCAACTCGGAGCTCAATGGACAGTGGTGTAATATGCTCGCATGCGAGGCCGCGTGCACTGCGAGCATAAATAATGAGCAGGACACAAGTGCTTCGTTGTGCAGCGCGGTCCCAACTACTGCCGCCGGGCCCCGCCTCTTTATTTTATATCGGCGCATTGCGTAATGCACCAGCGTCTAAACTTACGCTCAGTGCGGAGGTGAACTGGACCGTCACCCCGCACTGAGAACATTACATTCCTCTTCACCTTAGTTAAACAAAATACCATAACATCAAAACAATCTGTTACCAGTTCAGGATGAGTCCCACTCAGCATCATGACACAGCTCTCGGTCGCAGCCTCCCACCCGACTGTGGAACATCACACAAAGAATCCTGCCAGGATTGCTCTGCAGGTGATACTGGGAACGTTCTTCTCTGGACGGAACTGGAGAGGGAACTCCTTCTCCCAGGGCACAGCTGCCCGGAGGTCTCGATGAGGAGCTGGATAGTTCGCCTTCAAGATCTCTTTGTGGAGATGGGGACTCGTGGCCTGGGACGCTCGGGACAGCCACAGGGATCCTCCCCAGACTGGTGTCACCATCCTCCGCAGTTCTCGGGCGTGGACTTGTTTCTTCACTTCTTTGAACTGGGGGTTCAGGTGTCCCGGCATGTACTTTCTTGAAGAAGGATGCATTTCGTGTAAGTTCTTCTGTGCCCTTCCGGGCAGTGATCATCGTGCCTCTCCGGCGAGTTACTACCCACGGAACTTGTTCAAACGGGAGGCGGAATTTGCTACCCGGATGTCTGTCTCGGACATATACTTTGTCTCCTTCCCGGATGTTTGATGCTTTTGCCTTTCTGTTTGTGCTGGCTCGGAAGTTGGTATTGGTCCTTTTCGCTAGGACTCGATCACTGTCAATGGGGGAAGGGACCCAGGTCAGGTGATGGGGAATAGTGTCTCGTATTACTCGGCCCATACCTGCGGGCCCCGGTGCTCTCTCTGTCGTGAGATGGGGCGTCAGACGGTATTCCCTCAGGAAGCTGTATATGGCTCGTTCTAGGGGCGCTTCTTTGGCATGGGCAATGCGGATGATTTTGTTGAGTGTGCGCATGAACCTCTCAACTTCCCCGTTTGGTTGAGGCCAGCGCGGGGTTACTTTCCGGTGACGGATGCCCCAGGATGCGGGATAGTCCGCAAATCTTGTCCTTGAAAGGGTGGGCCATTGTCATCGAATTCCTCCATGATGGCCGTTAATTCCTCTTCCTGGATGGCGAGGGCGAAAGAGATTAGCCGCAGTTCTTCTGCTGCATAGCCGCTGACTAGCATGCCGCTCCCTTCTTCTGTCATGTACACAGTGGTGGGTATACTCAGGTCTTCATGTCGAAGTTCGGTTTTGAAACACCCCAGGAGCGGGATGGGCGTCTTCTGCCCATACGCAAACACGCGGATCTTGGCTTCTCGCAGCTGTGGGCGTGGACTGAGGTTTCTGTACACGTTGGCGGCCATCAGCTCAATTGAAGCACCGGTGTCTATGGTGGCTTTCACCTCCTGGTCGTGAATTACGGCATTTCGGAAGTCTGCGCCTTTTCCTTGGCGGGTGGTCCACTGCAAGCACATAGTGGACGGGATAGTCTCCCGTATCGTCATCCATGTCTTCACTATCAGGCAATTCGACCACTGCTTGGGCCGTTTCCTTCTGTTGCTTCGATGACCTGCATACGGCCGCAAAATGGTTTGTCCTGCCACAGGCTGTGCACTTTTTTCCTTTTGCCGGGCAGTCCTGCATGCGGTGGGGCGTGCCTCCGCAGTACCCGCATTCTCTTCCTTTGCCCTGTGGGCGCTTGCCTGGAGGTTGGCTCGGTTTGGCCTTCACGACGTTCGCTTGCTCGACCTTTATGGGGCGGTGGAGTGCAGCCTCCATGTGCGATGCCCTGGCCTTCGACAACTCCTTCGACCTTCCCAATGTGAGAATGTCAGCCAATGATTTGCCAGACTCCTGAAGGATGGTTTCTCTTAGCTTTGAGGAGTAGCAGCCCTGTATGATCTGGGCTCTGATTTCTTCCTGTTCATCTTGGAAGCCGCACGTGCTGGCCAGTTCCTTCAGGCGACCATGGAATGTGTCTAACGCTTCCTCCGCTTCTTGTTTGGCTTGACGGAAAATGAATCTCTCGTAGTCCCTGTTGGCCATGGGCTCGAAGTGAGCATTTAGGGCATTAAGCAGCGTCACGTATGTCTTGGGTGTGGCTCCCACTATAGTTTTGTAAATGCGATGAATGTCCTTACCTCCCAAGTGTAGGAGAAGTGCTCTGCGTCTTTCGCGGGCGATGCCCGCCCCTTCAAAATAGAACTGAAGGCGTTCAGTCCAGTCTCTCCACTTCGGGGCGAGTGACGAGGGAGCGCCATCCACCACAAACGGCTCGATCACCGGGATTGCCGCCATTAGGACGTTGTTGGGGCCGCACCTCGCGGCACGTGCACTGCCTCACCGTAGCAAAAATGGCAGCCGCCGGACCGAGGGCAGAGAAGGCCTTGATGCACGAAGGTGTGACTTTCCAGGTGCACACTGCTAGCACTGGCAGTAGGAGCCCTGCAGGGGGTGCACAGGGCCAAGCAGGCACTGGTGGCTGGACGTCAGGGTATCAGAAACCCCAGAGCAGGCGCCAGAAAAGGTGTGGAGGCGGGGTGGCAGAACCCTTATTGGTAGCAGAACCAATTGTACCTCTTTGGCAGGCTGTGCAGCCGGACTTCATGTGGTGAGGCAGCGTGAATCCACTACCGCCTCGTCGCCAGTGTAATATGCTCGCATGCGAGGCCGCGCGCGCTGCAAGCATAAATAATGAGCAGGACACAAGTGCTTCGTTGTGCAGCGCAGTCCCAACTACCGCCGCCGGGCCCCGCCTCTTTATTTTATATCGGCGCATTGCGTCATGCGCCAGCATCTAAACTTACGCTCAGTGCGGAGGTGAACTGGACCGTCACCCCGCACTGAGAACATTACAGGTGGGGAGCAAAACAACAATGTCGTCCAATTCTTAGTGAGCCTCACTAATGCATGAACGCCTTTCCCGCTTGCACGTACCACAACCCCCGTTACCTTTGAGCATTTTTCCAATACTTTTTCTTTGAACTGCTGAAACCCTTGCTGGATCGTTAGCCGGTTGAGAGCGAATGATAAGAAGTGCGTAAAGGGCTCTCTCTGCGGAATGTATCAGCAATAACCTCAATACGGGTGCCAGCAGAAATGACTCCATTGCGCTGCAGTCCTGCTATTACTGAGGGCATAACAGAAGAGGCTGGTTAAAAGCGACGACAAGCAACATAATGAAAGAAGGCAGAATTAGCCAGTAACGAAGCAATGGCATTCAGAAGCAAACAAAAACAATGCCATAGGTCTCGCATTTAAATGCGAGACCTATGGCATTGCAAACAAACGACGGCCATTGTCCCGGCTGCAGCGAAAGTGAAAGCGGGCCTGGCCCGCTGAATGTAAGCGAAGCACGGCCCTGTGCTTGAGTTCAGAGAAACTCAATAAAGAAAATAGAACAAGTCCTGTGTAACAAGCAAGTAAAGGGGCCAGTAGCCATGGGAGGATACAAATGACGACATGGCCATACTAAGGAGGGACTAACAAGCCTCATAATGACTCAGAAGACAGCATTTACAAAGGACAAACACAGGAGCCAATGAAAAATAGGACGGGGGAGTGGGCGGGGCTTCTCTCCCGTACTGAACAACCCCAGCTCTTCGCATAGTAGCGCTTGCATGCTGGCTCACGTTCGACCTAAAAATAAGTAGTCCTTAAAGAAACACATAAGGCCGTAGAGTGTAAGGAAACTGTAATTGGCCGGTGCTCCTGGCTCAAAAACAGATGTGATGTATCAGGAGCACCGGCCAATAAGGAGCCAGCAAATTGGAGCAATGGGGTTGTGAACCAATGACATGCAAGCAGCTGTAATTACACTCAGAGTGATTACAGCAGGTCTTGCAGACAGCCCATGTACACTGATGCTCGACCTAAAAAAGGGGGCGTGTAATAAAAAGATGGAGTTCCTCAGTGTCCATGTAGACTTATTTAATTTCAACTTTGTTACATCAATGGCCAATGCTTTAATTGCAGTGCTTATTTTTATGGCTGTTTATATGAAACTGTGTTAGCAATGGTAGAATGAGACCTTTTGTTGGTTTTGACAAAGATGTAATCAGCAGATCCTGAACTGCTGGCTTGATGCGTATCTTTCTGTTTGAAGAAACGGACGACTTTATGGCGATATACAATATACCTAATCCATTCATGATTTTTTTATGATTTATCATTTGCATGATTGGTTCTCGCATGGTTGAAATCCTCCTGCTTTTCTCAAAATATTATTTGTGAAATGCACGGCCTCGTCCTATAGTCAGGTTTGTGCTACTTCAAATATTTAATATAAAATTAATGTACTATACATTTTCAATTAACTATACGGAAAGTGTATCGTGACACCACAGAAGATGCAAGCCTCATTACTCAGTGTGCCATCATCAAAACAGTAAACAGCAAGAATGTGTCTCTCCGTTCTACCTGCATCCAATGCTCCGAAGGAAAAGTAGTGGAACATAGATGGGAAGGCCGAGAAGATGCCTAGAATGTGGTGTGGTGAAGAGATTCTCGTAGAGGAAAAGAAGGATTAAAGGAAGAGTTACATAGACAAATAGAAGATGACTTGATAAAATTCTGACTCAGGAGAGAAAATAACAGTGGTGGGATGAGGGGAGAAAAGAGGAGTGGACGAAGGTAAATTCGATGACAGAAAGAAAGGGAGGAGACAATGTGGAATAAAATCTGGATGGACAATTAGAGCGATGGAAGGCAGTATATCTGAAGGCAGTTGTCTGAAAATGAATACTTGATATTAGTATTAATGGTTAGGAAAATTCAGAGGTGTAATTTTGTTACCAGTGCCAAGTGACTGATTAGTGTTGTTGATGGTGACACTCTTATAGAGTTTTCCTCAGTGCGCTACCTTGCATCTCCTGTGACCATCCATGCCCTTTCTAAAGGAGCTTAAACCCACACCATCAGGCTCCTGTCCTTCAGCCGATATTCACCAAAATTTCTATAATTGTAAATTATTTATTATTTTTTAATTATATGTTTGTTTAAATGTTTACTTTTAGTATGTAACATATACAATTTGAATTGTGGGGAGACTGGGAGGGTAGTGTTTTAAATATTTTCTTTATAAATTGATAGTAATTGATGTATTAATTTATGCACATTTTATAATTAGAAAGCATTTTGTTTACTTCATTTAAAAATATAAAACTCGTTGGCTTTCGTTAGAAGTGTCTCTTTGATTTCTGATCTCTGAGCAAACAACCTTTTGTACAGTGCTCAGAATTACAACTTTTTTGGTAATTGCCACTTTCATTGTAATTCTCCAGTGGTAAAGTGTTACCAGCACAGCACACCTGAAGTGATTTGTGGTGTCTTTTGACTCATTGCAAGGGGATGGTGGAATTCCTCAAGAAACATTGCTGTCTGTATTGCTTTCATTACTGGTGAGCTAGTACAGACCTGAGCATGCAAGTAAGCCAAGTGCTCCTAAACCTGTTACTGTGGGATATGGATCAGGTGTTCCTGGAGTTCATGGCTGGCTAACTAATTGCCTTTCTTGCCAGGGCCCTTCAATATGCAATAGAAAGACATGAGGGGTGGTGGGTGAGCTTGAGTCATAACAGTAGGGAGGGATTTACAGAGCCCTTTGATTCCATTTCCACTCCATCGGTTTGTTGACCCAGTAAACCAATAATGTCTACAGAATAGAAAGAAGGATGAGAGAAAATGGTGTCCGGCATCTTTGACTGGCCAATGTTTATTTCATTTGGAAAAATGTTTTTCAAAATAAAAGGCTTGCTTGTTTCCAGGTCAAAAATAGACCTCCTTTGGGGAGGCTTAAAGAAGTGCAAGCTCTACTAAAAGACACAGAACAAGCCCAAATACCTTGTACCGAAGGCAGTGTTTTTAAAGAGGGGGTAATGAGAATACAAAATTCTATTTGCAATATTTTTAATGAAATATTTGTTTAGCTTGCATTTAGAGGTAAGTGCGCGTTAGTGTTTGCCATTCTACCTTAAGTGAGTGTCATGCAGGCAGTCATTGAAGGGCTAAGAATGTAGTGCTAATGTGCATGTGCCATTGAGTGGAGCTCCTGGTGAACTATTTTAGCAAGTGATTTGTGTATTTTCCTTTTTTGGTTTGTGACTTTAAGAAATCCCTCTAATGATTTGATAATCTTCTGTGATGCAGTTATTTTTTTGAGAGACAGTTGAGAATTTCAGGCAACTATGCTTTAGATTTAGTGCAAAGGCTTCCTTTGCACTTTTTTGTTCTATTACAGCCTCCCCTCATACTTTCCTTGCCCTCTCTTAGGTCATTCAACTGCCTTCCCTCTACCCCAAATTAAGTTACTACAGCATTCTGCCATAGCTATGATCATATATGTGATCTGAACACGGATGTGCTCAACACAAGTTATGTTTAAGCCTGGGCGAAGTAAGCGGAGTTCCGCTACGCAGAACTCCGCGAAGTGCAAAAAGAACTCTGCCCTCACTATACGGAGCGCCGCAAGCGGCGGAGTGCGTTAGATAAATTCTGTTCATGATGATTTTCAGTGCCAGATGCTTGTCCGCACTGTGCAATCATCACGAACGGCACCATGCACAGCGCAAGCGGGCGCTGCTTCCTTTCTGGCACTCGAGTAGATTTTTGCTCGAGCTGCAGATTTCTCAACGTGAACGGACAGTTTCTCAACGTGAGCGGTCGCGGGCATACGTGACCACTCGCAATGAGAAATCTGACCGCCCACGATGAAAAATCTCGCCGGGAGGTTGATTTTCCGCCCTCGCGATCGCCAACTTTATGTTCACGATCGCGAACGAGGAAAAATCTCACCGGGAGGTGGATTTTCCTCGCTCGCGCTCGCCAACTTGACATTGACGAACGCGAGCGAGGAAAAAACCTCTGCTCCGCTACGCAGGGCGGAGTTTTTCGGAACTCTGCGAGCCCGCGCAACGCGGAGTGCGGAAAACTCCGCAAACTCCACGTGCGGAGCAGAGTTCACCGCCCAGACATAGTTATGTTGCAGTCTAATCCTTTTCTGGTGCACCTGTGGCCACTGGATATCTCTAGACTCAAGCAACATATCCTTGTCTTCTCCTCGTTATTCACAAGTGAATGGGTTGGTGATACGGCATACATAAAAATAATGTATCTTGCTCCCAGTTTTGGTCAGTGGTTCTTGTCAAATGGTTTTTTTTTCTTGTATTTGTTTAGAATCCAGGAATCATCAGGTTTTCAGCTCATTACAGTATGACAGAGTAAGAGGCACATTAGTCCTTTAGAGAAAACCAGTGTAACCAGATTTCCCATTCTGTTTCTTCTCCTATTCTTCCAGGAGCACATTACTCATAAAACCTCTAACCTTTTGTTGTTGTTTGGGATTAGATCAATTCTTTGAGGTCTTCAGGGTTACATTTGGCCTGTGGTGAAGAAGAGGGATAAATCACTCCTTCTACCGGTACCACAGCCACAATCCTTACAGTGTACCTTTTCCCTCTGTGGTATCTACCTATACCTGAAGGTAATACTCATAGACTGATCTCTGGAGTCAAGTGTCAGCAGATTTTTTGGTATATTTATTAGATATCGCTTTGAGTAAGAACTTTTTTCTTTCATAATTAGTATTACCTCTAGTGTAAAGGAGTTGTGATGGGGGCCTGGTTCGCACCTTATTTGGCAAACACTTTTATGGACAACTATGAGTATTCCTTCATATATTCAGGCTCCAATCCCTTTAGAGACACCATTACACTTTGGAAAAGATACATCGGCAATGTTCTGACGGGTTGGATAAGGAATATATTCAGACTTCATTTTTGGAATGGCTCAATAACCAGTCCCCTGACATGAAGTTCACTAGGTCAGATGTTGATAAGGAGATTACGTCTCTTGACATTACCATCAAGATATCTGATGGGGAATGATACATCGCCCTCTTTCGAAAATCCATGGAATGGAATATCCTCTTAAGGTACTCCAGCCAGCACCCAAGGAGCCTCAGAGACAACCTTCCATATGGTCAATGTTTATGGATCAGTCGCAACTGTTTCCATGGGGTTGGATATTTTTCAGAATCTGACACACTGATCACAAGGTTGCTTGAACATGGATACCCAACTGTCTATTGAAAAGAGATAGAAATAGAGACTAGTATTTTACCAGAAAATACTTACTGGAGCCCAAATCCAGCAACAGCACCAATATTCATATATTTACACGTGCTACCACCTTTTGTTCATCCAGCAATGAAATCAAGAAAATTATCAAAAAACACTGGTGTCTGATCCAGAATGAAATGGACGTTGATGAAAAACCCTTATTTGCATTCAAAAGAGGAAAAAATGTAAGGGACCATGTCACGGCCCATAAAGGAATTCAAACAACAAGGGCGGACCCTTCAACCGTACCTGACACACAGTTCCAAATAATTGTGGCTTGGTGCACTTCACCTCCAATACCAGCCATTGTATGATATTGCTGCAGAGCAGAGTAAAATTCAAATCAAAATGGAATTGTGCACCCCAAAAAAAAAATCGGCAAATCATCAAGTCTGTTGTAGAAAGAATTCTTCCTTTCTTTGAGCCCACTTTAATACATAAAAGTCCAGCATCCAAACATCCAGCCAAGTGTTTAATTAAAAATAAATTGAACGTTGTCAGGGCTGTAGATAATATACAAATAACATATATAAATACAGATACACAAACAATACACAATAACTAACATGTATAAGGTCATCAACATATTGCACACTACAAATTTATTTTAAAATAACAATGCATGACATATTCTTAATATACGGACCCATAACAGACAAACAACAGTGCCATCCATACAGAAACATTTATGCAGGCACACCCCACCAACAAGGGGGCCTACAAAAAGTTCATCATGAAAAAGAGGAAAAATATCTCATTTATCTATATCGGGTATATACCGTGAGAATACCAAGTCACAGACCCATAAAAAGTAAGCATTGATAAAAACAAACTCATTGGACACCCACCTGTGGCTACAATTATGTGGGAGAACCTTACTAGAGAAAGGACCTGCAAAGATTAATACCCACATTTCCTATAGAAAAAACATGTGTGTATACACAATATAGCTAAATAGACCATAGAAGGGTGCTAACAAATAAAAGGTAGTCACCAAACATGTATCATATATTTACACACTTGTATTGAATTTGGACAGTTCTACATATCATTCCTATATGCCTAATGGTTCATGCGGTTCATATATTCATGGTTAGGATATACACATGATCTCCATATGCGCTTTCATATAAGTGCACGGCGAGCATACCTGATATATCTTATGCAGCATTGATTTTCTTATTCCATGAGCTAATAACAGTTTCCATATATCGTTGGCCATATGTGGCATCCCATCAACCAATCATATCCATAGTCCTACACCAAATCTGGCAGGCTCTTGAAATTTGTCCCATTAGACAAGGGGTACTGGTATCCCCCATTTGATACCTAAAAAGGGGTTTAGACAGCACGCATTAAGGATCATTCATCAAATATGCAATGTTGGGTACAATCAAGTGTACAAACAACTTGATACCAACCCACTCCCCAACAGGCTCATATCTAAACCGTATGTCAATGTACCATATAAAGATACCAAACATCTACGGCATAAGGCAATAATAGTATCTAACCCCTATATCTTTATAGGTGTTTTTCAAGTCACTTATTCTATATATTTAAACAATAAAAATGCACCTCAGGTAACAGAATACAAACCCCTAGTCGGTGCAAAATGGCAGTATGTTAGAAAGCACCCACAAGTCCCTCTGATATCATATAAAAGTTAAACTGGACCAGGGTGGCAAAGTCCAACAAAATATAAGTAAATAAATCACACGTACTCTGAGACCTTAACGTACGCCTCGTGTCCCAAAAGATATGCACCTCATAATGCAAATAAACACCTACAGCAACTTAAATACATTTATTTGCAGTCGTATCACCAGTGTCATAATATGCTGGGAACAGCACACACCTTGATAATGATGTAGCAGGATTTCGCGAAAGAAAACCTGCTCAACTGAACACCCTATAATATGGACTAACAGTAAGTAGTGTTAAAACAACTAATGTGCACATTTACATTACACGTGGGAAGCTATGCTTTACAAAATGCATGAACTAACCAGAATTAATGTGTAAATAACCAGAAATATAATAATCTTGTGTTTTGAAATGAATCTAGGAGGTTTGCATGGCAAAACCGCACGTGTATTGCTAAAAAGCATAGTGAGTGTTGCTTTAAACTAATAAAAATTGCAGCTTTCCTACTAATGCTATGCTAGGCTAACCGTTAATATGAGGTAAAGCTAAAGTGGGTGGTAAACCGTGAAAATTGCATTGTCACATAATTAATAAATGTTTGTTTTTCCGTTCTTTTAGTAATGGACGAGTCCTCCAGGTGGAATTAGGAGCGAGTATGAACAATGTGACCACTTGACTGAACTGATGTGCAAAGCTGAAAAGGTCTGACCGGTGAATGACATAACATTGACATAACATTGAAAGGCAGCCAACGCGAGTGTCATCGTGGGAACGGAACCTGTTGTTGTTAAATTTATTAAAATGTACAATAAATTGTTGCATGTGTGCTCATGAGAGAGAAGAAGTATTGATGACTGTATAAAAAAATGTTTAGAACAATGTTGTAGTCAAAAGTAGATGATTTCATAGAGGGGTGACACTCCACCCCTAGAACCCAACCAATCCCTTAGCTAGAAAATGTGAAATTAGCAACTATTGTGGGACGGACATGTACTTTTAGGATATAAGAATAGGCACTTTAGGGGTGTGGTTGGCTGGCGGTGGTGTGTAGGTTTCGAGGGTCGTTTAGGCTGAGAGAGGGAAGCGTCGCTGTTTCGTCGGTGAGCTGAGAGGCCTAGCTGTTTCCTGTCCTGTCCTTGTCCTGATTCTTGAATCTTTGATCTCTGACTCTTGATTCAGGGGTCCCCGCTACTACCTAGGCCTGGGTGGTGGTTTTCCACATACAGATCCCTTGGGTTTGTATTTGATCTAACTCAATATTTGCTGAATCCATTTTTGCAGTCGTATTCTTGTCATTGAACTTTTGTCTCTTCATCTATTGCCTCTAAAGTGATGGTTTTAATTGATTGATTTCACTTGTATCTAATGTCTCTTCATCTATCCACTCTTTGCAACGTATATTTGAATAATAGTTCCGTTGATACTGTGTTTAGTTTGTTACTCTCTCTCTCATGAGGTCTCCAGTGTTTGAGCTTATGAATGTGATCGCTATGAGCATTTATTATTACTAGATAAAATGTATTAAATTACACCGAGAGTTTGTGGTCATTTTAGCCAGTTTTACTGAAAATTAATCGTTATTATTTGGAGAATTACCATTGCCATCAACTCTTCAACTAATTGGTCCATTGACCAAGTAGATGAAAAGTCGATTATAATAACAGGATGTTTAAATTTTGTGCATAAATAACAAGAATAAGTTGAAGAAAGGGTTAACAAACTTGACACCAGCGCATCAGGGATATGGGTGAATGTGTATGGGCCAAAGCATGATGTTATTGAATATTTTTCCCTGATCAATTTATCGGGTTCGCGCTGGTTTCAATAATATTAAAGACCAACCTCCGTATTCCGTTGCGGCCATGATGAAACAGAACAAATGTCCCGTAAGCCACAAATGTTAATATGTCGGGAAACAATTAAAACCTCCGACATAAAGATCATAACGTTAACAGCACTGATTGACCATCACAGTTCTGCTTGTAGAAGTGTGTCCTTTTGTAACAATAGCTAAATACAATTGCCGGTACATGAGTGCATGCCAACGGCGTTCACAGCAACGGAACGCACCTCCATAATATTAAAGACTAACCTCTATATCCCATGGCGGCCATGATGGAACAGAACAAAAGTCCTATAAGCCACAAACGTTAAGATGTCAGGAAACAATTAAAGCATCCAGCGTGAAGATCATAGTGATAAAAACACTGACTAGCCTTACGAAATGCATAAAAATGAAAAGAGGGAGGGGGAAAGAGGAAGGTGAGAAACAACATTCCTATAGTCCAATTTAAGACATGAGACATGTATGGAGATGTTCCATTTGAGCAATTAAAGACCATATAGGAACATGCCCATAATAAGTCCATATATTTAATGTAAATGAAGTAAATGATCTGATATCCATGAATCCTGCATGCAGTCTACGACTAATATGATCTCCTTGTATTTCTGCCTAAACAGGCGAGAATATCTATGCCTAGAACATATCTAAAGGTACTACATCGGTACACATTATCCGGAGCAAGAGAGAAAATGGGTCAAAATCAAGGGCAGCATGAGGTCTGGAACTAGCCCAAATTCAATACATTAAAACCTGAGCAGGAGAGATAGTTTACACATCCTAAAAATGCATATAAAAAACAAATAGGATATGGTATATAGGAGCATATTTCCATTATGAGCCAGGGGTCCAACATATGTATTTTCAATCATGCAAGTAACCAACTGGTCACAAAGACAAGAATGTAAAGAAAACAATAATACAATTCTTAACAAGCCAGCAGGAACCAGTTAGTAAAATATACCTCTACAGCCAATTACTAACCTAAACAACTGATATTTTATCCAAGAAAATGATGGAATTCATTGTCCATATTATGTCCCTGATATGTGGTTCTTAAGCGACATATCCATTTGGCCTCAGTTTGTCTCAATAATAGTTCTCTGTCACCACCACACAGATTTTCAATTATATGGACAATTTTAAAGAACCAAAACTAGGATCATTTGGATGAGCTATTCTGTAATGTTCAGTCATAGGGTATCTACTATCTCCATTCCTTAGGGCCCTGCAATGTTCCTGCATACACACCTTCAGGCTGCGAGCAGTACTGCCCACATATATCATATCACAACCGCATCCCATTATATAGATCACAAATCGTATATTGCAGTTGATAAAATGTCTTATGGTATGTACCGGACTCGTATTGAACCTGAAATCCTTTGTTTTATTTTTGCCATACCAGCCCTTGCAGGTATAGAAACCAAATGGTTTAGGTGGTAACCAAGTATCCTTATTACGTATAGAGGTAACATAGCTCAGGCATAATTAATTCCCCAATGTGCGTCCCCTACTGTACACCACTGTGGGATTTCTATCAATCTCATTTTGTAACCCTGGAATCTCCACAGGAGATGCCAGTATTTGCGTAGGATCCTAAAGATCTTCTCAAGTGATTTGTACCCAAAAAGACTGTCAAAAATCACAGAGGTCAGGATATTACTGCAACACTGAATCTGAGAGAATGTAAATGGATACACCTTTTGAATACTGTACATAAGGGCCTTAACAAATTCAAGAGAAGCAACCATTAAGTAGCTATTTTCAATAGCGGATAGGGCCGTACAATTGTGTCCCTTGGCTTTCGGAGTTTGTCCCTTTGATATTTTGAAACTGTTTCGTACCATCTCTAGAGCGTTATTAATGATGTATGCAAACACTTTTTACAAGGGATAAACATGCATAGGAGCCTTAATGTCTGAATCTCCATTGTTCTTTTTTTTGCCTATCTAAGATCTTTTTTGTCCCCTTTTAGATATGTGCTGTCAAGATTCTCTTATTTTAAGATGTGCCCATCACCCACACTACACATCTGACTTGTGTTACAATTCCATTTTCATTGTCGATGCTTTAGCGAAGTTCATTTTCTGTATATATATATATATATATATGGGTACTCGTGTCCCGCATTAACCCTCCTTGGTATCACACGCCATTCGTTGAGGGCACAGGAAGACAGCACCAAGCAGATCAGAGAAGCAAACGGGTCCGTAATTCTTTTTAGAAACGCATTATTCTTTTTTTGAAGTTTCTTAATTTTCAGCAAAGTGCATGTGCATCAAGTGGGGAAGAAGACCAATGTGTTTTGGCCTAGGGCCTTCATATATATATTACCTACTGGCGGTCGCCAGTAGGTAGTTATAGTTAGGACCTAGTTTCCATAGGAAAAGCATTTTTTGATTTGCCAATATCTTTGGTGCCGTTTGACGAATCTTCACGAAATTTTCAAAACTAATGGGGCGCTCCGGTCAGCTCCTGTCTTTAAAGTTTTGAGGTGATTCATCAAGCGGGGGCTGAGAAAAAAGGGGGGTCCCAAAACGCATTTTCTCCATGTTAATTTCCATAGGAAACGTTTGTTGCAGCTACAGTCCGAACTGCTGAACGGAATTACACCAAATTTGGCAGAGAGGTAGCTCTTGGTTTAGAGTGCACTCTTTGCTTTAAATGGTGTAAATCCGTTCAGTAGTTTTTGAGTAATTCAAAAATAAAATGCAAACAATATCTGGTGACCGCCGTGGATCAGCAAACCCTCCCGAGCACGAGCTTTATTTTGAATGGCTGCCAACACTCCAAACCAAAAAGTGTTGGCAGCCATTTTGTGACTAAGTTGAACCGAGTCACAAGAAAAAAGGTAAAAAAACAAGATAAGGGGGCAGGGTAGAAACACCCTGACCCCCTAGGCCTGCTCAGGGTGTCCCACGGGGACCCCCAGGGCCAAAAAAAGCATTTAAAAAAAAAAAAAAAAAAACGAAGCGCGGTGCCATGTGCTTTGTTTTAGTAAGCCCCCGGGGGGGCCTGGTCCTGGGGGCAATGTGATTAATATATGTGGGGGCCGCTTGTGCCCCCGCAGACCTGGGGACTGCCACCTCCCTGGGGCTTTTTTAATAATATGTGGGGGGCACGCGGCCCCCATCAGCCCCAGGGACTGCCACCTCCCCAGGGCTTTTCAATGAAATGCATGGGGGGGCTCCTGTCTGGGGCATTCAGTTATTTTGGGTGGGGGGCCTCGTGGGCCCCTGAAGCCCCAGGGACCGCCACCTCCCCAGGGCTTCAATAATTTAAATTAAGTGTGGGGGGGCTCCTGCCCCCCCACACTGCCCCAGGGACCACCACCTCCCCGGGGCACACTTTATGCAAATACGGGGTCCGTAGCGGACCCCCGGGGACCACCACCTCCCCGGGGCTATTTACAAGATGGGAGGGGGCCGTGCGGCCCCCCTCCTGGAGCCCGCCTTGGCCCTGGGGACCGCACCCCCCAGGGCGTACACCAGCAATGTCCCAGGGTGCCCACCCCTGGGACATTGCAGTTTGCTATGTCAGTGCGGGAGCGTTGCTTCGCTTTGCTTTGCTTCATGGAAGCGAGAGCAGGAAAACTGCTCTCACTTCCATGAAGTGAAGCAGAATTGCTTTTAGGCAAAGGGAGCTACATGTTTGCAGCTCCCTTTGCCCAAAAGAAATGCCACCTCCAACAGGAGGCGGGGAGCCGGCAGGGACCGCAGGGGCATTGAGGCTCCCCCCGCGGTCCCCAACGTGAGACCAGGCCTCAGAAGATGGGGTCCCCGGGGCCAAAAGTGGCCAAGGAATGGAGGGCCATGAGGCCTCCCTCCCATAATAATATTTAAAAAAGTTTTTTAAAATAGGCAATGCCCCGGGGGATGGGGTCCCCGGGGCCAATAATGGCCTCAGGAAGGGGGCCGCGTGCCCCCCTTCAAAAGGAGTTAAAAAATAAATTAAAAAATATGTGGCCATGCCCCCGGGGATGTGGTCCCCGGGGCCGAAATCCACCTCGGGAGGGGGGCCCTGCGGCCCCCTTCCTATTTTATTTTAAAAAAAACATAAAATGTCTCAGGCCCTGGGGGATGGGGTCCTCAGGGCCCACAAAATATTAAGAGAAGGGGGGCCACACAGCCCCCCTTCTAACAAAAAAAAGAAAAGAAAAGCCAGAATCTCGCCGGAGGCCCCGCCCCCTCCCTGAACCACTCTGCAAACGCGCCTCCTGCCGCGTACTGGATTGGGGGATTAAGTCCCCTAGAATCTTAAGGATCCTTAGGGGCCAACAAGCCCCACACAGTGGGTTTGCTGGGAGGTGGTCTGAGGCCACGCCCTTTTTTACACCACTCTGCAAACGGGACTCTTGGCACCCTGCTGGTGGGGCGATGAGGTCCTCTTGTGTCCTGAAGACCTCAGGACTAAAGTGGATTTCATCCCCCGAGCAGCAGTGCACCAGGAGGTGCGTTTGCAGAGTGGTGTAAAAAGGGGGCGTGGCCTAGGACCACTCTCAGCAATCCAGCTGTGTGGGGCTTACTAAAGATAACAGGAGGGCTAGTTGGCCCCCAGGGACCCTCAGGAGGCAAGGGGACTTAATCCCCCAACCAAGAGTGCGCCAGGAGACACGTTTGCCGAGTGGTGAAGAAAGGGGTTGTGGCCTGTGACCACGTCTCAGCAATCCCACAATCTGGGGCTTACTGGAGGTGTCAGGTAGGCTAGTCCGCCCCTAACGACCCCAGTAGCAATGGGGACTTTAATCCCCATCCAAGAGCGTGCCAGGGAGTGCGTTTGCTGAATGGTGGGCAAAGGGGGTATGGCCTGCTGTGAGAACTTACCAATGCTGCTGTGTGGGACTTACTGGAGGTAATAGGAGGGGTAGTTGGCCCCCAAGGTCATCCTTCGGGGCCAACTACCCCTGATGTTACCTCCAGTAAGTCTCACACAGTGGTATTGCTTAGAGGTCTTCGGATGCCACCCACCCCCTTTCTCCACCACTCTGCAAACGTGCCATCCTCCACACTATGGGTTGGGGGATGAAGTCCACTTTACTCCTGAGGGACTTTGGGGGCCAAGAAGCCCTCCGGGTACCTCCTGTAAGTCCTATGCAGCGGAATTCCTGAGCGCTGGCTGGAGGTCCAGGCCCCTTTCTGCACCACTCTGCAAATGCGACTACTATGTTATAAATTAGCATTTAAAAAGCTTTAGAAATTCATTGAATAAAACATAGGTTTCAGGGATGTTATAGTTAGTAATTAGCATTTAAAAAACCTTTGAAATTCACTGAAAAAACCATAGGTTTCAGAGACGTTAAAGTTAGAAATTAGCATTTAAAAAACCTTAGAAATTCACTGAAAAAACCACAGGTTTCAGGGACATTATAGTTAGTCTGACTTTTCACTCATACAAAACCAGAGAAATTCGGCTGTTATAGTTAGTTGAGCTAACTATAACTCATGCCCCCGCAATGCACAGCTGATGACGTCACATATTACATCACTCATGACATGGTCAGTGACATCACTGATGACATCTCAAATGACATCACTGATGACATCATCCACTTAATGTCTGATGCACCTCCTCACTCCCTAATATAACCTTTCATACACCCACTCTAAAATACAGACTACCATTCTCAAAACCAGACACACCAATATCAGTTAGTACATACCCACTCATTGATTCATAGGTCTACACACACATCCACTCACTAACCCATACAGTCACTCATACACGCCATCACTCATCAATACAGCCACTGATATATGCACTCATACACCCATACAGACACTCACACACCGCCACTCACCCATAGAGTTACTCACACACCTAGTCAGTCACCCAAAGACTCAATCACAGTGCCATTTACTCACCAATAGAGTTATACACACACCACCTCACTTATTCATAGAGATACTAACACATACTTACTCTCTTATACAATCACTGACACAAGCACACACTCATCCATACAGCCACTCTCACAATCACTCATTCTCACATATAGTCAGTTATATACTCCAACACTCACATATACTGGCTTTCACATATGTAGTTACTCACACATATACCACTGAGACATCCATTCACTCACCAACACAGCCATACGCATACTCACTCACCCACACAGCCCTCTCAGATGCACTCATGAACCCATATACCCAGTGAATCACCCACTCACACATCCATGCAGGGAGTTAGAACCCCCACCCACCCACACAGACACTCAGGCACCCATACAGGTACTCAGACAACAAATCATTAACCCATATAGATACTCATGTAGCTACTCACCAACCCATGCAGCCACTTACATACCAACTGACAGGCTGATACAGACATTCACACAGATTAGTCATTCACCCATGCTTTCACTAAGACACGTTCAATCACTCACTTATACAGTCAGTCACGCACCCACTAAATCATCCATTCAGACACTCATAGACCCACTCATTCTTCAATACACCTTTGCGTATCTAAATATATAATTCTTAAACTTTTAAAAATCACCCAGTCTCTGAATGATGTCATCAGTGATGTCATCAGTGATGTCACTGCACACTGATCAGGGACCCCCCGTCTGATTTTTTAATTGCAGGTCTGGAAGAAAAGGGGGACAGCAAACAACCAAAATCAATCTCAAAACCTTGCTTTTCTGAATGTCAGTTCTGGTTTTTTAGGCAAGCATTTACCCACCACAGGATCACTGCGCACCAAGTTCCAATTTTTATTTAATATTTTCCTTAGCGCTTGGTGCTGCTTATTGTAGGTTAGGATTATTCTACAGGGTTGTTCTAAATGATCCAGACCAGTATCCTGTCGATTGGTTTTGATTGTTAACGCCTGTGTTCTGGTGATTGACCTAGTTTTGTTAATGGCCCTTTCAATAGTTTTAGAAGAATATCCTCTTTCTAGAAATCTCTTCCTACTTGCTTGCTGTGCTATTTGACAATCCTCTTCACTGCTGCAAATACGCTTTACCCGCAGCATCTCCCCATAGGGGATGCTCTCTATTAAGTGGCGCGGGTGATGACTCGCGGCGTGCAGCAGTGTGTTACCAGCAGTAGGTTTGCGATATAATCTAGTTGCAATGTTATCATTCTTGATGTAAACCTCCACATCTAAAAAATAAATGGAACTTTTACTGATGTTTGCAGTAAACTGGAGGTTCAACTGATTGTCATTAATCTGTTCAATGAACTCAAGAGCATGTAACTCCGAGCCCTCCAAATAAGGAACACATCATCAATGTATCGCAGAAATAGGGGCACATGCTGATCAATTATATTCTTAAATTTGCCCATGAGGACCTGCTCCTCCCACAGCCCCATATGCAAACAGGCATAGCTGGGAGAGAAGCAGGCCCCCATGGCTACTCCCTTGATTTGCTGGTATAGATGATTGTCAAAGAAAAAGAAATTCTGTTCTAGGCATGTTGTCACCATATCAACCAACATCTTATTATGCAAATACAAATATGCTGGTCTACAATTCAAATAATGCTCGATCGCTTTGATGCCGTCTTGATGACGAATGGATGTGTATAGCGAAGTTACATCCATAGTTATAAGGAGTAGTTCTGAACTCCACGTAATTTCATTGATTCTCCTGAGGAAATCTGAGGTATCTTGCATATATATGTGTATATATACATTCTTTCATCTAAGTTGTGTTTATTCCTTGATGTTTTAATATTGAAAGTTGCCTTGGGGGCACTCTCCTTGTTTACAACTTGATTTTTCCCCCTTGTGCCCCTCTTCATGTTTTCTGCTGACAATGTGATGTCTTTATACGAGTAAACACCCTAGTGTTGGCCAGCATGTGAGAATGCCCTCTGCCTGTTTTCATCATGCGCACAAGTCGTGCATGCCTCTCCATTTGGCCTTGAACGTAAAATGATGACGTCCATCTTGAAAGGATGGATTTTGTTCCTGGCTCTCCACGTGCACGTGTGTGTGTAGGCCGACCTGTTATCTTTGCCTGCACCTTCTGCACACGGAATGGACCACTAGAACCATTATAACTAAGGTATGAGGCCACTTTTACTTGTCTTTTCCTCCAGACCCTCAATTAATCTGGATTCAGGATCAGTGAAAATCCACTTTCATTTTATCTTTAGTTTGCGGGTGAATGCGACTTTTCAAAAATTATTTGAAATTAATCTGCACATCTTTTCGGTGAGTGTAGTGTTCACTTGCATCTGCTAATTTTGTTACCGTTTTGAGCCAGCACTATGTTCTAAGCCGGTCTTTGGCCCTCAGAATTTACCCAGATGTGCTTACACTGGGTATTCCATGCATTTTTAAGTCATTGGCATTCTTTAACTAAAACTAGATAAATCCCAATTTATTTATTTTCGTCCCTAGAGTCTCCCTATTTTTAGGTTTACAATTGCCCCCCCCTTCAGGATTTTGCTAAGTCATATTGTTGAACTTGGCCCTTACTGCAGGGTTATCCCCAATTATTTTGCCTTCAATCCTCCTACTTTTGCTGAATTCGTTTTTGTTGCCCATAGGACTCTGTGCACTTTAGCACTGCTAACTTGTGCTAAAGAACTTGTTACTCTCATCTTAAAATATGTTAGATTGGCTTATACCCAATTGGCATATTTAATTTACTTATAAGTCCCTAGTAAAGTGGCACTACATAGATATGCCCAGGGACTTTAAATTAGATGCTGCTAGTGGGTCTGCATTCCTGATAATGACACCCACTACAGTAGCCCTTTAACCATGCCTCAGGCCTGCCATTGCACCCTGAGTGCAGTTTTTAAACCGTCTTCTCGACCTGGCAAAATCAAGCTTTTGCCAGGCCTAAGCCATCCATTTTAATACATATAAGTAACCCTTAGGGTAGGCCCTGGAAATCCCAGAGGGCAGGGTGCAATATATTTAAAAAGCAGGACATGTATTACTAAGTTCTACATGTCCTGGTAGTGAAAAACTCTTACATTCGTTTTTCACTACTGCAAGGCCTATCACTCTCATAGGATAACATTCTAGTTGCTTTATTACTTTTTATAAGTGTAATGTCCAGTTGGGAAGAGATACCAGATCATGGTTGGTGTCTCTGGAATCAAAATTTAAAATGATAACTTATGGTAAAGTCAGATTTTAAATTTCAATTCTGTAAATGCCACTTTTAGAAAGTTGGCATTTTCTTGCCTTAGACATTTGGTGCCTGCAGTCTGTCTCTGGGTCACATGATTGGGTGTAGCTGACAGTTGGCTTTTGTGTATTCCTCTGAGATAGCCAAACAATGGGGAGCTCAGGTATGACTTGATGGGCCATCAATGGCAGGATAGGAGGGAGGAGCTAGGTCCAGCCCCATTCACACTTGAATAGGCTGTGTCCTGTTTCGACACAAAGGGCTGCATACCCCCTGTAGTTAGTCTGAAGCCAGGGCCAAAAAGGCAGGGCATCATTGCACTTCAAAGGAATGCCTCATGAAGCTTGACCCCACCTCAAAGGTGCAACAGTGTATAACTACTAGACCTCAGACGCCAACTCTTCAGTACACTTATGGACCTGTGGATACCCTGCCAGGAAGAAGTACTGCTGTGCTGCTACAAGGACTACCACTCTACCAGACTGCTGCTCTAAAGGAACTGCTGCCCTGCTGTGTTGATCTGCTGCCCTCTTGCCTGGGGAAGAAAAACTGGACCTGCAACTTCATCTTGAACCCAGGACCGCAGAGTGCCTCCAAGGGCTATTCTGCTGGCATCCTGATCTGCGCCTCAGGGACATAAAGGCTCCCCAACCAGCACCTAGACCCAGCTGCAGCAAGTTCCTTAATCCCAAGTAGTGCCCTCCAGGTCCAGGACCCTTGGTGTGGTTCAGCCTGCCCAAACCAAGCTTTTGAGATTTTTGCGAACAGGCACGTTCGCACTGAGAATGCACAGTTGGCACCGTAAATCAACGAAAGCCTCCACCAGCCCGTCTCTTTGTATCTCAGCATTGACCACATGTGGGAAACTGCCAACATGAAGCACCAGCCTGCCCGTCCGCAACGCCCAACCTGCTCTTCATGCAGCACCGACAACCACCTGAGGCGCTCTCCTTGTTTATGACGGCCCTCTCCAGCGGAAACCGTACTGTTGGCACATTACCTGAGAAGGTAAACCTTCAGCAGGACTAACCTGGGACTGTATCTGACCTGCGCTCCATCAAGGTCGGCCTGAACTTTGAAATTTGACCCCATCCAGCGCTACCAGATATCCAGAGTTGGCGCTTTGTACTTTGTGGCGCTATATTTACTTTGTTTTAAAAAAATCCATAACTCAGGTTCTACTGATTGGATTGCTGTTGTTTTGGTCTTTTATCATTTACTAACTTCAGTTCTATTTGTCTAACCTAGTGTGGGATCTTTCTGTGTGGTGTTTTCACTGTTTTACTGTTTGAAGTTTTGAACAAGTACTTCATACATTGCCTCTAAGTTAAGTCTGACTTTCTGTGTGCCAAGGCACCAGGGGGTTGAGCGCATTTTAATTTAGGGTTTGCTTGAAACTTACCCTGACAAGGATTGCCATTGCTGCTTGACCTGGGCTCACATCCCAGTCCACCAGTAAACCAATTTCTCGCACATATTGTCAGACAATTTGGTGAGTCCTCATTGTTACATGAATGGGTATTTTTGTTCACACACAAACATGCGATTGATTACTGTTGATTTAATATTCAGGGTGATCCTTTTTTACTGTCCGGAAGAAGACTCTAACATGATGTTCAACTAGCACACCCTCTCAGTGGGTCAAAACATCAACCAATCCATTCCTTTCACCTGTGTCTAAAGGACTTAAGTTGGGCCGATACAATCTTTGGAAATTAATTGGAAATGTCCTAAAAATAGAGACTTCATGAATTATGCGTTTGAACCAGGCCTACATATTGAATGAAATTGATTGTTTTATGCTTTTTGGTTATATTTTATACACCAGCCTTCGCACTGCACAAACAACTTTTGCACTTATCACAGAGCACCTCTTCAGAAACTATTGTATAATTGACTGGTGCAATGCTTTCATAACTTAATATCTATGCTGTTTCAACTTTGTGTGTGTTTCAACTTTGTATGTGTTTTCAATAGCTTCTTTTCATATATATTAAGTGAATCAGACAAAACCATTTTATGTAAGGCGATATTTAGAGCCCAGATTCTGAGGAACACAGGGTATCCCCAATATAGACGACTGTCATAAGTTAGGCAGGAAAAATGAAAATTCATGCTGATGTCTTGATATCCCCTTAGGCTCCTGCCTCCTCTCTATTCCTGAGAATGCTGTTTCTTTAAAGCAGTAACTGCTTGGATACTAACAGTCTGCTAACTGGCTCACCTTTACCACCTGTAAACCATCACCACCCAACCAGAGGAATTGGAAGCAGAAATCATGGGTGACTCAGATATGGTGTCTTGCTTGTAACCGAAGCTCTGTGTGGCAATGGTGCCTGTGGCACATGTATGTTTGAGAGTAGAGTATTGGCATTAGCTTTATTTCATGAAAAAACCTGCCTGTTCCAACGAACATATTCCATGGTTTTGAGAGGGCCTGTTGGTCTGAAGAGGGTAGACATATGCACCAATAAGCCTTGATGATTGGGCAGGACAGGTTCATGAGACCTAGACTGAAGGGCAGCATTACTTTGTAAAGGATGAGGAAAATGCATGACTGAAAACAAAAAGGCTTAAACCAATGAAGACCCTGTGATTTGAAAACATATGGGATGCCAACCTGGTAAGTTATGCATGGCCTATTAGAATTCAGAAATGGTGACCTAACAAGCAGTTGTGGCTAGAAATAGAGACTGGAATTTTACCAGAAAATACTTACTGGAGCCCAAACCCAGCAACAGCACCAATATTGATAGACTTACACGTGTTACCATCTATTGTTCACCCAGCAATAAAATCAAGATTATTAACAAACACTGGTGCCTGATTCAGGATGAAATTGACATTGATGACAACCCCTTATTTGCATTCAGAAGAGGAAAAATATAAGAGACCATGCCAGGGCCTTGTTTCCATCTCCTGTGTACATCAATTTGCACGACCATTGGAGTTCACCACCCACTCAGAATCATTATAAATGTGGAGGTTGTAAGGCCTGTGACCTCACTCTAGGACTTAAAGACTTCAAACATGGTACAAACAAGTTCACTCTCCGATACCACACGAACTGTATTAGCACAGGTGTGATATACATTATTAAGTGTCTGTGATTCGGCTTACATTGGTCAAACAAAACTGAAAGTAAAAACTAGGATCTTGCAACACTGTATTCGCATCAGATGTGGAACTCAGGGTGTTATGGTGGTTGATTATTTTGGTAGTGCCAACCATAAAGCTGAGGAACTCAATTGATTTGTACTAAAAAGACTGTCAAAAATCCCAGAGGTTGGGATAGTGCTGTTTTAGCATTGGATCGATTTATAAAAAGGTTCCCGCTTTTAGGAGTCCAGCACCCCACAGAGCAACTGTTGCCTGCACTACCCAAATTCACACTAAAACATTTGCTACAGTTTCAGAGTCACCCTTTATCAGATCAACATAACACAGCTGCTCTTTGTCCACCCTTAGCGCGTCCTGTGATGGAAACACCAGATATGGAACAGCCTCAAACACACCTGGAAGACTGCAGCAGTTAATCGCATATGGCCCAAAGATGTAATTCCTAAGAAATGAGTCAGATGCACACACTCATAAACATAAACAAAAGCTCAGCAGAGGGCCTACATTTGGCCCAAGGACACGATACCAGAGCAACCAGCCAGTTGCATTCATCAGATAAAGCGCAAACAATGCCTAGTAGTAAGCGTCACCATAGATTACACACACACAACACACCCGCCATCTGGACCACCTCAGAATGCGACCTCCAGTTGGTATTTATGGCCCCTTCTATCAGGTTGGGATCAACCACCTAACATGAAATTTACAGCCCACTGTACCACTATTTCCAGCCCAAAGGGGGATGAGTTTCTTTTATTGAATCTGCTGTGCAGTATAAAGCATGCCATGTACCGAATGTAAGTTGAATTTCAGTACACAACTGTAAGAAATATGGCTGCTATTCCCAGCCGTTATTGCTTAATTAAACTTAAACTGCTCCTGATTGCCAAGCCTCGCTGTTCTCCTTTTTGATAGTCAGAACCTGCTTACAACATTTGGCTAGCCAGATAGGAGCTGATCACTGCAGATACCCACCCTGCAGCCTGGGGTCAAGAGGATCCAGCTGCCTGAGCCCACTCTGTGCGCATTTCTGAAAAAAAGTGCGGTAGGCACCTCTCTTTACTGCAAACCTGCAGGCCAGTGGCGGGTTGGAGCAGTCCAATGGCGGCATATTTGTTGTTGACTAGTCACCCAGCGCTCCCGATCAGAGTTGCTTGGAGGTACTCTTTAAGTATTTAAGTATAAAAATAGATTCACCCAGCACTCCTGATCACAGTGGCCTAGAGGTACATGAGTCTCAATGTCATATTTTTTAGTTAACTGCAAGCTTAGTGCAGGAGGGTTTCTTAACACCCCCTGCATCTGAAAGGAGTGTTGAGAGGAGAAAAAGAAAAATGGAGTAAATCGTTTTCAATTCACACCAGGAACAGTGTACCGTAAGAGACTAGGTCTAACTCTAGAAGAGCCCAGGAGGGGCTGTACAAAAAGTGTGTAATGTAATGTAATGTAATGTAAAATATATTTATACCGCGCAGCTGTCACCCCAAGGGTATCCTGGCGCTGAGACTGACCAGAAGATGTATGGATGCAGAACAAACGGACAGATAGCCCAGCCTGCAATGAGTGATAGCTCAGAATTAGTCCTCCCTTGGGAAAAGCCATGTCTTCAGCTTTTTCCTGAATGGTAGTAGTTCCTGAGTTTGTCTAATGTCTACAGGGAGGTCGTTCCAGAGCTTTGCCGCCGCAACGCTAAAGGCTCTCCCGCCAGTTCTTGTTTTTTTGTATCTCGTCATAATCACCAAATTGGTGTTTGCTGACCGGAGATTCCTTTTTGGAGCGTACCATTTAAATTTATCTTGCAGAGGTTTCGGGCCTAACCCATGGATTGCCTTAAAAACTATACATAGTGATTTAAACTTAATCCTCTGGCCAATTGGCAACCAATGAAGGTCCTTCAAAGCCCTCGATGTAGATGACCTACGATGCTTATTGAGAGCCAGTTTGGCAGCTATAGTTTGGATCCTCTGGATCTTCAAAATCAGTGAGTTTGGAGCTCCCAAGTAGAGAGAGTTGCAGTAATCCAATCTACTCAGTATCACTGCTCTCACCACCTCTGACCTAGTGTTAGTAGGAAGGAGTGGAAGGATTGTGCGTAATGCTCTGATCAGGGAGAGACAGGTGCCCACTAGCTTATTAACCTGAGTCTCCAGCTGAAGGTCCTCATCCAGCATGACTCCCAAGTTACGCACTGTTTTGTTTGGTGTCAAAGGTTTATCAGTAGGAGAGAGCCTAAATTCCGAGTGAAGTGGGCGAGCAACTTTGGCAGTGGAACAAACTACCAACTCGGTCTTATCTCCGTTAAATTGCAGGGAGTTATGTCTGAGCCATTTTGTGGTACTCTGCATACATTCCTGAAATTGATCCATTGATACTGCCTGGGCTCCTTCTAAGGAAAACACCAATTGCGTATCATCAGCATAATTAATGAAGTCAATACCAAAGGACTTTATAATCGGTATAAGCGGGCGCAGATAGATGTTGAAAAGTACTGGGCTGATTGCGGAGCCTTGTGGGACCCCTTGTAAGACCGGGGTCTTGGGGGATGTGAATGGCGGAATAGTCACCACTTGTTGTCTGCCATTCAGATATGACCGTAGCCATTGTAGTGCCAGCCCTTTCACTCCCAACTTCTCCAGTCTCATCAGCAGAATAGCGTGATCCACCGTGTCAAATGCTGCGGACATATCGAGTAGTATCAGAACTGTTGCCACCCCATTGTCGGCTCTCATTCTTAGGTTGTCAAGTGCCGATACCAGGGCTGTTTCTGTACCATGCCCTGGGCGGAAGCCGAATTGTGCTTCGTCAAGCAGATGGTACTCCTCCAAGTAATATGAAAGAGATTTGCTGACCGCTCTCTCCAAGATTTTTACCGGGTAGGGCAGCAGCGATATGGGCCTAAAATTATCTGGACACGTAGGATCGAGAGTCGGTTTTTTCAACAGTGGGGTCACCATTGCCTGCTTCCAGCAGTCAGGGACCATGCCTTCGTCCAAGGATTGACGGCAAATCTGCCACAGCCGGGGAAAGATTTCCAAATGAAATTCTTTCCACAATTTCTGCGGGAGGGGATCCAAAGGTGAGCCTGAGGAAACCTTCAAGGCTAGGTTGTTAAATATTTCCAAATTGGAAATGTGAAATGAGTCCAATGTTACTAATTGAGCATTGGCATTACTTTCTACCAATTGTTCCAAATCTGCTATAGTGTTACAATCATTAGCCCCCTCCTGAGTGATCTTTAAGTTAAGGCCCTCAATAATCCTGCTGATTTTCAGATTAAAGTGCGCAGCAATATCATTGCAGAGTCCTTGTGATGCCTCAACCCCATTGCTCATACAAGCAGGGTTGGATAGATCCTTCATTACTGTAAAAAGGGCTTTTGAACTGTTAGGTGACTGCAAAATCTTATTGGCATAATGTTCAGCTTTAGATTTAACAATCATCTCCTTATAAAGGTTCAATAGCTGTTTCCAGATTTTTTTATCTGCATCCTCATAAAACTTGCGCCACTTTCTCTCAGCCTGTTTGCACTTTAATCGCAGATTTATCAATTCTGCGTTTTACCAAGGAGCTGATGGTTTCTTCTTATTACTTATGTCTTTAACCGGAATGTGCAAATCTAACGAGTGGTTGATTTGATCACATAGGGCCTGGTAATTGTCGCTCACCGATTTGTTAGAGGAAAAGGTATCCTTTCCTGGTAGCAGTAGCCTTTTATCATCTTTTATTAGTTTGAACCATTCTCTACCTCGGTAAAGCGCTGCGGTTCTAATTGGCTTATTTTTTAAGACGGGTATGGACAGCCAGAACTGGACTAAGAAATGGTCAGTCCATGCTTGAGGCAATATCTCGGCCACCGTTGCCTCTGTGCAATTGGCGAAGATAAGATCTAACGTATGGCCTGCTTGATGAGTCGGTAGAAGAACTAACTGTTGTAAATGTATACTCTCACACGATTGTGTCAACTCTTTGAAAGCCGGGCTAAGGCCTCCATTATCCCAGAGATTAAAGTCGCCCACCACAATCAGTCTTGAATGAGTAAGCGATAAATTAAAAATTGTGTCAATCAATGACTGAATGTGTAGGGTTTGGCTGCCAGGAGGCCTATAGCATACTATCCCTGACATCAATTGTCCCTCTGCTTCCTTCAGTGAAAAGCCCAGTATTTCAATTCCCTCGACTGCATCAACGTGAAGGGGCATGAAGTCCCACTTGTCTTTAAATATTACTCCCACTCCGCCCCCTCTCCCTGTCGGCCGTTGTTTATGAAGGATTTTATATCCTGCTGGGCAGGCTTGCCCTATTACGACCGCGGAGTCGGTTCGTGCCCAGGTTTCAGTCATAAATAATACGTCTAAGTCCATATCTTCCAGCATTATATGGACTTCCTGATAGTGTTTAATAAGGGATCTAGTATTAATTAGGCCGCAATTCAATTTCTCGTGTTTGTGCCCTCCTTTGCAGCTGACTTTATTCCTTGCATCTATATGTGCCCCCCTGCCCACAATCTTACCTATGTGCATAAGTTGCTCTTTGGAGTAGCACATTCTAGTTTCGCCTGGAGTGGAAGTGGCAGCATGGCTGGCGCTGTGCGCCGCCGGTGCGCTGACGGGCGCAGACGGGCTTGCCTCTGGCGCGCCATCGGCGCGCCCGCTGCGCGCGCGCGCTGCGCGCTTGCATCACCCTTCCTAAATAGGAGGCGTGTGCAGATTGCAGGACAGCTAGAGCGCTGACCAAGATGGCGTCTTCAGGGTGACCCGCTCTAACAGTGTGCCCCTGAGTTAAGGTAATTATGTACATATATGCCGTATAAATGCAGTATGAGTGTTTTTTGAATGAGAGAAGCCTGCGCTGCAGGAAGACATTGATGTTGTCTGAAGGAGAAAAAGCCCGCACTGCTGAAGCACATTCAATTAATTTGCATTATCCTTGTCTGTGATCAAGAGGAACCTGCTTAACAGGATCACATTGTCATTGTGACTTGCTTTTAAGTTTTATCTTAATCAGCTTTTTATATTGTCGTGCGTGCACCAGGCTAGCACACCTCACCCTTTGTAGACCGCTTTTCCTTTGTGCCAGCTGCTCACAAGCCATTGCATACACTCTTAAAAGGGGCACCCCAGCTGACATAACAAACACTCTACAAACGGTTACAATGTTTCCCCACTTTCAAAAATGCACATTTTCTTGTGTGTCCATTATTCTTTTGGGGTGCTGCACATGTGAATTCTGGTCAATACACATGCTCTCTGCTCCTCTTGTGCCTATTGACTACTTGCTCATAATTCAATTATTGTCTCACTGTTCACCCCATTCTCAAAAAGTGCGTTCTCTTGTGTGCGGGTTATTTTTTAGGGGTGCTTCATAGGTGAATTCTGGTCAATACGCACACTCTCTGCTCTGCATATTGACTTCATTCTCATTATTTGATTGTTGTTACACTGTTCATGCAGCTCTCAAAATGCGCATTTTCTTGTGTTTGTGCTATTCTATGTGGTTTGCTCCATATGTGAATTCAAGTCATACGCGCACTCTCTGCTCTTGTGTGCATATTGACTTCATGTTCCGAATTTAATTTTCATCACACACACCCACCCAAGACGCGCACTGTCTTGTATGCACGCGATTCCTTGAGGTGGCTTCACGCATCCTGCTAATATACGCACTCTTTGTCCTCGTACGCACCTTCTCTCGTGTGAACATCGCCCTTTTAAAAAATTGTTTTCTGCATTGCACATACGTGCTCTCCCTTGTGTACGTGCAACTGTTTTTTACCTCTTTGTGACCTATGTTATTCTATGTTACCGAATCCTGCACCTCTGAACTCTACTCCTCCCATTTTCTCTCTCTCATATCCCTCGCCTTTCTGCCCTATAATCAGCCTCTGCCCACTATTATTACTAATGTAAACCAAAAAAAAGGTTTTATTGTCTATGAAATATTTATGAGTTTATAAATGTAAAAAAAGTGCTTTTTGCCATTGTATTGCCTCAGGTTGGAAAGTGAACTGCATTTTTCCACACAAGATTTTATCAGCTAGCTCCCGACAAAACATGCCCCCCATGAACCTGCCCACTCCAAGCCCTGTCCATTCAGACCATCAGTGCACCACTGAATGCCCACACCACCACCGACAACCCATGCCCCTCTCATGCCCCTCAAGCCACAAAAATGTGCACTCCTCTGGAGCACATGCAGTGAGCCTTCCCTAACGAAAAGGCAAAAATTATTAAACTTTGCCAAGAGTGGCACTTGCAAACCAAAGCACACGCGTACCCATGGCCTAAGGAGAAAACATTCAACCCCGAAATAATTGAGCACACCAAAACACACATAATTAACAAACATAAAGGACATAAGAGGAAAAGGAGGGAGGCAACCCTTCATCTCTGGACTCTGTTAAAAAATTCGAAGAAAGAACAGTAAATGACCCTGCAGCTCAGCCCACTGTCAAGGCTTAAGCACATCCTCTTTCCATACACAGGCATGTGCGTGATTACATCTGCAGCACCAGCCTTCGGGTATTGCAATCCCCCCATAGTGGAAGCAGAGGAACCACCCACTTAAAGGGTATCCCAATCACTCTCACCGCTTAACTACTCCACATAGACTAGGTCTGCACAAGTCGAAGGCCTCACGCACAGGAAACAAATTCACAGCGCACCACAGCAGAGCCGTACCTCAGCCCCTTCAGGGTCAGATGAGGCAGGGTGGCTATCTGGGCAATTCTTAGCCATGCTAGATAGCGATCCCGCTTGCTCGGGCAACAAAGGAAGCTCTAGCGCCCCAGGTTCAGACAGCGAAGGTGGAGCTGCAGGGGGCATAAGAGTAACAGAAGAAGAAACACTCAGTGGGGGAGCACAGGAAGATCTAGGATAGAGGTAGGCAGATCAGTACAAAGGGACATAGCTAGGAGACTCAGGGAGAGAGGAGAACTACCTGCACCCTGGAAGAGAGAAGTGAGGGCAGACGTAAAGAGCGAAGGGAACAAGAATTGGATGATGAGAGGCTATTCGCCAGCCTAGGGTCACCACGCAGCGGACCACCACATATGTCCAAATACCTGAGATATAGAGCAGACAAGGAGATCTGGAGGCAAAGTCATTTGATTCTCACTGAACCTCGATGCTCCAAAAGTAAGATACTGATAACACCTCCCCACAAACAGCAACTAATGGCATGGCATGGGCACTTGGGAAGGGTAACTGCACCCCAAAGGAGATAATTGCCCTGAAGGAAGGCGAATTCTACGTGACCCCTTTCTGTAGTTTGCTAGCCCAATGGACAAGGAGAGAGATCAGGTACACTGGGCCCTGGCCACGAGAAGGGTATTTTGAGCCAGAAGACATAGCCATGGCAGAGGATTGCATTAGGCATGAGGGGGGAAACCCAGATTGGGACTTCCTCTAAATGCAGCAATGTCTCGCAAATTGGGAAAATACATCGAGGACAAGCCCCCCACCCCTTCAGCAGCAAGCCAATTTCCCTTGCTTCAGCGGGGGGCTGCAGGGATTGTTTATGTCCCTTGGACCCAGATGGACAAGGAAGGGCTTAGGACTAAGCTTCCGTCTCTACTTCAGGGGGCACGGAAGTGGATAACCTGCTTCGAAAAGAACACAGCAGGCATCACACTCGCTATAGGGGACATTAAAAGCCTACTAAGTAGCTTATAGGTGACCAAACTAATGCAGTGTTTGCCCTAGCTTGAATACCAGCAATAACCCTGAGCAATACCCAACATGATGGGGCAGTGTTTAACACACATAGACATCAGATCTGGGTGGCCCTGAGAGAAATGTTCCCCGACCCCCCGAACATAAGGGGACTCATGGCAGAGTATATTAAGCCTGGCGAAGGGATAAACGATTACCTCAGCAGAATAAAGGAAAGATGGGGCAGCCATGTGTTAGTGTAAGCCTGCAACTCACCTTTTTCCTTCAAAGACCTTAAAAAGGGACTGCCCGCCGAAGTACAAAACAGACTAGCAACATAGTTGGGTTGGACACAAAACCATGGCCAGAAATACAGGCCCATATCATAGATTATTACAAGAAGAAAATAGAAAAAGGCAAAGACAGGCAGGACCAACTACAGCGGAACACAGCCATGTTGGTACAGTGAAAATTTAAAAAGGCACCATTAGAGGGAACAGTTGTATACGTAGCCACGCAGATGGCTGCGATCCCCATGGGAAGAGACACACAGAACCTCCTGGGATTCCAAACCACTGATCAAAGGGCAAGAGGAGGTTTCAAGGAAAGAGAAAGGGGAAATCCAATGAAAAATAATAGTAAATCTTTCTACTTTCATCAGATGGACACCTTGCAAGAGATTGCAGGACCAAAATGTATCACGAGCAACAGAGATCCAGGTGGAAGGCAAGGAACACATACAACACCCATCCCCAGCTCTATAGCAATCCACAGTCCCTCAGACGCAGAGCATGTATGCCCCCAGTAGGCCCCACCCCAAGGAGGGAAGCTAGGAGCCCCCTCCTCACAGCAAACATGGGTGGATGGGCCACACTTATGGCAGGATCGGCAAGCAGCGGATCCCTAGCAAAGGGCCCAAGGTTCTCCGCTGCACAAGGCGGAGCAACAGTATGGGGAGGGAAAACACTTTTCCAGCCCCAGAACCCGCATCGGGTCCAATGAAGGTGCCTAGGAAACCCCATGTGTCCCGTATTGTCAGTCATGCATGGGTCGGATGAGAAACCCACTGTGACGGTGGCCATCAATGACATACCTTACACCTTCCTAGTGGACATCGGGGCCACAAGATTGTGCCTCAAGGGAGGGAATGTTCCCCTATTGGGGTACACTATAGACACACAAGGGTTTTCAAGGATCATGAAAAGTGCTCCCTTTGCTGAAATACTTGACTTAGAAATAAGTGGAAACCAACTCCAAGGTCAACTACTATACCACCCATCATTGCCTACCAACCTTCTGGGGAGAGATCTAATGGTCAAACTAAACATGTCCATCCTCTTTTCAGAGCATGGAGCCATTACTTATTCAATCCCCAGGGTCACCGGCTTATGACTCTAAGACCTAACGTTGGTAAGGGTGACACAGTCCGGGCCTCACCAACAGACCAGACTGCATTCTCCAAGGCAGTCCTGACCCTCATCACCAACACCCCATTAATATTAGGGAGACAAGTACAGTTGCCCAAGGAATTATTATTCCGTAGGGAATGGCACCAAAATGGAAGCCCCAGGAGGAGGAACTAGTGACAGCCAAAGCAGTGGAGATCAGACCCACTTATGGGGTCTTTTTGTTTTTTAAACAATCTTTATTTGTTTGATTCATAACAATCCCCCCGACCCCAGCCCCCTCCCCTTTCACCCACCCCCTCATACTGGTAAAAATCATCAATTCATCAGACATAAATAATCAGATACATTGTACCATTTCATAATTATATAAATACATATCCCAAACCAATTTGTCAATTAAGTATAGCCCACACTAGAACAAATCCTAGATGGCTCCACCTAAATCCTAAAGTACCAAGTGCAAACTTCCTCATTACCACATTGCGGCCAGGCTTCCTTCAAAGGTGACAAAGAGGTAACAGCATCGGGTCTATCCTAATCTGCCTTGGCCTTGAATCCACTCAATTAAGGGGTCCCATATTCTCATGCCTTTCCGACGTGAGTGGCTCCCTTTCCGTTTATATATGGCTATTTCCAGACTATACATTTCTAGAAGCCTGGCCAGCCATTGTTGGAATACTGGCGGTCTAGAATCCAACCAGGCAGAAGCAATACATAGCCTTAAAATTGCCATTGAGATAAAAATTAGTTTGTGTCCATTCCCATTCAAATTTAACTTCGATATCCCTCACAGAATTACATCATTAGATAACGTTACTTCTGTTTTTAAAACCTCAGATAAAAATTTAGATATATCCTTAATTAAGTTTTGCAAGACATTGCAGGACGAAAAAAAAGGATAATGTTGTAGAGGGCACACCGTGGGCAGACTGTTCCCTTTCCTACCCCCCATTTTGCTATCTTATCGGGAGTGTAATATAAGAAAAAGCAGGTTTCTTATATTACATTCTTATTCTTATCGGGAGTGTAATATAAGAAAAAGCAGGTCTTGTAGAACTGTGCTTATAGCCTAGATGATATTAGGATAGATTGTAACAGCTCAAACGCATAAATAAATGTATTATCTCTAATCCCCACTTTCATCTGCCATTTTTGGGAACATTTATCCATATCGTCGGGCATGGCCAAGTTAAGATAATCAGAGATTCCACCAATAGAGATTGATTTACCTTTTATAATTCTCTCAATAATTTCTAATCTCTCAAACTTAGCCCGTCCACCTCCTTTCCGTAAAAGGAAATCCCTGACTTGGAGAAACTTTAAGAAATCCCTCCACTCAAGATTAAATTATTTTTTCCTTTCATCAAAGGAGCGAAACCCAGAGGGGGAAAAAAATTAGCCAAATCCGATCAATTCCTACCCTTGTCCATTTTCCCATATAGTAATCTCTAAAAGGCACTGGTAAATTGTAATTATTAGATATGGGTGTATAGAAGGATAGGCTGCCAATTCCCAGAACTCTACGTACAGCACTCCAAACTTTAAAGACACTAAGAAGGGTCTTAAAGCAAACTTTTTTATAATAGCAGTCCTTTAATTGTCGCCAAAGACATCTGCCGGCCTCTTTCCCCATCATGAGTTCAAATGGTGATGGAACTACAGCATTCCTATGTTATTGGGATTCTCGCATATCAGTTCTCTGCTGTAAATCAGCGTAGTAGCCCAATAATATAGTTTCAAATTTGGAAGAGCATTTCCCCCCAATCCCTCGGTAGGGAAAGAAACCTAAGGGCGCGTCGAGGTCTAGAGTAGGCCCATATAAACTGGGAGAATATGTTCTCCATTATTTTAAACCATTGAGGAGAAAATTCCAAAGAGATGGCCCTAAAAAGGTATAATATTTTTGGGAAAAAAAGCATCTTTATTACATTACATCTACCACCTATGGAGAGGTGTCGATTATTTAACCTGACAAGTTCTTTTTTGGTCTTTTCCAGGAGGGGCTCCATGTTTTCCCTAACCATGCTGTCTAAACTGGCAGACAGATTAACACCAAGACATATGGACTTTTCCACCACCCGGCTATCTGTCATCTTAACTTTATCATTAAGGACAATCTGCGTCTTGTCTCTATTCAGGGCATATCCGGATACATGCCCAAAATGACCAGCTTCGTCCTCAATCACCGCTATGGCAGAGCTTGAGTCCGGTGTTACAAGAGCGATATCGTCCGCAGAGGCCAAGGTCTTAGTTGTCCAATTTTGCGACCATATTGCTGGAATTTGAATATTACTTTCCAACCTATGGATAAATGGGTCAATAAAAATTGTGAATAACAAAGGGGAACATGGACAACCCTGCCTGGTTCCCCGAGAGATTAAAAAGTTTTCGGAAAGAATACCATTCACCATAACCGTAGCCTTTGATTCAAGATACAACATTTTGACCGCCTGGATAAAGCCATCCTCAATTCCAATTCTAGACATTGCGATCCAAAGGTACTGCCAGGGGACCCTATCAAAGGCTTTCTCCGCATCCAACAGGATAAGAGCCTTAGGGTCTCGTGTGGAAATGATACTGTCAAATAATGATATAACTCTCCGAATATGATCTATTGTACACCTCCCGGGAATAAACCCATCTTGGCGCACTGAAATAATCTTATGGATTATAGGTGCGAGTCGCCTGGCCAACAACTTTGAATACATTTTGGAATCACCATTTATCAGGGTTATCGGGAGGTATGAACCCAATTTGAAAGGAGATTTGTTCTTTTTCAGAAAAAACACAATTTTAGCTGAGGACCATGAGCCAGGGGGTCGCCCACCATTAAAGATATGCGAAAATAATGTATTTATAATTTCTTTTAGCTGAGAGGAAAAAGTAAGATAAAATTTGGTCGGAATGCCGTCTGTCCTGGCTGCTTTCCCCCTTGCTAGGCTATTCAGGGACAATAACATCTCAAATCATTGGGGAGGTTGTCTAAACTTTCCTGATCCTCCCTGGAAAATTTCAAGTATGGAACTGAGTCAAGATATTCCATAATGCTACTCTATTTGATCCCAGTAATAGCGGTATATAAAGTTTGATAATACCCCCTGAACGCAACCCTAATCAAATCTGGATCCGTAGTCTGACCTAGAACAGGATCTTTAATCTCTCGGATTAGGTTAGATGTTATTTGTTGCCTAGCCTGTATTGCTAGATGATGGCCGATCTGTTCACTGAGTTCGTAAGCAGCTTCTTTTTGAGTTGTTAATTGCTTTATCCACCAGAATGTCGACAATAGCGGCTTTGGCACTAGCCACCTGCAGCTGTTCTGCCTCCAGATCCCCCCCCCCATGAACAGCCGTTACTAAACCCTCTTCAGCCACCACTAAATTATCCTGTAGATACGTAATTGTATGTCTGGCACGCTTATTATAATTTAGAGAATATCTCAATGTTTCCCCCTGGATGCCCGCGTTCATAGCATCCCACACTGTCTCGATTGACGTACTCCCTAAATTATCCCCCAGAAACATAGGGATCCACTGCCTCATCTGTGCACAATATTCTTCACTTAATAGTAGCGTTCTCTCAAATGTCCATAATCTCGGTTTGTTGTTAAACACATTTAACTCTAAATCAAGAACAAGCAGATTGTGATCTGATAAGACCCGCAGTAGCTTCTCTAAACAGCATTTCGAGATTAATGCACTAGAAACAAACATATTATCGAGCCTAGCATGGGTCATATGCAGATTTGAAAAAGATGTAAAGCCTGAATCGTTCAGTTTCAGCATATGCCAGCAATCAACCAAGCCATAGACTTGACACAGATTCTTCAATGCCTGAAACACCTTCGGTTTCCTGCCCGTATACCCCCACCCCTCCTCCAGAGACCAATCACTTGGTAAATTAATATTACAATCCCTGCATAGGATAGGTGGGAGGGGCAAATGGGCAAGTTCACTAGAGAGGGTGTCAAGCACACAGGGGTCATCACTATTACTCCAATATAGTGTACATACTGTCAATTTCTCTCCCAGGCTTAGTTGACACTCGGTGACAGCCCACCACCCAAACTTATCAGATCGTGACCATGTGAATTGGATCCCACTACCTCTGGCCAATACGGCTACACCCCGCACCCTGGTACCCTGCGTTGTTCCACTAATTAGCCAATACCCCAATGATTTTAATAGATGCAATAGTGACCCTTCAATGTGTGTTTCCTGCAAACAGATAATATTTGCACCAAACATTTGCAGCCCGGCCGCGACCTTTCTTAGCGTCATTAAGTCCACAAATGTTAATAGTGACCACTCTGAGTCTTCCCATAAATAGTTATAGCATTAACCTGCCTCAGGAACCACACAAATTCAAGACCATTCCACCAGATAAGCCCCAAAACATTTTAGAAACAGTGATAAAAACACAATTAAACCATTTTCCTTTGTCACCCGTCTGAGGGTACCTTCCCTCCACCCTCTTACCACCCCCACCCGCCACCACAACCTCGGCAACCAGACTCAACAATGAGCCTGTGAGGATGTCTGGGCCACGCCTCCTGACCCTCCACCTCCCTCCCCTTTGCAACCTTAAATAATCAGTAATCAATAGTATCTCCCAAATAGTAGAATTCCAACATATAGCCCACAATATTCAAGCTTATTTTTTGCCACAGGAGTCCCCCGCTAAAATATCGTCCAGAAACTTCTGTGCTTGGATTTCAGAGTTGAAGCAATGATTCTGACCCTGAAAGACTACTTTCAGCCTAGCAAGGTTCTGTAAAAATACTACTGCTCCTGTGGACTGCAAGGGAGTCATAAGTTGTCTGAGCCGCCATCTCCTCTCGACGGTAGCATGCGCAAAGTCAGGTCTAGAGAAGAATGATAACCCCTCAAAGCTTCTTTTGGCATTAGGTCATGCTAGATCATAAACAGCCTGGCGTAAATGAAAATTCCCAAAATAAACCAATATAGCGAGGGGTCGGGCCAGTTCACTGGATGCCTGTCTCGCCAATGTCATAGGAAATCGATGGACGTGTTGGACCTCCTTGTCCCAATCCCAAGAAGATAGTTCAGGGAAAGAACCTTTCAACATATTGATTACGAATTTTCTTATGTCATTATCCTCACAATTCTCGGGAATCCCTAGCAGCCTTAAGTTATTGAGGCGCTGGCGATTGTCATAGTCCTCTAGCTTCCACATAACATCTGTCAGAACACCCTCCTGTGATGTTGTCTGAGTCTTCAGTGTCGCCACTTGGTTTTCCAATGTTTCTGTCCATGTCTCGACCATATATAGTCTCTCTGAGATATCAGCGCAGATTTTTCCTATTTTCCGTATAGACCCTTGGAGTTTTTTGGAAGCTAAATGTGCCTGTCGGTTGTCGCCCTTAACATCTTCCTGAAATGATCGCAAGAATTGCAGAATTAATGATAGCGAGGGCTCAGTCAACTTTCCATCATTTAATGGTTCAGGTTCTCCCCCCATATTCGCACATACTACCCTTGGTAACTCTTTCTTTTCACTTACGGCTCCTGGGGGTAGCAATTGCGTGGCTGAGTAGTCCCATCCAAGTTCCTCTAAAGTCTTGTTGTCATAGGTCTCAAAACCCCCTGGGTTCTTCTTACGACCTTTTTTCCCAGATGACCATTTGGGCTTCTTGGGGTGACTACCTTTTCCTGAAAACTGCTACTACTTGATTGGGAGGTCCCTCCGTTGCTTGTTGCGGATACACTTGTATCAGATACCTCTGAATCTTCGGTTAAGGAGTGGAATTTTTCCGGGGGGTCTGGGGACATACATCCCACCTCTGTGGGTTTTCTTTTAGGTTCCTCTCCCCTAGATACACGGGGTCTGTTCTCAATTGTTATGACCGGTATCTCATTCTCATCCCTCTTGTCAGCTGGCATATCAGCAGGGCAACCATCACTTGTCGCTATTTCCACCACCAGGCTGGTGTGTAGAGTTCCCTCTAGAATAGTAATGTCACTGTTTAATGACCAGGGGCTCACACTGTTTGCTAGTAAATTCTCAGATTCTTCCCCTTGATCTCTGGGTGTATGAGTACAATCCCCGTTCTTTCATTATCTTCCCTTATGGGTTCAGGATCATCATGCCCATCCTTTTTCTTTTCCCCAGTCTCCTGAGGGGAAAAGATATTCAAAATAGAGGGTTGCGACCCCCCAGACTTACAGCCTGCGAACAACCAGGACAAGTTGAAGCCGGGCGCGGCCTCTGCCGTCGACAGTATCAGCCGTCCGAGAGTCTCCCAGCGGCCGCAGCTGAATCTGATTTTCCCACAATGGAGATGCGTTCGGCGTTCGACTCGGCGTTCAGCTTCCTTGATCCTCGCGCCGATATAATCCTGACGCATATTCCACACGGAGTCCAGCCACAGCTCCAGTGCATGGCCCCAGGTAGAGTCCGCTCTGTATCTCGGAGAGATTCACTCGGGAGAGGAGAGAGGTTAGTGGTGGCCTCACTCAGACGCCATCTTGCCCAAAGATGCTTCCGTCTGCGACCCACTTATGGGGTCTTGATGATCTCTGATGACAATCAAGTCACATAGGCATTATTTTCCTAGATCCAGGTCTCCACGTACAGGACATATCAGACAAACAACTGTTTGCCGACTACCCAGAATCCTCAACAGTAGTCTTTGAAGATCCCATAGACATCAGAGCCAAACTGCAGCACGGGACCCCGGTGCCTGTCACCACAGCAACATTCCTCAGGGATCAAGACTTCACACAGGTACCCTAACAGCTATGGGCAACGGGTCCACATGAAGTGAGGCTCATCAACACACTGAACCAGTTAGAATCACACTCAGGGAAGGAGCCATCCTCCCCAGAGTGAAAGAGTACCCACTGTCCAGGTAATAGCCCCCACGATACAGGCCCTCATCGATCAGGGAGTACTCCGTGCAGGGGTGTCACCCTGTAATACCCCAATACACCCCGTGAAGAAGGAAAAGGAGGGAACTTGGCGCCTAGTACAGGACCTATGCCCCCTAAATGATGTAGTGGTTCTAGAGTTCCCTGTGGTACCAGACCCCTCCCTCATACTGACCAACATCCAAACCGACGCTGTGTACGTCTCAGTCATAGATGTTAAAAATATCTTCTTCAGTATTTTGCTTCACCCTGGCAGCCAGTACCTAATGAGATTCACCTTTAGAAGAGCACATCTGCTCTTTCAAAGGCTGCCTCAAGGGTGTTGTGAGTCGCCAAGTATCTTCAACAGGATCCTGAGGCATGATCTGTCCAATCTCCAATGTTACAGCACCCTGTTACAGTATACGACGATATCCTGATATGCAACCCCACTGAGCTGATATGCAGACAACACTATAGCCCTCCTTACCACACTAGCAGAAAGAGGCTACAAGATGGACAAGGAGAAAGTACAATATGTACGACAGGCGGTGAGCTATTTTGGTCAGTCGATCTCAGCCTCAGGAAGGCAGGTCACACCCGAACGAGCACACATCATTAGAGCAATGGTGCCACCCCAGACAAAGGAGAAGCGATGCGTCAAAAATATTGCGTCGCCGCTGCGACAATGCAATTCGCCTAGGATGTGGCAAAACTACAACGTAACGGACCGTGGGGCAACGCAGCAGCCTGCGTCAGAAGAACTGCCATAGGTGCCGCAAAACTGCCGCAAGTCAGTACGACGCAACTGCAGAAAAAGTCACGTAAGACTGTTTTGCGACACGCAATGCTATCCCGACCACCCTGCAACATTTCACACTGCGTGAAGCCGCAAAAGGCACCCGGGAATACACGCAATTCTCCAAAAATACATTTGTGGACCACAGAGGACCTACCAATGGACCAGGAAGGTAACCCCAGTAGCCAGGACCCTCTGGCAAACAGCCGTAGCAGAAGCCCAGAGGCACAGGCTGAGACTGGGGCAAAGAGGAAACGGAAGTCAAATTTCAGTTGTGAGGAAAATGATATACTGGTGACTGAGGTCACCAACTACCAGCACTAACTCTTTGTCAGTTCAAAGCTGCCTCTTGTAAAAAAAGAGGCGATATGGCAGAGAATTGTACAAAAGATTAACAGCGTAGGACAATCCAAGAGGACTGTCATGGACTGCAAAAAACAGTGGCATGACTGCAAGCGCAGGACAAAAGAAAAGCTTGCGGCAAACCGTAAGGCAGCCTCACAAACTGGAGGAGGCAGCCCAGCAGACCAGGAGGTCCTGGATGACCTGGAGGAGCGGGTGGCAGCTGTCATCCCAGAGGAAGTCGTAACTGGAATATCTGGACAGGACAGTGCAACCCGAGAAAGTGAAGAGCAGACAACGAGTAAATCACAATAAGTGCACAGATGTCAGTAATGGGTCATGGTGGTGATTGCAGCTAAAAATGTCCCTGTGCCACAGACTGATGTGTGCATCTTGTTGTCCTTATACTTGTCCACAATCACAACTATTCTTGATGTAAGTTAATCACATATGACAATCACATATTGAAAATGTCAAAACAGCACTGCCATGTCCATCTCTGATGGAGCAGATATACTGGACCTCATTTATGAAGGGCCTTGCACCACCAGTACGTCACCTTTGTGAATGTCCAAAGTGAAGACCCGTTGGCGCAAGGACTACATAAATGACGTTCACAAGGTCACGCATATGCCTACATGCGTAACTTTGCTAATACAGTGCAACGTGGTGCTAGATCTTGCCTGGTCTTTCTTGAGGTGTGCCAGTGTGTTGGTGCAGTTTGAGATCAATTGGTGGAGGACGCGTGCAGCGGTGTCATTGTATGTAAGCGTTGGCGGAGTGGTGGTTCCGAGGGACTTAATGATAAGTGATTAGATGGCCTGGATCCAGTAGTGCTGTGGATCAATGATGGTGGTAGTGTATGGTGGGCATGGAGAATATGTGACATTTACAATGATGGTTGGTCCAGGGGAGTCCGGTGGTGTGGCTGTAGTTGAATCTGTTTTCTGGTGGAGGAGATGTGCTTGACTGTGTCTCCTGCAATGTGGCTTGGTGTGGTGAATAGCTGCTTCAGTCTGAGGTTAGCGAGCCCACCCAGGAGGCGGTGGTGTTCTGGTCACTGGGGTTGTCCAGGTGGAACTAGAGTTCTCAAAGTAGGACGTTGTTGGTGGATGGGAGAGCCTGGTGTGCAATGATGTCTACAATGGCATTGGTGAATGGGGGTCCATGGCCCGGGGGGCCTGCAACTGACAGTGCCAAAGCGAATGTTGTTGTGCTTGGTCCGGATATGGAAGTTGAGTTGTACCATGGTCACCATTGGGTCATTAGAGTGCGTGGTTAGTTGGAGCGTTTTTCTTTTTGTAGGAGATGGCAATGCCTTCTCCTGGATGGCCGTGGTGGTCCTTGCGGGTAATTAAGTAGCTGTCACTGATGGCGATGGTGATGTCTGGTCCAGAACAGAGGTTGGTCCATGTTTCTGTGAAGTAGGTGACATCTGAAGAGGTTGCTGCAAGGAGGTGCCACATTTCTATTGTGGTATGTGTAGGGACTGCACTTTGAGGAGGATGCAGTTGAGCTGGTCGTGTGCAGTGTTGTTTGGCTGGGTGGCACGCGGGACTGGTGCGCTGATGTGGCAGAAGATGTGTTTGGAGTTTTGACTGGCGCAGGGTGCAAGATATTCACACAGTCTTGCAAGATGGCAGGTGGTGTTGCGTCCAGGGTAGATGGCGAGGAGGGGGCTGGTGTCGCAGTGGAGGAGTGTCCAAGTGGAATGGTCCTTGCTGCTGAGTGTGGTCCATGGGCAAATGGACGCAGACAGCCTTATCCATGGCTTGCCTTTGTCATGGGAGACCTACATTACAACGCAGTTATTACATTGGAATGCCATTACAATGCAACTTTAGGCACGCAGTTGCCTTTACATTGCATGTCATATCAACGCATTGTGAGGTAAGTAATAGAGGTTCATCAGTTTCAGGTTTGGGAATGCTTTCTGGGGTCAGAGAAAAATTTCAGGGAGTGTTTTGGTGAGCAAATATTAAATTTAGGGTGTCTTGGGGGGTCAATTATGAAATTTAGGGTGTATTTGGTGGGCTAAAATAAAAATAGGATTTCTTTTGGGGTGAAAAATGAAAATTATGGTGTCTTTTGGGGTGAAAAATGAAATTTAGGGTGTCCTTTGGGGTGAAAAATTAAATTTAGGGTGTCTTTTAGGGTGAAAAATGAAAATGAGGGTGTCTTTTGGGGTCAAAAATGAAAATGTGGGTGTCTTTTGGGGTGCAAAATGAAAATTAGGGTGTCTTTTGGGGTGGAAAATGAAAATTTGGGTGTCTTTTGGGGGCACAAATGAAAATTAGGGTGTCTTTTGGGGTGAAAAATGAAAATGTGGGTGTCTTGGGGGCACAAATGAAAATTAGGGTGTCTTTTGGGGTCAAAAATGAAAATTTAAGGTGGCTTTGGGGGTCTGAGATGAATTTTAGGGATCAGGGGTTGTTATGTGTTGCAAGTGTTTCTTTTAGGGTTGCACTCACTGTCGTGGGAACAGTAATTTTCAATGCTACCCTATCCAGCACTTTCTCTACTGTTGCAATATGAGAACTATTGGTATGCATTGCATTGGAATGCAATGTAATGGTATGAGTTGCAACTAAAGATATTCCTTTTGCATACCAATGGTCTGCCTGCTGCACATGGCCGCACAGCGTCTGGCATTGAGAAGTGATGCAGGGGGCACTGGACAGCTGTGAGGCGGAAAAAGACAGAAAGGACACTGGAGGGGGCATGGAGGCGGGGGGGTGTGTGAGCGGGGGTTGGCATCATATTGCAAAAGGAAAATTGCAACAAGGCTTGGTCCTGCGTAGTCTGTGCTCCTGCTCCTCTGAGTCTGCTTCAAGGAACAGGAAGCAGTCAGCAAGGCTCCCTCACCTAAGTCAATCACAAGGCTGCAATGTGGCGTTGTGATTGCTCATGCGCGCAGGGACAATGCATTCAGACGGGGGCTTGAGGGGTGGGCATGTTCTCCATGTAGGCTGTAATGCTGCCTGCATTGCAAACTGGGAAGTGCACATGACTGTTTTGGGCGGACTGAGAGGGCCAAACAAACAGTCATTGTGCACTTTAGTGGGCATACCACTCAGCCCTGGGCCTACTCTGTGAGTAGAGCATCCCCAATCACCCTCCCACCCAGAAAGGAAACATAGCATAAGTACCTCAAAAAGTAACCTTCATGGTATTTGTTTCCTCGGCTTGCACTGCTCAAAATCATTGGCCCAATGCTCTGCCACCATAGCGGATTATCCGCCACTGGGGGTCCCTCACCCACAGGTGCTACCCCTGGGCCCCACTATACCCCGGGCATCCTCTGCTACACATCCCACCTTCCCCTCACTTGGACATCGACACGGTGGTGCTATCTGCTGCACTCTCTCAAAGTCTGTGACTCAGCCAGCATGAGCCTCTGCCAGGTGGGCTTTCACAAGCCTAGGTACAGCATTCACTGCCAAGACAGCTGGGTAAGCTCACGATGAAGGTGATGCAACATGCCTCCCTTAGGCGTGAAGTTTCAGTGCTTGTGCAACATAAGTTTGGCTCATCTCAGGGTCCTCACCCTCCACAGCGTCTGGCCAGTGCCACATCCTCCGGCCTCTGATGCAGATATGCGTTGGCCACCATTGGCAATATCCTCTGTGCAGCCCAGTGTACTGTTGGGCCGTGGTATGCGATGTGTACCTCCCTACATTGTTACTCAGTAGGGCATCTACCATTCACAGCTACAAGGGGGACCAGGGAGTCTTCTCACACAAGTCAGCAACATGCCTCCATGCGACCTGGCTGACTACACCACCAGGTAAGGGCGATCACCAATGCCTCAATGCATACCACCACAGCCCAGCAACTCCACTGCACCTCCGCATCCCAGTTAGGGTCCCAAACGGCGGGCCACCAATGCCACCATGACCCGGGGACTCATTGGTGCTTCCAGTGTTTTGTATGCCATTGTGTTGCAGGAGTGCACAATGATAAGTGATGCACACTGGTATTGCTCAGCAAAGCGCTTTTACTCATTATTGTAGCCCAGAATTTCATCTTCCCCTGGGTCTCTGGTTAGTCATCATGGCTGTTGGGGGGCTTGGGGGAGTTGTTGATCTGTGATGTACTGGGGCTTGGCAGATCCATTCAGCATGATAAATAATTTTAGTATCCTAGTTTTCATTGTAGGTTGACTCATAGGCTTGTTTTCCCTGTTGATGCCAAAAACAATTGGACTGACTAATGTGATTTCCTTTGCCGCTAATGTGCCTTTTGTCAGTCATTGCTTGCTAACGTCTGAATTAGTATCGCATTCACACTAGTGTTTCTGGCAGTCATCATCGCAGCCAACAGCAACTCTCGCCATGTACCAAAGTATTGTAATAACATCACTATCAGGGCGTTATTTTTTGGCGATAGGCCGGCATACAGCAAACTGCCGGTAACTAGTGTTGGTGGTAGTTTGAGGGAGTACTTGTACATATGGGCCATAATGTCTCCAAAATGTGCATGCAAACATATCTTTAGGTTGGCAGTATGGTGTGCTGGAAAGGAGGCCAACACACTGATATCACACACTAATTTACATTTGACATTGCAGTGTTGCCAGATAAGTGCACATATCACTAAGAGCAACATTTGCAACGCAGTGTATGTCCACAGGCCAGTAACAATAAATACAAATTCCCAGCTGCACTCCTGTAACAATAAGTGGTGCAATGTCCATGCAAGTGGGTATGAGTCTTGAGCATCAGTCTGCATCAGGACATAGATCGCTTGACTGTGACACAGAGATCAGCTTTGATAAACCACATGTGATGCCTCTTACTAAACATCACTACAATTGAACATGCAAGCACTAGTAACACATTTCCATCTTTTTTTCAGAGGATGCACCTTCCACATCACAACGTGCACCTTCCACATCACAACGTGTGGATGACACCAATGTTGTTGACGAAATGGACGACACCCTGCCCTCAATTGACAGCGACACACTGGATGACCTTATAACCACCATACGGTCACCTACAGCACCTCCTGAGAGTGACAACAATGTGTTAGCTGATCCTGCCGAAAACCACCAAACTCCAATAACAGAATCTGCCACTACACATATAAACCCTGACTTGGATGACACACAGATAGAGTTCCAAAGAACCGCTGTAGCTCTACAATGGGAACTACTCAGAGAGGTGCATGTGGCTGTGGAGAGTGTGGGTGGCACACTGCAAGCAATACTCCGAAGCCTGAACTCAGAATTGGGGAACATTGGTCTGGAACAAGCCAGCAACAACCAAACACCTGGACTTGCACAATCTCTGGCCAACATATCGTCCATTATGAGTCAGAGGCATGTACAAATGCCACCACAAAGTGGCACCAGGGATGTTGCTCAACATCTCCTAAATATCTATGACACAATGAGATACATGCAGCAAAAGCAAGACAGTTACATGGCAACTATGTCTGCCTTTCATGGTGAATTGATGACTGTCATTAAAAATCAGCAATTAATGTTGAATGCCCTAATGGCAAACTTCCTGACACCGGATTACGTGGTACCTCACACCTCCTCTGCCACTGCTGGTGGTATCACTGATACAACACACCCTGCAGCTACAGAGCCAACGAAGGGCCAATCTGAAAACTCTAATGAGGATGACGAGTCAGCTACACAATTTAAGAGGAAGACTGGATACTAAATTGACACAAAGTCACAGGTGTCGTATATCAACAGAACTAATTCTCCTTTGATGAGAAATATGTCCAAAAGACAATATCATTTCCAAAACTGTAACACCTGTGCCACACATCATTTGTTTCTCACTCACTGAAGTTTCATACATTGTGACAACAACAATGTATTAATCACATAGCAAAGTACAAATAAAATCTTTTTGTTTCAATACTCACAAACATGTCAACATGAGTGCTGTTTCACTACTTGTGTGTCAAGAACAATGTGCCCTTGTTTCATGTTTATTCTATTTCACAATGTCACTGGGATTGTTGTTTGGTGAAAAATTATAACACACGTGAAAGAGTGTGTAAGTACTTGCTCAATGTCTGGTTAGTATGACAATGTAAATGTGAAAATACATGTTCTCATATTGAAAACTAAGGGGCAGATTAACTTGAAAGTGCCGCAGTGCGGCACAGCAAGCCCTTTGGCTGCGCCACGCTGAGGCACTTTCAGAGCACAGGAATGCGACATATGTACAATGATATGTCGCATTCCTGTGCTCTCCCCTGCACTGGCGCGCAAACAGCTGCCATGCGCCGGCACCCTTGCACCATGGTGCAAGGATTCCTGCACAAAAACAATCACTACAGGCATTTTCCACTCTCAATGCGTGCTGTAGAATGCAGCACGCATTGAAAGAGGAAGAAACGAGGAGAAATGACAACATTGCTCCTCCTTGCACCTCGCTACGCCACACCTAGGGTGGCGTAGCATACTGACGCATTGCCAGGTTTACGATTCCTCGTAAATCTGGAAATGTGTCTGGTTCCATGGGTGTTGCGTGGGAACACCCAGCCCTTTCAAGCAAAGTGGTGCGTGTAAAGGGGCTGTATTTACAAGGACAGGAAAAGCCAGGCAGGGTGGCTTTTCCTGTCCTTGTAAATATGGGGCAGAGAAATGCGCTGCCAGTGCGTCACAAAAAATGACGTTCTGGCAGCGCAAGGGGCTTATAAATCTGCCCATAAAACATTAATGATGTAGTGCTAAAATAATGAACTTGTACAGCAAGTGAAATTATTCATACCAGCAAACAAGATGTGGGCAAAGTTTTACCTGGGTACTATATACACCAGCCGTGCCACTCAACTTCGCCTGTATACAGACATTGTGTAGTCCAGTAGTATGAATTTGCTACTTGTAACCCAATGACTACATTTCCATTAACATGTAATAGCTATTACAACACCTAGAGAGATAATGTGTGGTGTGTACGTTCTGTCCCTCTGTGTAAGAGACAACCCATATTTTACTAACATATAGCATCATCAAACATAGATGACACAGATTTGTGATAGATACACATGCAGATGTTGTCTGTAGACTCATGATTTGAATCAGACCCATATGTATGTGAAGACCCAAGAGTGTGTACACAAAAAAGTCGAATCACAGGTGTTGGATTAACATGTACAAATATTCCATCATGGAGCAGCAACCTGCTAGATTTTACAAATATAATACATTCAAACACTAATCTGTGTTCACATTCCATGTGCCCAATTACTCACACATACAACTTTCCAAATGCTGACCATCAATAAATACTGTCAAAGGTTGTTAAATAACATAAGTTTAATAACAAGGAAAATATGAAAGGAATATCAGTAACTAACTATCTATAACACTCATATTATAAAATATCTTAAAAACTAAGTAAACATCTAAAAACCTATCAATACTATCTATGCCTAACCTACCTAACTTTACTTAAATCATCCTAAGCTAAACAATAATCATGTGAGACCACTAAACATTAGCCCCCACCCCCCTTAACACATCAATGCACAATATACATACACATACTTATCCTATACATAAACTAAGTAATAAAGTAGTAAAACACATATAGATTTTTTCATTGATTTTTTTCTTTTTCCATAAAAACAAGTAACCACACACTAAAGGGCCCACCCACCCCAAAATATTATAAAAATAGGTTATGAATAAAAAATAAAGTTATTGAGAAGAGAAAACCTAACTAACCTAACTAAGAGTACCTATATTAACGATGCTACATCTACACTAAGACTAATCCTAATTATTAACATCACACGATATATGAAAATATATACAAACAACCCATCATATTAGGCTTATCAGAAGGTCCACACACCGCTGCATCTTGTCCATTTTGTCTGACATTGCATCCATCTGTTTTTCTAGGCCACTGAGCTTATTTTAAAAAAAGTCCAAATCTTGTGTTGTCATCCCATGGCCACAACACTGTCACGAAGTAGAGGGGGATGCATTAACGTGTCCTGGGGCTGGGGTCTGTGCATGTGATGGTCCTGGATGCTGGGATGAATGCTTGCCATTTCCTTTTTTGTTATGATTGGCAGGATCATTGGAAAACCATGTTTTAGCAGCCTTCTGTTTTTCATACAGACGAGAGGTCCAGCGAAATCCCTTGGCTACCTCACATATGTGGGAGTATCTTGCTTTTCGGACACTGAAACGCCTTTCCTCCTCTGCACTCATGTTATCTGTTGGAAAAGAAGTACACATGTGTCAGTCAATGTGTACATAACTAAAAAATGTAGTTAGAAAATGCATGCTATCATGTGCGATGATTCCAACATTCGGGCCACTGTGTGGGCCACACACCCCAAAACCATACCACTAGGTTTGTTCATCACATACTGTGCAGTCTGCAGAACGTCATGATTCTACGTAAATCATTTTCACACTCAAAAATAAAAGCAAATTATGAAGAGCCTGAGAAATGAGAAACCAGTTAACATACATCATGGCCTCAGATCAATTCCTAAAAAAATGACATTATCTGGCTCACCAGGTAAAAATCATGTAGTCATGTGATCCTTAAGCTGCAACAACTGCTGAGATCAGACACTGTCACAGTGTGTTCTGGATGAAGTTCATCTTTTCTAGACATTTTAGCCGCAGGAACGTTCATTTCACACATCCACAGAGTAATGCACTGTTGTTGCAAGTGCCATTTTTGGAAGCAGATATGTGGTTGCTGTCTTAACAACGATGCACCTCAGAATTGATGACACTACTCATGTTGACTGGCATGCAGCATGCCATGTAGTACTAGCAGGGTGAACTACACCTGGGCTTATTTATCAAGCATACATGCACCTACCTTCCCAAATTAGAGTCTTGGTTTTGTGTACATTGTTCATTCTGCGACACACAAAATATAGCTACAGTTTGATTACAGCTACTTAGTCCTCATGACAATGGACCAAGGATTCATTGGAGCATTAAGAATTAAGTCTTACGTATTCAGGACTGTGAAGGCATTTTTTGAGTACAAGATGTGCCACATTTATGTGATGACACAATTAAATCTTGTTCTTACACAGCACAAGGATTACCCCATCCAAATAATTAAGGCTGACTGCCAATCCTATAGCTCAGTTGCATACGAATGAGTATGGTCTATTGATGTAGTTTGAAAGTGCGGCATTGATCAGGTATTCCTAGTACGATACATCAGAAATTTGAGGCTTGGATGATGAATAACAGTCAGATAACTAAACATGTTCACACGTTAAATTTCATATTCATGAATAGAGACATGTGACAATGATGGACACTGTGCATGGCCATATTGTGCTTGGTTGTACTCCGGGCTATTACATTGACTCACAGCGAAAAAACATTGCAACCCATGTACTTCCCTGGCCCAGCTCACTCTGACCTTGCACCCACACGCAACCCAGGAACACCACCCTGTTCAACGATTGGGCACAACACCACAACCCACATGTAGTGAGGAATGTGGTAAGCATGCCTTCCTCTCCAAACATCATCCATCTGATGCTGCTGTCTCCACTTGGCTTCTGCTACTCCAGTCAAAGTGGCAATGGGCACTCCATTGTGCATTGTGGACTGTGGGAAGGCCTTTCATGGGTTTTAATATGTCCAGGCATGTCTTCACGCAGTACAACATTCACAATGTGTTTCCTTATGGTCTTTGAACTTTGATAGCGTTCGACAAGTTGAGACTGCAGCTGGATGTAGTGATCTTCCTATAGTTGCCCACATACAGAGTCAACCTTCCATCCTTGCACATCACCAACATCACAATCAATGATGAATGATACTCACTGGTAGCGTTGGGGTCGTCAAATGTGTCTACCTCCCCCTGTGTATATGGCAGGGGTCCAACTAAGAAACATGAACAGAGGTACAATCAGGTTGGAATTCCGGACATATGTACATTCTATGCAAAATATAAGTTATCATGACACATGCAGGTAATTACCAGACCATGTAACTCCTTCCACATCAAGTACAGCAATGTTGTGCCACCTACACCTGGACATTGTAAATGCTGGGTCACTTCCACATCACAGCTCACTGAGGGTGAAACAATTATGTGGAGCATCCCTGGGAGTTTGCCTGTGCTTCGACAGATTCATCAGACATGCCCTTACGCAGACACAATTGCACAATGATGGAAGGATGTCTGGTTCTCTAAATTGGTTTGTACATGCACATGTGAACACATTCTTGGATGTGATGACTCACAATAGTTGTTTGACTCTCTACATGCTTGTAGCATGTTAACCTCTATCTTGTTGCCTGATTGCACACTGATTGGACCTTGCTTGTCACTTTTGCATTGTTTTTGGCCATGTCCTGTTGTTCTTTTTGCTACCCGCTTACCCCTCCGTTCCTGCTGCTGATGCACCCGCGCTGCCTCCACCCTGACGATTCCTGACTCCCAGCTGCGCCTCCGTCCCCCCTTCCCTATTTGATGGTGATCACTGCATGTCCACACAGCAGGCATGCACAGTATTTGCTCAACAGCCAAACCCGTCTGCAGCCGTCCACAACCAGCGCCAGAGATCATGGATCTCCCAAATCCCTCCGCTATGACTCAGCAAATGTCCTTGCACTGTAGCTGTGAAAAATTTCAGAACTGCAAGCTGTACACACAGAGCACCAACCATGGACAGTTATCCTGACACCACTGCCCCCAGACCTTCACCACCGACCGATCACTCACAAACACAGCACACACCAAACTGCACCACCTCTGGATCCCTGAAGTGCATCCTCCTCAACGTGCGCTCCCTGCACAGACTAGCCATGGAGATCTGGATCCTCATCAACACCCTCGCACCAGACGTTGCCTTACTCACAGTATCCCGTAAAATCGCCACCTTTTCCAACAACATTGCCAATGCCATCCCCGACCGATACAAGATTCAGAGGAAGGACCTGCAACAACCGCCCTGGATGAGGCCTTCCCATTGCACATAAGAGCTACCTCCGACTCATGACCACCAGCTCAAGCAACAGCCTGCTCAACACCAAACACCTCCACTTCCAGATCCAGGCCAGCCCAACGACAACCCTGCGAGGGACCCTTGCCTACAGACCACCCAGACCTCAAACTGTGTACACCACCTCCATCACCAACATAATCGCACAACACGCCATCGCATACATGTACTACATACATTTCACATACCTAAACTCACACCTCGACAACCTCAGTGACACCAAGTTTGCCACCCGCATGGACAACCTTGCAAACCTCTGACAGAAACAACTTGTCACCACCCCCACCCCCCAGGCAGGGCAGAACATCACCACATCCACTACAGCCAGCCCATGTAACCCCCATGGACTGACCAGCACTGCGTACACCTCCACGTCGACAAAGCATCTGCAAACAAAACTCCTCCTTGCGCTCCACAAAGGAACTGACACAAGATGATCAAAGAACAACTCAACTCAGCCCAAAACCAAAATGCCACCAACACCTTGACCAACGTCAACTTCGCAGACAAAGGACCCCACAGATGGATCTCAAAATGTGTAGATGAACTTGCATCCCTACGTAACCCCCACACACAGCAGCACAGGAAGCCCACATGGTTCAAGCCCAACCCCATTCAATCCTGACGCACATGCAGACGCCTTGTGGAGAACGAAAGGAACAGCAAATCCTCTGAAGACGGAACCACCTACAAGAACACCATATCTGAATTCCACCCACACATCAGATTTACAAAAAGGAACTTAATCCCACACTAGATCCTCACAAACTCCAGCAATGCAAAGGAACTATTCTGCATCATCCGTGACTTTGCCAAAACACTCATTGATAATACAGACATCTCCCCCTCCCAGGGACACTACAACAAGCTCTGTTCCTACTTCCACAAGGATTTCATGTGCCTCTAAGACAACTTCAAAGACCACACACAGGTCTCTGAAACCACACAATCCTCAAGCAACGACAGCCACCCCTCCATCTCATCCCTGACAACAATCAGCACCCAAGACAACGCATCTACCATGAGAGGCATCCACTCATGATCCCAAACGGACCCCTGTCCCACCCCTCTTCCACAAAGCAGCTGTAGCCATCTCTCCAGCACTAAAAGCTCACGATCAACACTACCGTCAAAACTGGCATTTTCCACGTCAAGAGGAAGCGCGCATAACTCAGACCCCCATTCAAGAAGCCTTCAGCATACCCCACGGGCCTCATTGACTAGCCACTCATCTCCCTCCTCCCATTTCTGAGAAACAGTCACAAAGAAGACTGTCAACGTCCAGCTAAGGGAATAAAATTAGAATAAACAACATCCATGGGCACTCACAATCTGGATTAGGTGGCAACCACAGCACAGATAACACTCTACTTGCCGCAAAAGTCAACACCCTCACACTCCTTGTACAGGGACACATCGCAGACGTGGGCATACTAGATGTCTTTGCAGCCTTCAACACCATCTCCCCCCACACACTCACTGCCAGACTCCACAAATCCGGTATTCAGTGAACCACCCTTGAAAGACTCTACTCCTTCTTCGCCGTGAGAAGACAAAGACTCACACTCCCAGATTTGCTATCAAAACCCACGTAACACGACTGTTGAGTACACCAAGGATTGTAACTCAGAAACACACTCTTCAACATTTACATGTCACCCATCTCCGCCATCACCAGACATCACAGACTCAGCATAGTATCCTAGGCCAATGACACCCAGATCATCCTCTACCTCACCAATAACACCATCACCACCAGACTGAAGTTCCATGTAGGTATGGGAGACGTTGTATCCTGGATGTGCCACAGCAGCCTGACTTTGGTCTCAGAGAAGACAGAGCTCCTCACCCTTGGACACTCTACCTCTGCATGGGACAACTCCTGGTGGGCCACCGCACTCGACAGCACCCCCCCCCCGGAACCACAACATCATACTCGACTCATCCCTCTCCATGGGCCCACAGGTATACTCTGTAACATCCACATGCTTCAACACCCTCTGCATCCTCAGGAACACCATCCAATGGATCGACCGTGAATGAATGAAGCACATCACCCACGCACTCATAACCAGCATGCTGGAGTACAGAAACACCCTCTACGCCGGGATCCACAAATCTCTGTTCCGCAAACTCAATCCCGTACTGAACACCGCAGCCAGGCCCGTCCTCGCCATCCCCTGACACATACACATCACCCAACACCCGTGAGACATCCTCTGGCTCCTTGTAGCAAACAGAGTAACATTCAACATACTCACCCAACCCTGCAAATGCCTCCACAACAGCAGAGCCCAATACCTCAACTACAGACTCTGCTTCAACACCCCCAAGAGGAACCTCCGATCCTCCGAGCACACACTTCCCAAACCCCCGCCCATCCACAGAGCAATAACAGTCAGGAGATCCTTCGACTACATCACAGGCAAGACATTCAATGAGCTACCAATCAACAGCCGGTGCATACCCCACCCTGCACAGCTGCATTACAACTGTAAAGACCTGACTCTTCGACTGCACGCAGCTGCTCCCCCGCGCATTCAGACCCTCACAGGTGAGTAGCGCACTTATAATTTCCATGATTGATTGATTGATTGGTTGATTGATGCCTCATGCTTACATAGACATCCTAACTTATGTATATCATGAGATTTACACAGGATTGGGCCAGATTTCCAAGAGAGTGCCGCAGTGAGGCACCACAAGCCCTTTGTCTGCGCCACACTGTGGAACTTTCTGAGCACTTGAATACAACGGGGCTGATTTACAAGCCCCCTGCGCCACCAGTACGTCACTTTTGTTGACGTACTGGTGGCACATTGTACTGCTCCATATTTACAAGGACATGAAAAGCCACCCTGCGTGACTTTTCCTGCCCTTGTAAATATGGCCCTTTACACGCAGCAGTTTGCGTGAAAGGGATGTTCCATGGGTGTTGCTGTGGGTGTTACCACGCAATACCCATGTAACCAAACATATTTTCAGATTTCCAAAGAATTGTAAACCTGGAAATGCCTCAGTATGCTACGCCACCCTAGAAGTGGCGTTGCGAGGCGCAACGAGGAGCAATATTTTCATTTCTCCTCTTTTTCCTCTTTCAATGCATGTTGCATTCTACAGCACGCATTGTAAGAGGAAAATGCCTGTAGTGATTGTTTTAGTGCAGGAAGGGGCCCCTTCCTGCACAAAAACAATCTCCCCACAACGCAGGCACCCTTGCACCTTGGTGCAAGGGTGCCTGCGCCGCCACATGGCTTCAGTCTGTGCACCAGTGCAGGGGGAAGCACAGAGATGTGACATATTGATGCAAATATGTCACATCCCTGTGCTTTGCAACTGACTAGCCAAATGTCTTGCAGAATGCACTGAGTCACTTTATTTGTAAAGCAGCCCCAAGATTTTTACAATGATAAGTTGTATTCCTGTACTCACCCCTGCGCAGGCACAAAAATATGTGCCATGCGCCGGCGCTGGCATCCTTTCACCATGGTGCAAGGATGCCTGCATCATGGGGAGATTCCTTTTGTGCTGGAAGGGTCACCTTCATGCACAAAAAACAATCACTACAGACATAATCTGCTTTCAATGTGTGCTGTGGAATGCAACACACATTGAAAGAGGTAAACACTTTTGAAAAATGGAACATTCATCCACGTTGTGCCTTGTCACGCCACCCCTAGGGTGGTGTAGCATACAGACGCTTTACCATGTTTACGATTCCTCGTCAATCTGGAAATGTGTCTGGTTCCATGGGTGTTGCGTGGGGACACCCACAGCCACACCTATGTACCGTGGCTGTAGGAGTACCACACACAAGTGTGACGTTTTTATATGGCCAATGAATGTCACACACGTTAGCTTCATACATCACTATTGATGTGATGACAGTGAAAAGATAGTTTATAGCATCACAGAAAGATTTCCACCTTTGGCACTGGTGCTTGTGTGTGCGCAAAGATACCATTGAAAAGTCAACATCAGGAAAATTGGTTTCAACATATGGGGCTGTGACTGCACAACATGCAATTTGTTCCTTGAGGTCATGATGTATTTTCTCAGAGACCGTGCAACACCACTGAATCTATGTGAAAATATGGACAGTGCAATGTATGGCATTGCTGTACACCTCTTACTAAACCAATATAACTCATATTATACATTTACTTACCAGTTGGCCCACCGACTTCCAGGCCCAGATGGTCCAGCAAGTCTCCCTCTCGGTTTATGACATCCTGCCAGCGGTGTTTAATTTGGTGGGGTGTGCGTTGGACATCAAAACTCCTTGCCATGTGATGCTGGCCCTGCCCCACCTCTGCCCCCGTTCAGGTGCTGGGTAGCCCTTGCTCACCCTGCCCCCGTGCTGATCATTCTGGGCAGGAAATGATATATGAGCCAGATAAGGCCCCCAAACTGTCTGTTGACAGGTTTTTTGGACCTGCCAGACATACTGACTAAATAAGTTGTTATTGAAAATGAAACTTAGAAAGAGTTAGAAAGGAAACTTATCGTCAAAAAAAATTTAAATGTCCCCACCCGTATGATTAGCCTACACCTAACTACCCCAAATAAACACACACGCCCCAAGATACAACTATTTAGACCACAAACAAGACTTTCAAGTGACAAAAGACAGACAAACAAATGTTAAAAGTACACACAGGACAGACAAAACACACTCCAAACTCCAATAACAATCTCAGCACTCCACACCAGCCTCCTCCACCAAGCACACTCCTAGAGATAGTAAGAGAAAGTGAAAGTAACTGTGTACTTCCTGCTTTTCAACATTCTAGAATCATTACATCATTTCCTGCTTAGATGTGACACGTTTTGACGTTTTGCGTCATATTTCATATGATGCGTTGTGTTTTTGACTCAATTGCCATTTCAGTTCACATCTGCATGCGTGACGTTTCTCTGTTTTGCATGTGTTTCCAGTTTGTTGCGTTAGGCCTCATGCATTAACATGCATTTCTCAATGAAAAGCGTGACGGTTTTAAGTTAGTGTTGCGTTTTGTACCGATGCTACCCATTTTTTATTTTTTGCGACACTTTACGGTCGGATGCGACACGTTTCAGGGGGTCTGAGTGAGTCAAGCCAGATTTGAAGATGCTTTACGCTTGTGACTTTGCGACACTTCACGTTTCAGGGGGTCTGAGTGAGTCAAGCCAGATTTGAAGATGCTTTACGCTTGTGACTTTGCGACACTTTACGGTCGGATGCGACACGTTTCAGGGGGTCTGAGTGAGTCAGGCCAGATTTGAAGATGCTTTAGGCTTGTAACTTTGAGACACTTTACAGTCAGATGCGACACGTTTCAGGGGGTCTGAGGGAGTCAGGCCAGATTTGAAGATGCTTTAGGCTTGTGACTTTGTGACACTTTACGGTCGGATGCGACACGTTTCAGGGGGTCTTAGTGAGTCAGGCCAGATTTGAAGATGCTTTAGGCTTGTGACTTTGCGACACTTTACGGTCGGACGCGACACGTTTCAGGGGGTCTGAGTGAGTCAAGCCAGATTTAAAGATGCTTAGGCTTGTGACTTTGCAACACTTTACGGTCGGATGCGACACGTTTCAGGGGGTCTGAGTGAGTCAAGCCAGACTTGAAGATGCTTTACGCTTGTGACTTTGCGACACTTTACGGTCAAATGCGACACGTTTCAGGGGTCTGACTGACTCAACCCAGATTTGGTAGTGCATAGATGGATATGTGTGGTGTTGTGCAAGGGATGTGTCACGTAATGTACATATATGTATTCCTTTTCAACATGTTGCATGATTTTCGGATGAGTTGTGTTATTTTCTGTTACCAACATTCACGTACATCATGGGCTATGTGTACATAATTTTGATAAAATTGATTAGTTTGTTTGTGGTACTTTTAAGTTGGACTTGCACAGCAGGTGGATTACATTGCATTACGCCTCATCTGCACTACCTGCAGTACCTTTGTTACCATGTCACAGCGAGGAACCATGGGGCTTATTTATAAGCCCCTTGCGCCACCGGTGCATCACTTTTAATATGGGAAAAAGTGACGTAGCGGTGGCGCAAGGGGCTTGTAAATAAGCCCCCATGTGTGTCTTCACATATGCTTGTGTCAAATACCACCTCGCACACAAGCTTTTCATGTTGTGTGTAGACATGGGTGTTGGTGATAAATTAGCATTCAACACACAAGTCCATTTTTGCATGTAAACATTCATGTGCATTAAGACATGCATCTCAGCATTCAGTTGGTACAGAACACCTGTGTTGATGTCTCAAGCCACAATGAGATGAAAATTTGTTTGGGACACATCCTTTTTCACTATTCCAATATGTGATGATTCATACATCACATATCTTAAGCATTTCTGTTGCAAAATGTTGTTGGGCTTATTTTCAAGCCCCTTGCGGCGCCGGTGCATCACTTTTCACATGTGAAAAGGTGACTCACCAGCGGCACAAGGGGCTTGTGAATAACCCCCTGTGTTTTAATGAGTGATGGGAGGTGCCACTTTCTGCAGCTATGCATGTCATCCACACCACACAGCCATCCTTAGACCATGGTGCAAGGGTGCCAGCACCAGCGCATGGCAGCTGTTTGTGCGCAATTGCAGGGTAGTACACAGGAATGCAACATATCATTGTGATTATGTAGCAATCCTGTGCTCCAAAAGTGCCACAGCGTGTCACAGTCAAAGTGCTTGCACTGTCATGCAGCGGCAGTTTCGTGTTAATCTGCCCATATGTATTTGTATCATATGACCTGTAAACCAAATGGACACAAAGGTGATGCTCTGATTTTTTTTTTATTGTGACATTAGTGCATATTGTTACAAAAGTAGATTTGCTACATCCTGGGAAGAATTGTGTGACAATGTGTGTGCGATGTCTTATCCCTGCAGCAGTGTGGAGTATGTCTCGTCCTTCTGCTTCAGCTTCATCATCGCCATCATCCATTTGTTCAGGGGGCTGTTCCTCTTCATCCCAGGGCACATTTGTTTTGACACATATGTTATGGAGTCTTGCACATGTCATTATCATCTTGCACACAGTTTCTGGTGAATAGAGTAGCCTTCCGCCTGATAAATCTAGGCAACGGAACCTGGACTTGAGCATTCCGAAGCTTCTTTCTATGATGTTTCTAGTTCGGCAATGGGCATGGTTGTATGCCTTTTGTGGATCAGTCTGTGGATTGCCAAATGGTGTCATCAACCACTTCTGTAGGCCATATCCTTGATCAGCTGTAAGTGGAAAGTAAGAAAAATGTGTTAACGTTTGGGTGACATCAGTATACATGGCATGTGTTGTACGTCATGTTTGTGAAGATTGTAATAGTGATTTCTGTTGGTGCCGATTACTTGTTGTGTTTAACATTGAGGGTCAGATTTACAAGCCCCTGGCGTTGCCAGTACGTCACTTTTTGTGACGCACTGGCAGCGCATTACACTGCCCCATATTTACAGGGACAGGAAAAGCCACCCTGCGTGGCTTTTCCTGTCCTTGTTAATATGGCCCCTTCACATGCAGCACTTTGCGTGAAAGGTGCGTTCCCTGGGTGTTGCTGTGGGTGTTCCCACGCAACACCCATGGAACCAGACACATTTGCAGATTTAAGAGGATTCGTAAATCTGGAAATGCGTCAGTATGCTACGCCACCCTACGCATTCTACAGCACGCATTGAAAGAGGAAAATGCCTGTAGTGATTGTTTTTGTGCAGGAAGGTGCCCCTTCCTGCAAAAAAAGAATCTCCCCATGATGCAGGCCTCCTTGCACCATGGTCAAGGGTGCCTGCACCGGCGTATGGCAGCTGTTTGTGCTCCACCGCAAGGGAGAGCACAGGAATGCGACATATTATTGTAAATATGTTGCATTCCTGTGCTTTGGAAGTGCCACAGCGTGGCACAGTCAAAGGGCTTGCGATGCCGCGCTGCGGCACTTCCTTGTAAATCTGCACCTGAGTTTCCCATTGTTTGTGACACCTGTCACTACACTTGCTGTTTATCAATTGATGTGCATGACAACGGATGGTGCTTTGCAGGGCTTGTTTTATTTGACTGAAAGGTGTGTGGTGTTGCAATGTGTGAGTGATACATGTGTAATGTTTTGGTTGGATGCACACTTTCCAACATTGTGCATTGCACATCTGGGCACATTTCAATATGTGAGTACACCAAATTTCTTTCTGTGCAAAAGTGAGTCAGTTACATGGCATAGTGGTCCTACACCTTTTGTAAACGTTATGGTTTGATGTCTTTGCCCCTGCATTATCACACATTTGGTTTACATGGCCCTGCACAGGTACCTTCGTCACATGGTGCACCAATACATGCATCCTGTGTGTAATAGATTTGTACACTTATGTACACCTAAATGCACATACACATTCAATTTGGCTGGTTTGCTATTTCCATGCATGCTTTACAATGCATTGCACCTTTTAATAGTTAATTTGTGTTAGATGACATGTGTGCATATGTCGACAGTGTGACTTATTGGTCTTCACAACTTCATGTAGGATATTTGTGTGCATTCCTATCTGGTATCCCTTGGCACTTTAGGTTATGCTGCTATGTATGTAAGCAGCTTTGGACTGTATGTTATGTGGTTATAGTGTATATGTGGGTTGGCATTTTCACATTAACGTCTTGCATCATTCGGACACAAGGGCATGTAATGTGGCAGAGGGCCAGCTATTCTTGCAGAGTATAGTTGTATGCAAATTTATTTATGCTTACCTACAAGGAGCCCATTGCCATAATGTCCATTTTGGAAACGGTCATTGATGATGCTATTTCTGAATATATATGAGTCATGCACACTCCCAGGATATTTGGCAAGTACATTGATGTATAGTCCCCGATGGTCCACAATGGCCTGGACAATGATGGAGTGTGTGTGCTTCCGGTTGCGGTATAGGTGTGAAGTTGCTGCAGGTGGTACCAGTTGAACATGCGTGCAGTCCATTGCACCAAGTACATGTGGGAAGCCTGCAATGGTATAGAAGCCTTGTTTAATGTCCATCTGCTGCTGGGGTGTGTTTGGGAAATGGATGCGCTGTGGTGTGAGCTGAATGATGGCATCCAAGACAGAAGGGAGGAAGGCAGAGAAAGATGCCTGTGAGACCCCTGCCACTCGTGCTGCTGTTACTTGAAAAGATCCGGAGGCCAACTTGTGTAACACCGCCAGTAGCTTTGTCTGTGGTGGGATGTTGCTGACCCTTTCAGTTGGAGTCTGTAGCCATGGTGTGATCTGCTGCAGTAGGGTCACAATAGACGCTTTCCTGAGGCGATACATTTTGATGACTTGTTCATCCCGAAGTCCAATGAGGGTGATCCTTTGACAGTAGATGCGCTCCCTTCTCCTGCGCTGCCTTTGTGGTGATGGGGGAGGGTGAGGTTGTGGGATTTGGTCTAGGGGTGGTTGTCGTCTTCTTGGTGCAACTCCCAGCTGCAGGATTAGGAGGTCCATGTTGCCTGCTCTGCTGCAAAACTGCTCTGCTGCACTTCTATTCAATGTATGTGGTACTTGCGTCATTTCCTGCGTGTGGGTTTATGAGGCGTAGGCTTGCGAGCGCATTTTCAAATTTGTGTGACGCATTTAATAGATGCGTCACCACGGGGAATTGTTGTAAATATGCCTGCGTCAGAAATGCGTTGGTTTTTGAGTAGGAACGCCTACCTTGCATATATTAATACTTACGTGACGCAGCCGAATCTCGCGCAGCTCCATTCCGTTGCATCTCCGTTTACGTGACGCATCTCCATAGATGCGTCACCTTGTAAATTTTGCGTAAAAAAAAACACTGATGCGTCACGAAAAGTGACGCATCGGTGGTGCAAGGGGCTTGTAAATCTGCCCCGCAGTGTTCACAATCATACAGAAAGGGAAAGGCACCCTGACCACCCAACGAGTCTCAGGATATGAGCTTATACTATTCAGACCAGCGCTCAAAATAGTGCGGTGCTATATTGTCAACCCAGCCACCTTCATTGCCCATGAAGTACAAGAAGGATAGGAAGTCCACGACTGCCCTGTGCAGGCACCAGATGAATCCGCCAGGTTAGCAGAAGACCCAGTTCCCAACAGCAAAGTCATGTTTATAGATGGCTCCTCTGTCATTGATCAAGAAACCGGCGTTAGGAACACAGGGAGAGCAGTGGTCACAGGAGATAATCAGACATCCTCAGATTCCCTGCAAATCACAGCACAGCTAACATTGCACCCTCCCCTTTCTGCACAAGCAGCCAAATAGGTGGCACTGATTGAGGTCCTCACACAAGGCACAGTGGACACCATCACGGTATATTCTGACTGAGCCTGTTACAACTACCATACATTCCAGTATTAGCAGATGGAAGAGAAGAAGCTTCCTCAAATCTGACGGTACGCCAGTAATGCACAGGGATCTGTTAGAACTCCTCATCAATGCATTTACCCTGCTGAAACAGGTAGCAGCCATCAAGTGCATACATATAAAGGAGGCCAGGACTTTATCTCCCGGGACAACGCACTCCCCGACTGGACCGCAAAGGAGGTGGCCTACAGGACCACAGGAGCAATCCACGAGTTCCCAGTACAGAAGGCTGAGAATCAACCTTCAGATGACTCCTTACCACCTCCCAAACTACCATACACTGAGACGGCTAGGTTGTACCGTACAGAAATACAAGCAATGGCTCTCCTACATGAGTGAGAACTCTGGCATTATAGGGGATGCACACAGACCCCCCACGATCTCATCTACATGGACACTTTTACTGGTAAATCCATCCTGCCCCAAACCTATTCTACACAGTCCTGAACCAGCTCCACCTTCCAGCATACGCCCCTAAAGAGAGCATCCTCACTAACCTACAGATAGACTGGTTTGTTCCCCATGCGGCAGAAATTATATCTATGTACCTACATGAGTGCACAGTATGTCAGCTGTACTCACCTAAAGCAACACTCATCTATCCCAATACCTTCCGGGCCATTCCAGACACTACACATAGATTTCATCAACATGTTTGACAAATGTGCCACTTATCGATATCTAATCATGGTGGTCTGCTCCCTAACTAGGTGGATAGGAGCGGGCTACCTTTCTGGTTCGAGAAGTCATACCCAGGTGGGGGGTACCAGAGGTCATCCGATCTACATGTCTTGAATGGAATTTTCAAAAACATCTGTACCCTGATGGGCAAACCCACGAGCTGGTCTCAGCATACCACCCCCAAAGCAATGGAAGAGTGGAAGGGCCTGCTAAAAAATAATCTCAGCAAACTGGGCGCCACTATGGGTAAGAAATGGCTGCATTGCTTGCCCTTAGCCCTGTTCCCTTTAAGGAACACCTGAAGCAGAAACTACCACTTGACCACCCCATCAGCTAGTCACTGGTAGGTCAATTCGGACATCAATACCTCAGAGCAGAACCAAACTAAGCGCAGAGTCCAGCTCCCAGGCCGTAGGTAATGAAATGTATACATATCTCTCTGCATTGACCAAACCTTGCAGATTCCTCTTTAAACAGGTTACCCAAAAGAAGGCTGTGCTCACCTGCGGTGACTTACCAATACCATAAATCATCCCGCAGCCTGGCAACTGAATCCTATTCTGCAACTTCCATCGCTGGTGGAGAGACAGGAAGTTTTAAGGGCCCTTCCAAGTAATCTTTTCAACTCCTACAGCTGTCAATGTCGAAGGGAAAAGGTCATGGATACACCTCTTGGACATTCGTTTGGACCAATCGCTACCACCACAACCAAAGGAGTCACCATTACAGACTTTTCCAACATGAACTATGCACACTTTGGGGACAGAAGCACCCGTAGGGCTTCCCCGGGACATTGCAAACACTATGTGGATAGGAGCACCCATAGGGCTCCCCGCAGATTTAAGTTGACTCTTTCATACCCCAACTGAAAACATGACAAGACAAAAGACAACTATGTTTTGTCTTTTGACTATGTGCTTTGATGTTTTTTCAGGTATGTATCACTGAACAGGAACAGGTCAAGTTTCAGCTAAGGTCACCAGGTAAAGTGGTCCAGCATGAGTCCCGGGATCTAACACATTTAACATACAACTTCACTGCTCACAACAACAGCATCCCACATGCATTACACTGCGCACTACTAAACAACACCTGGTTTCACATGACCTTAGTCGGGAGCTAAATATCTACCAACTCCTGCTTTGTTTGCTCATTGATACCCCATGCAGTAGGCACAGCCAGACTATACCTGTCTCCGGAGGTATCAGCCAGCAAAACCTTGTGCCTCATACACTTGTACCTATGCCGAATAAAAGGCAAACTCCAGCACAACGCTATAACACCACAGGAGGTCACAGTGAACATAACCAATTATGACATCATACCCAAAGTACTTTAGATCCTCACAGAGTAGGATGAGATCCAGTCCGAGCTAGGCTAGCTCAAGAAAAAGGGCCAGACACGGTATTGGAACATAGGCCTAAAGTCAGCCCCCACAAGGGTTTCTTGGAGGTCACCAAGCCTTCAGCCCAGTGCAATAACGTGTCCACACAAGAACCAACCTGTGGACCAAGGCTAGCCCTTAGCGTAACTGGAGCCGTATTTATGAATAAAAAGTGGAACCTCAACGTTCAGTTCACCTGCAGGGCCATACATTTGGGAAACAGAAGTAACAACAGGTCTCATGGGGGCGGGTTGAATGACACCCTTCTGTCGCAATGCCAAGACACCTGGAACTCTGAGGCAAGAGGGAACACTTGGATAGAGGGTAAGGAGAAACCCATAGTAGTCAAGAAACTACCAATGTATTCCTTGTGTTTTAGGGAGAAGGGGACGATACCCATGGGGTGAATAACAATTGCAGGAGTATAACATATAATAATAATATGCAGTGGGTACCTCCACCTTGATGGACTACACGCCTACACCCAGCTCGTCCCAGACTGAAGAAGGGTCTGCTCACTGGTCACCCGCTACACGTCCACCTTGGTTATACCCAGAGAAAATCTTTCCGCACTGCATCACCACCCCATGAGCAGACAGATGGCACTTCTACATCAAGTACCCAAAAGAAGCTACTTGGTTGGGACAAATTCAAAGACATTCCTGAAGAGTTTCGGCTCTTCAACGATGCACAAATAGGTGTAGGAGGGTCAGTCCCCTTCTTCACTGGGCAAATCAAGGACAATACCCAATGGCTGCAGATCACCAGGTGGCAACTGCTGAAAATGATGAACACCACAGAAGATGGCCTTAACGCAATCAAAGAAGAAATGTGCGCCATCCCCCTCATGGTAATACAGCATCGGTATGTGTTGGACTAAATAACTGCTATGGAAGGGGGCATATGCGCCAAGATAGGTACAGCATGCTCTACCTTCATCCCCATGAAAAACCACCAAACACCAATGAGGATCTCTTGTCTTTCTTGTTTTGTTGATAGGTGAATATATGTGTTTCAGGGCCTCCTCTTTATCTGCCTGAGGTAGGAATAAACCATTTCATAAAGTAGATCCCATTTACCTAAACTATCTTGCCACAAGAACACGTTTATTATGATTAGCTGTAATACTTGTTGCCTATGAAGCCCTCAGGTTTGTTTCAAGATGGTTAAGATGTTCCTTTCAAGAGGTGCTAAAATCATTGTATAGGTAAGATAAAGTAAAATAATTGTAGGGACTTAGAATATAGCCTATTAATCGCTGCAAAGTGGGAGGAGCCCCAAGGAGACCAAGGGGAAGGACTTCAAAATAAATAAGTCTCTAGAAGTGGAAAAAGTAGTCTTATGGTGGTCTGCAAAGCGGAGTAATATCTGTTAGTGTCCATTAGTTAAATCAAAGGTAATAATATATTTAGCTGCTCTAGGGGCATATTATCAACAACCGGCGATAAATATCGCTAAGCGCACTTAGCGCTAGGATATTTATTGCCGGCTATCGATGAATTTTATCGCTGAGATAGCGTGCTATTAGCAACGCTTATCTCAGAATCGATAAAATTCCTGGCGCAAGCTGCCAAATGTCCGAATATCGCTGAAATCCAGCGATAATCGCACGACATTTGGCGATAGCTTGTTGATAGGGCTGGGCATACTTAACCATGATATCCACCTTCCATTGGATATCATGGCTAAGTCAAACTAAAAGCATGCGTAAGGAAAGTAGCGTTAACCAAGGTTAGCGCTACTTTTCTCATCGCTATGCTTGTTGGGGATTCCCTTGATAATTGGAGAAATGTCGGTTAACGACATTTCTACAGTTATTTTGGGACGGAACGCCCACTTTGCATCTCATTAGAGATGCAAGGGTGGGCGTTATGGAGAAGGGCGATAGGGCAAGGATTCACGCGATAGCGTGACCTTGCTAATACAGCGATAAAATTATCGCCGCTTTTCGACTGAAAACAGACGCTAAAGCGGCGATAATTTCTTATCGCCGGCTTGTTAATATGCCCCCAAGTTTTTCTATCATGTTGTCCTCCCACGGCATAGGGTAGGCAAAGAAGGATGAACATTTGTTTACTTGTCTAATGTCTACGCAACAATAAATGGAGCCATCTGGTTTTGGAACAAGTACTATAGTAAAAAAGCTGTTGCTTTTTGACAGTTCAACAATGTCAAGTGGTAGCAAAATGTCAAATTCTGGTACCACTGCCTCTCTTCTAAATTCTAGGATCCCACAAGGTCAAAGTCAAACTGCAACTCCTGGGAGTCTATTGATGTTATGTTGAATTAGGTTTGTTTTTCCAGGGAACAGTGAAAAAACCTCCCCAACTTTCTTCAACATCTTTATTAAATCTACATTTTCTTTGGTGTTAGGTGAAGAACTTGGACTAGTTGTTCCCAGCACCATGGTGACTTAACTGGGAACAAGTCATCCTGAGGGGAATAGGAGGATAGCACTAACCTAATAACACAGTTTGGTTCCGGGGTCTCCCATTTCTGGAAGATTAATATGGTAAAGCTTGACAGGTGGACGTGTATACAGTTCGCATACTTTATTGATTGCAGGCCAGACTACTACCAGGGTCTTGAAGAGTTGGATATGCTCAGAGAACGGTATTGAGACTTAGGGCCTGATTACGATGACTGTGGGACCGCCACCGACAACCCGTTGGTGGCGGTCCCATCGCCATCATAATGCTGTTTTCCACCCGCTACATCAGGATAGCGGTCAGAGAGACTGACCGCCATGGTTCCGACGGGCTCAAAGAGCCTGTCGGTCCATCGGAGGTGTTGTAATACCTACAATGGTGGCGGTGCCTGCCAGGAACCGTCGTACATATCACAATGTTTCTTTCCACCTGCCCTTTCATGTTGGTGAACCTGCCATGAAAAGACAGGTGGAAAGGGACATTGGGGGCCACATTGGGGGCCCGTAGCGGGCCCCCTTCCCCTCTGGGCCTCCCACATGGGCCCTGGGGGGCACCTATGGGGCCCCCTACATATCCCTGCACCATATGGCAGGCACCAAATGGTGCCTGCCACATAGTGCAGAGATATGTGTAACATCTATTTTTTGTACTGCGGCGTGTGCTGCAGCCCGCAGCACCCGCCGCAATACAAAATATATACATTGCAACCGCTGTGGTGGCAGTTGCATCCTAATTCAGCTTGTGGGACCGCCGACTTGTAGTGGACGGTCCCGTTTCCAAATGGATGATGGTCGGACGTCTGTCTGACCTCCATCCTAAAGAGGCCCTTATTTCTGATCTTCTGAAGTGACAACTTGTGTTCTTTTGTCTTGGTTATAGAGTCTTGCTGGGTTTGATCTTTTTGGAGATTGTTAGCTGCCAGTTTATGGATGGCTTGTAGACATTCTTATAGAGCTAATACATAGTTGACTAGGGTAGCCCAGGGTAGCGCCTTTTTCTTTATCTTGTCACTCTTCCAGAGCCAGATGCAGGATGTTATAAGGCTGGCAACCAAATAGTAGCCCAAAGGGGCTAAAACCAGTAGATACCTTAAAGAGCTTCTTGAAGTGTAACCAAGACAAGGGGCAATACCGTATCCTAATTTTTGCTATTTTTTTATGTAGCTTTCATGAGCATATGTTCTAGTGTCTGGTTCTAATGTTCATTCAATTCATCCATCTGAGGGTGATAAATCGCAGTCTTGATTTGTTTATTTTAAAGAAAGTGACAAATATGTTTCATTGACTGGGGCATAAAGTAGGTACCCTGATCAGTCAAGATTTTATCCAGTAGCCATGCTCTAGTGAAGAAAGGAAGTAGACTTTCAGCCACATGTGCTGCAGGAAAGTCCTTCCATTGGAAATGCGTAAGGATATCTGGCTGCATTGTTCACAATAACTAGAATATGTTTGTACTCTCGACTTGATTATTCTAATGGCCTCCCAATGTCCTTGCTTACTCTCTGGAATATTGCTCTTATAATTGCCATCTACTGCAAGGGAGCATTTACATTTTTTTTTACACAACAGGTGGGTTCCTACGCTTTCAACACTTACTACTTTGACTTGAACCCACCTTAAAATTCTGTAGCTGTGTTTAGCAAACAAATTCACAGGAGTAGTTGTGACGTATGAAGGACAAGGTTGTAGTGTAGACTCCAGTAGTATGCGGTCAAATTGGAAATTCATCTTTATCAGAGTTCTGTTTTCATCTAAGTAATACCTTGGGAAATTCCCTTTGCTTTTGTCAGTAAAGAAGTGAAAATTGGGTGGATGGTAATTGGAGATGCCAGGCTTGCGTGTGATGCTACTATTGCAAGTACAGGGTCCGGGGAACTGGTGCATTCTTCGATAAGCACTTCTAATGTCCTGATGTTCTGTATTGTTTACTTCCCAGTTCTAGATGAGAGAGGCATTTCTGTGTGGTATTGCCTTCAGGAGATTTAGTTCATGTTTGAACAAGCTCATCAGCTGAGACTTAAAAAAAAGGAGTGCACTTTTAAGCTTAATAAAGCTGCATGTATTGTAGCCCTGGTCTGTGCCTAGTTGACTGGAGCTTCACTCAGAATATGCACACGTTGCCAGCAGAAGTATCCATTATTTGTGTAGGTGATAGTGGACTCCTAATACTCATTATGCTAGAGCAGAGATGACTGATGAGGTTGGTGCCAATAGCTGCATCCCCAACTTGGAGTCCAGAATGTAGAATAGCTTTTGCTGATATTAGGTGGTCTTGGTTACTTATCACAACCTTTAGTTTTAAACATGGCTTTTTTTCATACCTAACCAAAGCAAATGTGTGCTTCTTTCTAGTGTCCACTTAACAGGTATAGCATTTATATGTTTATTTATTTGTTTATAGAGCGCAACATTCATCTGACAGGATATCACGGCGCTAGAGTAGCGGGATCTCATGGTAGAGGTGAAATGGGGCACAGGGTGCTGCTGGAATGTCCGACATCAGGCTTTGGGGAACAGGTGGGTTTTAAGCTTCTTTCTAAATGCCATGTAGTCAGCAGTGACCCGTAGATCCTGTGGAAGTTTGTTCCAATGCGTAGCAGCCAGATGTGAAAAAGTGCGACCACCTGCCCTTGCCCTTTTTATACGTTTTGTCTCAGCTTGCGCCTGATAGCGTGACCTCAGGCACTTGGTCGGGGCATAGAATTGAATTTTGTTCTGAAGAATTATGGGACCGCATTGGAGTAGTGCCTTGTGTGCATGGCTCAGAAGCTTAAATCTCACTCTTTGACATATAGGCAGCCAGTGGAGTTGCCTCATGCATTCAGATGCTGAACTGTATCTGCCTTTGTTGCACACCAGTTTGGCCGCTACATTTTGTATCACCTGCAGGCGTGCGAAGAGGTAGTCCGCCATGCCCATGAAAAGTGCGTTTCCGTTATCTAACTTACTAATAAGTAGGACTTGTGTGATTGTTCTTCTGCATTCCAATGGAATCCAGGGGAAGAGCCTTTTTAGAAGCTTCAGAGTGGCAAAGCTTCTTCCGCACAGGGTCCGCACATGGTCCTGCATGGATAAGGTGTTATCAATAAGGACGCCCACGTTTTTTGCGCACTTCTTGGGTGCCGGGGCATCTCCCAACGACTGGGGCCACCATGATGCATCCCAGATTAAATTGACTCCTCCAAAAGAGCAGGATTTCTGATTTTTCAGCGCTCAGCTCTAGGCAATGTTCTGACATCCAGGTCGCCATCTCAGAGAGGAAGTTGTTTAGTTTTGTCCTGGTGTCCTCATGCCTTTCTTCAATGGCTATCATCAGTTGTGTGCCAGCCGCATAGGAGCAAATGCTGAAACCCCATTTCTCGCTAACTTTTGCCAGGGATGATACGTAGGCGTGAAAGAGCGTGGGGCTCAGAGAGGCTCCCTGCGGGACACCATAGCTGATGATTTTTGGGCTTGAGGAGAACACGCCCATTTGTACGGTTTGCGTTCTATTGCTCAGGAAAGAACTGAACCATTGAAGGGCTTTGGCGTGTATACCTTTTTCGTAAAGAGTTTTCAGTAGAAAATTATGTGAGACTGTGTCGAAAGCAGCGGACAGGTTTAACAGGATCAAGGCTGCCGCCTTCCCCTGATCGATCAAAGACCTTATATTGTCTAGGACAGCCAGGAGGGTTGCCTCCGTACTATTGGTGCCTCTGAAGCCGGTTTGGGAGGGGTCCAGTAGTTCATTGGTCTCAAGATAGTTGCATAGTTGTCTATTAAGCAACTTCCCCATCACTTTAGAAAGATAAGGGAGTTGGGAGATTGGCCGATAGTTGGCTGGGTTATGGACATCCGTGCCTGCCTTTTTCAGCAGAGGGGTCACTATAGCCTGTTTTAAAATTTCTGGGAATACTGCAGTCTCTAGAGATTGATTGAATAGCTGCGTGACATATGGGCATAGTGCAGGCATGATCAGAGCAAAAATGAAGTGTGGGCAAGGATGAGAGGGGACCCTGATTTAACTTCCCCCATTGCCTTTGCGACCTCTTCCTCTGTAAAAGGGGAGAAACTACCCAGACGTGCTAGGGAGTGCAGAAAACTCCGCTTTGCGCAGTGCAGCGGAGTTTTTTCCCTGCTCGCGATCGCAAACGGTAAGTTCGCAAGCCCGAGCTGCCGCTCGGGTAGAATTTCTACCCGAGCGGCAGGAATACCAGCACAAACTGCAGTTCGCACTGCACTCCGCCACTCGCGGAACTCCGCTGAGTTTTTTTGTAACTTCGTGGAGTTCCGCGTAGCAAATCTCCGCGAACTACGCCCAGGCCTGGTCACAGGTTTGAGCCCTGACAGGTGAAGCCATTCATGTTTTTCAGATCAACAACACAAATGCTATTTGAAAGAGATAATGATTTACATCTGGATGAACTGTTTAACATTGCCTCCAATGTTTTGTTCTGTCACTCATGAGAAGATTCCATACATACTCCCTTGTAGTATTACAATGTCTCCAGTGGTTCTCGTCTGTGGCACCTCTGTCAATACTGGACCTCCAATGGGTTGCTCTTCGATTGCTCCTCAGTAGTCTCCTTATGTTAGTCCCTGGCCCTTTAATAGTCCATGAAAGGGTTTTTTTTAGGTTTCGTCTGAGTTTCTCCTGAGTAAGCACTGTATAGTAAACCAAAGAGGTTTAACAGGATCTCCAATATGTTCCTCTCCTGTTGCTCCTTGGCTGCTCCTGGTGAGGCCCCTTATAATAGTCCTTGGTAGTTTAACAGTACCTTCAGTGAGTTGCTCATATCTTGCTTCAATGTTCTCCTGGGTAGGTCCAATATAATACTCTATAGTGTTTTAACAGTATCTTCATTGGATTGTTCTTCTGTTGCTCCAAGTTACTTTAGGGTTGGCTCCATATACTTCTCCTTTCTGGTTCAACAGTACATTCAATCACTTGGTCCTATGCTGTTCCTAGCAGAACAACATGCATAACTTCTTTAATAGTGCCTCCAATTGTTTGCTCTAGTGTTGCTCCTGTGTCACTACTGGGTAAGCGCAATGTAGTACTTCTTGGTGGTTTAACAGTGCCTGTAATAGGTTACTCTTTTGTACCTCCGATGTTGCTTCTGTGTAAGCATCATATAATACTACTTTATTGGTGATTTTACAGTACCTTCCATTGATTGATCTTCTGTTGTTTCAGGGTAGGCTCTGTATTTTACTCCCCAGTCTTTTATCACTGCCTTCGATTAGTTTATTTTCTGTTGGCCCTATGTTACTCTTGAGTAACCACTATATAATATTGCCTGGAGATTTAACAATGTCTACGATAGTTTACTCATCTATTGCTTCTCTATTGCTCCTTGAAAGACCATGTGTAATTCTCCATGGTGGTATAATACTCCATGGTGATTTAACGTTGCCCATTTGGGTTTCACCTTTGCTGATCTTCTGTTACTTCTGGGTAGACACAGTGTAATGCACCCTGGTGGTTTAACCATACCTCCAATGGGTTGCTTATCTCTTGTTCATGGGTAGACCCCATATACTACTTCTTTGTGGTTTAACAGTGCCTTCATTGGGTTGCTTGTCTGTTTTCTCAAAGTTGGTTCAGGGTCAACTCCATATAATACTGAGTGTTGGTTCAACAATGCATGCAGTGGGTTGGCTCTTTGTTGACATCATGTCTTTAATAGACATCATGTCTTTAATAGCTTAACAGTGCCTCCAATGGTTTATTCTACTGTTAACCATTTGCCATTCCTAGGTAAGCACACTATAACACTTCCTGGTGGTTGAACAGTGCCTGCAATGGGTTGCTATTCTGTTGCCAGCATATTGTCTTCTAGTTTGTCTCTATAGAATACTCTGTGCTCATTTAACAATGCATCCTAAGAGTTGCTTCTCTTTTTCTCCTAGGTGAAGATCATATATCACTCCTGTGACAGTTAGCAGTGCCTCTAATGGCTTGCTTTCCTGTTGCTCTTCTCTTGCTTCCATGTAGACACTATATAATATTCTCTGGTGGTTTAACAGTGTCGCCAATGGATTGCTTCTATTTCAGATACATCAACAACAGTGTCTATGTATTATTCTGCCTGCTCAAAGATGGTAAGTACTGCATGTATCTATGCTTCTATTCTCATTCACTCTGCAACAACCGTGCTGATGTTCAAAGATAATGACACTCAAGGCACTGTGCGCTCCAAATGTCCTCAAACCTCACTCAACTCATGGAACATATACCATATAGACCAAACCAGAAAAAACTACCTTGCAACCATAAACTACGAAGGGCGCCACGGAACCCAAAGCAAGTGGGAGTGCTTCATGACATTTCCACATTAGTAAACTTAATATAAATGACGCATCCATGCCATCCAACAAAGCACTTTCTGCCTCTCAAGTGGTATGGAAAGTCCTATATAAATACCATGCTATTATAGCATAAAACAGTAAAATACAATGCAATATACGATTCTCACACATGGCTTGATTCTTTGTTCTATGCTCATGCATAAACATTTTGGAAATTGAATGTCAATATTTATTAGCATTATACTAGACAGATTTATGTCATTCCATAGGTGCCATGCTTTGCCAGGAATTACCAGCATTATTCCATGACCAGCATTATACCAATGGTTGACACCATCATGTCATGTATTTCCAGAATATGCCATAAACTGCAACCTTTTTGCCAGGGATATCATACCAGGGATGGACACCATGATACTAGTTGATGTCCACAATGTGTCACAAATTATCATGACTGTATAAGGGCCAGCATTATGCCAGTGGTACACCATTGCAGCAATGATCCATAAGCTATGCAGTTAATAACCATCATTGTGCTAGAGCCTGGATTATAACTAAGGTCGACTCATGGCTTAAGCATGCCATGGATTCCCACAGTATGTCATGAATTACCTCCTTTATGTCAGGAAAGCAGTGGCAATAGCTGGTGCCATCATGTCCAGAATATGCCAAGAACTGGCATCACTATGCCAAAACAAGCACTGATGGATGCCCACCGTATGCCTAAAATTACCATCCTTATGCTGTGACCAACCTTTTACTAAGTGCAAGCACCATCATGCCAGAGATGTCCATTATATACCAATTAATACCACTATGTGAACATGGTCATAATTTTGCCAGTGGTGGGCAGGACACTATCATTATCAATTGGAGTGGTCTGCTTTCAATAATAGCGGGGTGACAATCTTATCAAGCCTTTACCAGATTTTTGTGGAGGGAAGGGGGTTCAGAAGCACCCATCAGTGGCCTAAATTTGGAGGAACAGATGCAGATCCACACATACTGCTACCTAGCACATCTTCAATAGAAAAACAGAGCATTTGCTTTGTTATATCAGATGATGAAACTGATGCAACAGTAAAATTGGTAAATTGAGGTTTTGATGATGGTTTCCTCAGGGTACTAGGTTTGTCTTGTTCTAGAGAACTTTCGCATCAACACCAGTGGCCGGTGTTATTCAATACTCTCTCCTTCACAAAGACTTGTAAGATGGCATTACACAGTTCTTGTGAAAGTGAATTTGTGGCCTAGGATAAACTGCAATTACAGAATTCATTTTGAGAACTAATAAATCCCTTCTGACATGGGGAGACCTTAGAAAGTCTGTCATTATTATATGATTCTTAAGTAATATTCATGTGAACTTTAGAGGCCCCTTGGAATAGATACCTAGCACTGGCATTTGGGCCTCCATGGCACAGCCAGCAACTTTCAGGCCTCTTCTTCATCTCAAGAAGGGAATGTGTAGCCCATGTGTTAAGAACTCTTATTCAATATTTTAACCAATTTGAACAAGGCACGTGCATCTAGCACCTCGATTAGGAGTGCTTGTGCATAGATCAGCCAATGTGAAGGGCTGAAAGTACAAAGGGTCACTGCACTTTTGTGAAAAGCCCGCTGTTCATGGCTGCAAATGTGGAGTTAGGGGAAAACAAATTGGAATATCCATTATGAGAAATGTGGCTGCCGGAAATAGCATCAATTCTCTAGATGGTTATGCAAGATTTTAAGTAATGGCATTAAAAGTCTGCAATTTCTCCCCCACGCTATCCAGAGGTGCATCAAAACATGTGAAGGCATGAGGATCAGTAGCTTACATGTTTTTGAGGTAGATACAGCATTAAAATATAGATATTATTTTAACAGTGCATAGTAGCAGTACATATTGGGGTAGGCATAAAGGTATAATGGCAGACAAAATATATGAAGGCATTAGGATCATTAGCTGAAACATTTTTGAGGTAGAAACAGCCCATATATATAAATATAGTTTTAGCAGTGCATAATTACATTTGCACAGGGATTACACAGGGAATAGGTAAACATACATAGCACCAAATAATAACAGTGGGCTGCGGCATGCAGTCGAATGGATGGGTGACATGGTTCGGGGGTGCCTTGGGATGGACATCTTGGCAATGGGGGAAGGGGTGGGGATAAGCGTTTTCACCGGGATAATAGTGCTGAAGCTAAGATTTTCATTTGAGGGTGGCAGCGGGGGCCAGTCGGAAGCTTTAGGAGGGCATGTTCAAATTTGTGTTGAGGAGAAGTAGTTTCAATTTTATCTTGAAGTGGGGAAAGGATTGATTGTCGCATAAGTCTTAAGGTAGTGCGTTCCAGATTCTGGGGACATTTCCGGAGAAGGATCAGGTGCAGTACTTTTTGCAGAGGTGTTAATATGCTCCTTCATGCTTAGGTGACTGTTGAGTGTGATTCCCAGGGATTTAACAGAGTCAGAGATAAACAGGTTGCAATTTAGTGCAGTGATGTTGTTTAGCCAGTTAGCTATGGGAAAGGATTATTCTTTGGCCTGGATAAGGAGTTCTGTTTTGTTTGGGTTGAGTTTCAGGTGGTTGATGGTTAGCCAGGATTGAACTGTGTATAGAGTGCTATTTAAGTGCTGGATGTCACTGACTGACAAGATTTTCATGCAGAGTTGGGTGTGATCCTCATAGAGGTGATAGGCAATTCTAACTTGTTTTCAGAATCACTGCGAGAGGTTCCCTATAGAGCAGCGGCCTTCATTCTGTGGGGCGTGACCCCCAGGGTGCCGTGGAGTCATGGGAAGGGGGGGGGGCACGCATTTCCCAACCTCACTTGTGCCTGGAATCCAAAATGTTTGCTATCATTTTGGAAAAAGACAACCATCCTGGGATGAAGTTTCATTAATTGAGTCTTCTTTGCTGTGAAAAGCCTTAGTGCCAGGGTGCCTGCTTGCCTGAATGAAATGCAAATGTGCGCTATTAGTTATTTTGCAAGTGTAAAGGGTGCTTGGGGGCCGATCACTGCAAGCTTTGTGATGACAAAGATTTGGTTTTTCGGTGCAAAAAGTTGACAACTGAGCTGTGAAGTGCTCACTTTCGTAATGGTATATACACAGTCCTTAGTACCCCTAAGGAGGTGTTGAATGGACAGTTATGTAAAAAATAATTGCATTACATATGCTCTAGTATTACTAAAATCTACATTTTGGTAGCACCATTTTTTCGTAAAACTATATGCACATTTTGTAGCAGTCTATCTTATACTGTGTGTAATGCAATTATAACATCATGACTGGTAAGTAGACATAACATCGAGTTTTTAATATCGTCGTTCTATAATATCGAGTTTAAAATGTCAAAAGTCAAAAATTTCATTGTGTATAATATCGATGTCAAGAATATCGATTTAGTGTGTTGTACAAAATATCGTTATTAAGAATATCGATTCCAAAAATATCGTTAATAAAAATATCGATTTTGTCACTGTTGTGCAATTTTATTATAGTATATATTTGTAAATGTATTAATAATTTTATAATAAATTGTATAGAAAAAAAAAATTTAGGAGCGCGATGTTGGGTTTATAGGGGATATGGGTGGGGAGTGTTTTAAAAAAAAATGGACAAAGTTTAAATATTTTTAAAGTAATATCAAAGAAATTAAAAAATGTTTTTAGGATCGGGATGTTGGGGCTATAGGGGATAATAGTGGGGAGTGTTTTTAAAAAAGTTTTAAAAAAATTTACATATTTTTAAAGTAATATTAAAGAAATTTAAAAATGTTTTTTAGGAGAAGGATGTTGAGGTTATAGGGGATAAGGGTGGGGAGTGTTTTAAAAAAGTTTTTTTTTAACTTTTAAAATGTTTTAATTAATATTAAAGAAATTTTAAATTGTGTTTTAGGAGCGGGATGTTGGGTTTATAGGGGATAAGGGTGGGGAGTGTTTCAAAAATAAAATTAAAACATTAAAAAAAATTATTAAATTAAATTAAAAAATATTTTTTTTTATTTTGGAGCAGGATGTTGAGATTATAGGGAATAAGGGTGGGTAGTTTTTTAAAACAAAATGTTTGAAGATTTAAAAAAATAAATGTATATTTTATAATAAATACATTTAAATTTGGATGTTAGCAGTGGGATGTTTGGGTTATAGGTGATGAGGGGGTTAGTTTTTAAATAATACAATTTAAAAATGTAAATTAGAAAAAAAATTGCAAATATTAAAATCTTTTTTTAATTATTTGTGAACCTTTGTGAAATTGGCAAATATTTTTGTGGAGTAATGTTTAAATTATTAAAAAATATGAAAAAGTGAAAATTTGAAAAAAAGTAAAAAAAATAATATTATGATTTTTGTTTTAATATGGTTTATAGTTGTGAAATTTAAAAATCCTAAATAAATAAATTAATATTTAATGTAGAGTTGTTTTGTTTTGAGAGGGTATTAATATATATTTTTTTAATTGGTAATTATTTAAAAAACAATATATAAAAATTTAATAAAATAATTAATAAATCGTACATTTTGAAGATGTTTAATGTTTGATATTGAAAATAATAATTTTATAAAAGTGAAATTTAAAAGAAAATTATGTTTAATATTTTTATATAATATTAATAATTATATTTTAATTTTATTTATTAATGTTTTATAATTAAATTTATAAATACAAGAACATTTATTACAATAATTAAAAAAGTTACATAATTTTTCTTTGGATATGTTTTTATAATTGGGAATAGGTTAATGTATATGTATAATGTGTATTATTTTATATGGGTTTATGTATTTTGTTTTGGAATATAAGATTCTATGAGTATATTGTTTTGCATTTCACTTGAGTTAATATAGTTTGGGGTGGGAATAGTAAATTATATATGTTTCATGTAAAGGACCTTCCATGAGGTAATGTAGTTTGGAGTGGGAACAGTAAGTTACATATATGTTTAGTGTCCAGCACCTTCCCTGAGTTAATATAGTTTGGAGTGGGAATAGTAAATTATATATGTTTAGTGTCCAGCACCTTTCCTGAGTTCATACAGTTTGGAGTGGGAATAGTAAATTATATATGTTTAGGGGCTGATTACGATGGCGGGCGGAGGCACCTCTGCGGTGCTGGCGGTGGCGGAAAATGTCCTTTTCCGCACTCCATCGGCGGTCCTTGCGTCCGCCGAATTATGATGGGCAAAGATAGCCCATTTCCCGTCCGCTGCGGTGTTTCAGGAACCGCCAGAAATCCCCCTCCGCAGTGTTGGGGGACGGAGCCAATAGAGAGGGACCGCCGTGCCGAATGCGGTTACGACCGCCGGTCGAATCACGATGCCACAAACAGCCCATCACACCGCAGCGGTGAATCCGGCTATGCGAGGACGGCGGAAGCAATATTGCGGATAGCGAAGATCCACTCCCGGACACTCCTGACCGCAGTTCGGATGGCGGTTTAGGGTGTTACCGCTGCAATTCCGACTGCCGTGGACGGATTTTCAGCTTTTCCACACGTTCCCGGCGGTGTATCCTGGAATCCGACTGCTGTGGTAGGGAGTTTCTGGCGGTGCATCCTAATCTGGCCGGCGGTTTTGCCACGGTACCTGCGGGCGGAAATTTCCTGCTAGCACGGAGGCCAGAATGCTTTTCCGCCCGCCATCGTAATCAGCCCCTTAGTGTCCAGCACCTTCCCTGAGTTCATATAGTTTGGAGTGAGAATAGTAAATTATATATGTTTATAATACCAAAATATTGGGGGGAATCCTATATGGGGCCGAACTGTGGGGTATAGGAAATGTAAACTCCCTTGTTTCAGCAGAAAACAGGTTCATTCGATCAATGCTAAACCTCCCGATTAGCACGCCCCTGGTTCCTATGTTCCTGGACCTGAGTCAGAAAACGCTTCAGAACAAGATGGCATATAAGCAGCTTATGTTTTGGCACCGCCTGTGGTCAGTAAATGAGCTTACTCCATATAGAGCAGAGACCATAGACCTCTTAAAGCGATCCCAGGTTAATTCCATCCCATGGTTCAGCTGTTTGAAGAACCTACTGAAGAGACTTGGGATGGAAGAATATTGGACTTCCCCAGAAAAACTTGGCCTTATCCCAAAGTGCAGGGTAAAAAAGATCTACTGGGTTGCCATTATGGAGAAGGAGGCGGCCAAATGGGTGGGCACTCTGACCCAAGATTTTACCAATTTTAAATTTGCCCCTTTTTATGAAGAAACCATTGATGAAACTGTCCCACCTTTGGCAAGGAAATTATTTATACAATACCGTTTTAAAACATTGCCAACTAAACTGTTCTGCAAAAAGTGGTGTAGCAATGTGTCCGCAGACGATCAGTGTCCGGCATGTAATGCTTGTTCAGAATCAATAGTCCACCTGTTGTTTTTCTGCCCCCACTACAAAAACCTGAGGACCAAGTGGATTGTGCCATTATGCAGATTGGTCGGTTCGGGACACTATTTGGAGGCCATGAGAATATTAGCCACGGATACACGTAGGGTCGTGGTATTTGGTCTCGCTAGATTCTGGTATGCACTATGGATAAAACGCTCTAAATGTATTACATAGTCTTCCAAATTACTGTATGCTAAATCGGGGACCCTTCTTTTTTATCAACTTTTAATTCTGTATTTCTCTTTTTAAACAATGCTGTATATTGTATGTTGTACATTTTTATCCATTGTTGTTTATTGTATTTTGCATGCTATTTCATAGCTTTTATTACTTTTATAGCACCTTGCACTTTATAAGATCTTTGGGGCCCATTACGATACCCGGCGTAAATAAATCCGCCAGGCATGGAAGCGGCAAAAATCCGCCCGCACACACCGTCTGAACACCGACCACGCCATTACGATTACACAAACCGAAAACCGCCATCGGCGTAAAAATCACACAAAATACCGCCCGCCATCGTCCGAGTCTGAGTCAAACCGGCCGCCACGGACGGAAACACGCACGACAACACAAAACCGCCCGCCCACACGGCCGACACACCGCACGTGAAATTACGATCGCACCGCCATGAGCGCGGAAAAACCACAAATATACCGCCCGCCAGCGCAAACAACGCCGATGAGAATCGACACGGCAGAAGCCATGGTGCCAACGTACCTGCACAGAAACCATCCGCACACAAAACCAATAGCACACAACATGGCCAACAAGTCCACACAGCAAGGCACGCACAAATACACAAGCACAGTACACATCCCGAAAACACCCCCCGGACAAACAAAAAATACAAAGGCCAGAACCCCAGACACAACACACCTGAAAACAACAGACCATGAGGACACACCCACATAGGTGAGTACAAAAGCAGCACTCCCACAGACTACAACCCCTTGCTACATTGCAAACCAGAGAGGAGAGGAGAGGACACAGTGACACAGCAAGGACAGCAGCACACCACAGAAACGCACACATCACTACCACCACCACCACCACCACCACCACCACCAAACACCACCACCACCACCACCACCACCACCACACCCCGGCACCACAAACCCCCTGCACATTACACAACACACACCGCACCAGCACCACAAACACCATGGCACCACAAAGGATGCCCAAGTTCACGCCCATGGAGCTGACGGTCATGGTCGACGAGATCATCAAGGTGTACCCACAAATCTATGGGAACATGGTCCAGCACACACCACTAGCCACCAGAAACAGAATGTGGAACCGGATCGTAGACCAGGTCAATGCAGTCGGGACCCTGCCCAGAAACAGTGTCGAGATTAACAAACGTTGGAATGACGTAAAGAGCCTGGTCAAGAAGAAGGAGGGCAAAAACAGAGAGCTGGCTGCCGTCACTGGCGGAGGGAATCCCGCGCTCTTTAAGACCTTCAAAGCGTGGGAGGAGAAGGTGCGAGTCGTAATCCATCCGGAGATCCTCGCCGGATTAGCAGGGGGAGTGGAGGCTGGTAAGTACAAACTAATGTATACCAGCACACCGCTATGTACTCACATGCGCAACTACCATGCCACAGCTCCCAGGGACAAACACCCCCATGTTCAGCACACAATACACAACACATCACACACACATGCAACAGACACTACCACACACAGCCCAAACCGAACAACTGTAAGATGCGTGGGGACATGTGTACACTAAGCCAGCCACGTAACCACCAACAGGTCCCCAAATATGCCAGAAGCGCCACAACGAGCACCCACCACACCCATGTGTCCGCCACAGCTGCACTAACCGACAAGTAACAGGTAAGTGGCAGGAACACAAAGTGCAGTGGGTGGGACGGTGGACAGCCCAAGTACAACACACACCAGGCCCCAGTCCCACAGCACAGCAAGGAGGAGCATCCCCCACACCCCACAGCCACGTGTCAGCCACCGCAGTGCACAACGACAGCCGAAAGGCAGACATCACGGTCCACAGCAATCGGTGTCAGTGGGTGTACAGCCACCCCCACGACCCACAACACCCCCCCACCCCCACACACCTGCAACATGGAGCACCCCCGCTTAGAGCCATGTGGCATCCAGTACAGTGCACGCACGAACAACTTGCAGGTGGGAAACTGGACAGGGCTGGATTACTGGAGGCATGAGGACCATAACACCACCAACACATGGGACATGTCACGTAGCAGACGAACACGCAGCACCGCCCACCGTCACGAACAAGTGAACAATGTGCACACGGACATGAACAACAGACTCACACCCCACATGACCCATCACAGACATAGCAACACCCAAGGAGCCACGTCTGCATGCACAAGCCACACTGAATATAGTCCCACACGGCAGCCACTGTGCAACTCATCACACACAACCGAAACACCATTGAAGTCCTGTCCATGTAGCCCCCACTGCCTGTCAACCCCACACCCCACAACTACGCCTATGTAAGACAAACAACACTAGACGCAACAGAGCGGAACAACATAAATGCACACGAACACCACTGAACCCATCAAACTCACAGACACACCATGCACATACAACATACCATCCATCCCATCCGTCAGCCCCAGTCTCATGAAAGGCATGTCATCCGCACAGCTGCCACACATACAGCAGTCACGCTAAGACACATGCCCATGACCAACCATGTGCCAGAAGTCAATTAAGCGCACGACACACTGTGAGCAACAACACACAACATGGGCCACACCCCCCGAGCACTGCAGTGATGCACATGGCACAGGGCAGCACGCACACCAAGGAGATGGGACAACTGCAATACGTTGGCTGGCACACAACTATCACTCACTCATAACGATGCGTCCAATGCCATGTCCAGTAATCACAACAGACAGCAAATATGCAGGGCATGTCAGGCATGCACACACCTCAGACCATGCACTGTCATGCTGCCACAACACATGTCACGTTCGGCACCCATGGCTCACAGCATGTACCCCAAAAGCATATCCCCTCCCAAATGCGAATCTGGGGCATGGCCTCCATGTTGCCATATGCGTTCCTAAGCGTTCCATTTGAACCCCAAAAGCATATCCCCTCCCAAATGCGAATCTGGGGCATGGCCCCCATGTTGCCATATGCGTTCCTAAGCGTTCCATTTGAACCCCAAAAGCATATCCCCTGCCAAATGCGAATCTGGGGCATGGCCCCCATGTTGCCATATGCGTTCCTAAGCGTTCCATTTGAACCCCAAAAGCATATCCCCTCCCAAATGCGAATCTGGGGCATGGCCCCCATGTTGCCATATGCGTTCCTAAGCGTTCCATTTGAACCCCAAAAGCATATCCCCTCCCAAATGCGAATCTGGGGCATGGCCCCCATGTTGCCATATGCGTTCCTAAGCGTTCCATATGAACTCCAAAAGCAAAGTACAAACCAGACCCAGGATGGGCCAGGAGCCCGCATACACCAGAGTCACAATGAGTAGGGGCACAGCAACACACCCATCGGCATGGCCAATCCGTCCCATGCCACATGTGCACAGCACACAGTCCCATTGCCTAGCACACACAACTACAGATGCCACAGCCACACACTCGCCTCCGGGAAACCCATGTACGAGATTGCACGAACTGCCAATGTCAGACGACTAATACATACTTCGCCAGGTGCAACACAATAACAAATCTCATTCTCTCCACAGGTGACGAACTGCCGGATGCTGGGGATGGAGACAGCAGCCAGCACAGCCAGCCCACAAGCCCCCAACGAGGACACACGGAACTGGAGGATCTGTCCTCCTCTTCGGACACGGACCACCAAGCTGGCCCATCTGGCGTGGCAGGGCCCAGCCGCTCCCCAGGACCCCTCCTACCCACCAACCCATCATCCAGGGATGCTGAACAGTCCCAGTCCCCTGCTGCCACTGTCGTTGCGGCCACACCCACGGTCATTGCGGCCACTACCACTGCCGCAACCGCCACCATCGCCGCACCGACCACCACCGCCTCCACCACCACCACGTCTTCGCTGGCACCAGCCCCAGCGCAGGTGGTGGCCCGGCCGACTGGATCCACCCTGGGAGCCACAGCGAGGACCGTGGTGTGCAATGTGGCTAGTGGGCAGGCCGGTGGCAGCAGGACTGGTAGGAGGAGCAGGGTCAGGGAAACGCCAGCCTCCCCTGGGAGCCATGCCCTGCCTCAAATGGCCAGAGTCCTTGGGGCCTATGAAGAGGCCCAAGGACAATGGGCCAGGTCTGCTACTGACACGCGGGAGGTGCTGGGGGTGCTGAGGTCCATGGACGCCCATATGGGCCAATTCGTGTCCCGTATGGACCAACTCGTGGACCTCATGGGCCAGCTGGTGGTGGCGGTGGGGTCACAGGCAAGGCCAGCAACACCACCTCCGCCACCACCTGCTAGGGCGCAGGGTCGGGCAGCAGTGTCCACTTCCCCTGCGTCCACAGCCAGTGAGCACACCTCACCCACCACCAGCAGGTCGCCACCACACACCCCCTTCCCAAACGTGGAAGGGGCCGTCCGAAGAGGAAACAGATCTCCCGGGAGGACTTCGCACGCTCCAGTCGCAAGTGAGGCAGCCAGCCAGCCTTCCGCCAGCCTTCCTTGACCAGCCACTGCATTGACTTGCTCTACGATCCCACTCCACACAGCCAGCTGGATGGCATGTGTGTGTTGGACTATGGACATAGAACCAGTGGGTACACCCTGATCATCACGCAGCCATGACCGACAGCTCATTGTCACTGCACGCACCACTTTTGTCATCACCTTACACACAATCACATGTCACAGTTTGTAATAAATGCACCTTTTTCACTAACTGCTGTTTGTGCCCTGTGTTTTATTTGTACGGAATACAACGGCCACCTTGGGCGGAAAGGCACCTGATGCGTGGCATGGCAATGGAATCCGGAGGACCTGTAGGGACCTAGGGGTGGGAGACAGAACAGGAGCACATTCAATGAGTGTGTCACACACCCATCACACAGTACATGTCAACAACTACAAGCAATGTACACACATCGCACAGAGCAATAGGGCACAATGCCACAGTCACCAACAGTGGCATACTACCCTGGCCATGGAGCGTTGACACACTGCACGCAGTGAACATACGGCCACCCTGACACAGCACACACACACCTGCACAGATACAGACACATCATCCGTCGTACATGGACACTCACCGTCAAGTGAAGTAGCGGGCGATGAGCTGCTGGCGCACATTCCCAGCTTCCTCCTCTCCGCTGTCCACCTCACTCGAGCTGTCCTGGTCTGCGGGCTGGGGCCCTGGTTGATCTCCGTCATCCACAATGAGGGGGATCTGCTTCCGAATGGCCAGATTGTGCAGCATGCAGCACGCCACCACTATCTGGCACACCTTCTGTGGGGAGTATGCCAGTGCACCCTCGGTGCGGTCCAGGCACCTGAACCTGGACTTGAGGAGGCCAAAGGTACGCTCGACCACACGTCTGGTCCTCCCATGTGCCTCATTGTATCGATCGTCTGCTGGGGTGCGAGGATTCCTCAATGGACTGAGCAGCCATGCCCCATTCGGATACGCAGAGTCACCTGGGTGTGAGGGACACAGAGAACCGTTGCTATTCCAACTGGACAGGGGACAGCATCGCACAACCAGCACGCTACACCACTCCACATACTCACCGACAATACAGCCACGATCCTGTTGCAGATTGGCCATCAGTCGTGGCAAGATGCTGTTGCGCATTATGTGTGCGGTCATGTGCCGAGCCTGGAAACTTGGCACACACGTGGGTGATCACCATGTCCGCAAGGCACACCACTTGCACATTCAGGGAGTGCGTGTGCTTCCTGTTGCGGTACAGGTGCTCAGTGGCCTGTGGTGGAACAAGGCCAACATGTGTGCAGTCAATGGCTCCCACGACGTGTGGGATTCTGCCAAGGGCATAGAATGCACCCTTCACTGCCGCCAATTCACGAGCCCTGGGGAAGCGGATGTACCTGTTTCGGTACAGCATCATGGCTGCCAGTACATCCCTCAGCACCTTGCTGAACATGGGCTGGGACATCCCTCCTCCACTGCCCACTGTGTGCTGGAATGACCCAGTGGCGAAGAAATGCATGGCGGCCATCACCTTAGCCGTGGGGGTGACAGCAGTCGGATACACCCTGCGGGGACGGAGATGGGGCTCTGACATGGCACACAGTCGATGCAGAGTTGGCCTGTCCAGCCGAAACTTCCTGATTACCTCTGTATCGTCCATGTCCGCCAGCAATTGGTATGGGCGGTCAATGTTTGGTCTCCGCCTGGGTTAAATGGCAGAGGACACATGTCAAAGCAACACGGCACATAGCAATTTCGCATACACATCACTGACATGACTGAGCAAGCACATGAGCCACAGCCCAGCTGTCAAGCTGGGACGGCACGGCCACAATACACTTACACAGGTCTCCCAACAATGGCAATGGCAAGTGAGACATACCACTGCCATGTGCATGCACATGGGGATCTAGGCCCCAATGACTTGCGGGGCGTGCTGATGGGGACTGACTGCATATTCGTCAAGCGGCAACGCCACGGCAACATGAGTGTCTGCTGAGCATGGAACTGCTTCCGAGGCTGGATGAGTATGGCACACGACGACGACGATGTGGGCACGGGCTGAGCGGCCAATACAAGTGGGACCTGTGGCACGAGGGGATATGAGACAGTAGTAGGTGTCAGCACTGCACCCTATGTACAGCACTGTACGGATCACAGCTCCCGAAACATTGACTGGTGTCCACATTGACAGCCCCATGCCAAGACGGCTGTGTGCTTGCAGTCACACGTCACAGGTGAGAGGTTACATTGCACGTGCCAGGTGGCAGACGTACATAGTGGGAGCTGGCATGTGTGTGCATGTGTCTCCTGTTCAGGATCCACCAGATGGGCGCTGACTCTGTACTGACCATTGGACACAGCATGTTCCGTGGAAGGCTTGTGTGTGTGGGATGGTGGCACTGGATGTGCCTCCGTTGGGTGGGGGCCATGCACAGGGCGGGTACGTCGATGATTGCGCATTGTTGGTCACGGTGGGTGCACCAACTAAGATGTGTTGCCCTGTGTTCAATTCCTATGTCCGCATGATGATGGACTGTGGATGTGAGCAGACTACACATTGGTCGATGTGCTGTCTATATGCATGTGCCTTCACACCAGGCACAGCTGCCCCTGCACATGTGACCCCTGCTGGACTCGCTGCTGGGTCTGTGGAGCTGATGCACCTTCTGCGCGTGGGGCGGACAGCTCTCCTCACTTCCCTCATTGCGCATGTCATGTCTTTGCCGCAGGTGACATGGATCATGGAGGGCCCACATGTACGCGTGGGTAGGCTACACATGATTGTTCACTGGTCGCCACCCCCAGTCAGTGTTTCGAATGGGAAGGTTGTCGTGCTGGTGGTATGTTCGATGTGGCGGATGGGCGGGCCTAGGTGCGGGCTTACATTCCGGACATGGGGGTAGTTGGATTGGCGACTAGTTGCAGTACACACGGGACACGTCTCTTCCTTTCCACATCTGGGTCATCCCTTGTACTAACTGACAGTGATACAGTCATCTTCGCCCCAGCCCTCATGTCCTCCCTCGCCCCCCAATATGCATGCTCACCTGCGAGGCTAGCGCTTGCACAGGCAGCCCCAAGCTCGCACCAGAGAGGGCAAGGAGTGTATGTGTGGGTCCAGTTGCACGAGTGGGCTGTCTCAGGGTATGATGTGTGGCGGGACGCCGTCCACCTGCGTGGTGCCCCAAATGGAGACCCGGCCTGCATGGACTATGCATCACAGTCTTCGCCTTCCGGATCCGCCACCTGCGACACCCAGTGGCTGTGGCTGCCCTTGCGGCCAGGCCGCGTCCGTCTGTGGCTGTTGGCCCACACATTCACTCTTTGGCCTCTCTGGGGAGGGCTCGGGGGTGGTGGCGCACGCGCTTGCACTTAGTCGCAATGGCATGTGTCGTGGTTGGTATGATGGGCAATGGATGGGATGGTGCGAGCCACCTCCCGTGACGTCAGTGCTGCTCGTGCTGTGGTGCGTCCCCCCTACACTTCCATCTGACTTGTGCCATGCTAGACGTTGAGGTTCTATTGCCTGCGTGATATGACCAGGAGGAGCGCGAGGAGACCTCACACACACCATGCTCCACTGCCATCCCGTGCCCTGTATCGCCTGTGCGGATTGACTATGTTGGGGTTACACCTGGTCGACTGGGGCTGTGTGTGCCTTGTCAAGGGGCATGGCGGGCGCACAACAGGATCCAGCTTGTCCACAGAGGGTGGGCTGAGGTACCGCTTTGTACGTGTGCCCGGCTGCTGTGCACACACGTGTTCACTCCCCCCGACAGGTGTCCTCTCACAATGCCCAGGGAAGCGGTGGTGTACTGTTCATGACCCCTCCCAACACGGCGTGCTCCAACTTGGCATGTGCGCATCTACCCGTCGCACCCACCCACCTGAGCACTGCGTCCATACGACTTCACACGACACATGTGTGTCTTCCACAGTAGTGCTACTCATTTGCGTTGACATCCAATACCAGTGGACTACATGGTCATGTCACGACTGCCGTGTACTTCACATACTCTCATCCTCTCTCATTCGTACTTGTGAAATGAGTCAGCGGAGACAGTTTTGGTTTCAAACATTATATTGAGTCTTCTATCCTCTGTGATGCAGTATAGTGGACACTACTGGCAGCGGGATACATGTTGAGGATATACTGAGCATGATTACAAATGGGATAGGGTGTAGGGTTACATGTGATTAGCTGTTGCATGTGGGATGTGGGCTTCAGAGTTACATCTGCTTGGCCAAGGCTGTGCTAATGTACATTTACGTATAGCTGCGGAGCTGCGGACTTTGACACAGACGGTATACATGTAGCCTACCAGACCGCTCGGCATCATGGGCACAGTCCATCTCAGTTCCATGTGACAGGTTTGCTGCGGTTGTTCCTCATGCACGCGTGCATGTGAGATGACATCAGGGCATGTGCTTGCGTGCATGCAGCGGCGTGCCACTTGTTGTTGCACTGTGGTGGTTACTGGACATGTCACAGTCACTGGGGTCGTGTTGTTGTTGTATGCACTTGTCGTCCATGCAAAGGTCCTGGTATGGGATTCCCGGGGCGGGGGTGGGAGGGGTGCAGCACCCACAGACTCCAGGCGACCTATTCATGTCCACTGAGCGGTGTGTGTGTCCATGTGCGCTGGATCCATGTCGTGTCCTGGTTGTTCGTGCAGTTCCGTCCATGTGGGTGCGATACACAGAGCCCATGCCACTGCCTCCCACGATGCATGCAGTGTTCCTGGATGTGATGGGGAACAGTGTGCATGTCCCGGTCATATCCGATGTCATGGCGATGTCGTTGATGGTGTGGTTACAGTTGCCGGTCGTTTGGTATGGCTGTTGTGGTAGTGACTGGCCAGTCCGTGCGGAAGCTGAGCATGGGTGCGGGGTTGGACTTCATAGGTCACTCGGGGAACCTGCGTTGTGGTCCGATGTATTTACAGGTTGTCAGGTATGCGATGCCGTCCAGCAGGGCTTCCATGTCATTGGTGGTGTACATGTTTGCCAGCCAATGAAGCGGATGGTGGCTGTCAAGGTGTTGTTCGTAGGTTGTCCCTCGGAGGACCATGATGGGGCATGCTGGGTGACATTCGATGTAGCTGTTCTCGATGATCCGTCGTGTGGAGGCACAGTGGTTCCATTTCAGTGCGGGTGCGATGTTGGCCACATACGCCATGCCCCCATAGGCAGAGCAGGCCCTGTCGTGTGCGTCCAGAGGGAGGAGTAGTGGTAGCAGGTCCGCCTTCAGACATGCCGGGTTGGAGAGGCATATCTCGACGGGATGCTGGTAGGGACACCTCCGACAGTAGAAGACGGGCATGACGCAGCTGAACAATGTGATGCGGTAAGTCAGTCGGTAACTTACGTTCAGCAGGGACAGGAGATCGCATCCCAATGTATGTATCGTGTTGGTTTTGTACAGCTTGAGCTGTTCGGCGTAGTTGGGTAGGTGTGTTGCGGTTGCCATTTCGCAGCGGTTCGTTGAGGTGGCGTGCTCCGGCTGTGTGTGCAGTCTGCAATGTGCACGCTCCGGGGTTGCTGTGAGCTCTGTGTAGTCGTAGGGAGACAGGACTTGTGTTCTGTTGGCTTGTTTGGAGGACACGGGCCCTCTTCCCACATGCTTCTCAGACAGTTCAAGGTCAGTGCTGTGTGACCTCTTCCAATTAACTTGCATGTGGCCGACATGGGGGAGTGTTTTCTTCTTTCTTCCCCGTCCGTTGTGTGCTTCTGTGATATGCGCTATCTGCCCTGTGGTCGGTCTCCTCGGCATGCCTGTGTTGGTCTATTCTTGGACAATGGCTGTATTCACCGGCTTCTGTCGTAGGGCTGTGGTTTCGGAGTTGGAATGGAAGGTCATTCAGTGCTGTCTGCTCTCCCTTGTGTGGGCGGAAGCCTGCCTTTCCGCTCTGCGTTGGGCCTTGTGTGTGGATGTTATTCTTGGGCCACCTGTTGTCGGTCCCCGGGCTCTTTGGTGTTCCGTTTCATGTGTCTTGTTCATATGTGCAGGGTGGTATGGGTTTTTCAGTGTGGTACTGGCGTTCCTCTTCCCGAAGGGGCCCTGCTTCTCCTAGTTGGTGTTGCCACCGCTGTGTGCTACGCCATGTTTGTTACACTGGGGTGTGTCCTGCAGTTGCGTGTCTTCACTGACATGTGTGCGTCGGTTGTGTGGCGTTGGGTGTTGTCCGTGAATTGGGCGTTGGGGACATGTCTGTGGCCGGCCTGTCACGTGTCATGTGCGTTCGGGGTGGGGCTGATGTGTGTGCTGCTTGGTTGTGTCCCTGTGTCTGTGTGCGACGCATGCATGGCGCTGCGGTTGGCCTCTGCGTTGTGCGCATGTGTGGCGGCGTCATCGGCGCTTTGGGGCCGTGACGGGGTGGTTGGTTCCTAGTCCCAGGTGGTGTGTACACATGTGTTCCGCGATGTTAGGATTTGGCCTGTGTGTCATATGTGGATGCAATGGTGGATGTGTAGTGTGCACGCGCTGGTGGGGGTTGTCCGCTTTTTCCGCCCTTGCACTGTGTGCGCTGTTTGCATGCACTTGTTGTGTGTGTGCCTACCTGCGTCTCCGCGGTACGTTGCGTCCTTGGTGGTGCATCAGCAGAAGCATGGGAAGGGCCTGCAGTGCTGGATTCATGCCCGGGGTGCCGCTTCTTCGTTGTCCGTGCTCTGCGTCCGTGTTTCCGCCTCTCTTTCACGTGCGGTGTCTCTTTGCCGTGGGAGCCGTTTGTTTGCGGCATCGTAATTTATGCGCCGGGCGGGACGTGTTTCGTCGGACGGTGTGTGTCAGTTGTGCTGCGCCGCTACGTGTGCGGGCGCACTTTGATGGCGGACGGTGTTGCTGGCTTGCCGGCGGTGTTTGGCCTGCTTTTCGCATCGTAATTGGGCGGGCGTGTGGACTGCTGCGTGCCGGCGGTAACTGGTGGTTTTTGCATCCGCCAGCACGGCGGTTGTGCTTCCGCCCGCCATCGTAATGTGCCCCTTTGTGATCGAAAATAAAGTATTTGATGATGATGATGATGATGATATGTTTAGTGTCCAGCACCTTCCCTGAGTTGATACAGTTTGGAGTGGGAATAGTAAATTATATATGTTTAGTGTCCAGCACCTTCCCTGGGTTAATATAGTTTGGATTGGGAATAGAAAATTATATATGTTTAGTGTCCAACACCTTCCCTGTGTTAATATAGTTTGGAGTGAGAATAGTAAATTATATATGTTTGGTGTCCAGCACCTTCCCTGACTTTTTCTAGTTTGAAATGGGAATAGTAAGTTATATATGTTTAGTGTCCAGCACCTTCCCTGAGTTAATATAGTTTGGAGTGGGAATAGTAAATTATATATGTTTTATTGTCCAGCACCTTCCCTGAGTTAATATAGTTTGGAGTGGGAATAATAAATTATATATGTTTAGTGTCCAGCACCTTTTCTGAGTTAATTTAGTTTGGAGTGGGAATAGTAAATTATATATGTTTAGTGTCCAGCACCTTCCCTGACTTTTCATAGTTTGGAGTGGGAATAGTAAATTTTATATGTTTAGTGTCCAGCACCTTCCCTGACTTAGGGCCGGATTCCGATCTCGCTAGGAAAGCCCTCCGTACGACTCGGATCTGGAGGGCTTTCTGAGCAACACGTGCTCCGGGAGTCCAAACGAGCGAGTACGATGCTGCTGTATGCTTACGGACTCGGTTCGCTCAGACTCCCATTGAGCTCTATGGGAGCCCGTGTACAGACGCGTACACAGGCTCCCATAGCAGAAAAGGGGAGGGTGGTAAAAAGCATACACCCTGTGGCTGGCACCCCATGGTGCCCCCCACACAGTGCATGCCTGGATTGGGGGGACCCAGGGGCACACCCCTGTGACAGATTCAGAGGGCCCCGGGTGAAGGGGGGCCTGCTACGGCTCCCCAAAGTATGCTTTTGACAGCCGTTTAGTCTTGCTGAGACCGAGGCGAAGCGGCTGCCCGAATCATGCCTTGTACTCGCTCGGTCGGAATTCGGCTCCATATTGCGGCACGATTTCGGCTACGAACGAGTCATGCGGACAGGTTCGGGTCCCGGAAACAATTCGGTCGGCAGGTACGCGATCTTCGCATCCTACTTGGTCGTTTGGACCTGTGTACGATTCGGTCGTAAATAAGGGCTACGAATCGGATCCGGGAAAGCCAAATCCAATTAGGAGGCCTTCCGAACGACATCGGAATTGGGCCCTTAATATAGTTGGGAGTAGGAATAGTAAATTATGTATGTTTAGTGTCCAGCACCTTCCCTGACTAAGGGGCCTATTACGATGGCGGTCGGATGACCGCCGCCCGGCCTGCGAGTGCAAGCCAGAAAACCGCCGGTCAGATTAGGATGGCGGTGGTGACCGCGGCGGTGGGAAGTTCCGACCGTCGCTTTTCCGCCGGTTGCCATCTGCACTCCTGCCTTGCGGACAGAGAAGGACCGGGATAATGGTGGCGGTGCAGGGCAGGATCCGCCGGCACGATTATGATGCCTGCGGTAGCCAGCCTTTCCTCAGCGGTCAGACCGTCATGGAAAGGCATGCAGTGATTGTCTTTCGGGGGCCCGTTGCGGGCCCCCAATGTTTTGTGGGGGGTGTGGGTGCACTGTGGGGGTACCCATGGTCCCCCCCTACATCTCCCTGTACCAGGTGGCAGGCACTGTGCAGTGCCTGCCACGCAGTGCAGGGAAATGCAGGACATGCTCATTTGGACATCGCTGCGGTGCTGCGGGCAGCAGCAACCGCCGCAATGTTAAGGCCCGCGATCCGACTGCCGCGGTCGTATTTCGAGCAAGGAACATCCTAATGCGACCGGCGGTTATGTCGCGGGCCTTGCGGGCGGTCTTTTCCCGTTACCATGGCGGTCGGGGAGGTTTTCCGACCGCCATCATAATAGGCCCCATAGTTTGGAGTGGGAATAGTAAATTATATATGTTTAGGGGTCGATTCCGATCTCGGCCGGTAGGGCTCCGAATCGGATTCGGCTTTACCAGATCCGAGTCGGAGCCCTGTTTCCCGACCGATCCGTACGCGCGTCCGGACGAGCGAGTACGATGCAAAATCGCCGACCGACTCGTCCGGGCATCCCGACCGCTCCGACCGACTCGTTCCCGGCTCGAACCGCACCGACCGACTCGCTCGGACTCGACTCGCACCGCGCAATGGAGACGTTTCCCGGCCGGGTGAGTACGATGCGCGCCGCGAGCAGTCCGACCGAGCCGCACACTCCGGCTCAGAAGAGCTGTCGGAGCCGTACTTTGGGGGTCCGTGTCGGACCCCCTGAACGCGTAGCCACGCGAGTCGCACACAGGGGGCCCCATGGGTCCCCCTACCTGTGCGTGTACGGGGCGACCGCTCGCCGCGTACACGCTGTGGGGGCGCCCTTGTCCGCATCGCACCCATTGAGTCAATGGGAGCCCGTGTACGCGTCGTACAACAGGCTCCCATTGACTTCAATGGGAGTCCGACCGAATCGAGTCCGATAGAATACGGACGCATCGTACTCGTTCGGTCGGGCTGCACGGGTCCGATTCGGTCAGAAATCTCTCCGGGTCCGGCTCGGTCGGAGTGATTTCCGGCCTGAATCGGAATCGGCCCCTTAGTGTCCAGCACCTTCCCTGACTTTTTCTGGTTTGGAGTGGGAACTGTAAATTATATATGTTTAGTGTCCTACAACATCACTGAGTTAATATAGCTTGGAGTGGGAATAGTAAATTATATATGTTTAGTGTCCAGCATTTTCCCTGAGTTGGTATAGTGTAGAGTGGGAATAGTAAAAAATGAGGGGCCCATTACGATAACCGGCGGTAAAAAAACCGCCATCCATCATAGCCTGAAAGGACCGCCCGCCTGCACCATGGGAATACCGAGCGAGCAATTATGATGACGCGAAGCAACCACCACCCGCGGCGGAAAAAACACACAGAATTCCGCCCGTCCATGTCAGAGTCGAAGATAATCCGTCCGCCACAGACGCAATTCCGCCCGAAAACCCAAAATACGACCGCGCGGACGAACTAGACACTGGCCGTCAAATTAGGATCCCCCCGACATGAGCGCGGTAAACCAACATATTTCCCGCCCGCAACGGTGAACAACAGAAATGAATAACTGACAAGACGGAAGTCCTGGCGGCCACGTCCGTGCACGGAAACATTGGCGGCCCAAACAAATACACACAACACGGCCAACAAGTCCAAACAGCAAACGACGCCAAAATACCCAGACACAGAACACATCCCAAAGACACATCCCCCTAGCAAAATAAAAACCCACAAATCCCAGGACACCACGCCCAACACACCTGAAAACGGCAGACCATCATGACACACCCACAGAGGTGAGTACAAAAGCAGCCCCCTCACAGACCACAAACCCTTGCACCACTACAAAGCCAAGACCACAGCAGAGAACACAGAGAGCCACAGAGGAAAGCAGTATACCACATGCACGCACACATCACACCCATCACCACCACCTAAACACCAGCACCACTAACCCCCTGCACATCACACACCAAACACACCACACCAGCACCACAAAAACCAAACCACGCACCATGGCAACACAACGAATGCCCAAGTTCACTGCCACAGAGTTGACGGTCATGGTCGACGAGGTCATCAAGGTGCACCCACAAATCTATGGGAACCAGGTCCAACAGACACCAGTATCCACCAGAAACAGGATGTGGAGCAGGATCGTAGACCAGGTGAATGCAGTTGGGAACGTGCCACGCAACCGGGGGGAAATCACAAAGAGGTGGCAGGACCTGAAAAGCGTGGTCAGGAAGAAGGAGGCCAAGAACCGTGAGCTGGCTGACAGGACTGGCGGCGGAAATCCCGCGCCATTCAAGACTTTCAAGGCGTGGGAGGAGAAGGTGCGAGGCATTCTACATCCAGAGAGTCTCACCGGAATACCAGGGGGAGTGGAGGCTGGTAAGTACAAACAAATGTATACCAGCACACCGCTATGTACTGTCATGCACTACCACAATGCCATAGCACCGAGGGCTGAACACCCCCATGTCCAGTACACAATCCACAAGACATCCCTCACACATGCAACAGACACTCACACACACTCAGCCCATAGGCACCAACAAACAAAACCATGGGGGCATGTGTACAGTCAGCCAGCACCACAACTCCCACCAGCTCCCCTTGTAGGCCAGATGCGCCGGAAGGAGCGCACCCCACACCCACACCCATGTGGCAGCCATAGCTGCACAAACCAACAAGTAACAGGTAAGTAGCCTTACCACAAGGCCCGTGTATCGGAGGGGGAATGCAGAAGTACACCCCCACCAGGCCCCCAGTCCTACAGCGCAGCAAGATGGAGCACTCCCCACACCCATGTGTCAGCCATCGCAGTGCACACCGTCATCACACAGGTAGAAATGTTACCTGACATAGAGGGGTGTCTGTGGATGGTAAACCATCACCACAACTCACAACACGGCCCCCACACCCACAGACCAGCAAGATGGAGCACCCCTCCCTCTCATAACCATGTGGTAGCCATTGCATTGCTCCCTCAAAACCAACAATTAGGTAGACAACTGTACAGGGCGGGGTGTCTGTAGGCATGAGGACTGTACTACGACTAACATGTGGGACATGTCACGTAGCAGAGGAACAGGTAGCACTGCTCCCTGTCACAATCATGTGACCAATGTGCACACGGACATAAATTACAGAGTCATAGCCCACATGAGCCATCTCAAATACAGTAATACGTAAGGAGTCACGTCTGCATGCACAAGTCTCACTGGAGTACTGACCCACATGGCGTGCACTGTGCCAGTCATCACACACATCAGCAACACCATCCAAGTCCTGTCCATGTTGTCGTGTCTGCTTGTTCCCTTGACATTGTACAACATCACCCATGTAAGTCTATCTTGCCTAAATGTAACAGAGTGGAACCCCAGTAATGTCACATACACCACTGGACCCATGAACCACACAGCTACACAATGCACATTCTAAATCACATCCATCTCATCTTCCAGCCCCAGTGTCATGAAAGGTATATCATCTAAACAGTTGCCCCATATACAGTAGTTCAGCAAAGATACCTGCTGATGACCAATAATGTGTCTGCTGTGTCTGAAGCGCACGTCACACTGTGAGTTACAACATACAAAATATAGTCAACACCCCAAGAGCACTGCATTGCTGCACATGGCTGAGAGTAGCACGCACACCAAGGAATTGTCCCATCTGCAATACGTTGTGTGGCACACAACCATTACTCACTCACTACAATGCTTGCAGTGTAATGTCCTCAAATGACAACAGTGAGCAGATATGCTGGGTAAGTCAGACATACACACACCTCTGTCTCTGTAGTGTCGTGTGGCCAAAACACATGTCCCCTTCTGCACCCATATGTCACAGTATGTACCACAGTACCATATTTCATCCCTAAAACGTCCATGTGGCTGTACCCCTTTTGCCATCTGCGTTTCCAAGCGTTGCATTTGAACCACAAAAACATATATCATCTCAAAAGCGTTCATGGGGCTGTACCCCATTCCCACCAAAGCCACAAAATGTAGGGGTACTGCAACACACACCAATTGGCATCTCAAATGCGTCCCATGCCATATGCACCCATCACACTATTCCATTGCCTTGATCACGCACACACATTGTAGAGCCATACACACGCATCCGGGAAATCAGTGCACAACTGTGCACAAACTGTGCATGTCAGACATCTAACACAAACCTTGCAAGGTGCAACACAATAACCTGTCTTCTCCTCCCCACAGGTGACGAACAGCATGATGCTGCGGATGGAGACAGCAGCCATCACAGCCAGTCCACAAGCCCCCCACCCGGACTCACGGATGTGGAAAACCTGGCCACCTCTACGGACGAGGACCCCTGAGCTGGCACATCTGGTGTGGCAGGCCGCAACAGCTCCCCAGGACCCCTCCTACCCACCAACCCATCTCCCAGGGCTGCTGACCAGTCCCAGGCCCTTGCTGCCATGGTCATTGCGGCCACCACCACCGCCGCAACCACCACCACCACCAACACCACCACCAGGGCCTCCCTGACCACCAACCCTGCGCAAGGGGTGGCACGCACCTCGACATCCACCCTGGGAGCCAGAACGAGGCCCCGGGTGACCAATGTGGCGAGTGGGCAGGTCGGTGGCAGCAGTTCAGGTGGGAGGAGCAGGGTCAGGCCAACGCCAACAGAGCCTGGGAGCCAAGCCCTGCCGCAAATAGCCAGAGTCCTTGGGGCCTATGAAGAGGCCCAGGGACAATGGGCCAGGTCAGCTTCCGACACGCGGGAAGTCCTTGGGGTGTTGAGGTCCATGGACGCCCACATGGGCCAACTTGTGGACCTCATGGGCCAGCTAGTGGTGGCGGTGAGGGCCCACTCAAGGCCAACCACACCACCTCCGCCACCACCTGCTGGGGCGCAGGGACGTGCAACATCCAGTTCCCCTGCGCCCACAGCGAGTGGGCAATCCTCAGCCACCACCAGCAGCCCACACACACAACCCCCCCCTCCCAAACGTGGAAGGGGCCGTCCGAAGAGGAAACAGATGTCCAGAGAGGACTTTGCACGCTCCAAACGCCAGTGAGTCAGCCAGCCACGGTGGCCATCCCCTGCATTCACTTGGACTACCATCCTACCCCACACTGCAAGTTAAATGGCATATGTCTGTTGGACTGCGGACCCAGGACAACATGGGCACACCTTGACCATCACGCGGACATGACCGTCAACTCATTGTACAGCATGCACCACTTTCTTGATCACCTTTCCCACAAACACGTCACCTTTAAAATAAATACACGTGTATCACATTCCATGTCATCTGCCCTGTTTATTATCAAGGATGCACAACCGTCAGCATGATCAGAAATGCATCTGTAGTGTGGTATGTCGATAGGCCAGGAGAGGCTGTAGGGACCTAGAGGTGAAAAACAGAACAAGAGTCCATTGAATGTGTGTGTCACACACTCATCACACAGTACTTTACATCAGGTCTAAGCAATGTACACACATCTCACAGAGCAACAGGGCACATTGTCACAGCCACTGTCAGTGGCATACTACCCTGGACATGGACCATTCCCACACAGCACTCAGTGAACAATAGTCCGCCGTGACAATGCACACATACACCTACACAACTACAGCGACATCAGCCGTCGTACATGGTCACTCACCGTCAAGTGAAGTAGCGGGCGATGAGCTGCTGACGCTCATTCACTACTTCCTCCTCTCCACTGTCCTCGTCACTGGACACGGCTTGGCCTGCAGGCGGGGGCCCTGGCTGATCACCGTCATCCACTATCAGTGGGATCTGCCTGCGAATGGCAAGATTGTGCAGCATGCCACAACTATCTGGCACACCTTCTGTGGGGAGTATGCCAGTGCACCCCCGGTGCGGTCCAGGCATCTGAATCTGGACTTCAGGAGTCCAAAAGTCCGCTCTACCACACGTCTGGTCCTCCCATGTGCCTCATTGTACCTGACATCAGCTGGTGTCCGAGGATTGCGTAGTGGGCTCAGCAGCCAAGGCCCATTAGGATATGCAGAGTCACCTGGGTGTGAGAAACACGGAGAAACGTTGCATTTCCAACAGGATACAAGGCAGCACGTCACACCCAGCATGCTACACGAGTATGCATACTCACCAACAATCCATGCACGGTCCGGTTGCAGATTGGTCATCAGACGTGGGAGGATGCTGTGGCGCATGATGTGCGAGTCATGGGTGGATCCGGGAAACTTCGCACACACGTGTGTGATGATCATGTCCGCCAGGCACACCACTTGCACATTCAGGGAGTGGAAATGCTTCCGGTTGCTGTAGATGTGCTCCACGGCCCGTGGTGCAACAAGGCCAACATGTATGCAATCAATTGCACCTACAACCTGGGGGATGCGTCCAAGGGCATAGAAAGCACCCTTCACTGCCGGCAAATCACGAGCCCTGGGAAATCGGATGTACCGGTTCCTGTAGAGCATCATAGCCGACAGGACATCCCGTAACACCATGCTGAACATGGGCTGGGACATCCCACCTCCACTGCCCACCGTGTGTTGAAAGGATCCGGTAGCAAAGAAATGCAGTGCAGCCATCACCTTCTCCGTGGGGGTGAATGCAGTAGGATACTCCCTGCGAGGACGGAGGTGGGGTTCCAACATTGCACATAGGTGATGCAGGGTGGGTCGGTCCAGACGGAATTTCCTTATCACCTCCACATCCTCCATGTCTGCCAGCAATTGGTAGGGGCGATGTATGTTTGGTCTCCTCCTAGGACAGATGGAAGTGGACACATGTCAATGCAACTCACCACATGGCATTTTCACATACACAAAACAAAGATCACTGACAAAGCAATAGAATCACAGAACAGCTGACAAGTAGGGACAGCACAGCTACATTACTCTTACACAGGTCCCCTTACCAATAGCAATGACCACTGACACAAACCATTGCTATGAGCATGCACATGGGGAATTAGGCCATAATAGCTTGAAAGGCATGATGATGACTTCAGACTGCATATGTGGGAAGCGGCAACACCACGGCAATATACCTAGCTGCTGTGCCTGACACAGCTTCCGAGGCTGGGTGAGTATGGCACACACCAACAACACAATGTACACAGGCTGAGCGGTACACCAATCGCAGCAGCTTGGACACACTGAAACAGCCCCAGGGGGCTATATGAGTGTGGGAGGGTGACCGGCATTACCACAGCTACCAGGGACTGCTGACTGGCATCCCTCAACAACACCTGCTGCTGCTGCCACCTGTCCACCTTCATGTCGACGAGTCTGATTATATGTCCAGGTCCACTCACCAGCGAGGAGCTGGAGTACCTGGATTCCGAGCTCCACGCACACTGCCCAAGGCTAATACCTGCAAATGTCGTGTGTGTAAGACAACTACTGTGTGTGTGGGAGTGCATGTGGGGGACACACATGTCGTTGATCCGCAGCACTATGAGTCAGAGCCTGTGGGGTTCCAACATGCACCGCTTACCATGCTTACTACAGGTGGAAGGGGTATGTAGGCTCTCTGGCGCTTTCCCATGCATGTCCCTCCCGAGTGGTGGTACATGGCATTTTCATGTCAGACATCCAGTGACGCAGCCACTTGGCAATGCATGAGTCTGGGCAGCTATTGCTTGTGTGAATGGCTGCCTGGGTCCCTGCTGGCCTTCTCATTCTGTGCAGACCTGGGCTGCACATTGACCGCCCAATCCTAGAAGGAAACTACACTGACTGTACAGTGGGTTACATGTGTCATTAGTTAACAACTGTCAGGAAATGCGCAAACTCAGCCCTGACAATTGAACACTACAGGCCATGTGATGGTGATGTGTGTGAGAGATAGTGGCACTGAATGTGACCTCCATTGCGGGGTGAGCCATTCACAGGGCGAGTACGTTGAGGGCTGCGCAGTGTTGGACACAGTGAGTCCACCCACAAAGATGTGTTGCCTTGTGATCTATGTGTTGGACTACCTGACACTGGACAGTAGATGTGGGCGGACTACACATTGCTCAAAGTGCTGGCATCCTGCATGTGAATGGGATGGACAGGTACTGTGTACACACTCCCACCAGCATGCATTCACGTGTGGTGTACACATGCTGTTATGCCATGTCCGATACCTTCTTGGCTCTGTTACACGTCTCTGAGTATTTAGGATGGGTCAGCATCATGCCACTGTTATTGGTGGATGTGGGTGATGATGAGAAGTGTATGAGTGATATTTCAACCCTCTTGTGTACCATCCCTGCAGTTGGAAGTCCTCCAGCCCAAGGCCTTGTGATGAGCCATTGCATCCAAGTTGATGCCTCTGTGTATGTGTAACCGACAGTGCAGCCAATTCCACAAAGGGTGTGACGTCATCTGCCGGATGTGCGACTACGTTGCGGTGACGAATCAGGGGATGCCCCCTCGTATTGTCATGTTGGCACGGCGCTGCATTTCACCACTGATGGTCTGCTTCTTGACAGTCACACAGCCTGTGCCGGATGCACGTTTGTAGGGGCATCAGCAGCAAGCAGGTGTACAGTATTGTGGGATGGTGTTATATGCTGCCAGAGGCAGCATGTGTCCACAGCCTACCCATATTCTGGGTAATGTGATGTTTATTGTGTGATGCAGTGGGTTGTAAGTGTACTCTGTGCTGGGTGCATCTGACATGCATATGCGATTCCTGAGGGTCAAGATGTAATTTGAGCACTCTGCATTGTCAATGCGTTCAGAGTCGTAGGCCTCAGGAACAGCCTGTAGTCTGCTGTAGTGGCAATTCACATGTATGTTTGGGGCACTGTGCCTACTCTGATTTCGTAATGACACGTGTGTGATGCCTCACCTCATATTCCTGATACTCAAACATCAGGCACACTGTGCCACAGTAGTTGTGCTCGTGCGATGGACAGGTGTATGGCATGGGCTCATGACCATTGTGGACTGTCATGTTGCAGTCTGTGTGAGTGGTGTCCCATTCTGCTCCATGCAGGTATGTCCTTGGCCTAATTACGTAGTGGTCATCCATGCCACCATCAGGACAGTGGGTGTGCACACAGCGATTAGTGGCTATGGCCGCAGGGTGACACAGTCCGGGTGTTGTACCATGTGCACTACACATGTGCCACTTATTAGCGGCTTCATTTCCTGTACGCCAGCCATTACGTGTTGATTGTGGTAGCTGTATACAATTGCACAGGTATCGTGCAACATGTGCATTTGGGATTGTTCTGTGCTGGCTCCCTTGCACATGTCTGTGTATTTGATGCCAAATGAGTGAGGCCACCTCGCTCTCCCTCATGTAGCATCTCCCGTGTGTGCTGCGGGACAGGGGACGGTCAACAGTGGTGAGGCATCGGATGGAGCAGCTGCACAGGAGCTGTGTGAGACAAATGTGACCGGCGCCTCGGAGGGGGCAGACGTGTGCTGGATGAATCACAGGCCGAGACGACAATTGCTGCGTCATCTGAGGACAGGGGTCATGCATCCATGTTTGCTAGCACAGGGGACGTGTACTCGGGCTCCTCTGCAGCCACGCGGAGGCCAATGCCCACCCTCCCAACTACTTCCACTGGTGCAACACGTGTCGGCACAAGGATGAAGGATTGAGTGTCCTTCACACCAGGCACAGCTGCCCCTGCGACCCCTGCTGCCCTCATTGCCGGGTCTGTTGAGCATGTGCGGCATCTCTGCGTGGGTCAGACAGCTCTCCTCAATAACTTCATTGCCCATGGCATCACCTTGCCGCAGGTGACATAGTTCATGGAGGGCCTACATGTACGCGTGGGTGGGCTACACCAGTCTGTCCAATGGTTGTCCCCCCCAGTCAAGGTGGGCCTTCAACTGGGCCACTCTCAGGCTGACATTCCTGACCTTCCTCCACCCCCCTGGAAAGTGGCACATCTGACAACAGCAGGGCACGAGTCCTGACAAAAGAGGTGGTGGGACGCTGACGTCATGACAGGAAGTGACGTCACGAAAGGTGGCTTGCACCATCAGACTCATTGCCTCCCCTCGCTCACCCCTTAGATGCGATTGCATCAGAGAAGCACGCGCGTGAGCAGCAGCTCCAATCTCGCCCCAGAGAGGCCAAAGTGTGAATGTGTGGCTCCATTTGCTCCATTTATCGGGCTCACGGTAATATCAGTGGGGGGACGCCGTTCAGCCGCGTGGTACCCCGACTCGTGCCCTGGACAACAGTGACAATGCATGGCTGTCTCCGGAGTCCGGATACACCACATGCAACACACAGAAGCTGTAGCTGCCCTAGCGGGCCATGCCGCAAACACCATCCCAGACGACAGGTAGACACACCCTGGTGCGCATAGTCATTACATCCGCTGCCATTGACAAGGGACCCATAGAGTGAGATATGGGCCTCAGGGTGATGGGCCTCCGAGCCATCCACCGCCAACGAGTGTCATGCAACTCACACATTTCGCAAAGCCAATGGGTCACTTTGCCTGCACACCAGGGCTCGAGTCGGGGTACCATGCGGGTGGACGGCGTCCCCCCACTTATTTTACCGTGAGCTCGATGAGCGGAGCGAATGGAGCCACACATTCACTCTTTGGCCTCTCTGGGGCGAGATTGGAGCTGCTGCTCACGCGCGTGCTTCTCTGATGCAATCGCATCTAAGGGGTGAGCGAGGGGAGGCAATGAGTCTGATGGTGCAAGCCACCTTTCGTGACGTCACTTCCTGTCATGACGTCAGCGTCCCCCCACTTCTTATTTAGGACTTGTGCCCTGCTGCACACTGAGAATGTGTTGCCTGCGAGATGTGATCAGGAGCAGGGTGCCATGACCTCCCACCCACCAAGCTCCACTGCCATCCCGTGCCCTGGGTAGCCTGTGCAGGTGGACTATGTAGGGGGTACACCTGGGGGACAGGGGATGTAAGTGCCTCGGCAAGGGCCTGGCAGACGCACAGCAGTATCCAGCATGTCCCCAGAGGGAGGGCTAACGTCTACACCTGATGCAGCATTGATCGTGTGCCCGCCTGTTGTGCCCACACGAGTTCACATTCATCCCCAGACAGGTAGGCTTTCCAAATACCTAACACAGTGGAAATCTACCCCTCCGGGATCCTCCCCACACAGTCAGTTTCAACACTGCATGTGTGCACCCACCCGTGCCACCCGCCCACCTGTGCCAAGCAGCCCTCCCGCTTCACATGGCACATGTGTGTCTTCCACAGTTGTGCTTCTCTCTCAGGGGCGGAGCTCCAAATGTCCCGTAGCATACAGACAGCACCGAGTCGGAGTGGCATCCTGTTTGCATGGTAGGCACCCTCACACAACTACCTGTGACACAGTGGTGGCTGTGGTGGCTATTGTGACTGCCATGGCAGTGTTGCTGTCCATGGCAGGGTACACTCACACACAATGCATACGTAGCTTTTCGTATCAGTACTCTGCACATCGGACTGCCCACTGTCCCTGGTGTTGTACAATGTTGCCGCCTGTCTATGTATTCTGTGACTGGATGCTGTTGTTCCTGTAGTGGGTTGTGTCTGTTTAGTTGCTGATTGCAGTTGTTACTGTGTGTGCATAGTTAAGTGAGGCACATGCCGTGTATGGTACCTCAACAATTGCAATGTCTGGTCTCACATTCCTATGTGTATTATACGTGGCTGGGACTTCACTTCTTCCAGACTCTGCTACTTGTGTGTGTGATGAAGACGTATGTCTGTGACACGGATTGTCTGCATGTATTTGGTGGTATTTCTGTGTAAATGTATACGTGTCATGTATGCGTGCAAGGAAAGCACAGGGTGTGAGTCTAGCCACAGGATGACAGGTTGCATGTGCGGAGGGTGCGGGTATGTGTGAGCTTACTTTCTGGCTGGCCAGCAGTGTAGGTGTATGTGTATCTTGTGATGAACATAGAGTCTGGGCACATGGCTTACTTACAATGTGTGCATTTGGGAGGTGTAGGTGTGTGTGGTGTGAAGGGTGTGACTTTGGGGTGGTGTTGGTGTATGTGTGTGCGCTCTGGCAATGTTGACTACACACATGTGTTACCCAGGGGCATGGTGGGTGTTTGTATCCTTGTTCTAGTCTGTGAATGTGAGCACATGTGTGTATTGTCTGTTGCACAGTGTGCAGTGTGAGGGTGTGTCCTTGCAGTTCAGGATGACTCCTACTTGATATGTATTGGCCATTGTGGGTCTGCAGGGTGTGTGAATGTCAAGATTGTGCCTTGTATAATTGAGCATGTATGTGAATTTCGGCGGTTCGTACTCACTGTGCAGCCCTGCCCACCCACACTGATATCGTGTGTGTTTTGTCATGCATTGATGTGGCATGCTTCTTGCGTGGCTCCTATATTTGCTTGATGAGTGTGATGTCAGACTGTGAAGGTAATTGTACACATATGTAGGACTGTGCTTTGTAGTGACCAGGCCGTCAGTGTTGATGTGATGATCTGTTGGGCCACGTCAGACTCTGACATGCCAAGGCCCACGACCTGTGGTATTTCACTGTGTCCACTGTGGCAGCAACTCATATGCATTGACATCCAATGACACTTGACTACATGGTAATCTCACGAGTCCCGTGTACTTCACACACTCTCATCCTCTCTCATTCGTACTTATCTACGATCAATAATTCTCCAGAGTCACATATTTGCCTTAAGGCATGTATTGGAACTTACTTCCTCTGTGATGCAAGATGTGGACACTACTGGCAGCGAAATGCATGTGGAGGATATACTTAGCATGATTACACATACAGAAGGGGGTACAGGTAGATGTGATTATTTGTTGATTGTGGAATGAAGTCTTCGGAGTTACGAATGCCCTGCCCTTGCTATGCTACAGTACATTTGCTCATTACTGAAGTGCTATGGGCTTTGACACAGACAGTGTTAATTTTGCCTACCAGACAGCTTGACATCATAGGCACATTACATCTCAGTCCCAAGGTACATGATTACTACAATAGTGACTCCGACACACCTGCGTCAGAGGTGACATCAGAGCATGAGCCTACATGCATGCAGCATCGTCTCACATATTGTTGCGATATGGTGGCTACTGAACATGACACAATGACTGGGGACATGTTGTAGGGTGTTGCATTTGTTGTCCATGCAAATGTCCTGGCACGGAAGTACAGACGAAGGTGAGGTGACAGTTCTCACGTAATACAGCAGACAGATAAGCGTGCACTGACAGGAGCATGTGTTCAGGTGCGCAGAATACATATTGTAGCATAGTTGTTCGTGCAGTATTGGCCATGTGGTCACTGTACACAAGTCCCATACCTCTGCCTCCCCCTGTTCATGCAGGGACACGGGATATGGTGATGAACAGGGTGCATGTCCCGGAAATGTCAAGTGTCATGGCAGTGGAGTTGATGGTAAGGTGTTTGTTGCCGATTGCATGGTATAGTTGTTGCACAGCTAACTGCCCACTGCGTGCGGAAGCCAAGCATTGGTACGGTGTTGAACATGAATGTTCAATTGTGGGTATTGATTTGGGGACCCATGAATTGACAAGTTGTCAGGTATGCGATACCTTCCAGCAGGGCATCCCTCGCATTGGTGGTATTCATGGATGACATCCAATGGAGCGGATGGTGGGTTGCAACGTGTTCATCGTAAGTTGTCCCTTGTAGTAGCCTGATGGGACATGTCGGATGACATTCGATGAAACTGTAATCCAGCATACGTTGTGCGGAGGCACACTGGTCCCATTGCAGTGTGTGTCCGATTGCAGCCACAAACGCCATGCCCCCATACGCTGAACAGTTCCTGTCGTGGGTGTCCAAGGGTGCAAACAGGTGTACCAAGTCCGCATTTGGACATGCCAGGTTGGAGAGACATAAATCCACAGGCCAGTGGTACGGGCACCTCCGACAGTAGAACACAGGGATGACGCAGCAGAACATTTCAATGCGGTAAGTCACTCAGTAACTTACATTCAGCATAGCCAGATTTGCACAGCCCACTATCTGTAGCAAGCTATCACTGTACAGCTGCATCTGTCTGGCGTAGGTGTGGAGCACTGGTGCAACAGCCATTTTGCTGCAGGGTGATGTGATGGCGTGCTCAGGCTGCCTTAGCTGTCTGCTTAGTGCAACCTCCGACGTTGCTGGGTATTCTTGAATGGATGTTAGGCGGCAGGACTTGGGGTATAGCTTGGGAGGAGGACACAGGCCCTCATCCAACATGATCCTATGAATGGTCAAGGCCAGTGGTGTCTGTCTCTTTCCTGATTACTTGCATTTGAGCCAGAAGGTGCAGTGGTATAATTGTATTTTGTAGTATTATCTTTCTTTCATGTTAGGCATTATCTGCCAGTGGAAGGTTTACTCAGCATGGCTATGTTTGGCTTCTGGTTGGTACAATGGCTCCATTCTCCTGCAAAATTTGTTGCAATGTGATTTAAGTGTAGGAATGGAAGGACATTCAATGCTATCTGCTCTCCCGTGTGTGGGCGGGACAGTTCGTCTCCGCTGGACATTGAGACTTGTGTGTGGGCGTTGTGATTGTGAACACCTGTTCTCAGGCAGCAGGGTTTTTCTCTTTTGTACATTGCATGGCTTGTTATTGCGTGCAGGATGGTATAGGTATTTTTGGATGAGACTGGCGTGCCTTTTGCGGACAATGTCCATTGTTTGCGCTCTTATGTGGCATCCGCCGTGTGCTTCTCCATGTTTTGCACACAGGTGTGTGTCCTATTTCGACGTCACTTTCCTCCCCTGTTCGGGACACTTGTGTGACTACAGGTTGACAACTGTGAGTTGTCGTTTGTGGAGATGATTGATGCAGGAGGGTCACGTGACATGTGACTTCAGGGTGGGGCTGGTGTGTGGTGTGTGTAGTTGTGGCCCTGTGATGTTTGTGTGCAGGCCATGCGTGGTGCTGTCATTTGGGCTCTGCGTTGTGCGCATGTGTACGTGCGTCGTCGCCGCTGCGCTGCGGTGCCGTGACGGGGACGTCGCCTCCTGGTCCCGGGTAGTGGGTGCCCAGGATGTTGCGAGTTGTTTTTATTTTACAGGTGGGACATGTGTGGGTACAGTGTTGGATGTGTCCTGTCCCCACAGGGGTGTCTGGGGGGACATGTACAGTTTATTCCGGCCTTGCATTGTGTGCGGTGTTTGCGTGCCCTTGTTGTGTGTCTGCCTACCTGCGTCGTCTTTGCGCGTTCACTCCTAGGTGCTGCATCAGGTACAGCATTGGGATGGCCTGGAGAGCAGGATTCATGTCGGAGTAGGCCGGGTTGGTGTTTCTGTGGTCAGCAATGTGGTTTCCGCCTCCTGTTCTCGTGCGGTGTCTCTTTGCTAGTGGGGCTTTTTGTTTGTGTCATCGTAATTTGTACGCCGGGCGGTACGTCATTTCGTCAGACGGTGTGTCTCCGTTTGCGTGCGCCGCTACGTAGACGGGCGCACTATGATGGCGGGCGGCGTCGCGGCCTTACGGGCGGTATTTGCCTAGCTTTTCACATCCTAATTTGGCGGGCGTGTGTGCAGTTGATGGCGGACGGTAAATGGCGGTTTCTGCCTCCGTCAGCACGGCGGTAGTGTCTCCGCCCGCCATCGTAATGGGCCCCTTAGTTCTTTATTTTGGAGTAAGGTTAATGATAAAAATGTATGTTTAAGTGGTAATAGTCTTTTATATATGTGTATTAAAAAAATCATTTTATGTTTGACAATTAATTTAAGATAAAAAATGAATAGAGGAATTAAATACAAAACAATATTTATATTTTATTTATGTCTTTATTTTCAATCAAATACTCAAGCAAAGAAATATTATGCATTTATTTTTATTACTATTTTTTGACATATGTATTGTCATACAGAGAAATAATAATACATTTTTTATTTTTGGATACATTGTATTTTTAGTACATATAAAAACATAAACATAAAATGTAAGTAAAGTCAGCATGAAACATTTTTATGTTTTTTATAATGGAGAACTTGGTAAATATGTACATTTTTTACAAATAAAAGATGTAGTTGTACACTGGTTTTTATATATTTTTTTAATACAGATTTTTATGGTAACAGTTATTGAATATTTATTTACATTGTAAATATGCATTACATAATTACATATAGTGTACATTTTGAAAACCTTATTTTATAATTTTTTATTGCATACATTTTTATATTTTTTGCATATTTTCTAATAAATAATATAATTTGTATAATATTATTTAGTTTGTAAATAGAAATAAAATTATCAAGGTAAGAAAGCATTTTGAAAAAGAAAAATATTTTTAACATGAATACATTTTTTCACATTTTTAGCAAGCAGTACAGATTTTTCTAACACATTGGTAAGTTAACGTATTTTATTTTAATGTATAATAATAAATATTATTTAATTTCTAATATTTACTATTATAATTTAACATTTTTTAACAACAAAGAAAAAACATTTTGTACATTAGTAATATCAAATAGTATTTTTGTAACTTTTTTTGGATTACATTTCTAAGGTACATTGAGTTTAGTGTAAAAAAGTATTTTTATTATTTCAATTAGGTAGCCATTTTCTAAACTAAGTTGTATTTTGTAGGCTATCTGTGTTGTTTTAGGTCATTTCTGAGGGGAGAAGCTCGCGGTTGGAAGCAGCGTCGCATCGGTTAAGGTAAGTTTAATTTAATTACTTTTAGGTTTAATTTAGGTGAAGGGCGAAGGTAATTAGGTAGTCTATAGTGAATGTAATGTTTGTATTTTGTGTTTTTTGTGAGGTTTCGTTTGTAGGTTTGCGTATGTGAAATGCGGTTAGTGCGTTGATAGGTAGGTGTTAGGGTATGTTCTATATGTTTAATAATGTTTAGAGTTTTGTTATTAGTATGTTTATGTGTGTTTTTTAATGTTTTTATTGTATATTTGTGCGGGATGGACTGTGTTGTATTTTCCACAGGTTTTTGTCGTTTGGAAGTTGCCGTTGGGAGAAGTTTGCTTTTTTTTTTTTTTAAGGAACTGTGTATTAGTTTCTAGTAAACTAATAATTATTTTACAGTTCTTTTATTTTCCGGGTTTTCCTGGAGCGTTTCTTTTTTTAATTACATTTTTCGGGTTTTTAATGGATTCAAGTCTATGGATATGATGTCGGCGGATTATATTTTAAACAGTTGTATTTTTAACTTTTTTTGGGGGACTTTAAAATAAGTTTTGGGATTATTACACGTTTGGATTTATTTATGGCAGTTTGGATTCCATTCTTCAGCAACAAAAAAGTTAATTATTTTAAATTATTTACAATGGGAGGGAAATGTAATTTTTGAAATTGTTATTGATATTTTCACAAATATATAAAATATATTTATGTCAATTATTTTTAAAAGAAAGTTAAAATTAATAGAAAGTTAATATTTCTAGTGTATTTTGTTGAGCATGACGGAAATGTTCCGTTGACTGCAACGGATGCTTCTTCATGTATTAGCGGGGTGGTCTGAGTCTGTTCCATTCACGCTGAGGTATGTTGCAGCGTTCGCATACGAGTCGGTCACGTCGGGCTCTTTTCCGGACATTTCGCTAGGACGGATTGATTTCCGTACGTGTTGGTCGTCCGTATTATGCTCCGTGCGAGTCGTTTGTATTTGACACGCGTTGCATCGTACTACATCGGTCGGACAGCGCGCATACGTGTCGGTCGGAAGCCATTCCCGATCCGTGTCAGTCGGAAGGCTTTCCTAGCGAGATCGGAATCGAGCCATAAGTCCCTAGTACTGTGCAATGTGTGTGTCAGGGCCTGTAAACCAAATGCTGCTGGTGGGCCTGGCGAACGTTTGTGCCACCCACACAAGCAGCCCTTCAAAGTGTTCTCAGACCTGGCCCTGCAGTGCCTGTGCACAGTTGTGACTGCCATGTCGACTTGGCAAGTGCACCCACTTGCCAGGCCCTAACCTTCCCTTTTCTTACATATAAGACACCCCTAAAGCAGGCCCAAGGTACCCCTGTGGGTAGGGTGCAGTGTATGTGAAAGGTAGGACATGTACTAGTGTGTGTGACATGTCCTGATAGTGAAATACAGTGTATTTCGTTTTTCACTATTGAAAGTCTATCTGTCCCATAGGATAGAATGTGAGTTTACTTATAACATCTTAAGAGTATATCTTCCCATTGGGACAAGATAGAGAAATTGAGTTTAGTATGCCTGAACTCAGAATGTAGAAATGCATCTTTTAGGAAAGATGATTTTTATGTTCTGTGTTTGAAAATATCACTTTTAGAAAGTAGGTATTTTTTTTGCTTAGCCATCCTGTGTGCCTCTGCTGGGTTGTGGATTGACTGTCTGGCTTTGGAGTGACAGGGGCTGGGATGTGCATTCACTGTAGACAGCCAATGGGCAAGTTGAGGTGTGTCCTGCCTTTCCTGGTTGAGTCAAGCCTGGTCTGAATAGACCTGGGCTGCATTCAGAGTGGTGGCAGGAGTTTCACTAGCACCTGAACAGGCCTGGTCTACATTTAGAGTGGTGGGAGGAGATTGCCCTCGCATCTGAAAGGACCTGTCTCCATTGGACAATGCTGTCTCCACCTCCTGCTGGGAAGCTGGGCCAGAGAGGACAGAATTGGTTTGGGCTGAGCACAGACACTCTCTGCCCAAAAGAACAAAGAGAAAATGAGTATAAATATTGGGCCCCAGACCCCAGAACCTTAGATTACTGCTGAACTAAGGAACCTGCCAGGAAGAAGAGCTGGAAAAGGAGGAGCTGCCACTTTGCTGCATGCTCTGCTGTGTTGGCCTGCTGCCTTCTTCTTCTGTATTGGGCAGGGAAAGGACTGGATTGTACTTTCATCATCCGGCTGTTAGAGTTTTCTCCAAGGGCTTGAAGTAGAGCTTGCCTCCTGTTGGAAGTCTCAGGGAGATAAAAGACTTCAGAGAACTCACAGGAATCAAGAAACCTGCCAAGAAGAAGAGCTGGAAGAACTGCTAGGAGGAGTACTACCCCGTTGCTGTGTTGTTGCTTTGTTGGGTTGGCCTGCAGTTGCTGCTTCTGCCTTGGGCAGTGAAAGGTGTGGACTGAACTTTCTTTACTTGTGCTGAGTATCTCCGAGGGCTTGAAATAGAGCTTGCATCCTGTTCTCAAAGTCTCAAGGCAGCAAAGACTTCACCTACCTCTGGGTAATGCCTCTGGAACCACGGTTTCAGTTGCCACAGAGGGGGAAAACAGCCGACACCGCTGCTGGCTCTATGTCCTGAAGACACCGCAGAAGGCACCGCCGCACATCGCCACCGCAACCTGGGTCTCACCCACGGCGACCGCCGCTGCCACTGAGCCGCTGCTTGCACCGTGACCTGTGGGCACCGCACTCCGCACCTCCTTGCTTCACTCTGCCGCCCTGGTCTCACCGACGATGTCGCTGACCGCGACTCCTGTGACCGCACCGTGGTTTGGGGGCACTGCTCGTAAGTTACACGACACACCGCTCCGTCCCACACTGATGTCTGGGCCGACCAACGCCAGCTCCCATCAACTGGCACTGTCGCTTGCACTGTGACCTGTCAGCACTGCAACGAGCACCACCTCACTCCGCACCGCAAGCCCTGGTCTCACCGAAGCCACCGGATGACTGTCACCGAGCCATTGCCTGCACCGCAACTTGAGGGCACCGCACACTGCACCACTATTCTTCACATCGCAAGTGCGACGGTTGCCACGACCGGCCCGCATCGACATGATCAGCCGGAACCAAAGGTACTGTTTACGAGTCTGCTGACACTAAAGATGGTCCGTACCGACGCAGTCGGCCAGAACTGTTGGATTCTGTTGTTTTCAGCACTGCAGTAGCTCCAAATGGAGCTACCGGCTTCAAGGATCTGCATTTTAAAGTTATTTCTGCAAAGTGCCTATTTTTGATTTCTGTATGTTGGTCTTTTATCGTTTTGGTCTTGTTTGCACAGATAAATATTGGTTATTTTTCTAAAACTGGTTTGGTGTCCTTTTGTAGTGTTTTCACTGTATTACTGTAAACCACAGCCTACTGGAAAGCAGATAGTATCCCCCTAGTTACCGTTATTATTGACATTAGGGCTAGGATGATTGGCTGAAACATGTCGGTAGGAACAGAAGGGGTGTTGGAGAGGTAACTTCTCCTACACACCAATCATTAATTTTTAACCCTGTCAAGTGGACCACGAATAAAATGAGTATAACGGTTCTCACTTAGGCAGTTTTATTCCTTTCTTTTCTCTGCATTTTGGGATCCCTCATTAGGAGTACTATCTCCTCTTTTCTCTAAAAAAATCAGCGCTCCACCTTGAGTGTTCCTTGAGTGTTGATCTGCACCAGGATGTCTGTAGCGGCCAAATGATGAAGCATGCCACTATTTAGTGGGTGAGGGCAGTCTTCAATAAGCCGGTTGGCTTGTTCTTAGGCTCTGGTCTGCAATAACGCTTCACCTTTATCTGTCTTTTTCCTCCCCTATGTCAATAATAACATTAACTAGTGGGATACTATCCGCTTTCCAGTAGGCTGTGGTTTACAGAACTGATCATTGTTCCTTCTCGTTTTGTGAGATTTGTAGTCTAAGTCAGGAGAGCTAGAGAAGGCTCTTCCTCCTGTCTCTTCATTTGTGTGGATATATTTAGAACGGCTGTCGAGCTGTAGAGACGTGAGTGGGGAATTACCCTGGTTTTGAAAACCAATATAGTTCATGACGAGTAGCAGTCGGGACCAAACCAGGTTGGACGAACAAGGGCTATCCTATGCCGATGATGCGGCAGCACTAATTTAAGCGGGACCCTCCCTTTTGGGAGAGTCATCAATCACACAGGCACTCACACATGTGGAAGGGTGGGACACCCTCACGGAACTCAAGAAGGCACAGGTAAAAACCATTTTACATGAAGCCATCCTTACTGAGTACCTCAGAGCGAATTCGGCACCCCGGGGACTATTGGTAGTTAACGAACCACTAATCTTCCTGGAGGATGCTGCCTTCAGGAAGGATTTGTCGCTAATCACCTGGAAGTGTACCAGGGATTGGTTGATTTTAATTATCAATACAGCCGAGAAAATCTCAGACGCCCTCCTGGTACAAATTCAAACTCGCGAGAATAATTTAAAAACACAGATACAATTGACAATTTTTAAAAAGAAGTTGGATGAAACCAACAGAGAGGTCAATGAATACAAAGATTATCTGGCATGATCAAAAATCAATAAATTACAGAAAGATCTAAAGAGGTTCTCACAGGAACGGGTATACACCTATGTGAGTGATGAATACGCTAAACAGAAGGAAACACAGAAAACCAAGAAAAATACATCTAATAGAAGAGACACAGACACCTCTAGTTCTGGTAGTGAGAGCAGTGACAACGATTATAGACCGAGATCAAGAGGTAGGGGGTACTACACGGGAGCAACACAACCCTTCTATCAAATCCCACAGGGGGGTGGGTTTGGGTGGCCCCAAATGTATCCTCCGATGCAGCCCTTCCAATTCTTTCCGAATCAATACCCACCATTTTTATGGAGAGGCAGGGGAAGGGGCAGGCAGAAAGGACAGAGAGTGCAATGGGAAGACCTCAATGAGAGAGTAACCCGGAGCATGTCCCGAGAAACACAACTGGGGGGCAGCAAGGATTGAGTCTGATAATGAACCTGACAGATATTGTCCTTACTAATGACCAAATAGCTGTCCATAACAAAGGATTAGGATTTGTTCCCACCAATCAAGTTGACCTCTTCAAATTGAGATGCGAACTAGCAGAGTTTTTCAGGAACATACGCCTGAAGGCATTTTTTAACAAAGAGAGACCAGGAAGGAGACACTGGACTAAGACCGAAATCTACCTTTGTTCCGACACTAGCTCAGGTACCTCCAGAAGTAGGTGTTTTTGAACAAGCTGTCATTCGAGAAATAGAACAGTCGATCAAGATCAACGACAATAGAAGTTACAGCAATCTGACCAACTCAGACCAACAGGCTATAGGGGAGTTAAAAGATGACCCACGTATTATTATAAAACCAGCAGATAAGGGTGGGGCCATTGTTATTCAACCTGTAGAAATATACAACACAGAGTGACTACGCCTTGTCAGTGACAGGAGGAATTATGAAATTCTTGTCAAAACGACCCTATGGAGGCTCGACAGAGAGAGATATGTACTTATGTGGAGGAAGCGGTCACCAACAGGTGGATCTGTCAGAAGGAAGCCACCTTCCTATGCAGACAAAAACCGAGTGTACTGTATTTTTATACATTACCAAAGGTTCATAAAGCCATCAGGCCTCCCCCTGATCGACCCATTGTGTCAGGGATAGACTCAGCGCTTGAACCACTATCTCAATTTTGTGACTTTTTTCTGAGGCTAATCGTACAGCGAATGCCGGCCAATTATTATGACACCAGGGAAGTCCTTAAATTAATTAAGGACATGGACTTTGACCCAAGTGGTGAGATCCTAATTGGACTCGATATTGAGTCATTATATACAAACATCCCCAGCGGGAATCTCTCAGGGTCATCGAAAACATCTTATTCGCAGAAAATTAGGACTATCAAATACCCAGATCTTCTGTCCTCTGTCTAGCTGAGTTAGCACTAACTAGGAACTTTTTTCAAATCAAATACACTATGGGGCTGATTCCGATCTGGGACGGAAATCTCTCCGACCGAGCCGGACCCGGAGAGATTTCCGACCGAGCCGGACTCCTGCAGTCCGACCGGGGCAGTACGATGCGTCCGTGTGCTGCCGGACGCGATTCGGTCGGATTCCCATAGAAGTCAATGGGAGCCGGTCGTACGACGCGTACATAGGCTCCCATTGACTGAATGGGTACGTCTTGGACAAGGGCGCCCCCTACAGTGGGTGCGCATCGGTGCAACCCGCACCATACATGCATGTGTAGGGGGACCCTTGGGTCCCCCCTGTGTGCGACTCGTGCGGCTACGGGTGAAGGGGGGTCCGACACGGACCCCCGAAGTCCGGCTCCGACAGCTCTTAGGAGCCAGACGGTACGAGTCGGTCGGGCTGATCGAAGTGTGCATCGTACTGGCTCGGTCAGGTAACGTCTCTATTGCGTGGTGCGAATCGTGTCCGTACGAGTCGGTCGGAGCGGTTCAGACCCGGAAACGAGTCGGTCGGAAACAATGCGTACAATCGCATCGTACTAGCTCGTTCGGACAGCTGTACGAGTCGGTCGGAAAAAACATGCACGGCTCGTATTTTTCCCGGGCGAATCACGTTCGGTGCGCTTCCGAACGAGATCGGAATCGGCCCATATATATTTACAACGCCATGGCACTTCCATGGGAAGTTCGTTCGCTCCCAGTTTAGCCTGCCTTTATGTGTCACACTTTGTGAGTGAGAATGTATACTCACAGGTGAATCCATTTCTAGACCACATTAGAGTCTGGAAACGATATATTGACGATGTCCTTCTAATCTGGAAGGGAGACAGAACATTAGCCGAGAATTTCAGGACATGGCTGAATAACCGGAATCCTTTTCTATTCTTTACATCGACAATGACAACAGAGTCCCTCCCTTTCCTGGACCTTACCATAACAGCGAAGAACGGCAAATTGGCAAGCGATATATATCATGAACCCACAGACAGAAACAACCTACTCGCTTTACAAAGTTTTCACCCAAAATCATTGCGAGAGAATCTTCCCTATGGGCAATTCTTACGGCAGAGAAGAAATTGCTCAGAGTTGGGCTCTTTTGAAAAAGAAGCAGCAATACTTAGCCACAAGCTACAGGAACGACAGTACCGATACCATGTTGTGAAAAGAGCCTGGAAACGGGCAAAAAACAACCACAGAGAAGCTCTTTTGGAAACGCATGTACGAGAGAAAGGGGACAGAAGTATCTGTGTTACAACATTCAACACAGCGTCCAACCACATCAAAAAAATAATTACGAAATATTGGCGCATCCTCAATTCTAATGGGTTGGGTCTGAAGAGCCCCTTTTTTCTTTTAACAGGAGTGCGAGTATCAGGAACATTTTGGTACACGACCAGAAACAACCAAACCAAGTTACAGGGTGAATTTGACACCTTTGGGACTACCTCCAATCACAGGACACTTTGCATGTGGCTATTGCAAAGCCTGCCCGCTAACAACTAGCAGCAAAACGGTTGATGTGGGTTTACCAGCTCCATGGAAATTGCGCAACCATACCACATGCAACTCTTATAATGTGATCTACCTCATAAAGTGCCCATGTGGCTACATATATGTTGGTATGACAACTAGGTGAGTTAAAATCAGGATACTGGAACATATGAGTAATATTAGATGTGGTAGGTTGACAACCAAATTGACAACCCACTTAATGGAAATGCAACACTCCGAAAAAGATCTCAAATGGACAGTATTAGACAAACCATACATTCCACCAACAACCAGGGATGCTTTTCCAACGTGATCAAAGATGGGTCCATAGGTTAAAAAGCAGCAACCAGGGATTGACTGATGCCATTCCTATGTACCATCTGAACTCCACAAGGTAAAACAGGGGAGGTGGTACACATCTGAGAAGAATAAAGGTTTATTTTAAAAAAAAACTGTCTGAGAGTGTTTGCTAACAACAACACAGAGGGGCCGATTCCGATCTCGGTCGGAGGCGCACCCAATACTATTCGGTCGGGAAAAAAGCCATGCGAAAGCCTGTTTCCCGACCGATCCGTACAGCACACCGAACGAGCAAGTACGATGCGCACAACAGCAAAAATTCCGGCCGAGCCGTACTCACCCAAACCAGGTCCTGTTCTCCGACCGAGGCGAATCCGGAAACGCCGAATCGAGTCGCACGGAAGGGAAAATGCAGCCCCGTCCGGCCGGACAAGTACGATGCGCTTTCCGTACGCGCCGAACCCGTCGCTACGCACGGCACGTCAAAGCATCCGGGAGAGGCGCACATAAGCTCCGAATCGCGCCACAACACGATCCACGGCTACGAGACGAACACAGCACCGACGAGGACGACGCGAAGCGACGAGGACGAAGCGAAGCGACGAGGACGAAGCCAAGCGACGAGGACGACGCGAAGCAACGAGAAGGACGAACGACACGAACCAACCATGAATCCCTTCGTCCCGATCATACCAATATTCTACATCTACTACCGGAACAGGCACGGACGCGTACGGCGCAGAAGGTAAGTCAGACACCAACCACAAAACACATACAACACGTACACGACACATCACACACATACACTGGGAATCTGAATATACTTACACCAGCAACAGCAGCACCATAGGGGCGGGATGCCCATCACCAATGCCACATATGCACACAGGGGCCTGAATGCGCGCCACCACCCCAACCCAGGGGGGCTGGATGCCTACCACTACTACCACCCTCACCCAGGGGGGCAGGATGCCTACCACTACTACCACCCTTAGCCAGGGGGCAGGATGCCCACCACTACTACCACCCTCACCCAGGGGGGCAGGATGCCCACCACTACTACCACCCTCACCCACGGGGGGCAGGATGCCTACCACTACTACCACCCTCACCCAGGGGGGCAGGATGCCCACCACTACTACCACCCTCACCCACGGGGGCAGGATGCCTACCACTACTACCACCCTCACCCAGGGGGGCAGGATGCCCACCACTACTACCACCCTTAGCCAGGGGGCTGGATGCCCACCACAACTACCACCCTCACCCAGGGGGGCAGGATGCCTACCACTACTACCACCCTTAGCCAGGGGGCAGGATGCCCACCACTACTACCACCCTCACCCAGGGGGGCAGGATGCCCACCACTACTACCACCCTCGCCCACGGGGGCAGGATGCCTACCACTACTACCACCCTCACCCAGGGGGGGCAGGATGCCCACCACTACTACCACCCTCACCCACGGGGGGCAGGATGCCTACCACTACTACCACCCTCACCCAGGGGGGGCAGGATGCCCACCACTACTACCACCCTTAGCCAGGGGGGCTGGATGCCCACCACTACTACCACCCTCACCCAGAGGGGGCAGGATGCCCACCACTACTACCACCCTCACCCACGGGGGGCAGGATGCCTACCACTACTACCACCCTCACCCAGGGGGGCAGGATGCCCACCACTACTACCACCCTTAGCCAGGGGGCTGGATGCCCACCACTACTACCACCCTCACCCAGGGGGGCAGGATGCCTACCACTACTACCACCCTCACCCAGGGGGGCAGGATGCCCACCACTACTACCACCCTCAGCCAGGGGGGCAGGATGCCTACCACTACTACCACCCTCACCCAGGGGGGCAGGATGCCCACCACTACTACCACCCTCACCCACGGGGGCAGGATGCCTACCACTACTACCACCCTCACCCAGGGGGGCAGGATGCCCACCACTACTACCACCCTTAGCCAGGGGGCTGGATGCCCACCACCACTACCACCCTCACCCAGGGGGGCAGGATGCCTACCACTACTACCACCCTCACCCAGGGGGGCAGGATGCCCACCACTACTACCACCCTCGCCCACGGGGGGCAGGATGCCTACCACTACTACCACCCTCACCCAGGGGGGCAGGATGCCCACCACTACTACCACCCTTAGCCAGGGGGCTGGATGCCCACCACTACTACCACCCTCACCCAGGGGGGCAGGATGCCTACCACTACTACCACCCTCACCCAGGGGGGCAGGATGCCCACCACTACTACCACCCTCAGCCAGGGGGGCAGGATGCCTACCACTACTACCACCCTCACCCAGGGGGGCAGGATGCCCACCACTACTACCACCCTCACCCACGGGGGCAGGATGCCTACCACTACTACCACCCTCACCCAGGGGGGCAGGATGCCCACCACTACTACCACCCTTAGCCAGGGGGGCTGGATGCCCACCACCACTACCACCCTCACCCAGGGGGGGCAGGATGCCTACCACTACTACCACCCTCACCCAGGGGGGCAGGATGCCCACCACTACTACCACCCTCGCCCACGGGGGCAGGATGCCTACCACTACTACCACCCTCACCCAGGGGGGCAGGATGCCCACCACTACTACCACCCTCACCCACGGGGGGCAGGATGCCTACCACTACTACCACCCTCACCCAGGGGGGCAGGATGCCCACCACTACTACCACCCTCACCCAGGGGGGCAGGATGCCCACCACTACTACCACCCTTAGCCAGGGGGGCTGGATGCCCACCACTACTACCACCCTCACCCAGAGGGGGCAGGATGCCCACCACTACTACCACCCTCACCCACGGGGGGCAGGATGCCTACCACTACTACCACCCTCACCCAGGGGGGCAGGATGCCCACCACTACTACCACCCTTAGCCAGGGGGCTGGATGCCCACCACTACTACCACCCTCACCCAGGGGGGCAGGATGCCTACCACTACTACCACCCTCACCCAGGGGGGCAGGATGCCCACCACTACTACCACCCTCACCCACGGGGGCAGGATGCCTACCACTACTACCACCCTTAGCCAGGGGGCAGGATGCCCACCACTACTACCACCCTCACCCAGGGGGGCAGGATGCCCACCACTACTACCACCCTCACCCAGGGGGGCAGGATGCCTACCACTACTACCACCCTTAGCCAGGGGGCTGGATGCCTACCACTACTACCACCCCCACTCATAGGATGGACAATGCATGACACAACAAGCACTCCACAACCTAGGGAATGCAAGATTAAGACATCCCCCCACCACCATGACAAGCGTGTGAGCAGGCTGTGTCAAATGCCTACAACACCGAACATGACTTTGAACATACAATGTGACCCCCTAGCACATGTGCCACACATATATGTGTGTGGCACCCACAATGCAAGCAGCCCATGACCATTGTGGCAATGGGGCCTAAACCCCCATCATCACAGTGACCAAAAGGCAAGTGTGGGGTCCATAGCTGAAGCACATTTTGACCATTGTGGCAATGGGGTCTAAACCCCCATCATCACAGTGACCAAAAGGCAAGTGTGGGGTCCATAGCTGAAGCACATTTTGACCATTGTGGCAATGGGGTCTAAACCCCCATCATCATAGTGACCAAAAGGTAAGTGTGGGGTCCATAGCTGAAGCACATTTTGACCATTGTGGCAATGGGGTCTACACCCTCATCATCACAGTGACCAAAAGGTAATTGTTGACAAAGAAAGAGCTGCAACTGCCAAACTGCATGGATCATTCCTGGTCACAGAACCAAAAACTCATCTGTGGCAAAGTAGTGTATGTGTCCCATTGCAACATAAATTGGGGGAGCCAAATACTGCAGTGCAAATGAAACATTCCTTTGGCCATGTGCAGACAAACAACACCCATGGGGGCTGAGACCGTCAACAGTCATCAATGACACAATGACAGAAGTGACCATCAGAATGCAGAACCACATATTTGCACCAATGGGCACACAAATGCAGATACCCTGTGGAGACAGCAGATGTGAGGTGAACAGATACCATACCATGGCAGCAATGGGACACACAAACCATGATCACTGTGCTGACCGATGACCTAGGAGTCCCAGGGACAGCAGGGGAAACACACCAAACAACATACAGCCAATGGCACACCCAAGATATGCCAATGCAGTGGTGCAGATGCACAAACACAAACAGGCAGACCAACACTGTCATCATACACAGCAGGTGAGGGGTGGGGGTGCCAGTGTCCCCAGGCAACAACACAACACATGAGGAGAGCTGAATACCAATCATACAGATGTGCATACACTGCCACACTAAGCTAACTCATGGATCCAAATCCCCTATGTGGGCAAGCAGGCATTGACAGGTGAGAGGGAGCACAAAACACACATGTCACACAGGCACGTAGGAACAACAACTGACACAGCAAGTCACAGACACACCACAGCACCACCCCCAGGGCCCCCACAATGTGGTGACCCTGGGCTGAATAAAAATACCACTGTGATGACAAAGCTAAATGTCGTCCACACTGTGAACCACAGTCAGGTGTCCTGAGCAACTAACTACCATCACACCTACACAAGCACAAATCAATCAGCATGGCCAGTAAGCCAAGGCCAACATGGAGGCAGGGGACTAGCCGGGCAACAACTCTCATCTGCACACACTCAACACCACACCCCTCGACCACCAACAATGTGCAGCAGTGAAGTACACATGCACTGGTGACATTGCACATGCACCCATGACTATTCCAGGGTGGTGGGTGGGAACCAAGGTGTAGAAACACATCACACATGGACACTCAACAAGACTCCTGAATGTCTGACACACTGCACACTACGCTGTACATGGACATGACGGCAATACCACACCGACCAATGGGATCCCAGCCACAGTCACACACCAATGAAGAAGCCAAGGTCACCCACAAAGAACACACATAGACAACAACCAACATTGCAGCCCGGACCCTAAGGAGTGCCAGCAGTCACACACACAACGTGTCACAATCACTGAATGATAACACAAACTGGAAATCACATGACAGGGGCAAACAACAAGTGCCAAAGGGAAACCTGACTGTGACCCATCTGCGTCAGCACACAAACTCTGCCCTGACAGCAAACACACCTATGGGTGACACCCTGATGACCAGTAATGTGCCATGCACCCACATCACAGAGAACACAGGGAGAAGACTTTGGGGGAACATAGCTCAAGTCAGCAAGCATCACAAACAGGTACAACACTAGGGATCACAGCATGCGCAGATGAATGAAAGTGAACACACAGACATGCACATACAACACACACCTTGGGCGCAGGCAATGTCACACGTGTACACACTGCCATGAGGGGACTCCACTCCTGTGTGAGGAAAGCTGTGCCATATGTTGCCTCAGTAGGGCCCCATCATGTCAGCTGAGCACTTGGTCACACAATCAACAATTAGCACCAAATGAGGGCTCCCATCACATCAGCCTGGTCATGGATGTGCCAACGGAATCATCAGCACAGATCCAACACACTTGTATAGCAATGTTGCACTGACTACACGAATGAGTCCCTCCCCATTGATGCCCAAACCTGCATGTCCACTGGAGATGGCAACACGGTCAGGGAAGTAGACAAATGCAACGATGGCAGGCACAACAGATGTGCAGGGGTGGAAGCCACAGATATGAAATTGCCAATGTAAGTAGGAAACCCATTGCCAAATACTGAACACATGACACCCTCAGATGCTGCTATTGATGACATGGATACACCACATGATAGGACACATTCCCCCTGGACCACATGGGTTCCTGCACAGTAACACTTCATAATCATGAGACCAGATATCACCATCACTGCAGCAAGGGCATGGTTAGCTGCACCAACAACATGTACATCTGAAGCATGAGCACTAGAGAAAAGAAAGTTGCTTTATTCAGCATATGTGTTGTCTGATAACGACGTCCAGAAGAAATTAGAGCAAAGGCCAATGGCCAGTCCATTGTCAAAGTTCAAACAGGGTGACACTGGCAGATGTCACCCTACGCATGCCTGCACAATACCAGGGACAATCCACTAGGAGGGGCAACCGGGGGGCAGGCCAGGCACCGCAGGGACAGGATCAGGGCTCACCAGGGGGAGTCAGGGAAGGGGTGGTGGGTGCTGGAGAGCCACTGACAACTGCAGTGGAGGTGTCTGACATGGTGTGTGCCGGCACAACTGGGGGGCATGACACAGATGTCGTGGGTGCCGGCACAACTGCAGTGGACCCTGCAGATGGGGTGGACAGGTCCGCCACTGCAGTGCCCAAGTCAGACAGGGCGGTAGTGGACTCCACTGCAGTGCCTACCTCCAGGGGAGGAGAATGGGGAACAGGCAAGGTGGGTTGGACAGAGGGGGAGGACACCCTCACCACATCAGTGGCACAGACAAGCGCAGCGGGCGGTGTGGTGCTGGGAGAGCAAGTGGCAGGGGGAGAAGGCCGGAGCATCTTGGGGATGGTATATCTGTGGGTGGGGGAACCTGGGGCAGGGTGTGGTGGGGGCACCTGTGCAGTGGGGGCCTGAGGGATGGAGGACGGAGACCTTGTGCCTGAGCTGCAGGGCGGTGGCGGGGTCTTGCTCTTAGCACTCCGGGGGGACTTGCGGGTGGGGGCCTCAGTCCGTCTGCGCCTGGGGGAGGGTGTCCGGGGGCGAGGGGCACTCTGCTCCGTGTGGGTGGGCTTCCTCTTCCCCCGGGATGCTGGAGCAGCTTCATCGGTGGGGAAGAGGCCGAGGTCACAGAGGAAGAGCTGCTGTGACTTTGGGGTTGCAGGTGAGGCAAGGGAGGGTGCTTTGGAGGGAGAGGGAACTGAGGACTGCGCAGTGCATGTGGATGCGTGTGTGTGTTCCAGGGCCCCATCCCCTGTGAGTCTGGCTTCAGTCCCCTGAATGTGCGTGCGTGTGCGTTTTGTCATTGGCGTGTGTGTCAGTGTGCTGGATGTGTGTGTGCTGGTGTGTGCCTGTGCCAGTGTGTGTGTGCCTGGGATGGGTAAGGTGCTGGGGAGTGTGGATGGAGCAGAGGCAGGAGGGGTGAGGGACCGTTTGAGGAGGGACACTGCTGCCGTCAGGGAGGAGTCCATGGACCTATTGCCCCTCTGTAGGTCAGACATGCCCGATGAGATGCCCTCCATGAACGACACCAGCTGAGTCAACAGCGCGGTGTGCGCATGGAGGACACTCAGCATGGCTGTCTGCCCTACATGGAGCTGGCGAAGGAGGTACACAGACTCCTCACTCAGGGCAGCAGGGGACACAGGGGCAGGGGGTGCGGTGCCTGGCCCAAAGGAGACACGCTCCCGGACATGGGAGCCTCCACGGACCTGGGGAATGGGAGCCGATGGGAGGGCGGTGGTGGTGCTGGTGGTGGCGGGGACAGCAACACTAGCTGGGGTGTGGTGGCTGCTGACACCCGCCTCCACAAGGGAGTCATCCTCCGAGTTGCTCTGGTCCTCAGCTGAGGTGGATGCTGCTGAGGACTCCTCGGTGTGGCTCCCCTCGCCCTCCGTGCCACTGGGTCCCTCCGACCACTCCTCGGCTGCTGACCCAGTCTGGCTCTCCGGCTCCTCCTGGTCCGTGGAGCTGTCCCCTTCCGTGGCCGTGGATGTATCTGCAAACAATGGGGAAACAGACAGACATCAGTCACCTGCACATAACGCACACACCACTGTGAGCACAGCACATCACAGAGCAAGCCCTGGCATCATTAGTTGTACATTGCTAAAAGTGCACTAATTGAACAGGAGAAGTCAATTGTCAGTCTGATGCCAAGCATGGCACTCACATCCCACATGGCCTTGCACCCATCTGTCTGGTGTCTGTTGGATTGCAACACCCCAGTGTTGACACATGCACCAAGTACACAGTAGTTGGACAGTGCAGAGGACACGGTGTGGACACATCACAGCTCTTGCCACTGAGTCAGTACAGGTTTACGGATGTAAGGGATGCCCAGAGTCAAATAGGAAATGCATGTGATGCATACCAGCGACAGACACCATGATGCACCCATGTCCTGATAGCCAGCGCCACTATGGTGTGCATGTAGCACATGTCACTCCCCTGCAGGATCACCAATCAGTAGACACATGCCATGGCGGAGGCATGACTGCTAAGTCATACATCACTGTCTCAGTGATGTATGACTTTGCAGCCAGACAACAACACTCTGCACTGTGTCACAATAGTAGGTCATGGGGAATGCAAGTCCTGGAGCTGCACAAGTGCACATGTACATCCCCCCCACAACACATCCTCTTAACCCTCATCTGTCCAGGTCATACCTATTGGACATATGGGAGACCTGTGACACTACCCTCTGAACCTGAGCCCCTCACACTCTGCTGTGCATGGGGAACAGCTGCCTGAACTTCACATTTACATGCCCCAGTCTGCATGGGCAGCTGATCAGACACCTATGTGTCACACAAGTATCGTCTCCTATGGTCACATCTCCAGTGGCATGCTGAGCCCCTACCAAGAAACTCCACAGCAGTCCTGGCGACTAATCCACAGCACACTGACACAGAGGCAGACACCTGAGGGGTCAAATCACTGTGCACAATGTGTCCTCTGATACACGGGAGTGGGAGTACAGAGTGTATTGTATGGCCTGGAGTAGGCATGACTGTCCAGCCCCACATGAATGAGGGATGAGCCCTGGACTGTAGGCAGCTGGCTAAGTATGTGTGACACACGTCATATACATACTCCTGGGGCCCAAACATTGTTCCCACCCGCAGCATGGGTGTGTGCCAGGTACCCCAGCCACATGTGGTGGATCAGCTCAGCAATTGGACCACAGATCAAAGTAACACGCTGAATACATGTCAGAATACAGGCATTGTGTAAGCAATGGACCCACCCATGATGCCCACCACAGAGTCAGGGAAACAGATGCTGTCTCCCACCTTTAGTCAAGCAAACTGCAAGGACACAGTCCTAAGTGACAGAATTCCCTGCATGTAAGGGCCACACCTGGGTATCAGATGAGGAGTGGGCAGTGCACAATAGAGGGACATGGCTCCTGGACAACATGACTGCTGTACTGTGGCAGTTCAACCTGGCCCGAGGAGGGCACATAGCATGTTAGACAGAGTACACAGTGCAGTCTTTGACTCACCCCCTCCTTGCTGCTCTCTGGCCTTCAGCTGCCCATCCAGGTCTGGAAAGACCACCGCCAGGATCCTGAGCATGTGGGGGTCAGGGTCCGTGTTCCGCCCCTCCTGCGAGGAGGCGACAGCTTCAGCTGGACCCGTGCAATCCTCCGGGTCCAGCCCCGAAGGTCCTGCCACCTCTTTTGGCAGTTGCGGATCCGGCGCTTGTAGACCCCCACGGACCGGACAGCCCGGACGATGTCCTTCCAGATCTCATGCTTCCGATGGGCAGAAGCCTGTCAGGATGACAAAGTGATAAGGCCATTACTACACATGCAACATATCCGTGCATGACACAGTTGCATATACATGTCGCAATCACAGGGGCACATGGTGTACCCAGGCAGTGCACGGCTGCCCATGGACAGTTTTCCAGAAGTCACTACATGGTATCATTGCATGGGGAGTAAAACCCTGTTCAGAAGCACTGTCACTGCACCATACCTGTCCAGTGCAAGTCACTACACACTATGGGGGGTGACAACTACTCAGTGAGCCTGCTAGCCAGTGGTGTGCTGACTCTCAGCCTTGCTAGTCAGACAAAATGCACATTCAGAAAGGCAGTGCACAGAACACTCACCTGCTCCCCTGGTGTCCCATACAGCTTGCTGTACTGTGGAAGTAGGCTGTCCAGCAGGGCCTGGTTCTCTTCAAGGCTGAAGGCTGGGGCTCTCTCCACAGTACGTGCCATTGCAGGGTCCAGAGGGGCAGAGACAGCAGCAGTGCAGTGGCAGATGTCGTCCTGGAGCATGTAGTGCAGGCAAGTGGGCTCTCAGGGGAACATGCAGCAATATATATGTGCTGGAGAGGCAGATACTGTCCCTTGTGTCCAAAGTGATAGGTCCAAGTCGTTTGCATCTTCTGAATCTGGCCAATCCATGGAATAGCAGCACCAAAACACGCCCACAGCATCCTTCAAAATTTCAACTTCATGACATACATGATTTTGCAACATTGTTGTGGGTGACCAACTGATTTTCCAGCAACCGACTCGTTCGAATATTCGAAAACGCGTCCGTTGCCAGGCAAGCCCATTGTCAATGGGTGCGCACCGATCGGTCCATTGAGGTACAACGCGCACAGGGGTACAACGCGTACCCGCACACATTGAAAGCAATGGGCCGGCCGGAGGCACCGATCGGTCCATTGCTGTTCAACGCGCACAGGGGTACAACGCGTACCCGCACACATTGAAAGCAATGGGCCGGCCGGAGGCACCGATCGGTCCATTGCAGTACAACGCGCACAGGGGTACAACGCGTACCCGCACACATTGAAAGCAATGGGCCGGCCGGAGGCACCGATCGGTCCATTGCTGTTCAACGCGCACAGGGGTACAACGCGTACCCGCACACATTGAAAGCAATGGGCCGGCCGGAGGCACCGATCGGTCCATTGCAGTACAACGCGCACAGGGGTACAACGCGTACCCGCACACATTGAAAGCAATGGGCCGGCCGGAGGCACCGATCGGTCCATTGCTGTTCAACGCGCACAGGGGTACAACGCGTACCCGCACACATTGAAAGCAATGGGCCGGCCGGAGGCACCGATCGGTCCATTGCAGTACAACGCGCACAGGGGTACAACGCGTACCCGCACACATTGAAAGCAATGGGCCGGCCGGAGGCACCGATCGGTCCATTGCAGTACAACGCGCACAGGGGTACAACGCGTACCCGCACACATTGAAAGCAATGGGCCGGCCGGAGGCACCGATCGGTCCATTGCAGTACAACGCGCACAGGGGTACAACGCGTACCCGCACACATTGAAAGCAATGGGCCGGCCGGAGGCACCGATCGGTCCATTGCTGTTCAACGCGCACAGGGGTACAACGCGTACCCGCACACATTGAAAGCAATGGGCCGGCCGGAGGCACCGATCGGTCCATTGCAGTACAACGCGCACAGGGGTACAACGCGTACCCGCACACATTGAATGCAATGGGCCGGCCGGAGGCACCGATCGGTCCATTGCAGTACAACGCATCACTGTACATGTGACTGGCATATGTCAGCATGCCTGTCTCAGATGGACATATGCCAGCCACAGATAGCTCCCAGGGAGTGAGGGGCACACCTACATCACGACAGCCTGTCCAAACCTTATCATAAGGCATGTAAGGCTGCATTTCCTATTGTGTGTATGTTGGTGTACATGTTGTCCTGTGGGTGTCACCTGTGGGCAGCCACCCCCAGGCTGTGCACGTGTTAATGGGGACAGGATCCTGGGTGTTACGTGTACGTGACCACTGTGATGTGCAACTGTTCATATCTGTGCATGTGCCATGGTCACATTTCACAGTGGTGTTTGTGTATGTCATGTCACATACCCCGTGAGTCCCATGTGGGACGGTATGTTTGAGCCAGGGTGTCCCAGTGGCACAATAGTGATGGCCCTCCACAGTCTTTGTGCATGTAGTGTTTACAATGTCTCTGATTTCATGTGCACAATGGGAGACAGTCTCCACATCCACGTTGTGTGTGCATGGACTCTGATGTTGTGCGTGTGTGTCACAGACGTCCATGGCTCTCCTGCCATGGCAAGTGTGGCCACTACCTGTGGGGGTCATGTTTGTTTTGTTGTGGTGTACACATGATACTCCAGGTGATGCCAGTGTCCATGTGGCATTACAGGGTCCCTGGGAATGTGCCTGTCGTTGAGCTGTGGTGCCTGGGGCACATCTGTCCTCACATGTCACTGGGGGGTGACTGTGACACAGCATCATGATATCCAATGGGCCAACCTGGGACAAATTGATGCCACCTGTAGGACCGTGTTGACAGATGTTGGCCATGTATGTACCATAAATGTCGTTCCGGTACTGCACACTTCATGTAGTTGTGCCTCATGATGATGTATGTTGGGATCTTGAGTGTGTTCAATGCCGCATATGTGGGGTGACTGACGATCTTGCTTACTTCTCCTCTGCACTGCAGGGCTCCTGCTGTCCATCGGCCATTCCCAGACCTGGCAACGATGGTGGAACGGGACAGCATCCGACGGTACCGCTTCACCAGGCAGCTGATTGAGGATTTGGCAGTGCAGTTGTCCCCACATTTGCAGCCTGGCCGGCCGTATCCTACAGCGCTGACCCCCAAGGTGAAGGTGATGGCAGCCCTACACTTCTTTGCCACCGGTACCTTCCAACATACTGTGGCGTCTGCTGGTGGGATGTCACAGACCATGTTCAGCCGTGTGCTCCGCAATGTTTTGGCGGCAATGTTGCTCTTCCTGAACCGGTACATCTATTTCCCTAGACTGCGACGACTCACTGACGTGAAGAGTGACTTTTATGCCCTGGGGAGGATGCCGCATGTCATTGGCTCCATTGATGGGACACATGTGGCTTTGGTACCACCACAGGCCCAGGAGCAGGCCTACAGGAACCGCAAGCACTACCACTCGGTCAATGCACTGGTGGTGTGTCTTGCAGACATGACCATCACACACGTGTGTGCCCGTTTCCCTGGTTCAGCACACGATGCCTTTGTGATGAGGAGTAGTCGCATCCCCAGGTTGATGGCACAGATGCAGAACCAGCGTGCCTGGCTTGTCGGTGTGTACTGACTTTGTGCCATTGTGTGTGATCTGATCTGTAGTATTCCGCCCACTTTTCCAAGTCAGCTGATGTGCACTTGTCTGTCCGTAGGTGACTCGGGATACCCCAACATGCCGTGGTTGCTGACACCCCTCAGGAACCCTGTGACACCTGCCCAGATGCGCTACAATGAGGCACATGGTCGGACCAGGAGAGTGATTGAGCGGACCTTTGGTCTCCTGAAGAGCCGCTTCCGCTGCCTGGACAAGACCGGAGGGTCCCTCCCATATGCCCCTGCGAAAGTGTGCAAGATTATCATCGTCTGCTGCATGCTCCACAACCTGGCAGTGCGGAAGGAGTTGCCTCTCATCCAGGATGACGATGACCAACATCCGCCACCTGTGGAGGATCCTGGCCTGGACCACGATGCCAGTGACGATGATGATGATGATGGTGATGGTGATGTCCGCACACAGCTCATCACCAACTTCTTTAGCTGAATGTGAGTATCCTGAGGTGTCATGTGAATGATGTGAGTTGGCATGATGTGTGGGTGGTGCTCTGGTGCTGTTGGAGTGTGTCCATGGGCTACTTGACAGGATGTGTGTTGCGATGTGTGGTGACAGGTGGGCTGTACTCCCCAACAGTGTTGACATGCTAACTTGGTTCTGGGTGGGTATCTTGTAACATGTATTGTGCATGAGTTTTGCTGTTCTGTCCTGTACTGCATTGCTTTTGACTGTGTGTCATTTCTGTCCTTCACAGGGTACTTTCAGATTCGTTTGGTCAACTGTGTCCACCGACGACGTGATTGCACATCCAGGCTGGTAGCTGTTGTGTCCCTACAGGTGATGTGCGCCACACCCATGGACTTCCTTCTGTCTACAGTTGTTGACTGTGTGCCCGCTACCAGGTGGGGTTACCTTGCATCTGTAGTGGTTACGGCATGTTGCTACTGTGTAATAAACCTGTGCTTCACTTAGTGATGTGCGTTGTCTGTGGTCACACATTTGACTGCCATTTGCTTACTGCACCTGTGGGCTACTTGACTACAACTGGGAATGGGTGTGGTGTCTGTGCATTGCACCGTCTTCCCTGGCAACATCAGTGTAGGCAATGAGTCAGATGGCCTAGGTGTGTATGTGTTGTGTAGCCCTGGTGGTGTGTCTCCCTCATATGTGTCACGTTGCCTGTACTCACATGCCTGTGTTGTCCTTGCTGTTGCAGTTCGCATACACTGTGTAATTTTGCAGTTCATCATCCCCATAACAGCACCCACGTTGGAATCACGACAGAGGCAAGTATGGTGTATTAGTGTGTTTATTGTGATAATAGTGCATAGGATGGATTGTGCTGTACATGAATCTTGCAATCCCAAGTTCCTAGATGAATAGAAAGTCCAGGTAGACAGGATCCCCAGTATCGGGGCCACAGTTGTCTGACACATTGTTCCAACTTGTACTCCCCATGCAATGTGTGGGAGTAGTGTTGCCATCAACAGGGTGAACAGTCTGTGCACAAAGGCGAAAATCCAGAACAGGTTCAGGCTTCCTGGGAGTTGCGCTTGGCCATCAGCCTCTCACTTTCCCCTCCTCGGACGACCCCTCTTCTTGGGGGGGGCCCTCAAGTGCAGGCTGCTGCGGTGCAGGGGACTCTCCGCCAGAGTCCTCCTCCCTCCCTGTGGCAGTTGCAGTTTGTTCGGTACCAGATGTTGTTGGCACACAGGGAGGTGTGGACTGGTTGCTGTTCATCTGGCGGAGGCATTGTAAAATGTCCCTGTGCACCGCCGTCATCTCATGTAGTACATCCCACTTGGACTCCACGCGGGTCATGTGGGAGTCCACACGTGACATGTGGGAGTCCACACGTGACATGTGTGACTCCACGTGGGACATGTGGGAGTCCAAGCGGGCATGATGGGCAGCCTGCTGCTGTTTGATGTCTCTGAGGAGCCCCACTACCTGGCTGAGCTCTCCGGTGCTGGACTGGTACGCATCAGCTATGCGTACCAGTTGTGGGTCTTCATGCACACCAGCAACGTCTGCAAGCAGCGACCTCTGTCTCCCACCCCTCCCACCACCCCTGCTGACATGTGCAGTGTGTGCAGTTGCACGCACAGATAACCCTGGTCCACCTTGGGGGTTGGTGGTGGTGGTGGTGTCCATGGCCCCAGGTTGGTCCAGGGTCACTGCGCTGGTGTTGTTCCTTATTCTGTCCATGTCGGCAGGGATGGTATTCGTGGTGACAGTCGTTGGAGGGGTGGGTGCAGGGGGTGCAGCTGGTGGACCTGCTGGTGCTGCAGCTGGTGGTCCTGCTGGTGCAGCATGTTGACTTGCACCGGATGTGCCAGGTTGTTCATCGTCCGAGGAGGACAGAGGCTGTACGACGCCAGTGAGCTCGGCATCCTCTTGAGCCTGGGACTGGGACTCCTCAGCGTCTGCTGCTGTGTCCCTATCATCACCTGTTTTTGGGAGACACAAACAATGTATGTCATGTTTCTGCAGGCATCAGTGGTTGACACACCTGACAGTTGTGACTGTGCCTCGGGGTGCGGGCCTGTACATTGTATTGTCCTAAGTCGTCACAGTCAGGGGTTGATATTGGTGTGGCACATTGTCCTGCATTATTTGGGCATTTCTATGTATTCTCTGGGGTGTGAACATGGTCTGCATTGATTGTGTTTGGTTGACAGCCAGACCTCCTTCCCACCCACCCACCCACCCAGTCAGTTATCCCACCATGGAACGTGCTTGCATTGCAGGGAGTGTAAGTTGTCTCTCAGGATGTCAGTCAGTGGTGTCCTGCTGTTTGTTGGTGCACAGTTGGCAGCAGGGCCTTGTGCTCCCCACAGCAGTAGCCAGTGTCAGCCATCTTGTGAGTCCTTCTCCACTCCCTGTGATGTGAGCATGGTTCAGGGTGGTGTTGATGGGCCAGTTGTGAGGCTGAGCAATGTCTGTGACTACGACTCCCATCATGCTATTGCCTCCACCCCCTTCCCAGCATGCCCATGCTTCCTTCCTTTTGACTCTGCTTCCCTGTGGGGTGGGCTGGCTGTGCTGACAGGATGGCTGGGAGTGTTGTCCTGGCAGTTGTTTGGCTAAGAGTCCCAAGAGTGTCCCTGTGCTTCACACAACATAACCCAGGGTGGTGGTGCTTTGTGGGATCTTGTGTTAGGATGGAGGGCATTGCATTCTACCAGGTGGGTACTGTGGAGTTTGTGTTGGGGGGGGGTGAGGGGAGGTGCTGGTGACTATAGTCAGTGCTGCAAGTCCCCCTTCCCACCCAGCCAGCCAGATATCCCACCATGGAACGTGCTTGCATTGCAGGGAGTGTAAGTTGTCTCTCAGGATGTCAGTCAGTGGTGTCCTGCTGTTTGTTGGTGCACAGTTGGCAGCAGGGCCTTGTGCTCCCCACAGCAGTAGCCAGTGTCAGCCATCTTGTGAGTCCTTCTCCACTCCCTGTGATGTGAGCATGGTTCAGGGTGGTGTTGATGGGCCAGTTGTGAGGCTGAGCAATGTCTGTGACTACGACTCCCATCATGCTATTGCCTCCACCCCCTTCCCAGCATGCCCATGCTTCCTTCCTTTTGACTCTGCTTCACTGTGGGGTGGGCTGGCTGTGCTGACAGGATGGCTGGGAGTGTTGTCCTGGCAGTTGTTTGGCTAAGAGTCCCAAGAGTGTCCCTGTGCTTCACACAACATAACCCAGGGTGGTGGTGCTTTGTGGGATCTTGTGTTAGGATGGAGGGCATTGCATTCTATCAGGTGGGTACTGTGGAGTTTGTGTTGGGGGGGGTGTGAGGGGAGGTGCTGGTGACTATGGTCAGTGCTGCAAGTCCCCCTTCCCACCCAGCCAGCCAGATATCCCACCATGGAACGTGCTTGCATTGCAGGGAGTGTAAGTTGTCTCTCAGGATGTCAGTCAGTGGTGTCCTGCTGTTTGTTGGTGCACAGTTGCCAGCAGGGCCTTGTGCTCCTCACAGCAGTAGCCAGTGTCAGCCATCTTGTGAGTCCTTCTCCACTCCCTGTGATGTGCGCATGGTTCATGGTGGTGTTGATGGGACAGTTGTGGGGGGGGCAATATGTGTGACTGCGACTCCCATGATGCTATTGGCTACACTGACTTGGCCAGCATACACAGAATTCCTTCCTTTGAGTGGTCTTCACTGTGTGTTGGTGTTGTTGTGGTGGCTACATGTGTGGATGTGTGTGTTAGTTCTATTTGTGCCACTGCCTAGCTGTAGTTGTGGTTGTGTTTGTACATGTGTTGGCACAGTTGGATGTGACTTTTTTGATGGCATGTGTTGTGTTTATCTGACTGACATACACATTTTGGGATGATTCTGTTCTAGTTGCTGTGTAATTGCTATGAGTGCATGGTTTGACTCTCCCCTTGACAGTGATGTGTGTGTGTTTTGTGGCAGTATATTGTGTACATTTGTTGTGTACTCACCAGGCTCTGGGATGTCCTCTAGTCCATATATGCTCACTGGCGGTAGGAACGCCCGCACCTTCTCCTCCCAGGGCCTGAGGTATATTGGCTTGGCAGGAGGGCCACTGCCGGTGTGTTGGCTGTTGATGTAGTCTTGCTTCAGCAGTTTCCGTACCCTCCTGCGCACGTCATACCACCTGTTCTGGATGTCGGTCTTTGTGCGCCGACATGGTGATTGGGCGTTCACCCTGTTGATGATCCTCTCCCACATCTTGGTTTTCTGCGACATGGGGGTCTGTTGGACCAATGTGCCAAACAGCTGTGGCTCTACCCTGAGGATCTCGTCTACCAGGACTTCCAATTCACAATCTAGGAACTTGTGATTCTTCTTGGGGGGCATGGTGATGGGTGGTGATGGTGGGTGATGTGTGTGTTGGTGTGCAGGTGAGGGTGTGTGGGTGTGTGTTGTGCTGGGTGTATGTGAGGTAGGTATTTGTTGGTGTGCTGCTGGTGTGTGGCTTGTGTGAGGGATGAGCTGTGGGTGTGTGGTTGCTTTCTCTTGGGTGCTGGCAGTGGAATGGCATTTGCAAAGGCTCATGGTAGTGATTTGTGTCCTTTATATAGGTGGAGTTGTGGGTGTGTCTTTGTTCTCTGTCCCCACCCCCCAGTATTTATTGGCTTGGTAATTGCTTGTTTGGGCTTTTTTTGGTTGATTTTTCCTTTGTGCTGTTTGTGTATGTTGGAAACGTTCTTGTGACCGAGTCGGACCCTGCATTGGTCTCGTACGGTGTTTTCCGTTTCGTTCACGCTGTGTTTGTGCAGTTTTGTATGCTGCGTACGCGTCGGTCGCGGTGTATTGTGTTGCTTCGGCTCGGTTTTGTATGCGTGTCGGTCGTACGGCTTGTCCTCCGTCCGACTCGGTCGTGTTTTTCGCGCCTTGCATCGTACTTTGCGGGTTGGAGTTGGCGGGTACGAATCGGTCGGATTTGTTCCGGGTGCGTGTCGGTCGGTTGGATTCGCGTGTTTTCCGGCCGGATTGCTATTTTCCGAGCGGCTCGGTCGGTCGGCTTGGTTTCCTGACGTGTCGGTCGGATTTATCGCGGCTTGCATCGTACTTGGCGTGTCGGGCGCCACTGGTACGTGTCGGTCGGTAATTTTTCCGGCTCCGAGTCGGTCGGTGCTTTTTCCGGCCCGAATCGGAATCGACCCCTTAGTGTATATACAAATAGATCAAGAGGGATGTTTGTAAGTTTTTTATCTCCCATTGATTAAACACCGAGGTGTTCCATATACAAGTAATACGAATACCTCATATTTTTGCCCAGTATAAGCACAGGTTACACAGGGATCCTAAATTGGTGGATACACATACCTGAGCCTTTTTGCTAATATGAAGGTTCTCCCAGAAGGTTCTACTTAGGCATGGTTCATTCCAATACTGCTAACCAGGTTTTTGGTAGTTCAATGTTGGCTGGGTTAGAACTTTGGGTTTTGACGAAATCCTTTACATACGATGAGGGCCGAGTAGATGGTAGTAAGACAGCAACCATTCCAAGATGGCCGCCGCTCCCGGGGCAATAGAGATCCGAGCCAAACTCCAGCTCGGGATAGGCCACGTGACCGGACGCAGCAAAGTATGAGACATTGGGAACGTCTACTTAACGAGACCGCGCCCATTCACCACTACCGCCGGAGGGCTCAGAGTGGCTTTACGGGAGACGCCGAACCCTTGATGAAGTAAGCCCCGGGGATTGCTAATGTGGGGGCTGGTTTTAAAATCAAAGAGGGGTACAATACACTCGTATATTGTGTTTCGGTGAGTGTAGGTGCAGGGATTACTACAGCGGTACCTTACCTCCAATTGGGATACCGGTAAACAGGGACCTGGCAAGGAGTCCGTATTCAGTTTAACAGTAAGGCATATCTTTGGTGTGGTACTAACCCACTGATACGACAGAATACCTTTGGGGAAGGTTTAATGGCTGGAATTAAGCGTAACCTGTTTTTTACATTGCCATGTTTATTCACAGTGTTTGGCTACAGGGCGGTGTCCCCACTCTGGCCCCGAGTTTAGAGAAATACTAATGCAACTCGGATAAGAGTGACCATGGAAACTTATAGATTTTGTGAGTAATGAGTGATTGATTTTTAACAGAGAGTTCGTATGTCCACATGGTGCTGGGTACATTTTCATTGGTGGAGCTTGAAGGACTGATAGCCTATTGCCTCACATGGGTATACTTTACCTGGTGTTTTACCATGACATAAGGAGAAGTGACAGATGTATATAAAAAAAAGAGTGTTTTTTGATTTTGTTCTTTTTGCCTCAATTAGGTAAGAAAGACGAGTGCGGTTACATAACAAGAACCAAGCAAGGCAAAATGTATTGTTTAACTTGCTGACTAAAGCCAAATTTTTGAAATTTTCAAGAAACCTAGAGGGATCAGGACCCTGAGGAAGGCCAGAGACCCATTAGGGCTAGGATGATTGGCTGAAACATGTCAGTAGGAGCAGAAGGGGTGTTGGCGAGGTAACTTCTCCTACACACCCAACATTTATTTTTAACCCTGTCAAGTGGGGCCACGAATAAAATGAGTATAATGGTTCTCATTTAGGCAGTTTTATTACTTTCTTTTCTCTGCATTTTGGAATCCCTCACTCGGAGTACTATCTCCTCTTTTCTCTCTTCTTTCTCTAAAAAAATCAGCGCGCCACCCTGAGTGTTGGTCTGCACCAGGGAGTCTGTAGTGGCCCATTGATGAAGCATGCCACTATTTAGTGGGTGAGGGCAGTCTTCAACAAGCCGGTTGGCTTGTTCTTAGACTATGGTCTGCAATAACGCTTCACCTTTTTCAGTCTTTTTCCTCCCCTATGTCAATAATAACAGTAACTAGGGGGATACTATCCACTTTCCAGTAGGCTGTGGTTTACAGCACTGAGCATTGTTCCTTCTCTTTTTGTGAGATTTGTAGTCTAAGTCAGGAGAGCTAGAGAAGGCTCTTTCTCCTGTCTCATCATTTGTGTGGATATATTCACCGTATTACTGTTGGTTATGTGCAAATGATTTACACACTGCCTCTGATGTATGACATTGTTCTGCATTCTGTCCATCAATTGTTGTTTTTGCATCTGATATAAGCCTGTCTGCTTGTCCCAAGCTTCCAAGGGTGTGAGCAGGGGTTATTTTAGGAGTGTATCCCCCTTATCCTGACTAGAAGTAAGGGCCCCTATTTGGACAAAAGTGCAACCCATTGCCAACTAGAGACCCCCATTTCTAACACTCTGATATAGAGGTTGAATTGGGCAGGAGACAGAGTTGACCCTTTCGGGACACCTTGTGAGACTGGCGTTGCATTTGAGATTTCATTGTTGAGTTTGGTTAACTGAGTGCGTGTACTGAGGAAAGAGGCGAACCACTGAAGGACAGTTCCTTTGATGCCTGCTCTCTTCTAGAGGGTGTTTAGGAGGATGTCATGGTTGACAGTATTGAAGGAGGCTGATAGGTCCAGGAGGACAAGGAGGCAAGCCTGTCCTTCATCTAGACATCTGTGAAGTTTGTCTATCACGTTCAGTATAGCAGTTTCTGTACTACAGCCTTTCTTGAAACTCGACTGGTAGGAATCATTTAAGTTGTATTTTTCAGTGTGGGTGATGAGTTGAGAAAGCACACATTTATCTATAGTTTTGGCGAGGAAAGGGAGGTTGGTTATGGGCTTGTCGTTATTTAGGTCATTAGGGTCAGCATTAAATCTGGGTGGTGAACTCTGCTCTGCTCGCAAAGTTTGCAGAGTTTTCTGCACTCCGCGTTATGCGGAGCTCACACAGTTCTGGTAAACTCCACTCCGCTGAGTTTTTTCCTCGCTCACATTCATCAACGTCAAGTTGGCGAGCGAGGAAAATCGACCTCCGGGTGGATTTTTTCTCGTTTGTCAACATCAAGTTGGCGATCGTGAGCATGGGAAATCAACCTCCCGGAGAGATTTCTCAACGCAGGCGGTCAGATTTCTCATTGCGAGTGGTCGTGTATGCTTGCGACTGCTCGCTTTAAGATACTGTCCGTTCGTGTTGAGAAAGCTGCCACTCGAGTAAAAATCTACTCAAGCACCAGAAAGGAAGCAGCGCCCGCTTGCGCTGTGCATGGTGCCGTTCGCAATGATTGCACAGTGGGGACAAGCATCTGGCACTGAAAATCACTGCAAACAGCATTTATCTAACGCACTCCTCCGCTTGTGGAGCTCCGCGTAGCGCGGCGGATTTTTTGCACTTCGTGGAGTTCCGCGAACTCTGCCCAGGCTTAGTCAATATCCGTTTTTTTGATGAGGGGGGTTACTTAGCTGAGTTTGAGGGGCGCCGGCATGGGGCTGCTCAACAGGGAGGAATTGATGATTGTGGTCCATATAGGAGAGATGATGTGACTGAACTTTTTTACAAGAGCCACCGCCAGAGGGTCTGAGATGTTCCATGTCAGCTTCATGTTTTCAAGTATTTTGCGGACTTCTTCACAGACATGGTTGAATTTAGACCAGGCTGCATTGTTTTTCAGTTGCAGGGAGTTGAGGTTGGAGTGCTGTGTTGATGAGGAGGGAAGCTGTGTAGCCTGAGAGGGGGGATAGGCTGCATTGGGAGGAGGGGTTTCTGGAGGGTCTTTTCCGCAGGGGGCAGCCTTGGTGCAAGGTGGATGGGTGCTAGGCTCAAGAGAGAGTTTGATACTAGATACTTTTTCAGAGAAAAATTATGCGAATTCTTCACAGCGTTTGGTCGAACTGTTAATTGCGTGTTGAGGGAAGGAGCATGTTCCAGGATGGTCTTTTCCGCAGGGGACATCCTTGGTGCAAGGTGGATGGGTGGTAGGCTCAAGAGAGAGTTTGATACTAGATACTTTAAAAAAACCAAAATTATGCGAATTCTTCACTGCGTTTGGTCGAGCTGTTAATTGCATGTTGAGGGAAGGAGGATGTTTGTTCCTTGATGATGTCAAATAATTATTTGGGTCTGTTGGACAGTTCCAGTTGTTCTCTGAAAAAGGTGGATTTTTCTCTGAAGATATGCTTTTTATATTTTAGTTGTTCGGCCCGGAGGATTTTGAGCTTAGATTCAGATGGTTGCTGTTATGTTAAAGATATTTATAGAGCGCACGTACACCATAAGGTTTCTTGGCGCTAGATATAGGAGGTAGCCTGCTGCCCGTAAGGTCATTCAAATACCTGGGAGAACAACCAAGTTTTTAAGAGTCTCCTGAATTGTGGGTAGCTTGTGGAGGCTCTGATGTTAGAGGGAAGAGAGTTCCAGAAATGAGGGGCCAGGACCAGAAATCTAGATCCACCTAGTCTTTTCCGTTTGGAGGTGGGGATAGCCAGGAGGTTCAGGTGGGATGACCTCAATTTCCGGGCGGGGATATACCTCTGGATAAGAGTAGAAACAAATTCCGGGCATGTGCAGTGAAGGAATTTAAAGATGAGACATCCAATCTTAAATGCACAGCATTGTGTTACTGGAAGCCAATGTAGCTTCCTCATCAGAGGAGTAGCATGTTGCTATATCAGCTGATGATAAATCACTCTAGCTGCCTGGTTTTGCACCAACTGCAATCTTTTTGTTAAATACACCGGGAGGCCGAAGTAGAGTGAATTAGCATAATCAATATGAGAGATGACCAGAGATAGGACGACCTGGATAAGGGCATCCGTGGTAAGGAATCTACTGATTTTCTTGATCTTCCGAAACTGGAAAAAGCAGGTGGAGACTACTGTCCCAATCTGGGACTTCAAGGAAAGGCCGCTATCGGTTGTGACCTCAAGGTTCTGGGCTGAGGAGGATGGTAATGATGGTGTACCCAACTCGGTAGGCCAGAAATTTGAGTTTTAAGGGTTCCGAGAGCCATTGTCTAATATCAGTTCTGTTTTGGCTGGATTCAGTTTTAGGTGATTACTATTCATCCAGTTACATATATGTAACATAGTTGTCTGGAAATTCAGGATGGAATCAGAGGTGTTGTCGATGGTGACGATCAGTTGCAAGTCATCTGCATAATTGAAGGTGCACACGGTTCTTTCACCTAGAGACTGAACTAGTGGGAGAAGGTACAAATTGAACAAGTGCGGGGACAGCGAAGATTCCTGAGGCACGCCACAGCTCAGATTAACTTTGGGAGCCGTGAATTGGGAAAGGCGAACTGATTGGGAGCTACCGTCTAAAAAGAAGGTGAGCCATTTGAGGGCAGATCCCTGAATCCCTGCGTCCCTGACACGGTCCACCAGAATTTCATTATTGACCGTGTCGAAAGCCACAGATAGATCAAGGAGCACTAGAGCCTGGGTAGTGCCCTTGTCTGCTTCTTTCCTCATTTCGTCTAAAACGGTCAGGATTACTGCCTCAGTTAAGTGAAAAGGGCAAAAGCCCACTTGGTGAGAGTCAAGGAATTGAGACTGTTCAATGAAAGAGCAGAGAAAATTGGCGAAATGGGCTTCCAACAACTTAGCCAAAAAGGGGAGCAGCGAGATGGGGTGATAGTTCATAGGGACCAAAGTGTCTGCACCTGTTTTCTTGATAAGAGGAACTATTAATGTTTCTTTAAAGGCTCTGGGAATGGAGCCCTGAGTTAGTGAATCATTCAGCAGAGAGCGGGCAGAATCAGGGCATGCATAGAAGGCTTCCCTCAAAATATGAGGGGGCAACTGTCGGCAGGAGATCCAGCTTTGACTTTGGTCAGCAGGTCCAGGAAGACTTCTCTGCTAATTACAGGGAATTGATGCAGAGAATGAGGGTTCCTGGAGGCCGCACGCTGGGCACCAGGGGGAGGGTTAGCGGGAATGCGGGAATGCTGGCTTTAATAGTAATGATTTTTATCAATAAAAAAGGTATTCAGAGAATTACAGTGACTGAGTACAGACTAATTTTGCTGTAACTCTGTCCGGATTGGATAGCTCAGTAACAATCGCAAATATGTCTTTAGATTTATTTGTAGAATTCAGAATCTTTTTAGAGAAGTAAGTAGCCTTAGTTTGTAAGATGGATTTTTTATATTGTTTGAGTTGAGCTTGGTAAGTATCTTTTTTAACTGAAGAGTAGTTCCATCTCCAGACACGTTCAGTACGGCGCAAGGCTAGTTTTTGAAGTTTTAAGTCTTCTGGGAACGATCTCTGAGCATCATGTCGCCTGGACGTTTTGATTTTCCTGAGGGGGGCATGGATATTGCTAGCAGCTGCTAGCCATGAATTGATATTTTCTTCGCTTTGGTTACCAGAGATCTGATTTATGGGTATCGTGGACGTGAAAGAGTTACAGAAGGCGTTAATATTGGTGAGATTCCACTTCCTTGCCATTAGATCCTCCTTAGCTGTTTTTAGGTTCTTTCCGCTAATCGTAGTTGACCACTTTCATTGTTAATGTCATTATTAAACCAGGATATGGAGGGATACTTTGTGACTTCTTGAGTTTCAGAGGAGCGACTGCTTTAACGAGTTCTGCCATTTTTGTGTTGTAGTGGTTGGTGAGGATGTTAGCTGAGGAGAGGCCAGGTGGAGGTAGGCTTTGGGCGTTGACTAGTATTTCTAACTCTGCTTGGGAGATTTGGTGGATGTTCCTCACCCAGCGCTTTGGACGGCTGTTTTGGGGCAGGTCTTTGGAAGGATGTTATTGAGTTGGAGAAGTATTAGATGGTGAATGGTTCAGTCAGATGGAAGGATGGAGCACAGGGATAGTGTGTTGTGCATGGAGATGATTGCTTCAAAGGTAGAGCCCTTGTTGTGGGTTTGTTCCTTGCAGTGCTGGATAAGATCGTTCGTTTTCAAGAGTGAGGTAAGAGTTTGTACTGGGGGATCCTTTGCATTGTTCAGGTGTAGGTTATGGTCTCTTAATATGTCATTGCTGTCTGTTAGAAATGGGAGTCTCTAGTTGGCAATGGCTGGCGCCACTGTCCAAATAGGGACCCTTCTTCCTAAGTCAGGGCAAGTGGGCTACCCCCTTTGATAACCCCTGCTCAACCCTGTGGTAACGTAGCACGAGCAGTTAGGCCTATCTCAGAGGCAGTGTGTGAAGCATTTATGACCATGCACAATAAGGCAGCAACGACACCACAAAAGGACACAACTCAAGTAGGTATAGAAAAAATAGTATCTTTATCTAAGGTTTAGTACGAGACTCTCAAAAGCGTTTTAACCAGTCACCATGCATGTAAATCAGTAGGGACTTAAAAAGGGCAATACGTATTCACCAGAACGTGGCACTGACTGAGTTCAAGGCCTGGGTCTACGCGACCCGTTGCGCACCAGATACCTGCCGTTGGACGGGGACACAGCACGTAGCTTCTCGAAGAAGCGGAGACGGTGACAGGCGGAATCCCAGCCACCACAGTTCTCGATGGCAGTGGTCCGCAAAGTGCACTCGCAATGATTCGGGCACTCCGGGACAGGCGGGCCCTCAGCGGCAGCAGCATGCGGCTGCGGCAGCCCGGGCTGGTGGTGGCGATGACTCTCGTCGTGCAGCTCCGTGGTGGGCTCGCGGCGGCAGCAGCGCTCTGCTAGCTGCGGCGGCCCACGGGACGATTCACGATGGTGCAAGGTTGACAAAGACGTGGGCACTCAGCGGCAGCAGCTCTCTCTTAGCTGCGGCGGCCCACAGGACAAATCCCAATGATGCAAAATTAGCAAGGGTGCGAGCACTCCGCGGCAGCAGCTCTCTCTCAGCTGCGGCGGCTCACAGGACAAATCACGATGATGCAAAGTTAGCAAGGGTGCGAGCACTCCGCGGCCGCAGCTCTCTCTTAGCTGCGGCGGCTCACAGGACAGATCACGATGATGCAAAGTTAGCAAGGGTGCGAGCACTCAGCGGCGGCAGCTCTCTCTTAGCTGCGGCGGCTCACAGGACAAATCACGGTGATGCAAAGTTAGCAACGGTGCGAGCACTCAGAGGCGGCAGCCCTCTCTTGGCTGCGGTGGCTCACAGGGCAAATCTCGGTGATGCAAAGTTAGCAAGGGTGCGAGCACTCAGCGGCCGCAGCTCTCTCTTAGCTGCGGCGGCTCAAAGGACAAGCCTCGGTGATGCAAAGTTAGCAAGGGTGCAAGCACTCAGCAGCGGCAGCTCTCTCTTAGCTGCGGCGGCTCACAGGACAAATCTCGGTGTTGCACAATTAACACAAATGCGGGCATCCAGCGGCGGCAGCTCTCTCTTAGCTGTGGCGGCCCACAGGGGTTTAGCGAAGGTTCTGAGGATTCAAAATAAGGCGGGCACTCAGCGGCGGCAGCTCTCTCTTATCTGCGGCGGCCCACACAGTTTCAGCGAAGGTTCTGAGGATTCCCAATAAGGCGGGCACTCAGCGGCGGCAGCTCTCTTAGCTGCGGCGGCCCGCACAGTTTCAGCGAAGGTTCTGAAGATTCAACTTAAGGCGGGCACTCAGCGGCTGCAGCTCTCTCTTAGCTGCGGCGGCCCACACAGTTTCAGCGAAGGTTCTGAGGATTCAAAGTAAGGCAGGCACTCAGCGGCGGCAGCTCTCTCTTAGCTGCGGCGGCCCAATCAGTTTCAGCGAAGGTTCTGAAGATTCAAATTAAGGCGGGCACTCAGCGGCGGCAGCTCTCTCTTAGCTGCGGCGGCCCACACAGTTTCAGCGAAGGTTCTGAAGATTCAAATTCAGGCGGGCATTCAGCGGCGGCAGCTCTCTCTTAGCTGCGGCGGCCCACACGCAGAGTTCACAAGGGTTACCAGTCTGCGTTCCTCACAGTAGGACTAGAGGTTCCGGATTACTCGACGGAGGCCTCACCTGCAAGTAGAATTCCTAGCAAGGGAATTCGGGCGGCTGACGGGGTGAAGTCTAATGTCCCTGAGACTTCAGCAGGAGGCGCTCTCAATTCAGGCCCTTGGGTAGTTTCTTCAGCAAGCTTGGTGAAAGTTTCAAAGTCCTTTCCTCTGTCCGCTCGGACAGAGTTTCGTCTTGACATCCAGAAGGAACACACTTGAAACAGGTTTCAGCGCAGCGTTTTATACCTAAAAAGTCTTTGTTCTCTGCAGTCACAAATCACTGCATCCAGCCAGAACCAGTTCGGTGGGGTCGGGGAGCACTTGGTTTACGAGGCGACATCCTGCCCTTTAAGAATCTGGGGGTCTGCTATCAGACGCCCAGTGGGAGATGGAGCCATCATTCACCTTGCCAGGCACGGCCCTGCTCGGATCAAAGAGTCACCCCTCCCCATACTCTAAATGCCGATCTCTCTCTCTCCAGCCAGGTCTGACCCAGCTGGCCCTGCCGCTCCAAAACCAGACGGCCAATACACACGCTAGCAAAAGCCTACAGGAAAGCTTCAGGCCAGAAAATACCTCGTTTCTAGTAGAGGCATTTTCGAACACGGGCTACGCTAATAATCCTTACTAAAAGATGCATCTCAATGTTCTGAGTTTAAACATATCAAAGTCGACGTTCCTATCAGGTTCCTGGGGGCAGGTAGGATTAAGGCATGTAATACTCAGCCTGCACATTCTGGCCTATGAGAACGGGTGGCCTCGCAATAGTAAACATTGAAATGGAGGGTAACTCGCTATTAGAACATGCTACACAGACATACTTTAAAAGCTGCTTCGGTGGGTAGCGCAAATCAGCGCTGCCGGCCCACCAGCAGTATTTGGTCTACCAGCCCTGGGCACACACAGTGCACTGATACTAGGGACTGACAGGTAAACCAAACGAGCCAATTATGATTATCCCAATTCATACAGGTATCTTTACACAGGGAGCATTCGCGCTGTGTCACTGATTGGCAGTGGCACAGCGCCCAGAGCATCTAAATCCAGCCAACATAAAAGGTCAGAAGCGAAAAGAGGAAGGGAGACCCGCACCAATGATGCCAGGTCTAACACTGTCCTTTAGGGAGGTTAGCGAAATTAGGTCAGCTAAGTCTTTAAGGTATCCTGGTGTTGGGAATGGGATCTGCTTGTAGCTTATGTCTCGATCTCGTGTGTGAGCTTGTGCTATTAGTGGGGTTCCACTCTAGAGTGTTGGGCTCCTCGACAGTTGAGTTGCTGCCGGGACCTGGAGGTTGTTAGATGGAATAAACCTGACTCCTACCTTCAACATTGCTGTGCCCTTGTCTTCCTTTCAGTGGCGACGAGTTGGTCTAATGCCTCCAGATTCCCTCCTTGGCACTCCCGAAGCTTTGCCACGCTGTGTCCTGTGCTCTGGATCCCTCCGGCTGTTTTCTTTGGATCTGCCTGGTTCCCCAGTCTGTCTTTCCTTCCTGCTGTCTCCTGGTGTTGGCGTTGTACTCCGGTGTATCATTCCTGGAGTTTGCTGTAGTTCTGGCAAGTTTTGGCAGTTTTCCTTGCTTGCGCGCGAGCACCCGCTCCTGTGCCAGTTGGTGTTACGAAGGCCCGCGCACCGTCTCCTAGCTACCAGTGCTGGTTCCAGCGCGCACTATTGCCACGCTATGGATTCACCGCAGTCACACGTCTCTACGCCCTACGTCCATGACGTCAGATGCCTCGACGTGCCAGCGGCCATCTTGAAAAAGGCTGTTTCCACTTGACCCACTCCTGTACCCGTCGTTGGCTTACCGGTGCATCATAATCCTCAGTGTGCATTGGCAATGCACACACCGCCTACCTGCCAGTAAATCAATCGTCTCTTCTACACTTCGACGCTGCGCATCCGGTGATGCGCACACCTTTCTTCAGTCTGGTATCGTTAATTTTGTTTTATTTCTTTTTTGCGCATCCGGTGATGCGTACACCTGAGTTTTCTTCCTGCATTATTAGCGATACTGCATTTCTTCTGTAATGCACATAATTCAGGGCAATTGCTATATTGTGCGTCCGGTGATGCGCACACTCTTGACTTTCTTGTGTTCAGTGATGCGCACACTTCTCAATATTTTTCTGTGACATTTTGCCATCATCATTCTAGACTCACACCTGTTTTGCACTCGTTATGCGCACACCGTTTGGGAATATACTTCACTAACTTCTGTGACTTTATTTTTCGTTTAGGTTGATTCATTTTTGATTCATTTAAGTGCAGGTTGATCCTGCCAGTAGCATATGCTTGTCTCAAAGATTAAGCCATGCACGTGTAAGTACACACGGCCGGTACAGTGAAACTGCGAATGGCTCATTAAATCAGTTAAATCAGTTATTGGCTTTGGGCAGCAACTCACCCACGCTTGGCCATGGATCGTGTTTCTGCTCCTCCACCCTTCTTACAGTCTGCAGGTACACCACCTCTCCAATTGGAGCAGTGGAAAGATACTTTTGAGGCATACCTTGAAGCCATTGATGGTGAAACCTTTACTTCTAAAAAGAAGAAATCGCTCTTGGTTTACAATTTAGGTGCTGAAGGTAGGAACGTTTTGAAAACCTTACGTCTTGAGGTAGTAAGTACTCTTGTAAGTGGTGTTGACAATGTTGATTCTCTACTTGTTGATGACTATGCTACGGTCATCAAGACTTTGGACAAAAGATTCAGCCCTAAAAGAAATGTTGTTCTTGAACGCCATAAGTTCTTACAACGCGCTCAATTCCTGGTGAGTCGATTGATGACTTTGTAGCTGCTCTTAGAATTCTAGCAGTCAACTGCAACTATAGAGAGTTTAGAGATGAGATTATTTGTGACCAATTAATTGAAAGGACATCCAACAAAAAGATTCAAGAGAAATTATTGTCCTCTGATGATCCCGATTTAGAAACTGCACTCACCTTAGCTAAGAGTGTTGAGCATTCTCAATTTTGTATGAAAGAAATGAGCAATGTTGTTTCCACTAGCGAAGTTAAACTCTTAAATGCCAAACCTGTCTCTAAATCGAAAGGATCTGCCCCTAGCTCTACTACTACACCCTACTCCAAAGACAGATCTGAACAGAGCACTATTGCACCCTTCTCCAAAGTCAAACCAAACGAGACTATGTGCTTCCGTTGTGGCAGCAAGTCACATTTAGGGAATGCAAGGTTTTGTTTCGCTCTTAATCAAACCTGTTACAAGTGTGGAAAAAAAGGTCATTACTCCAGAATGTGCAAAGCTGTTATGGTTAAAAAGAATTCTACTCAAGTTGTAAAGGCCATTGGAGAAAATTCGATGGATTCTGATGAGGAGAGTTATGAACTGTTGATGTTGTCTCCCTCATCGTCTCATGCTGAAGGCGTTGTTGAACTATGTTCTCTGGGGGGGGTCTCAGAAAAGGAAATCTCCTTCATGCGACATTAATGTTAATGGTATTTGTCTTAGCTTTCTTGCTGATTCTGGTTCACCGTTTACTCTCATTAATGTCAAAGATTTTGGAAAAGTAGTCGGCGTTCAATTGGAACAATCCAACATCAAAATCTTTGCATATGGTGGCAAGAGAGTAGAAGGTTTAGGAAAATGTTCGGCAAATTTAGTTTTTAATACTGATCAGGCTTGGGGAACTGTGTTTGTGGTCAAGGAAGGTGCGAACTTGCTGGGGTGGGATGAGCAGGGCACTCTTAACATCATCCTAGACCCGAATCATCCAGATATGGTGGTGTCTCGCAATACTCTCAGTCAATTTTACAATCTTGTTTCTCCTGACTCTTCCTCTGCTCCCAGCGTTTCTCAAGTATCCAATAACAAGTTAGCTCACATTTTTCCTGAAGTATTTAAAGCTGAACTTGGTAAACTCAAGGGGTTTCAGCATCGTATCGTACAAAGACGGTGCAAAATCTGTAGCTCATAAGGTTCGTAAGGTACCTTTGAGTCTACGCAATGAACTCAAGTGTGAATTGGAACGACTATGCAGTGCAGGGGTTATTGAACCTATCAAAGGTTCCGAATGGTTGGCCCCCATTGTTTTAGTGCGCAAATCCGACAAATCTCTCCGGATGCGTGTTGACTTGAGAGATCTCAACGCCAACATCTCGATTGATCGCCAACCCCTACCAAACATCAACGAGATGTTGTCCACTCTTCAGGGCGGCAAGTTTTTCTCCTCCCTGGATATTTCTTCAGCGTATCACCAAATTGAACTGTGTAAAGAATCCAGACATTTAACATCTTTTGTCACTCCTGAGGGTTCTTATCGCTACATTCGCATGCCTTTTGGCCTTGCGTCAGCTTCAGCAGTGTTCCAAAGACTAATGACCAATTTGTTTAAGGATATTACTGGAGTTGTATTTTTCCAGGATGACATTCTCATTTATGGGAAATCCGAATCAGAACATGATGAGAGAGTCAAGCATGTGTTAAGCATTATTAGATCTAGTGGTTTAATGTTGAGGGCAGATAAGTGCAAATTTCTTCAAGAGGGTGTTGATTATCTTGGTCATCATATCTCATTTAATGGCATTGAACATAAACTGAAGATTGTTGAAGCTATTCAGAATGCACCCACACCTCTGAACAAAGACCAACTCCGTTCTTACTTAGGGTTGGTAAAATATTATGCCAAATTCGTCAGCAATTTTTCCACAAAAACTGCTTCCATGCGGAACTTACTAAAGAAAAATGTCAAATATGTATGGGATGATGACTGCAACAATAATTTTGAGTCTATCAAACAAGAAATTGTACATGCTCGTCCTCTTAAACTCTTTGACATTAATGATTTATGTATCGTTTCTACAGACGCTAGTAATGTTGGTTTAGGGGCGGTTCTTCTTCAGAGGAGGAGCGATGGTCGCGAAGAAACCATTGCTTTTGCTTCAAGGACCTTAAAGGGTGCTGAGAGCACCTATTCTACTATTGAAAAGGAAGCTTTGGGTTTGTGGTGGGCTGTTCAGCATTTCAGAAATTTCTTCTGGGGCAATGAATCCATTTTAAGAACCGATCATAAAACTTTGGTCGATTTGTTTACCACCAAAGGTGGTGGCAGAGCTACGCCACCTATTTCTAAATGGCAATACAGATTGCAGGAGTTTCGCTATCGGCTTGAGTATGTAGCTGGAGCCAAGAACCATGTAGCTGATTGCTTATCCAGGTTACCTCTCTCATGTGATGATGATGTTTTGGGGTGTGAGGATTTAGAAATTGTTTGTGCTGTGTGTTCATTAGAAGATACTACTGGGGGTGCTCTTTCGGAATATGAATGGTTGGAGAGTACGTCTGAAGATGCTGATGTTGTGAAGGTCATTGATCTCTTAGCTGGTGTATGGCCTAGTGACAAGGATTGCCCTTCTGAGCTAGTGCCCTACAAAAGGGTTAAGGATGAATTATCTGTGGTTGATGGAGTATTAAGGCGTGGTGGTTTGTTAGTAGTTCCTGTATCTTTACGCAAGAGGATTTTGAATTTGGCTCATGAGGGCCATCCTGGGATTCGTGCAATGAAACGTAGGGTGAGACAAGATTTTTGGTGGCCTGCCCTGGATAAGGATGTTGAACATTTTGTTCGCGACTGCTGTGTATGTGTTACGAGTGACAAATCCCAGGTGACCCATCCTTCCCCGGTTGAACCTGTTGTGGTGAAGAACACTCCTTGGACTAAATTGGCCTTCGACATTGCGGGTCCTTTTGGACTCATTGGCAGTTCTCCCAAATATGCTCTAGTTTTAATTGACTACATGTCAAAATGCCCTGAAGTTAGGTTTGTTGACAATGCGAACTCCTCATCTGTCATCAACTTTTTGCAGGATGTTTTTCTCAGGGAGGGTTTTCCTGAGGAGTTGGTGTCGGATAATGGTACCCAGTTGGTTTCTTGTGAGATGGTGAAATTTCTCAAGGATATTGGTGTAAGACACATCCTTACGTCCCTTTATCACCCCCGCAGCAATGGTCTGGTTGAGCGCTTCAACCGTGTTATCAAGGAACACCCGCAGCTGGCATTAGTTAATGGGTTACATTGGCGGCAAGCCGTCAGTGACATGCTGTGGGCTGTGAGGACCACCCCCCATGTTAGTACCGGCATTGCTCCGTTTACTTTACTTAGGGGAAGGGTAGCTGGCTCCAAGTTGAACAAGGAATGGATGTCCAGGAGGGAGGTAGACACGAAGAAATTGTCAGTCGTAACTGATGTCAGGGCTGCTGTTCAGGCTAAGTACGACACCAGGCCTGGAGTCTGTCGTTCTTTGCCTGTCAAAGTAGGGGATTGGGTGAGAGTCAAGAGACCCTGTTTTCTTCGCAAGGGGAGTCTCGTTTCTCAGCTCCCAAAAGAGTGTCTGCAGTGAAGAATCATGTGGTGGTGTTGGAGAACGGGAAAGTTTGGAAAAAGTGTGCTGTTTCCATTGTACCTGAGTCTATGCTTGACTATGTCAACAAAAAATTTGGTGTTCATTTCCCCTCTACGGTTGTGCCCTCCAATGTTCACGGTAGGGAACCTGTTCATCATGACTGTGCTTTTTCTAGGGGTGCATCCACCAGGCTGAAATTTGTTCCTGCAAAGTTTCAAGATTACGAAATGCTGTAATGTTGTCCCTTATTATATTATGTTGCCTGTTTTTAGCCTGTTTATTTTTTCCTCCTTGTTTTTCCTCTCACCTTTATTCATTCTATGTAACTTGTTTTTTTTTTACGTTGTGAAGGAATGGGGGTGTGTTGGGAATGGGATCTGCTTGTAGCTTATGTCTCGAGCTCGTGTGTGAGCTCGTGCTATTAGTGGGGTTCCACTCTAGAGTGTTGGGCTCCTCAACAGTTGAGTTGCTGCCAAATCCTGGAGGTTGTTAGACGGAATAAACCTGACTCCTACCTTCAACATTGCTGTGCCCTTGTCTTCCTTTCACCTGAGTTATCACCTGGAGGGTGATAGATGAGATGAAATTTGATGGGGTTGAGGTGGGTATGAGCCCAACTCAAGTAATGGACACAATGCTTGTAACGGTAAACCACAAAGTCCCTAAATAAACCTGTGCTGAACACAAGAGCAGTCACGCTAAACTTATAGTCAATTTGTAAAGTTTTTAAGCAGCAGTCAAACAGCAATAAAGTGAAAACACAACACAAGAAAAATACAAAACCAATTTAGAAAAATAGAGTAAAATTTAATAGATGAAATGACAACAAAATGCAAAAAATCTAATCAGTAGAACTGGAGTTATGAGTTTTTAAAGTTTCAGGTGAAAATAGTGCCAAAAAGCGCACAAAGTGCCACTCATGGGTATCTCATTGCTCTAGACTGGGCCAAAGTCACAAGTTCTGGCCCACCGTGATGGAACGCTAATTGGATACAGGGGCCAGGTTTGTCCTGGTGAAGAGTTTAGCTTCTCATAATACAAGTTCACGTGAGGAGCCTCAGCAGAAGCTTCATGTTGGCTAGGGCTGCAAGGAGTCAGTTATCAGTGCAACGAGCAGGTCAGCGTTGGAGCTTCACGTTGGCGGTTGATGCAGGCGGTCGTTTTTCAGCATGAAGAACAGGTTGTCGCTGAAGTTTCACGCTGGCAGAAGACACAGCTGTTGTTGTTGACATGGAAAGTCGTAGTTGACGCGAAGAGCAGGTCATCACTGGAGTCTCGCATTGGCGGACTTCGCGGACAGTTGTTTCATGCCATGACGAGTCTGATTGCTGTCACAGGGAGCCCAAACCTTGTGGAATTTCACCTGGTGGTCTGTTTTCAGGACTCACTCTAGCCAAGTGTCAGCAGCAGGGCTCTGGAAGCTTCTTCTGTCACTGTAGCTCAAACAGTAGGTCAGCTAAATAACCCTTGGGGGTCACTTCTGGAGATCCTGGGTTAAAGGCAAGCAGGTCCATTCTTCCTTTTTCAGACAGCAGGGCCGTACTACTTTTAAATCTTCCACAAAAAATTTGGTGTTCATTTCCCCTCTACGGTTGTGCCCTCCAATGTTCACGGTAGGGAACCTGTTCATCATGACCGTGCTTTTTCTAGGGGTGCATCCACCAGGCTGAAATTTGTTCCTGCAAAGTTTCAAGATTACGAAATGCTGTAATGTTGTCTCTTATTATATTATGTTGCCTGTTTTTAGCCTGTTTATTTTTTCCTCCTTGTTTTTCCTCTCACCTTTATTCATTCTATGTAACTTGTTTTTTTTTTACGTTGTGAAGGAATGGGGGTGTGTTGGGAATGGGATCTGCTTGTAGCTTATGTCTCGAGCTCGTGTGTGAGCTCGTGCTATTAGTGGGGTTCCACTCTAGAGTGTTGGGCTCCTCAACAGTTGAGTTGCTGCCGGGACCTGGAGGTTGTTAGACGGAATAAACCTGACTCCTACCTTCAACATTGCTGTGCCCTTGTCTTCCTTTCACCTGAGTTATCACCTGGAGGGTGATAGATGAGATGAAATTTGATGGGGTTGAGGTGGGTATGAGCCCAACTCAAGTAATGGACACAATGCTTGTAACGGTAAACCACAAAGTCCCTAAATAAACCTGTGCTGAACACAAGAGCAGTCACGCTAAACTTATAGTCAATTTGTAAAGTTTTTAAGCAGCAGTCAAACAGCAATAAAGTGAAAACACAACACAAGAAAAATCCAAAACCAATTTAGAAAAATAGAGTAAAATTTAATAGATGAAATGACAACAAAATGCAAAAAATCTAATCAGTAGAACTGGAGTTATGAGTTTTTAAAGTTTCAGGTGAAAATAGTGCCAAAAAGCGCACAAAGTGCCACTCATGGGTATCTCATTGCTCTAGACTGGGCCAAAGTCACAAGTTCTGGCCCACCGTGATGGAACGCTAATTGGATACAGGGGCCAGGTTTGTCCTGGTGAAGAGTTTAGCTTCTCATAATACAAGTTCACGTGAGGAGCCTCAGCAGAAGCTTCATGTTGGCTAGGGCTGCAAGGAGTCAGTTATCAGTGCAACGAGCAGGTCAGCGTTGGAGCTTCACGTTGGCGGTTGATGCAGGCGGTCGTTTTTCAGCATGAAGAACAGGTTGTCGCTGAAGTTTCACGCTGGCAGAAGACACAGCTGTTGTTGTTGACATGGAAAGTCGTAGTTGACGCGAAGAGCAGGTCATCACTGGAGTCTCGCATTGGCGGACTTCGCGGACAGTTGTTTCATGCCATGACGAGTCTGATTGCTGTCACAGGGAGCCCAAACCTTGTGGAATTTCACCTGGTGGTCTGTTTTCAGGACTCACTCTAGCCAAGTGTCAGCAGCAGGGCTCTGGAAGCTTCTTCTGTCACTGTAGCTCAAACAGTAGGTCAGCTAAATAACCCTTGGGGGTCACTTCTGGAGATCCTGGGTTAAAGGCAAGCAGGTCCATTCTTCCTTTTTCAGACAGCAGGGCCGTACTACTTTTAAATCTTCCACAAATCCAGGAGTATTGTGATGAGAGATTCTGAAAGTGCTTTATTTTACCCAGTGCCAATCTGTGGGTGTGGGATGCCCCGTTTGTCTAACCTGCCCCCTTTCCTGGGCTTGGCTCTAAGCTATCTGGGGAAACAAAGACAGTCAGATCTATGTGTAAGCTGCAATTGTCAGTGGCAGGGCAGGCTGCTTTTAGAAGTCAAGTAGGGGTTAGGCATAATCCTAAGGCTTCCTTTGAAGCACAGTAAGGGCTGAGTACAACCCTGCGAGACATCCTGCTCAGGAGAGAAACACCCTGCCCCATATCCTATTCCTAGGCCTTTTTATCCCAATGTCTGGAAGGAATACACATCACACCACAATAGAGCTTGACAAAAAGGTGCATTTGGTTTAGGCATTAAAATGCCAACTTTCTAAAAGTGGCATTTTCAGAATAGTAACCTAAAATTGGACATTTCCATTAAAGAGGACGTTAAATTACAATTCAAATGAGTTGAAGAAGCATTTCTCTATTCATACCCAAACTTTAGTTAGCGCTTATTAAGTGCAATAAGGTAACCCAGTGTTAGTCTCTGGGAGAGATAGCCTAATAATAGTGAAAAATGACGTTAGGAGTTTATAACTATCAGGACATGTAAAACGTAATCACTGATAGCCTACTTTTTAAATACCATGCACCCTGCCAGAGGAGTGTTTATGTCCTACCTTAGGGGTGACATAAGGATTGTTATAAGGAAGGTTTAGGTCTGGCAAAAGGTTAATTTTGTGAGGTCCAAATGTCAGTTTAAGACTGCAGTACAGGCTGTAGGTGCAGCTTTTTTGTGTGGCACGTTTAATGTTGCTGCACACTAGCGGCATTTAATTTAGATGCCCTGGATACATGTAGTATAATTTAGTGGAGACTTCTAAGTAAAGTAAATGCATCAAGCATGTGTATACCAATTTGACCATGTTTAGAAGGGAGAGCACTTTACCACTAGTTAACAGGAATATAGTACACAGAGTCCTAAAAGTCAACAAAAATGGGTTCAGCAAAGGAAGGCAAACATTTGGGGTGATCCTGCAGGAAGGGCCCAGCCCAACCACAGGTGAATGTCCAAGAAGCTAAAGACAAGCCTGTCTGGTGACAACATGGTTCTCACATGTTGAAAAAGGGGTTCCTGTGTGATGTTACAGTAAGGGAAAGAGGAAGTGCTCCAAAATAAATTGGGCCAGGGGCTGTGAGGAAATAGGTAAGATTGGGGGCTAGATTTTTTCCAATTACTGGATACTTCACAGGATAAATCTGACACCCCAGTCGCCACCTCCTCAGAACATTCCTGGACATGACCAGGCTCCATCTGAACAAGATGTCCCTGCTGAAAGAAGAAGTCTGGCTTCTTACTCTGGAAGAAGAAGACTCGCTCACAAGCTCAAGAACTCCCAAATCCTCAACAACACCTGGCTGAAGAGAGATCTGGTGCCAGCAAGCCTGCCCTGAAGGTCTAGGAGCTGCAGGACTGACCATAAGAATACTTCCCAGCAGTTATTGACTAAGGGCCTGATTCAGAGTTTGGCAGACTGATTACTCTGACACAAAAGTGATTGATGTTGCGTCCATCGTTTTACAAGTGCATTACATCCTATAGCAATTGTAATAAAGGGGACAAGATATCAGTCACGTTTGTGACAAAGTAGCCCATCTGCTAAACTCTAAATCAGGCCTCAAGTCCGAAGGTAAATCCTTTGACTGGAACAACCCACAATTCAAATGAGTTGAAGAAGCATCGCGGTTGGCTTGAAATTGCGCCTAGATCCTAGTCTGCCGTGACCTGTTGGTTATCCACACTGCTTCACTTTTTCTAGGTGCTTTCTGTCTTAATAAATTCAAAAAATAATGTTGCTGATTCCCCGAAACCTATTTTGATGATTGTTGTGTCTCTTCACTCAATACATTTTTATATGTTTCTCTACAATGGTTTTGGAATGTTATTGTGCTGTGTTGTTTACTTTAAAATTGTTGGTACTGCTTGAACATAGTACACCACTCTCTGCGGACTGCCTGCTGCTTGTGCCATAGCTACCTGGGGATGAACAGAGTTTCTCCCAGAACTGTAATTTGGCCCAACCGGCATGGATTTATTGAGTTGGTAGGGGTGCCTCCTACAAAATATTATAGTTCCATTTAGGACAGTAATTTTTAGTGCGCTATGGATTTTAGGATGGTAGGCTGTTGTTATTGTTGGGCAAGATTTGCATAACTTAGCCATTTAGGCAGAGAAAGAGTTTCCTCCAGCATGAGATTTGTTGACGGATGGGACAGACAGGAGTGCAGCCAACATAAATCAAAGTGGTCTAGCTTCATTAGAGGTACAGAGTTTTTGTTGAAAGTAGTGATATCATGAGACATAAGTAGCACAATGAGCTATGTACATTGTTTTGAAGGTGATGCATCAACCCACATAAGTCTTGCATAGACACTCAAGAACATTAAAACAGTGGGACCTGATATTAAGGGTAATGGTTTTTCTTGCAGTTATGATCTAGATTCTCTGTGAAGTTCTGAAGAATATAATGTTGGCATAGTCTAGGTGGGGATGTAGTAGACTTATAAATACTTGTACCTTGTAGAAGAATTCTAAGTAAGGAAATATTTATGTAGGGATCTCATCCTATAAAAAGATCACTTTGTAACTTGATGTACTTAAAGAAATCAGAGGTTTGAATCCATGATCGTGCTTAGATTTCTCACTTGGATTGATGAGTTAAGAGGTGGGTCAAGCTCTTTTTGCAAATGGTGGATGGGTGGTAGGTGACTAACGGCTAGTAACTCAGTTTTGACGTGTTTAGTTTTAGATGGTTTGTTGCATTCAATGATCTGTAAGTAGGGCTCATTGGCTGATGTCACAGGAATGTAAATTGGATGGGCTTTGAAGTTTAGTTATCATTTATGTGTCAACCATTAATTGTATCAGTTCAGTCTGAAGGAAGAGATCAACTCTAGTAGTGATCTGAGGTCAAAATAATATTCTAGTGCATGGAGGAACAATAAGGTACATCTTGTCCTGAAGAGACTGTACTGTAGTGGAGAATCTGCAAATGTTTTTATAATTGGGCAAGAGTTTTAGGTAGTACCTGGGGGGGCTTTGTATATCCAAGACCGTGTGTGAAGATGGCTGCGGCACGTTATTTCACATTAAACTCTTGATTCAGCAGTGGTATTTTGCCTTCAGAGAATTTAAGTGCAGAACTGGTGTTTTCAGCAGATTCTTCATGTTGCAGAATTTACTGCAAGCTTTTCTCTCAGTAAATACTGCAGGTCTGACCTACTAAAATCTGTCACGGAAAAATTGCAGGGGAGTGGTGTTTACTAAAGTTGGCATAATTCTGAGCCCTGCGCACACAGGAGCTTGTGCATACATTTAAATGCAATCGCCCACCTGTAATCAGACTTAAACAAGGCAAAGCTTGTAATAGAGTGCAAAAACTGCTCTCATACCCATGCTGCAACTATACTCCCTCAAGTGGTTTTAGCGCACTATTGCACTTGTAGAATTGAGGTGAAATGAGGACTGAAAGATAACATAAACTTCAGTGGCAGCATTGCTCATTGAAAAAACGGAATGTCTGCTTTTATGATAACGGAGACATTGATCCCTAATGTCAAAAATGGTAATGAGCCCAGTGTGTCTTAAAAATCGACAGTTCAATATAAAAATGGAACTATCGATTGCGCTTGTTTGACATTCTGCAACTTTAGCAGAATCAACCTTCAAAAAGATACCATATTGCATTGTCTTTCTTGAGTCTACACGCTAACGCGATTTGTTCAGCTAAACCATTTGTTTCATTGGAACCTAAACAGAATATGACCAGTTCAAAATGGCATACACATTTTCGTCAGAACTATGTTTTTCCGCTAAAAGGCAGTACCGAAGTTTGTGCTACCACATGTCTCATTCTGATGTGGCTGATGTGGTTATGCTTGCGCATTTTACAGAAATGAAAATAGCCTACATTTGAAGACAGCTTACAAAGCCATGATATGAAACGCTAATATTTCCAGACTTGTTTCTATGCTGTATTGCTCAGAACACTCAAACACAAATATTTAGTAAATATTGTGGTAAAAAATGAATCCCAGCCCCATATTTAGCTGATCGTCGCTGATATGCAGTAACATAGCGTCAGATATAAAAAATCTAGGGGGATATGTACTAGGAAGTGGCGGAGCGTGTAGTTAGCCTCCTTGGCTCCTCCTATGTACGCCACCCTTGTACATAGGGGGCAGCGTCAAATACAATGGGTGTTGCGGTGGAACGCCCACCACAACACCCACTGCACGCCCCTTTCACGCTAACCATAGAGTGAAAGGGTGCCTTATGTACAAGGCAGCGTTAAGCCACGTTAAATGGCTTAACGCTGCCTTGTACATAAGGTGCAGCCCCTATCGCCACCACAACATCCGTAAAAGGGACGTTGTGGTGGCGATAGGGGCTTGTACATATGCCCCCTTGAGTACTCTGAAGGTAAAACAATCTACTAGAATGTTATGCGTGTTTGTAAAGCGCACTATCACCCGCAAGGGTATCCTGGAGCTGAATAGGTGTGTGTGACCAGCCCTATCTATGGTTAGGTTGGTTAATTGAAAAGCTAGGTCTTCAACTTCTTGCAGCATTCAAGAAGAGAGGAGGAGGCTCTGAAATGGAGAGGGAGGTTGTTCCACACTTTAGGAGCGATGTAAGAGAATGCTCGCTCTCCTTATCTATTTATGTTTATGCGTGGGATGTTGGCGAGTAGGGGTCCTGCAGAGCAGAGATGTCTGGATGGTTGGTGGATGGAGATGTGACTGTTTAGGTAGGTGGGACCTGAGTTGTGGAGTGCTTTGAATGTGTATATGTGTGTTTGGAGTTTGAACTGAGAGCGTTTGGGTATTGGAAGCCAGGGTAGTTTCCTGAGGTGGGGTGTAATGTGAGTTTTGTGTGGGAGTTTGAGGATGAGCTTTGCTGCCTAATTGTGGATAGTCTTTAGTCTTCTAGTGAGTTGCTTGGTGATCCCAGTGTAGAGGGTGTTTTCATCATCCAGCGTGCTGGTGACGAGGGCATGAGTGACAACTTTTCTTGTTGTAAATAAATATACTGAGAAATAATGAAGCATTTACACTCCACTGCCAATCACTCTTCCTCTTAGAAGCAGATTTTTTTAGATCAAACTAATTTCTCCTGGGCTCACATTTATATTTTTCTGTAGTACATGTATCAGTAAACAATTTGACATAATTCTTGATGCTATTCTGCCATTTTAAATATGGATATTCACTATTCAGTATCTGCTCTTTACCATCTTCAATGCCCGCTCCCAGTGCTCAGACTCTTTAAACATGTCCGCATTTAAACATTCCTGATTACTACTGAAGAGTATGACAACCCAGACTGCATTGTAGTCATTGGTGTACCAACATGACCACATCTGGTCAGAACGGAAATACTACAGAGGACAACATGCGATTCGTATGTTCATACATATAAACACTGTACTGAAAATAATTTTCCCCAAACCATGCACATTCTCCACTGCTACACCCACACAAGTTGAATTCTCACTCACGTCAACCCCTACATATATGCCTGCGAGTTGCATCCCACACAAGACCAAGGAGTCAATCCATTGATTACATTCAATACACACAAAACAAATATTTTTATACAATCAGCAACCCATTTCTCCTTCAGCCTGGACTTTAGTGCATTGAAGCATATATGGTAGAGTAGCTGCAACTTTTAATACATGAAAAAACTGCCAACAAGCAAGAAGTAGCACAGAAGAGATACATCTGGTATCACTAACTCCATTAGGATACATATCACAACAATACCGTATAAATTGTTCTGTTGATCATGTGAGGATCGAATGCAATACCAATTTCACCCTACCTCCTGATTACCATACTTACCCTTAGACTGCAAGGCCACACCACGCTAAAAAATGGTTTTCATAGATTTCAACCACTGCAAAGCTCTAAGCACAATGGCTAAGGTAAAATAATATGCCAAAGGGAACTGTTAGGCATCCCAAGCCAACAATGTTCAAACTCCGAGCCACTCTGTCACAACAAAAGGGAACAAACACTCAGGAAAGATATGGGCCATGAGCCACTACAGACATGTTAACACAATTACAACATCAACACCAACTTTTCTTAACAGGATGCTCATCCCAAAACACTGGCAGCACATTTCATGATCAAATCAAAAGTAAAAGCCACACAAACAGGGAACACTCCTGCAGCCATTTCACATCCTACACAGGTTCAGTGAACTCAAACTCCAGGCCATCATCCAGCCTGAGACACTACTACCCACCTCTGCAATCCACAAAGATCAAATAATATTGGGTACCTGATTTGCCACACATACAAGAAAAGCATACCATAAATCTAGGATGGTACTGCTCCAAATAAGCGTCCTGGACAGTTGGTTGAAACATCCTGAGAGCCTCAACCTTTCTGCAGACAGCAGGCAGCAGTAATAATTCCAGCAGTCAGTACCATACTTCTTCAATACAGATTCTATGTCCCTCCACACACACAGGACAAACCAGTCACTTGCCTGTCAAATAGTTCCTTAAGAATTAGCAAATCCCTGTCACAGTCATCAAGGACACCATCAGTGAAATGTGAGCAGATGAACAAGCAGCGTCCATCAGCTTGCTGAATATATTAATGCATTTATATAGTACACGTATGAAAATATAATCTCTCCGAATTTTACTTCTTCATCGACCAACGTACTTTCTTTCCAAGGCATGGCTTGTTCCATAGATATGTTTTTGTGTTCCACAAAGACGCTAGTTTAACTTACTCATGTTGAACAGAAACAGATATTTCTAAACAGATATCCTTGAATTCCAAACCCTCTTAGTTCCTATTCTCTATTCAAAAACAACGCCTCATGGAACTCTTTCAAATACGTCGAGGAAAATGCCATTCTCAAAATTCTAGCAGATATGAAACCCTCAAATGACTTCAGCGACCCGCTACACCGCCCAACTTCTTCAATGAGATCAAACGAGTTTTACTCCCACTTTGGTCTTAGATCGTTAATGCCTCTCTACTTCAAGGTACAATCTTTGATTGCCTAAAATCTGGGCAGGTCACCACTATAGTAAAAACAGTGGCTAATCACACAGACCTAAATAACTTCCACCCCATCTCCACCATTCTAACCCTGGCAGGCCCCTTGAAAAATGTGTACACGTACAACTGTGTAACCATATTGATGAATTCCGTCTGATTGACCAATTCCAATCTGGCTTTTGCCTGGGGCACAACACCGGATCGTACTTGCACATATAGTGGGAGATGCGCTAAAATTGTCGGATCAAAACAAATCTTGCCTCCCTATCCTCCTTGACCTATCTTCAGCATTCGATGCGGTTAAGCATGACTATCTACTAAATCTATTGGAACATAGGACAGGACTCTCAGGGACCGTCCTAAGCTGGTTTACCTCGTTTCTCCAAAGCAGAACTCAAAAAATCAAGGTTAGTCAGTCTCTCTCTAAATCCGCACCTGTCACCTTAGGGGTCCCACAGTCTTCCTGCCTCTCACCCACTCTCTTCAACCTGTTCATGGAGCAGCTAACAGGAATTCTGAGCTCTTCCAACATCCACTATCACATGTATGCCAACAACACCCAATTATAGCTGAAAGTCCCCTCCTCGGAAAACATCAAAGCCCTCAACTTAACCCTTAAAAAAAAAAAATGGCTGACCTGCAACCACCTCAAACTAAACACTCTAAAAACTGAATTCCTCCTAATCGCCCCACCCAAACAGTCACCTGTCATTAACGAATGGATGAAGCAACTAACAATCTTCAACTGCCTGCCTCAGGTCATTGACTCAGCGAGACCACAGGGAATAACTCTCGACAAGAACCTTACTGTGCAGAAGCACATTAGTGCTGCCACCAAAGGAACGAACCTCCAAATGAACATCTTGAGAACATTAAAACCCTTTCTACTCCCCAAGGACTTCAACTCTGGGGTCCAAGCCCTAGTGATTCCCAAGTTGGACTGTGGAAATGCTACCCTAGGCGGCTTGCCCAAATCCAAAACAGCCTCCTTAAGGGCCTCCCTCAACTCCGCTGCAAGGCTCATCAATGGTTCGAAAAGAAACAACCACATCACCATCACCACAGACATAAAAGCCCCCAATAGGCTTCCCTACAAAGCAAGAACTCAACTGAAAATTGCATGCATGACCCACAAAGCCCTACACTTCAATATACCAGATCTCGTCTCTATGAGCTTTTCAGGACTCAGGATTACTACTCACCTATTATACTATTGTTCTTGATCTATCTGTCTTATCATTGAGGAGATCCCACCCTCATCTGGGATCTGCCATAACTTGTGCTGTTTCTCAACTATTCAATATTGATATTATGTTCTCTGTTCGTACACATGTGTAAAGCGCTCCGATGCCGGCAAGGGTCTTGTTCGCACTATATAAAACCTTCAAATAAAATAAAGGAAGTGCAGGATAGCAAGGTTCCTTGATTTTTTATTCTTAACATTCTCATGTGAGTAGCATTTCTTGACTGATATATTTAAGTCCAGGGTTTTGGAATGAGACAGGTCACCTAAAACTCCAGCTGCAAGGGTATGATACTGCAATGTAGTTCATGGGTTTCAGCCCCCTATAACATCAAAACTGAATTTTGTGCTGGCTACAGTTTGGTTAAAGGCAAAAATGGCAACCCAGCATATAAAGTGTTCTCATAGTCATAACTTGAAGCTAAAGTGTGAGGTCCGGATCCAACCAGACCTCTTCGCTTTAAGATATGGGCTGAATTATATTGTGGATCAGTAGATGTTTCAACATTCAAATTTGAACAAAGAATTTTTAAAGTTCACTTGCCATCAATTTCTATTAGACAGCGTTGTAGGACCTCTAACTGTGGTTCTCCTCCATCCACCTCCAGATAAAACTTGGTGCCACATCATAGGCATATCAGAATTCAATAGTTAGGTCTAATTTACATCTACGACAATACTAAAACACAAACACTGATAGGAAAAAAGCTTTCTGTATTGGGTACCATATGTCCTGGGCTGTTGGTCAACTGGCAGCCTCAACCTTACCACACTCTCTCCACCAATGTCTTCCTCTCCCTGGTGCACAATCCTAACCCACAATATCACACCACAATTCATGGGAAACTCCTTTTGTATTCCTGCTATTATACCTCAGCCATCCCTGCTTTGCCTCTATCCTGCAAGACCTCGGGCATGTGCACATGGCCCTAACGCCACCAGAGTGCCACTTTTTCTGGCGCTCTGGTGGCCTTGCGCTATTCCCCCTATTTGCAAGGTGGTGCTAAGCCACTTAACGAGGCTTAATGCCACTGTGTAAATAGCCCCTTACTGTCGCAGTGTGCTGCAGCAAAGGGGCGGGCAATGGGTGTTGCTGTGGGCATTCCATCGCAAAACCCATTGCTTTTTGACGCTGACCCATATTTAGAAGGCTGAGGCAGCGCCAAAAACTAAGGCCAGGTAATGCCTGGTCTTAGAAGGGCGATACGAGGGTAAATTATTAATTTCACCTTGTTTTTTGCTCTATCCATGTGTGCTGTATTCTGCAGCACAAATAAAAAGAGCAAATCGCCATTATTGATTGTTTATGTGCAGGAAGGTGTCCCTTCCTACACATAAACAATCACCCCTGCAGTGCAGGCACCCCTGCAACGTGGCGTAAGGGTGCCTGTGCTGGCTTTAGGCAGCTTTTTTAGCACCAGTGCTAGTGGAAAGGCATGAGTGGGCCGTATTTTGTGGGCCATGTAGACGTTGAAGGGTGTAGGGCTGAGGGAGGATCCTTGGGGTACTCCGCATCTGATCTCTGTTGGTTCTGACAGGAAGGGCGGGAGTCTTATTCTCTTTGTTCTGCCTGATAGGAATAAGTGTATCCAGTCCAAGGCCTTTCCTTGGATGCCTGCACCGTGGAGTCTGGTGGCTAGTGTGCGGTGGGAGACAGTGTCGAAGGCTACTGATAGGTCTAGGAGGATGAGGGCTGCTGTGTGGCCTTGGTCGAGGAGGGCACGGATGTCGTCTGTGGTGGCGAAGAGGACTGTTGCGGTGCTGTGGTTGCTGCAGAATCCAGACTGAGAGGTGTCTAGGATGCTGTGGTGTTCTATGAAGTGTGCTAGCTGGGTGTTGACGGCCTTTTCTATGACTTTGGCGGCAAAAAGAGGCAGTGAAATGGACCTGAAATTATTGAGGTCCATCGGGTCTGAGGAGGGCTTCTTTAGGAGGGGGTTGACTTCGGCACGCTTCCAGTTGTCGGTGAACGTGCCTGTGTCGAGGGAGCAGTTGATAGTTCGGCGTAGCTCGGGTGCGATGGCAGTGGCAGCCCTGTGATAGATGTGCGGCGGGCAGGTTTCAGAAGGTGCTCCGGAGTGGATGCTCTTCATTGTCTTTAAGGTGTCTTCTGTGGTGAGAGGGGTCCAGGTGAGAAGGGTCTGTTGGGGGTGGGAGTTGAGATGGTGCCATGGTCTTGATCATTGAAGTTGTCAAACAGCGTCTTGATCTTGAGGTGGAAAAAGAAGCTGAGTTTGTTGCAGAGGTCTTGGGAGGGAGGGACGTCGGTTGTGTCGCTGTTGGGTTTGGCGAATTCCTGTATGATGCAGAAGAGAAAAAAATCAACAATTCAAAACAAGAAAAACTAAGCACAAAAACAAGCTTGATGTAGCTTGTAAAGAATAAACAAGGGACTAGAGCGCAAGAGCCGTTGGACAACAAAGCCAGAATCCCTGAAGAGTTGCGATGCATTGCAGAATACAAATCATCTTTTTATATGGTACCTAGTGCTTACAACCCCAAGCATGACCTGGAAAAACATAACAGCTATCTTGTATTAGCATGCCCCATTGGAATAAATGGTACTTCCTGTTACAAGATAGTCCTTGTCTTGCAGTTCTCTAAACTCCGGTTCCAACAGCTGTATTTCCCAAAATTAAAGGATGGAAATCATTTGGTCTTCTTTTACCGAATGGCCCATAGGTATGTGCAACATGCAGCAGGTTCCCGGGATCAATAATTTAATTAATAATTTTTGAAATTATAAAGGGACCTTGGAACCAAGGGCTTAGTTTTAGTTTCAGCATATAAAAAAACGTCTAAGGCAAAAATTGAGAAGATAGCCAAACCTTGTCCTGAAACTCATATTTTGGGTCTGCCCTTCTTTTCTTATTAACCATCTTTTTCTTCCGAACTTTGGAGGCTTGTAAATGAGCCAATAAGTCCTTTCGTACTTTTGGCGAGGTAGAAAAAAGCGCAGAAGCTGCAGGAGCTGACTTGCTATCCTTTAATTCAAAAGGCAAGGGCACAAGGATGTTTACTATGCATAGCAAAGAAGGGGAAAAACCTTGTGGCAGAATGTGCAGCATTATTATAAGCAAACTTTGGAGACGGCAGTAATCTTTCCCACTTATCCTACGTGTCATTGAGAAAACAGTGCAAATGCTGTCTCAAAATTGAATTAATGCACTCTATCTGTCCGTTAGCCTGTCGGTGATATTGCTTGATAGATTTCTAACCATTTACATAGGGTTTTCCAAAATAAGAAGCTATACTTGGATCCCTGATTCAAAATGATTTTCTGAGGTAACTTTTAGAGATGGAAAATATCTCATAAAATACAGGGGCCATTTCAGGCGCAAAAGGCTTCTTGAGTAATGGACCGAAATGGTCGATGTTAGTGTTTATATACTAAAACCACATAGATATCTGAATTCCACTTCTGAATTTTTTAATAGTGGAATTGTTGTATATTAATGAAAGTCAATATAAAGTTTTTAAAATATATAGTTGTTGTATCTTGACCCTAATGTTATTCTTCCACTGCCAATGGAATCTTGCTGTAATGACATAACATGGAATGTTGGGAGTCAAATACACACAGTTGGCTGGGCTGAGCAGCATGCTGGCTGCTCCTGGTGGGGTCCTTATTGTGATCTTGTAATTATCTTGAATAAACCTCTCTGTACCACACCTACCTGCGTGGACTTGATCACTACAATTTTTGGCGACGATCTTTAAGCGAACCTGCGTTTGTCACCTCATCAAACCTCAAGCAACAGTCATCAAACCTCAAGCAACAGATCACCTCAAGTTAAACTAAGGCAAATGGCATCCCTGACCCCACCAGTGACCTCTACATCGGTCGCCCACAGCAGTCTGCCAGTTGTTCCTGTGCGTCTGGGGAAGTGCTACTTCACAGAGCTGCCCTTTCAGTTTTGTGCGTCTACTCCCCATCTTCTCTGCACGTCTTTGCTGTGCTTTCTGTGAGGGTAAGCCTGCCATTCAACAACGTCTGCATCCTGTGCTGTGCCTTCAGTGAGGGTAAGCCTGTATTACTGTCTTCAGTGCCACACATCGTCATCTACACTGTCTGGTGAAGAAGTGTGCTGTTTCATGTGTGCGCTAGCCAAGCTTTGAAGGAGACTATCTCTATGCCAGTCCCATTTAAAGTGTCCTGCACTGTTCTACAATTCTGCGCTTTCTATAGTGCTGCTCCTTCAGTGAGGGTAAGCCTGGGGCTCTTTCATTCTACTGCACTAAGAGCCTCTGCCATCCTATGTGAGGAGTTGTGCTTCTCATACCTTGCCTGATTCCACAAACTTTACAAGCAGTCTTTGAAAACTGGTAGCTTAAATTTCTCAACACTGGCTGCATCATTTTGACACCAACCGACATCATTTGGCCTGCGTGGGGCGTCAGTGCTAACATCTGTGGAGTTTTATGGAGACTGTATGAGGTGGTGGAGTGCGCTACTTCATGAAATCTGGCTCTTAACTGTCACTGCCTGTGTGACTTTCATTTGCTGTGGGCACTTGTCGGGTCTGTGTTTTGGAGGATTTGGAAGTGCTGTGACAGTGGTACCGGGTGGCGGAGCGTGTTTGGTGCCACACAGATGATTTTTTTTGGGGGGGGGGCCCATGATGATAGTCAGGTGATTTTGGTCTACTTTGCAACTGCCACTTTCAAATTTAAACTACAGCTCCCGCACCTTACCTGATCTGTGGTGTCGCGCGGAGCTGTGGAGTTTTCTGTGACATCCTCCGAAGTCTTCACTGTCAATAGGCGTTTTGGCCATTGAGCGTACTGTCAGCCACCCGGCATGGCATGAGGAAGCGTAGCGCCATCTTGGGGTTGGCTTCACTTATTTCAAATGTTTAAACGCCAACCACGGAATATGCCAACCACGTCTGTTTCACACACGTTGTTTGTTCATCGTTGGCTTGTCGTTAGCTTGAGAGACCAGCCGCAAATCACAAGCACATCGTGGTATTCGTTGTGGCAGCACACTTTTGACTTGTGACGTCGTGGGATTTATTCTTTTGCATCTGCTCCATGAAACCACAGGTACTTTGTTCTATTCGCTTTGTGTGCACTTTTCACAAAAAATTATGCACACAGTTGAGGGACCAAAGACAAAACCATCATCGGAGATACCCATGGTGCTGGTGTCGCTCTCAGCTTGGAGAACTTGTTTTTTTTTTTTTCATCTGCACACTGTGTTTTCGATAATTGTTGTCTGTCCTTTTGAAATCCTACCTGCAACTCACATGTGACACCTGTATATTTACTGTTGCAGTTTCACTTTTGTGTGCTGACAATACTGACACAAACCTTATATGGGTTTTGTCTTACATATTACTACTGTGTTTTTTCCAGTGCTATTTCAAAATGTGTCGGGTTTGCATTTGTACTGTGTTCTCTCCATCCTTTACAAGAAGTTTGGCCCTACACGGATTGTTCTTTTGGTTTCAATTGTTCTTGGACTCTAGGTATTCACTCTGTTGGTACACACCGTCAGGGTACACACTATCAAGACTCCATTGTATTTCAGGCTTGCTTTTAGTGTCTCCACACTGGTTGCTTTCTGAAGCTCGGGTGAGTAGTCACTCACCGGTGTTTGTACTGCTTAGTACATCTCTTAATTTCTTTCGTGGGATCATATGTGTTTTCTATTTTCTCTTTCAGATTGGTTCATGGGCCCTAGGTATACACCGTGTAGGTACACGCTATTATGGTACACGCCGTCAAGAGTCCATTGTTTCCTTACTGTCTCATGCATGCTTTGGGTTTCCTTACACGGGGATTGCAATGGGTTTTACTCCCATCTGCTCATGGTACATTTGTACGCTTCTCACATGTGCACAACTATAGTCGGTCTTCCTCCTGGGAGCTATGCGAGGGTTTCAGTCCTTTTCGCATTATTATATGGGTTCCTACCCATATCTGTTTGTTGACATCGCTCAACCTCTCTTAGTTTTCACGATGTCAATATTACAAGGACTATGGCTTCTATGGGTCTTAGTCCCATCTGTTACTGATTTAATCCCTTATTTTTGAAGGGTTTGCTTTTGGGTTATAGTCCTCCCGAACCTCACATATAGGTATGTATTTATTTTATTGAACTTTCTATTATTAATATACACTGTTGTCTTTATATTATATTTTGTTATTATGTATTGATGATGGTGTTTGACTTGGGTGAGGATTATCCTTTTACTTTTCCTCATCTTCCTTGTTTTCTTTCTTCATTTCTGTTCCTTGTGTGATGTTTTCTCCTGGTGCCTTGTGTGGATTCTGAGCTTTCCTCTGCTTGTCTGCCGATTTTTCTTGGTTCTTTCCTCTCCTGCCTTTTTACATTCCTGTTCTGGCCAGTGGGTATGTTTTGGGGCAGTTGTTCGTGGTTCCTTCTCTCTTCTTCTCGGACTATTTCTTTCTTTCTTTTTGTTTTGTATATAGAAGGGAGGATGGTTCTTATGTCTTGGTTTTCCTCTCTTCTTTGCTTCTCTCATCCTTTTCTGTTCTTTTCTTTCAATGGTTTCATGTTTCGGATTTCCTCCGCTTCTGCTCATCCTCGTTCTTCTTTCTTGTTCTCTCAGTGTTCTTTTTTATATATAGAAGAAAGGGGGATATGTTGTATCTTGACCCTAATGTTATTCTTGCACTGCCAATGGAATCTTGCTGTAATGACATAACATGGAATGTTGGGAGTCAAATACACACAGTTGGCTGGGCTGAGCAGCATGCTGGCTGCTCCTGGTGGGGTCCTTATTGTGATCTTGTAATTATCTTGAATAAACCTCTCTGTACCACACCTACCTGCGTGGACTTGATCACTGCAATAGTATATGTACCTGAGCAGTATGTTCGAAATATATCTCTGGTTAAATGCCATTTCAGGCTCAAAAGCTTTTTAGGCAATGGACTGAAATGAGCCATCTTACTATAAGTGTCAACGGTTACCATAATGACTGAACACACTCCAGAAACTGGAAGATCTATAATTAAATCAGTGAGGAGCCTGTGCTTGTGCCCGTGGAGAGGAGACCAGCGTGACCGCAGTGGCAGTGGGGGAAAACTACAACGCCCATCATCCCCAGCGCCTGGAGGTGCTTGAAAAAGCCGACGCCGGCCTGCAGCGCGGTGTAGCCGCGAGGAGCCTGTGTTTGTGCCCAGGGAGAGGAGACCAGCGTGACCGCAGTGGCAGTGGGGGAAAACTACAACGCCCATCATCCCCAGCGCCTGGAGGTGCTTGAAAACGCCGATGCCGGCCTGCAGCGCGGTGTAGCCGCGAGGAGCCTTTGTTTGTGCCCAGGGAGAGGAGACCAGCGTGACCACAGTGGCAGTGGGGGAAAACTACAACGCCCATCATCCCCAGCGCCTGGAGGCGCTTGAAAACACCAACGCCGGCCCGCGGCGCGGTGTAGCCACGAGGAGCCTGTGTTTGTGCCCGGGGAGAGGAGACGAGTGTGACCGCAGTGGCAGTGGGGGAAAATTACAACGCCCATCATCCCCAGCGCCTGGAGGCGCTTGAAAACGCCGACGCCGGCCCGCGGCGTGGTGTAGCCACGAGGAGCCTGTGTTTGTGCCCGGGGAGAGGAGACCAGCATGACCACAGTGGCAGTGGGGGAAAACTACAACGCCCATCATACCCAGTGCCTGGAGGCGCTTGAAAACGCCAATGCCTGCCCGTGGCGCAGGACGTGCCCGGGCAAAGCCCAGGCCAAGTGCGGACCCATCCACGCCCGTCGGAGCCCGGAGGAGGCAGGGCTGGACCCCCACTCTGACATCTGACATCTGGATTAAGGTACTCTCAATCGTTCTACTTATTGAATCCCTTACTAATCATGGTAAGAAAGAAACCAGTTGTGGACAAAGCAGGGGGAGGAAAAGTGGCAACCCTTGATGCGTTCCTGACTAGAGCTGCAAGCGTCCTCTCTCACGAAATAGAGCTCACAGAGAGACGCTTGTCCATGGAACCGCTTTTGCTAGCCAATAGGTCATCTTCTGGTAGCATTGTCGAGATCGCCCCCCTGTCCCCCAGATCTCAATCGTTGTCACTTGACGACCTCCCACCTGGTCAAAGGGAGTCTTCATTAAATATTCGATCACCTTCTACGCTCACCCCGAGGGGAAATGAATCGCCATCTTGCATCAGTGTGGCTAATCCTGTCCCCTTAAAACAACGGAAGGCGTGTGGAATTGGCAAATCAAAACAAGCCAAACCTGCAAGAGTGACTAAACCCAGGGCATTTAATGTAAAATCAGCTAAACCGGATACTGTGATAGTGCAAGCGCTACCAAGTACAAGTGCCATGCCCCGAGAGTTAGAGTTGGACAATGTTTTTTGGGCAGAAGTCACCAACCGAATGACCACTCTTCTCGATCCTATTCTTTTTAAATTGACGAAGATTGAAGAAAAATTAGCTGCCCTTGAGTCCCAAATCATATCTGTACCATCATTAATCCAGAATGCAGAATCTACACACCTACGTATGGTTAATCCACAACAAACTGCCCGTGCTTATGGGGACGCGATCGCTTTACCATCTTCGAGTATCCCCCCAAGTACATCCATAACGGAGGGTCTGCCACCTCTAGTGCATGAGCAATCCCTCCCTCAACTAACTGCCCAATCTCTATTAGTTATGGACAAAGAAGAAGTGACACAGAAGGCATACCAGAACGTCCGAGGGTCAGGGGAACTAAGAATGGCACCTCATCCACCAGGAACAGACCATCTTCCTGTAGCAAGGGATGTTAATAACCGTCAACAATGCCTCCATCTTCCACCGGCAGCTTCCCCCTTAGTGCTGGTGTTGACCAACGTTCCCCTTCTGCACCCTAATCAGCAGGAATCTACCACGCAGCTTATGGACAAATGCCTGCACTGGCTATCCAGCCAATCCATGAACTGGGGCATGGGCAGTCATAAGTTAGCCAGCCAAATCATTATGGCCAGGCGGGTGCGGTGGGTGGGTCAATCAATGAAAATCTTTCCTGGACATTGTGTAGTGATAAATTTTGATAACCCTTATACTGGTACTTTCCTCCTTAGAAATCTGGATAGACTTCGCTCTAGGAACACGCAGATCATTCCTCTAGCATTGGAATATTTTTATAAACAGGCCCCATTTCCAGGTCACGATCAGAGGGGCAGCCTAAGATCAGGCTTTCAGATGTCACATCAGTTATATTGCCCAAACACTTCATTGGGTGTTGGGCTCTCAAATAGATTTGATGCCTTTCTGATATGGAAGCATGCGACTGACCATCAATACCCACGTACCCACCTTATACAATTTCAGCCAATATTGAGCCCACTATGGAGGTTTTACCCTTGCCCGTTTCACCCCAGGAAATAGGGGATAGGAACATCATAGGCATTGCTACATGGAACGTAGCAGGAATTGCTTCAAAAGTAAGAAACGTGGAGTGGCTTAATTATTGGCAAAAGAGGGACGTTATATGTTTCCAAGAAACCTGGGCAGTGGAGCCAGTTTTCTTTGCAGGTTTTCGGTCTATTCATACTCCAGCTGTTCCTTCAGCATCAAGTAGAGCTAAGGGTGGTTTACTAACCTTGGTTTCTAACACACTTTCGGTACAAGTAAAACAGTTGGGTCCTCAGAATAATTATTTTCAAATTCTCCAATTGGAGGTGAAAGATCAGGTCTACTGGATACTAATTAATTTTTACAATAATAATTTTGGGGGCAAGATGAAACAAGTGGTTGATAATTTAAATAATGAAATTCGATCCATTAATTTACGAACACAGAAGGGCCCTCCCAGCCTAATATGGCTGGGGGATTTTAATATCCATTTATGTAAACATAACGAGGCCAGCGTGTGTGGGTTTTACGCACAGTGAATATGGTGAATCACTCAATAGGCTATTATATACAAGGCACCTGACTATAGTTAATAGTGGCAAGACAGGTCAAATAGAGCCTACATTTAGGAGAAACAACTCGGAGTATACAATTGATTTTATTTTAGCTTCTTCTGTATTGCAGGATAGAATTGACCATTCTAGTCATATATTCACCGACCACAGTGATCATGCAATATTACTCATTCATTTAAGTATCCCCCAAAAAGTGAGGAGACATCAACAGTTAGGGCCCGATTCACAGAACTAACTTAAGACAAAATCCTAAACTTACTACCATTTTGGTATTCACAGAAGGCACTTACTCATTTTGGTATTCACAGAAGGCACTTACTTACTCATTTTGAGTAACTTACTAATTTTGAGTAACTTACTCATTTTGTGTAACTTGCTCATTTTGGTATTTGAGTAAGTTACTCAAAATGAGTAAGTTACTCATTTTGGTATTCACAGAAGGCACTTACTCATTGATGAGTAAGTGCCTTCTGTGAATACCAAAATGAGTAAGTTACACAAAATGAGTAAGTTACTCAAAATGAGTAAGTAAGTGCCTTCTGTGAATACCAAAATGAGTAAGTGCCTTCTGTGAATACCAAAATGGTAGTAAGTTTAGGATTTTGTCATAAGTTAGTTCTGTGAATCGGGCCCTTAGTGAATAACATTTCATTATCTAGAAATAATGGATATCAACTGAAGTGGGCACAGGTGGTGAAAGAGAACTTGGTCCCTGCCATATTAACTCAAGTGAGGGGGGACATTCTACTCTGTCTGATTGAGGATGTCTCTCCCTCCCTTTTAGTCTCCCAGTTTGAAACCCTTCTCCTAAAATCAAAAGTTACACTTACCCGACATAAACCAGTAAATGGTACACCACCCGGTCAGTGGTTCGATTCACGATGCTCCCTAGCTAAGAGAACCCTTGATAGCGCCTTAAAAATGAAACCTAGAGTTCCAGCACTGATAAGTTCACTTCGCAAAGATTATAAACAGGCAAGAAGTATACGTGTTAAGGAACTGAGGGAGAAGGCCTGGTATGATTTAGCACAAGCTGCAAGTTCACGTGATAGCAGGGAGTTCTGTAAAGTTATAAATGCTCCATACTTCAAAGACTCAAACGATCCGTCTCTGAATAGCCATGTAGAGGAAGATGCATGGATAGGGCACTTTGAAAGCATTTTTGCATTACATTCCCCCCAAGAGCTTCCTCAACTAGACCAACTTTGCCACATTAATGGGACCCTGACCTTCTCTCCGCATGAAGTGAGAAAAGGACTGGAAGCCTGCGTTAAAGGGAAAGCTCCGGGTCCAGACGGGATCCCAATTGACCTTTTTCAGGTCGATTTCGAACTATGGGTCCCATTATTCACAAATGTTTTTAATAGTATAGCGGTGGTGGGCCCCCCATCATCCTGGAGCCACAGTATAATAGTCCCAATTTTTAAAAAGGGAGATAGAGGCTGTCCTAAGAATTATAGGCCCATCTCCCTCCTGGACACAACTGCCAACATTATGGGCCGGCTGTTGTTAGCCAGGTTGGAGGAGTGGGCTCAAGATCGTAATATTTTAATGCAAGCGCAATATGGCTTTCAGAAAGGCAAGGGGACAGTGGATCAATGTCTCAACCTCTCGCTTTGCTTAGACAAGTACAGGAAGGCCAAAGGAGGGAGGTTATACACGGCCTTCATGAACTTGTCAGCGGCCTTCGATTGTGTGTCCCACCCTAAATTGTGGTTGATGATGGAGGGCATGGGGATTGACCTGCTGATTATCTGTTTCATCCGTCAGTTGTACGCCAACGCCACCGCCTCCGTGCGGTATGGCAGAATGGGGGAAAATCATTTAAGATTGAGAAGGGAGTCAGACAGGGCTGTGTCCTCGCCCCGTTCCTTTTTTCCATCTATACCAACAGGGTGGAGGCAGCCCTGTCTGGTCTCTCCCTAGACGTGCCAAAATTTGATAACATCTCTCTCCCAATTTTGGCATACGCTGACGATGCGGTTTTAATCGCCAGGACTGGGATAGCTCTTCAAAGCCTTATATCCTCGTATGCCTCATTTATGGCCTCACTAGACCTCAGGGTGAACGAATCTAAATCGTTCATTATTATAGCGGGAGCTCCTAGAGGCGTTAAAGCACCGTATTTCCATCTGGCCTAAAAAAAAATCGAGGTAGTTGATTCCTTTCCATACCTGGGGATCTTGTTTGATAACAAGCAATCCTGGAACAAACTAGTGGCAGCAAGGGCCGTGGGTATGGAAAGAGGAACCCAAGCCATAAAGGGTTTTGCCCAAAAATTAGGCGCCAGCCCTCTTAATATAATAAAAAATATATACCAAGCTAAAACTAAGGCGGCAGCAACCTATGGGGCCGGGGTGTGGGGAATGGCTCAAATTGATCAACTGCAGATAGTGGAAGACACCTTCTTTAAGTCAAGGGTCTCGCTACCACCTTCAACATCTAATTACATCTTGCATCTCGAATTGGGCCTCCCATACCTGTCTGATTCTATCAGAATGGCGCCCATCCTGCAGTGGCTCTCGATTTGGCGAAGGGCCACCGTCAACTTAACCCAACGTATAATTGGTGATTGCCTGGGGCTCGAGGGCCATAGCAGGATTGGTTGGCTCAGATATGTGGAGACGGAATTAAATGCAATAGAGCTGGGAGACCTCTTTAGGGACCCAATATCTTGCATCAAGGTCCCGAAACAGAAACTAATTGACCTTTTTGCTGAAGACCAACCGTGACCGTAGGGAAAAGAACAGGCATTCCCAGGCGCTCGCAGTCTATGATCAAATTCCACCAAGATCGGAGGAAGGCTACTGTTACCTTTCCTCCGTTACAGTAGCCCAACACAGATTTATTCTGCTGCACTTTCGCCCGAATCTAATTCCCTTGATGTTGGGGTTCCCAGAAAAGATGTACAAGCACGCAGATCTAGGTCCCTGCCCCTGTGATAACTGTTCACCACAGTCTGACCTACATTTGGTTCTCTTTTGTAAGTTTTATCTTATTGAAAGAAAAAGGTTCCTCCTTCCAATTTTAAGGCGAAAAGTTTTTATGCAATGCAGAGTGACACTGCATTTTCTGAAAGCTCTTTCGAACCCCCATGTCTGTTATTTTGTAGCTTCCTTCTTGTGGGCCTGTTGGAGGAATAGAAGGGCCAGGGGTTTGCTATTATGAATTATGAATCTTAATCTTCACGGATCAAATTGTACAGATGATTATGGTTTTAGCAATGAATTAAAAAAGTTTAATAAGGTTTTATAATTGTTTTATGCTTTTTTAGTTAATGTGTTTTATTGTGATTTGATTGATGAACTTGTGCTTTTATGATCTGTCTGTACATAGATCGAATAAAGATTTGAATTGAATTGACTGACCAGGGTTCTGAATAGATTTTTAATGGTCTTACAAACGCTTTGCCTATGCACAAATGGAACAGGAACCTACATAATACCTTATGACACTCTTTAAAGAGGGGCACCAAAAATGACGAGATACCCTTCTATTGTGGATTTCACACCACAATGTCCTGAAATAGGTGTGCCATGATACATCCTCATGATCTATAATTGTAAATCAGAATTGGGTAACCACAATTTTTCGGGCACAAAAGGTATCCCACCTTTAACTATAACTTTATGGTAGTTGTGTTGTGTTAACTTTGCTGGGCCCTGTTATGTGAGATATGCCTCTCTTACTCTATCATTAAAAATTCAACTCCCACCGAAAAGCAGTGAGGGGAACGAATGTGAACTGCTACAAAATTGGAGCTGTAGCAAAAGCTTCCTTTAACCTACGAAAAACATCATTAGCACTTTAATCCCAAGAAAATACATTCCCCTTCTTCAACAATCTAATACTAGGCACAGTCCTCTGTGAACAACTCATCATAAATTTCCTATAGAAAATTTGGGCCCCGTGGAGGGGATACAGAGGCCCAAAGGACAAGAACAAAATGATGAGAAGATATATGGAAGACTGGGAAAGGAGAGAAAAGAAACATCAATGAACTGTTAGGAAAGTGTTACTGTGTTTTTGTACTAAAACCACATGGATATGTGAATTGCACTTCATAATTTTTTTATAGTGGAATTGTTGTATATGAATGTAAATCAATAAACGTTTTAAAAAATATAGTATGCGTACCTGAGCAGCATGTTCATAATATCTCTCATTAAATGCCAAGGTTTAAGATGAACATAAAAAATGTATTTTGTTTTCGTGGACAAAGAATATTTTAAGTATGCATTTCTGTTGCGATTCATAGCAAACCATACCAATCAGCACACTTTAACCATGCCATCACTAAAAGGCCAGCAATCCAGCTTTTATTGTTAAATGCTTGACTTGTTGCTGTCAGCTTTGCAGTGTAGCAACAAAATAATGACTGCGAATGAAACTCACCAAAATGAAGGGAGAAACAGAGGACGGCATAGAACCATCTTTGTTGGAGAAAGGGAAAGCAGCAGCCAGGTTATAAATTCATGCTGCAGACTGAAGTAATCTTTGGAGCTCAACTGTGCATGGATGAACTTTTGAACTTCCCAAGCGGCTTCACTTTTAACTGTCTCCCAGGTGGACTTTTTCCCCGTCTTTCGTCGCCCTACCTATGAGGATGCAGATATAAGCAGGCAATATGCAATCTCTCACAATGCCTGACACTCCTCGATGCTGAACGGCTGTCCGGTGAACTGAGCCAAATGAAAATTACACTGGAAACCATGCTAATGACTGAAGGGGGGCCCATTGTCACATTGGGTGTATGCCATTCCATTGGCTGACTCACATTGTGAATCATCATTGGCTGCCGAGACTGATCCCAAGCCCCTCTTTGTATATGTATTATTATTTTAAGTAAAATTATTTTATTGATTACATGAGACTAACGGCTCAAGCTGTCTCTAGGTCAGCCGTAAAATTGACAACCACACAACTTCTGAAATTTACCATACCATTAAAATTGCACTGATTTTTATTCTCTCCAGGGTGGGTTTCAAAGGAACAAAGAAGATGTTTACAGTTCAAAGACCTCCTAATTTATAATGGTATAGTCGCCGAAACAAGGGAAACAGCGAAATTGCCTGTGATGTGCTCTTGTCATGATGCAAATATCCTGGTTAACTTTAAGAAGGAGAAATATTAAATTAAGCTTGAAATGTTCTGTAAAAACTGAAATATGTCACATTAAAAAAAAAGTAAAAACGCTGCATGATTTCTTGCCGCATTCATATGCCAGACCTGCCAACTCATACGGTGCCACTGTGTGCCACACGATGTCAGCTCCTTATCATACGGTGTGCACACATTTAGCTGAAACCCACTGCAGAGAGCAGGTTTCCAGCTAGTTGTTTTGATGTTCTGCACAGCCGATGTCTGTTATGCGGTGTTAAACCTCCAAGGACATCGGCGGCAGCCTCAACATCTTTGTTTTTGGTATTGGCAGGGCAGAAAATGGGGTAGGGGGTTTGTGTGCTCGGAGACAGTGAATTTAAAAGTGCCTCGAGCAGTACTCGGCATTAAGCCCAACCCCCTTCAAGGCCCCTCACCCTCCTCACACGGTAAAACACTTTAAAAAATAGCAGATCTGATATTTTGGTGAACTTTAGTGTTATCTGGCCCGTTTCTTTGTACATGGCTGTAAACAGGTGATTTACCTGATGGAGAATTCTCAAAGGTAAATGTGTTACTGTTAGAAAATCATCTCTCCACCATAGCCGAATTGCCAGCATAGTCAAAATTACATATGAGCTCTGCTAAGTTCAAATTTGACCACACATAGCCTATTTGAAATAGACAACAATGCAACTAAGTAGCACCCCGTCTGTAAGATTCTGAAATTCTGCATTTGCATGTTAGGACAACTAACTTCACCACAGCTGTACTAACTTGCATGTTCAGTTAACTATCTCTGACTGCAATAGTGTACAACTGGGGCCGAATTACACACGGGGCACACTGTCCCAGTTTGTGCCATGGCACTCCTTTCAAAATGTGATGATGAATGAGCTCAAAAACTCATACATCCCGGCGGCAGTACATTCGGTGAAATACAGAATGGTTGCTTACAAGCTGCTCAGTGTTTCACAGTGCAAGCAGCTTGAAGAGGGAACAGAGGTCCATCCCCCTGCAGGCAAGTGCAGTGAGTGACTGTACCCACCTACCTGGGGATATCTGGGGGGTCCAAAGGACTTCATTCCCCCTCCAGAGGCCTGCCTTCAGGGAGCACACTATAACAGTGCACCACCTTTTTGTGGTGCACTTTCAGTGCAACTTCTAAGGGCCTGTTTGCCTCTGCACCCGCATCTGTAATAAGGTGTGGGCTCATTGGCAAAGCGATTCCCTAATTTTCACGTAAATGAGTGAAGACCCTCTCATGATAGCACTGGTGCTACAAGTGTATTACACAACAGAGCCGCACAAGATGTCTGCGCCCCTTTGGGTACAACTATAATGCCATAGGGGTACACAAAGTGGGAGTACAGGCCATTTGCACCTCCGGGGCACTATGCGTACTATGGCTACTGCTATGTTTGCTCAGAGGTAAACCAGGGCTGGATTGGAAACCCAAAGTAGTACTGGCCACTGTTGTCAAAACAAGAACTGATAGCATGCCAAGTGACCAAATGTAGAGAACAAATTCATCTAGGTAAAGGGGTCTTGTGTTGAAGTTGTCAGCATAAAACCTTTTGAATTAGAGCAAAAGAATAAAGTTTACAAAACATTTGTCTTTTAAAAGACTAGCAGATGATTTTACCATTCGTAAACAGCCTTTCTGACTCACTGTCTTCAAGCCCTGCCGCCGTGTCAGCCTGACTGCCACTGCCTCACAAACAATATTAGCTTTTCAGAATGACTTTGCTCTTGTTCCTGTCATTAGAAAGTCACTGGCCATAAATGTGAATGACCCAGCACTAGCCCTTCAGTCCTTATAGAACTCTGACCCAAGTCTGAAATCAGTAAGAATCCCTGGATTCTCAATATTTTTGTAGCTCAATCAAACAGTGCCATAGTGGGGGACGTGGCCAACTGCTGAGCAAGATGGGCGCTTACTAAGGTGGCTCTGAGCCCCGTCCAACAAATCACTCACCATCGGACACATTTGTATGACTCTAGCGATTGAACTAACAGCAAATTAACTGATCTGCAACCGGAGTGCTCCGGCGGTGGGGGTGCGACAAAGCCCGCATGGATTCCGCGGTGTTGGGCCTAGAGCCGGGGCGGTTGGTGGGCCAGTGGACATCGCGCCACGCCCGAGGCTTTGGAGGCAACCTCCTCCGGGCCGAGCGACCCGAAGAGGGCGGAGGTGAGTGTTATGGAAAGCTGGGAGAGCAGCGATTCCTGAGCAGCAATCCAGCTCGGCGTCAGAGCAGGAAGCATAGCGGCTGCGGCTGTACCCGACTCCCAGGGCAGCGGCCTGTTCCATCGCCAGGAGACCCGCCCAGCATGGTGTCCTAGCAGCCTGCAGAAGCTTTGCAGTGAGGAGCCTGTGGTGCAGAGAGGAGTGGTAAGTGAGGCGCAAGTGTACCTCCCCCTCTCCTTGGCTCCAAAGCGCATCACAGCTGGGAGCATCTCCGAGACACACCGAGGACGAGAGGCGGATGCAGACAAGCCGGCCTCAAAATGACTGACATGGCCTGAAGCTCTGCCCGGTATTCCACCCTGGTTCTGGGCAGGCACCTCCCGCGGTGGACTTAATTACCGCATTGTGCTCCCCACAGGGCCTGGCTCCACCATCATGAATAGCTGGGGGAAAACAATTGGAGAGGCACCCCATTTAACTAAAGTTCCTGGCCGTAAAAAGCATTAAACCTCCTGTAATTAGATACAAACCAGTGTGCTCCCGGCGGCCGATTGGCCCACAGAACGAGAGGGCCAAGGCGACCGTTGCGGCGGTCAGTGAGTGCAGGGTTGGAGCTCGACTTTGTGCCAGTATAAGATAGGGGGAAGTCACCGGAGCACCAACAGGCCACGGAGGGAACACATGGCCCACGGCGGGCGGTGGTAATACGGTTCACCCCCCGCCAGAAACCGTCCCCTCTAATAAGGGACAGGGGTGATAGCTCAAGACAAGAAATGAGTCACAGAGTGCACAATGATGGATGGCAAAGGGCCCAAGAGTGGCCACCAAACTAAGCTGGATAAATACACGGTCCCAAAAGAAGCACCGGCCCAAGGAGACGTAACGGATCCACCCTTACCGGCAGCGGCCAGAGTCGCTACAGATGAAACGCTCACTTTTCGAGATTTTTTCGCTGTTATCCAGCGAGTCTGTTCATCACTTGAGGGAAAGATAGATATGATGAACTCGGAGCTCTCACTGGTCAGAGCCGATCTGCAAAATGTGGGGGCCAGGGTTAAAGACATAGAAGCCACCACGACGACACTAGAAGCGGAAACAATGTCCCTCAAAGCCCAAGTGACTGACTTGAAGAGCACCGCGGTGGACCTGGAAGCCCGACTGGAAGACGCAGAAGGCCGCTCAAGACAGAACAACATCTGCATAATTGGGGTTCCCGAAAAAGCGGAAGGCCCAGCTACTGATCTATTTGTGGAGGACTTAATACTGAAACACCTACAACCCCATGGTCTCTCCAAATTCTTCTCTATTGAGAGGGCACACAAGGTGAATGGAACCCATCTGTGCCTGGGAGTTCCCCTGCACCCCATCATAGGACAACTCTTCAACTTCTGGGACCAAGATGTGATCTCTAAACTGCTCGGAGTGCATCGTCATTGTTATTCGACAATGCAACCATCACGTTCTTCCCTGACTTCACTCTCAAGGTCCAAAGGTTGCGACGCTCCTTCCTGGAGGTTAAAAGAGCCTTGCAAGAAAAGAATATTAAATATTCCATGCTCTTCCCAGCCCGCCTCAAAGTGGTTTCTGAGGACAAAACTTGTTTCTTTGCCTCGCCGGTAGATGCTTGGAAGTCGCTGGAGGGCTGTAGAATGTCTCCGGGGTCCAGAGTACGACACTGGTGTGAAAGACAAAAACAAGAAGATGAAAATGGTGGCAGCCAGCGTGGGATGGTCGGAGAGGCAGCAGGGGGGATCCTCCTAGTCAGAGATTACCTAAACAAAGACTGGAGACTTCTCGTCCGATACAATCTAGAAACAGCTGGAAATGACTAAATGAAGCTTACAAGATGGGAAGCAGTGGCTGATTCCCTCTACAAAGTTAGTTGAACTGTTATTCAGGGTAAGAGGTGCTCTGCATAGTTGGGTTGTGGGCAGTTTTGGGCCCGCTTTGTAGGGAGGCAGAGAGGAGGTGATAATGTTGATAAATAGTTATTGTTTTTATCGCATCACTGAACACATCACAAAGGGATCACTATTTCACAAGGCACACAGCCCTTCACGGTTGACATGGACAGAAGGTTAAGCTTACCCAAACGACCAGAATGAAAAACCAGGCATAAGGATTGTGGCATGCACAAGTTTACACAATGTCAGGACCAATAGATAAAGCCCAGCTGCGACTTTTGTCGTGGAACGTCAACGGTATAGGCGATAAGATAAAAAGGGGGATTGTACTCCAATATACAGAAAGCCATGTGCCTGGAGTTGTCCTCCTTCAGGAGACACACATGACTGACACCAAGAGCAAAGCACTAGACAGATGGGGATATAAAATACAGGCACACGCTAGTTACACATCTGGGTCCCAAGGGGTGGGAATTTTGGTAAAAAAGATGCTAGCATTTAAAGCACACACTTCCCGGGTGGAAAAGGAGGGTCATTATGTGGCAGTCTCGGGTACAGGAGAGGGGGTGCCCAACAACATTATCAGTGTGTACTACCTACCAAAACTCCAAAAAGCCACTCTGGCAGAGTTGAGCAAGGTACACCTTACCCTCCCTCATGGCGTGCTATACATGGGGGAGACTTCAATATTGCTCTTGACGACCCTACGGACCGCTGGCCTCATCGACAGACTCCGGGGGGGGTGGGATATCCCTGCTAGGAGACATTTTAAACGCCATGGGTCTGAAAGATGTCCCACTACCCAGAGGAGCGACAATTTGCGTTCCATTCGGGAGCACACGGTTCCCTCTCCGGAATAGATAATTTCCTGACACTGACTTACGACCTGCCGCGATTCCGATCAATCCGACATCTGCCAAGAGGCATCTCGGACCACACGCCCATTTGGGCGACATATGGTGGAATAGAACCGAGACATTGCCAATACATGAAGCTAAGTCCTTGGTACCTCAAAGTACCCACCATTATAAAAGAACTTCAGTAGCTACCGAGCAGTACTTCACGTAGAATGAGGCTTCGGTGGACTCCGCAGCGGTGCTATGGGAGGCATACAAAACAGTTATTAGAGGACAGGGCTTCTCCCTGGTGTTGGGCCATGAACGGGACAAGAGGGCGCAAGTGGAAGCCATTGAAAGAGACATAGAACACCTCGAGGCACAGCTCACGAATACAGACAATACTAACATAGCCCATAGACTGGCGCTTAAACAGCAGGAGTATCGTGGGCTCGCGACAGAAGAATCCAGGGCGAAACACAGGGCGACTCTCCTTCGAATCTATGAGATCGGTGATAAGGCTAGTAAAGTTCTGGCCTTGCTAGAGAAAAAAAGAAAAAGCCAACAACTCGGTACATGGGTTGCACTCGAATTAGGGCAAGCACATAACCAATAGATCCAAAATAGCAGAATCATTTGCCGCATACTATGCACAACTCTACTCCCGCTACGGAAGAGCGACTTCGGAAGAATGTCGTGGGTGTTCTGAGAGACATCCCGCTCCCGGTTCTTGCTACCGAAGATAGGTCCCTCCTTGAAGAGGAAATAATACAGGCAATCTGAGACCTGAAGGCATCAAAGTGCTATCACCTAATGGCTTGCCAGTAGAGCTTTATAAACTTAACGCTGCAAAATTGGCCCCATACCTGTTGAGGATATTGGAAGAAAGCAGGGAGCGAGGAGTCCTTCCAAGAGACCAGAGAATGGCCACAATTATCACTATACATAAAGGCGGAAACCCCCCAGGAGACTGTGCCTCCTATTGGCATATATCACTCCTCAATGTCGAAACCAAGATATTGGCAAAACTATTAGCCTCCCGTCTTATACAAGTGATCACCAGATTAGTACATCTGGACCAATTCAGATTTATGCCGGGTACAAGTACTGCGCTCAACCTTAGGAGACTTCACGGGGTGCTAAGTGGAGCAAAATATATACAGGAAGACGCCATCATTCTGTCCTTAGACGCCCGTATGGCGTTTGACACCATCGAATGGCCATACCTATTCGAAATGTTAGTGAAATTTGGATTCGGGCCACAGTTCCTCGGCTGGATTCATCTTCTTTACTCCAAGCCACTAGCCCAAGTGGTGGTCAATGGAGAGACCTCCTGATTCTTCCCATTATGACTTGGCACCCGTCAGGGATGCCTGCTCTCCCCCCTCCTCTTTGCCCTAGTCCTGGAACACCTAGCCACATGGATCCGCATGGACCCCTTGCTGAGGGGCCTCACTTGGTCAGCTCAATGGGAGGATAGAATATCACGCTACGCGGACAATGTTCTCCTATATCTGGCAGACCCCAGGTGTTCCTAGTCATCCCCGTCGACGGTCAGACACAGGTAGGTCCTGCGCTTCATAGGACTTCATTTGAAGCTCTTCTCTCGCCACATTGCGAGTACTCTGAACGTCACTTCTGGGGCTAATAGACCCCCCCCCCTTTTAGGTGTTTTCCAGAAGGTATACATTCATTCCTTTTTCATCTTTTAACTTTCACACAGGACCACCACACAGGTCCAGACTGTAGGGGATGGGACCTTTTACATACATTCCCACACCATCCCCTCTAGAGTATATGAGGATCTCCCAGTCCTGATGAAATGCCAAGAGCCTTTGGACTACACAGGGCATGAAACATGGGCATTGCAGCGCCGGCCCAACGTGGAGCTTCCCGAGGATGAAGAATGACACCGCTTGGGGTGTGTGAGGGCTTTTGCTCCTAATTGGAGCTATTCCACTTCCACCTTCACCACCTGGTATCCCTGCCTTTTTCCTTCCCCCCCACCTCCCCTTAGGAACTGCATACTCTTGCTTTTGCCATAGCGACATGGGGCTCGTATGCTGGACCTACCAAGCCCCAGTCCCTCCTTTTTTGATGAATGGTTCCCTAGTCAGAGTCATAAATATAATTGAGAATTTCAGCTGATTATGAGGTTATACGATCAACTGGATGAAATCACTAATATTTATACTGAAAGGCAACCCGCCTGCGGTGCCCAAAGACTATGAGATCCGAGTAACCACAGAAGACTTTACATACCTGGGAATTTTTGCCACCATAGATCCCATGCTCTTCTATAATAAAAATCTTCTCCCACTTTTAGAGAGATTGAAGACAGATGTCCTGCACTGGAGGTCGCTCCCACTGTCACTCCTTGGGAAGGCAGCCCTCTTTAAGAAGATGGCTTTCCCCGCTTTTTATACGCCCTACATAATACACTGTATCCTGTCCCTGCAAAATACTTTAAAACAATAAATTCTGTACTATCAACACTCCTGGGGGATGGAGGATTGGTGCAGATCGCACTCAAAAAACTAACACAAGGATGGTATGATGGAGGAATTTCCCTACCTGATATATAGAGGTACTACTGGGCCACACAGCTAACCACTATTAACCATGGGTATGTCTACCGGAAGATGAACCGTCGATCCGGATGGATCGTCTGGTGATGCACCTTGGCGAATACCTACGGGCTCAATCCGTGATGCTTTCAAAATCACAGCATCAGAACCCATTGGCTGTAACAATCAAGCTCTGGCACGTAGCCCACAAAGTACTGGGATGGGAGAACAAACTGACACAATACACCCCTCTGTGTGACGAATCGTGGCCCTAGGGATTCTGGGGAGACACCCAGGATTTGATAAATGGGACCTGATAGGCCTGTCTAAAATTGGGGATCTTTGGGTTCGGGGTGCAATACTCCCTTTCTCTTACCTCAGTCAGGAATACAAGCTGGCAGACACTGAGATTTTCTGCTATCTGCAGGTTAGACATGCGCTACAGTCAGCCATCCCGGCAGACGATGTACTACCAGACAGCTCCTCACTCAAAGACTGGTTACTGGACAGAAATACGACATGCAAAGCGACCTCACTCACATATCAGAAACTCACAAACAACATGCCCGACACACTTCGTCAACTACGGGACAAATGGACACTTGACTTAGCAGACATAGACAATGATGAATAGATGGAGGCATTAGCCTCACCTAGAGAGGTGGCCACAAAGGCAGGGTTTAGACTGATCCAACTTAAGATACTACACAGAGTCTACTAAGCATGCACCACACTGATAAAACTGGGAAGAGCCCCAACTGAGAACTGTCATCGCGCATGCAATCAAAAGGGCACCTTCTCTCACATTATATGGGAATGCCCAGCAATACAACCCAATTGGCAGGCAGTGGTCACCAGGATGAATGACGTATGGGATACGTCTGCCATCCCAACACCAAAAGGGTGTCTTCTGAACATATGGGAAGAATCCGTTATTACTTCATCAGGAAGTAATTGGATGACTTTGGGATTGGCGGTAGCCAAACGGAACATAGCTTGTTGTTGGGGAGCAACTGGGATGCCGAGCCTCACTGAATGGGAAAAAGATAGGGACACAAACATGGTAGCAGAAAAAACAGTTTATATTAATAGAGGGTGTCCTAGGAAATAGGTCAGGGTCTGGGGTAAATGGAATGATTCACTTGGAGGGCTATGTACTCCCCCCCCTCTCGTAGACAGGTCCCAACTTGTTAACTGATCCCGGAGTAGAGATGGGGTGCGCTAACTCGAAAATTGCTGTGTAGCTCAAGTGAAATGATACCAAATTAACTGCATAGATGATTCTGTGATGTGTACTTTGAGTTTCTTTCATTTTTGTCTTTTGATTCTTTTAGCCTGAATAAAAAGAGGGAAAAAAAAACAGTGCCAAAGTAAATGGCAAATTGCAGCTTTTCTGCCCCTCCTTTTAACTTTGCTCCGCAGCCCCCATTGATGTGCATGAACCTGGAAGTCCCAGCAGTGGGCTTACCATGCTAACATACTGCCAAATGTCATGGAGATTAGTCAAACAGTGCCAACGTTTTTAGCATATGAGAACGCCCCTCATTTTATTTTCCTCCCTTGACACATCTGAACAAAGCTTGAAGTACCAAAAGTAAACTAAACATGCTAAATGTGTGCCATATTTTAGTCAGATTTGTCAAATTGTGCCAAAGTTGTAAGGAAAACCACATTTTGTATTGAAACCTCAACCACCTTATTTTCATATTCAAAATGGTGTCCGCAATTGTGAAAATCTTGCACATTCTGTACATGGAATTGTTTTTCTCAAAACAAAAGGAATTGTCAATGTCTCTGGGGATTGCCATATCTCCTTTTGTATATCAACATTGCTCCACATGCCTCCCACAAGAATTTTTATCTTCAACATAACAAACGTGTGAGTTTTACAAAAATTCAATTTCAAGATGGAGAAGATAAATACAACTCTGTATAAACAACCATATATCTCTACTCACGGTTGCTTTCATTTGACATAACATATAGGAATCATGCTTACGCAGTCAACTAACAAGATAAACAAAATATTAACCCTGATAATATCTCTAGGCACGTTTTTGTAACAATAATTTCTAAAAATCTACTGAACGAAGTTAAAAAAGCACTCTTTCTTCGTAAAGTTCTACTTTCATTCCAAGTTTGGAGTCATTGTTTTTTTTTCTGGAGCGAGAAAGAAACTCCTAAAGGAACTAAAGTAGAAAACAATTCTTTATTGATCTCCTATAACTTTTTTCTCTCCTCTACAGATCTTCACGAAACTTGACATGTCAAATCTTGGCTAGATGTACCAATCAAGTGCCAAATTTCATGCGGATTCGCCAAAATGAGTCAAACCTTTTAGCAAGCCAATTAATGCTTTTTCAATGGAAAGTGCACATATGCCATAACAATACAGTTCCTAAAGGTAACTGTGTAATATGAATTTCCAGCTGCTGATAAGACGGTCTTGAGGCTTATCTATTGTAGGAGCCTTGCTATGACTATTAAGTTAAACTGTAGTAGTCTATAAACTGCTTCCTTTATGCTCATCAGTTTACAAACTGCTCTTTCTTCTTGCATTTACTTAAAAAACTAGCAAAACATTAACGGTAGGAAAAAAATCCTCTGTGAGCTTATCAGGGCTCTTTAATATAAAAAAAAAAAGACTGATTGTGGTTTCAGGATGGTGCAGCCCTGGTTCCCTGCATGGCAGTGCTTAATTTGTAAAAGTATATGAGCCGGACCTCAAAGTTTTGCTCAGAAGCCCAGGACCAGCGCTATTGAATGTGGATGTGTCACAAACCAATGTTGGATAATCTTTTTTTTTTAGTTTAAAAATGCTTTATTGAAAAATAAAAATGAACACTGCAATTACATCAAACAATAATAATTATCAGTGAGACAATCCAAGTAAATATAAGAAGAAGTAGAATGTACAATATAACAGCCTAATAACAAGAAAGAGATACTAAACTATTAAAAGATTAACAAATGAAACATATCTACTATTATGAGAATGCACACATGAAAACTTGAATTGTAATATGAAATGAATTGCTAAAACAAAATGCATTTTAATCTTTTTAGAGATAAGGAAAGAAGGAAAAGAAGCAGAAGAGAGGCAGAGGAGAACAAGGAAAAGAGAAGAAAAGAGAGGGAAAAATATTGCAATATCAGATTGAAAAAGCGAGTTTTATCAACTTTGTATGAGAATGAACAGTTATAATAAAAACAGTTATAATTTAAGGAGGTTCGAAATAACAAACTTTAGAAACTGATCTGTCCATATTCCTAGATAGAAATGAAGTAAGAGGTAACCATAATAAATCTTTTTTAATTTTTAACGGAATAGAATAGATGTAGCATGGGCATGATCTAATCGATGATGATGACATAATAGGTTCCACCATGCCATACATGAACTTTTTCCTGTATCCTTCCAGTTAGAGGTGATGATTTGAAAAGCTAAGGCGATCATTAAGAAGTTTCCCAACAAAACGTTGCGAAGCCCAACAAGGAGAGGCACTACCTAAAAATATATATTTAAAATCAAAAAGAAGGGACACTGATAGGATGTCATTGATTTTGTGCCAAATCTGTAACCAAAACTTTTTTACAAGAGGGCATTCAAAAAACGTATGAAAAAGATCACTTTTATCATGTGTACATGACCAACAGATAGCATTTGAAGAGACTTTAAATTTATATAAACTTGTGGGTGTAATAAATAATCTGTTGTAAAAATAATACAATGTTTGCGTTGTGCTTGCTGATGAGGACGAAGTATGAATCTTGGCCCAAATTGATCTCCAAGTGTGAGCTGAAAATTTTTGGTGTAAGTCTGATTCCCATAAAAGCTCTATTGTGTGTTTTGAGACAGATTTAGAAGAGCAAATCAATAACTTGTATATGGTTGAAGCCTTCAGTTGAGTAGAAAAATCAATTAAGGAGGAGGGAGATTGTGCATCCGTAGCTGGGAGAGATTGCTGAGAAATAAATATATTAAGGAGAGGCCTAAGAAGTTCAAAATGAGAAGCATATTTGTTGGATATATGAAATTTCTCTTGTATCTCGGAAAAGGACAATAAAGTGTTATTAGAAACAAGTTGTCTGATGGTGATAATGCCTTTGTTGATCCATTCTTTCCACCCAAAGATCCTGTTCTTTAATATAAGGTTTGTATTATACCATATTGGGGTCTGTAAAATATTGTCAGAAATAGTATTTGAAGAAGCAAGTAAGGGCTTACTAATAGCGATTGAGTGGGTAAGTATGGAGGAAATTAGACCTCGTGGGGGTTGAGTAATATGAATCACATCCTTAAAAGTAAAGGGAGAAAACTGTGCATGCTCTAGTTGACCCCATACTGTGGAAGGTTCTGTATAATTGTCTGAAAGGGAAATCCAAATATGTTTCAGCGTAAAAGCAGAATGATATGTTCTGATATTAGGAAAATTGACCCCACCAAGGTCCTTGGGTTGTTGTAATCGAGCTAAAGCAATACGGGGTTTGCGCTTGTTCCATCAAAATTTAACGAAAGATCGATTAATAATTTTAAAGAAACTAAGTGGGAGAGAAATAAGAAGCATTGACAAATAGAAATTGACAATAGGTAATAACATCATTTTAACTGTGGCTAACCTACCCCACCAAGAGATAAAAAGGGGAGACCAACCCTCTATTATGCATTAATTTTAGTTATTATTTCATTCTTATTGATTTTAATAGTGTCCTTGATATTGTTAGTATAGAGAACTCCTAGACATTTTATACCTTTTGAACTCCATTTGAAACCAGAATCCTTAAACATATGGGGAAGACAATATTTATTTAGTGGTAGAACTTCTGATTTATCGATATTCAATTTATAGCCTGAGACAATCGAGTAATCATTTAATAAGGAGAAGAATTCCGGCAGGGAAGTAGTGGGGTTAGATACATACAGTAAAATATCATCTGCGTATGCAGTGTATTTTATATTCAGGTTTTTGAACTGAAAACCTGAGAAAGTGGAGGATCTTTGAATTGTTTCCAAAAAGGGTTCCAGTGCAAGGATGAATAACAGGAGAGATAGTGGGCACCCTTGCCTAGTACCTCTATGCAGGGGGAAGTAACTGGATTGCTTACCATTTACCCAGATAGAGGTAGCAGGATTGGAATATAATAATTTAATATAGTGGATAAATTGGGGACTGAAACCATGCCATTTCAAAGCAGCAAACATAAAATCCCAGTTGACTCAATCAAAGGCCTTTTCGGCATCTAATGTTATGGCAGCTAGTGGAGGACTGAGTTTAGCCGCTAAATGTATAATGTTAAGGAGGGTTCTTGAGTTATCTGAGATGGATCTGACCTTTACAAACCCAGACTGGTACATGTTTATTAAATCTTAAATAACAGAGTTGACACGGATAGCCAACAATTTAGCAAAAATCTTGCAATCCGTATTGATTAATGAGATAGGTCTATAATTGCCACATTGAGACAAATCTTTGTCTTTTTTAGGTATGAGGCATAGCATGGCCTGAGCGAAAGATCCCTGCATGCAATTAGCATTCAAAAAATGGCTAACAAGCAGTAATAGTTTGGAAATTAAAAGGTGTTTGAAATGTAAATAAAAGCGCACAGTATAGCCATCAGGCCCAGGGGTTTTATCTTTAGGAAGCATAATTATGGCATTTAACAGTTCTTGTTCGGATAAAGGTGTATCAAGGGAGGATAGATCTATATTTTTATTAGGATCTTTGGGAATCGATTGAAAAAAAGAATCAATTTGTTCAGCGGAGGGGGATGATTCCGGGGTATATAGTTTTTTATAGTAATCGGTAAAACATTCTAAGATTTTTGAACCACTGATATGTTGTACACCATAGGGATCAGTGATGGCAACAATTCTAGATTTCAGTTTTTTAATTTTCAGATAATTTGCCAAAGATTTACCAGCTTTATTACGCCCGCCATACATTTTCGCATTAAATCGAAGTAATGTACCACAGGCATCATCAAGGGATTGCTTATTATATTGCAATTTGCATTTGATGAGTTTAGACAAAGTATCGTCCTTATTGGAGGAAAAATATTCGTGTTCCAAGGACTTGATCTGAGTTAGGAGTTGTTTGGAATCCTGAAGAGTTTTCTTCTTTTTTCTGGCTACATAGTCAATTATAAAGCCTCGAGCAGTTGCTTTGAACGCATCCCAAACAAAATTCATTTGCGTATCGGAAGGGAGGTTATGAGTGAAATATTCCTGTGTAAATGTTGCAAATTGATCTGTAAAATGCTGATCTAGTAAAAGGGAGTTATTAAATCTCCATCTGCGAGTGGATGAAATGGGGTTAGGAAAATCAAAATCTACAATAACAGGTGCGTGATCGGAAACTAAAATCGATCCTATTTCTGCATGTGTGAGAAATTGAATTATATGTTGTGTGAAAAATACATAGTCAATTCTGGACAAGGACTTCTAAACAGGGGAAAAAAAGGCGAATTCCAAGTCATCAGGGTGGAGTACTCTCCATACATCAGTAAGTCCTCTATCCAAAATAGTTTTGTGAAAAGCCTTATGCATTTGAGATGGAACAAATCTAGTTTGTGACTTACGATCTAAAAGGGGTCAAGAGGTTGGTTGCAATCTCCTCCAACTATTACATTTTCAGAGGCATGAGAAGATAACAAAGAAGAAATATCCTTCCAGAAAGTAAGGTCTACTCCATTCGGCCCATATATATTGCAAATCATAAAATTAGTATTATTGATGGTTACTTCAAGGAGAAGCCATCTTCCAGCATCATCTTTATACTCATTTATCAATTGAACAATGGAACAATATGAGAACACCATTTTTGTTTTGTACAGCCAGGGAGCTGAAGACATTGCCGACCCATTGTTTCCTAATAGAATTAATGTCTTGCTCTTTATGATGTGTTTCTTGCAGTAGGGCAATTTGACAATTCAGTTTGGACAAGTGGGACAAAACTCTTTGTTTTTTAACCGGATTACGAATACCTTTAACATTCCATGACACCAGACGTAAATTACTCATTAGAATAATGATAAAAAGGTGTATATAAATGCAATTATAAACCTTGTAACATGAAATAAATAAGTAACCAAATAGATACTTGAACTAATCAAGCAAAACAGGATTGATAATTGACAAACTATGTCCAAAAAGAGGTAAAAACTGACAAAAATAGAAGAAAGATTTAAGCCAAGGGGTTGAGAAGATGAGAGGAAAAGAGTAGCAGAAGGAAAATGAATACCACAATATATACCGAGAGACAGCTGACCAAGTAAGGAAGGGTAAGAGACATCAAGAATCACCTTAGGGAAGAGAAAACTCGCAATAGTGAAATGTGGGAGGAGAGGGAGAAAAAACAGAAGAAAGACGGAAGAAAGAGAGAAAAGGAAAACGAAGAGAAAGAAGAGAGAACATTGTCTCTTCTGAGAAATATATCTAGAGTATATGACCAAAAGCCAAAGGACTTTAGCCATGTAAGCAAGATAAGAAAGACAATACAGATGACAGGGGGGGACAAAAAGAACAGATACCACTCCAATTGAGCAACACCAAGAGTAAACAAAAGAAAATCAGTAAATGATTGAGGGGCAATGTTATTGAAAAAGGGACTTAAAACGCACAGCATGAGGGAACTTACCATACATTAGGGTAGACAATGGAGCCACACGAGGACAACAGCGACGGAATTGATATACGACGAGAACAAAGACAACATCAAACAATGGACGAATGGGGACCTGTGAAGAAAAAAGAAGAGAAAAAAAGCATTTAGGGTTTACTCAGTTCCATTGCTTCAGTTTTATGCATATGTATAAAGTTCTTAAGGTCCGCAGGATCCTCGAAGGTCAGTGTTCTTTCTTTATATGTCACTTTAAAAAAACAAGGGTAAATGAGGCTGTAACGAGCATTCATTGAACGAAGCATGGGTCTGAGGTCCAAAAACTCCTTCTGGCGATTGGTGGTGGGTTTTGAAACATCTTGACTGAAGAAAATTTTTTGACCAACCAAAGCATCTGTTTACATTGTTTGGCAGCAGCAAGAGTCTCCATTAGGTCAGAATATAAAAGAAAATAAGCAATGATTCCTCGAGGTTTAGTTGAGGATTGCGCAATGCGAGGACCAATCCTATGAGCTCTCTGGATATTGAGATCTGTCGACTTTGATAGACCAACAATCTGTGGAATCTGCAGCTTCAAAAAAGAGATCATAACATTACCTTCGGAACCTTCTGGAATACCGTAAATACGCAAATTGAGGCGTCTATTTCTGTTCTCCAAATCTTCTGTTACTTTCTTCAGGTGAATTACCTCTTTAGATAAGGCATTAACTTTACCGGCCACATCATGTGCATCACTAATTCGTTGCTCGACATCGGTTAACCTTAAGTCTAAGCCAGACCATTTCTCATCTATTCTGTGGAGTGTCGCAGTGGTCTCTGCCATGAATGGACGGATATTTCGCAACTCTTCCATAATATCCTCCAGTGTTAAAGGTAGAGGAGATTTAGACGGGGAGGCGGGTCTTTTTTTGCCCTTTTATTAGCGCTACTTGCAATATCTTTATGGCTGGCATTGCTGGAACCAGAGGAACCATGTGATTTAGTTGAGCTAGCAGAATCCATTGTGAAGATATACTCAAAAAAGTCACAGTTGACAAGTAAGGAACAGAGTCTTCAAGGCAACTCTTGAGGTGAAACAAAATGGCGGCCAAAAATAGTCCCTTCCAGAAGGTTGAGGTAAAAACCACCAACTGTCACTGTTAATCGTACAACACTGGAACTATCAATATCACTCGCAGTTCCTTTTGTATATCAGCGCAATGATAACATAAATGTGCTTCAAATAATAGTTTGGTCGACAAAAACCATTACAATCCCTCCGTGTTGTAATGAGCCAAAAGGAGTCATATGTTGAAGAAATATTGCTGTGTGACTGTAATTACAGCAAAGAAAAGAAAGATGAATTGCTGCATTTCCAAAGAGAAGGGAGAGCGCAAACTCGCCGAGTCCTGCAGTTTTGAGAAAAAAAAGAGATAAGGAGAAAAAAAATCGGGAGCTCCGCTTCCAAAATGGCGGCCGGGACACGAAGCAACCCAGGAGTTAAGGAGAGTATAACTAGAAAATTAGACCAAATTCAGGTAAAAAAAACTTGCCTCTCCACTCCTGGGCACTTCCGATGACCATTCCCGAGTCCAGCTATCGGCATGTGCGCATTTAAGCGCCCCGTCGCTTCCGAGGCTCTCCTGGTGCGGAGGTAATCACGGAGCGGCCATCTTGTTTTGCCGCCGCCCGCGAAATCCAATGTTGGATAATCTTGATTCCCTCAATTGCCTCTTAAATCTACTACCAAACACTCCCAACCTGTTAATAGCACTATTGCAGGTTCCTGCTTTCTACATTTGTCACTGTATTTTAACCTTCACCTTCCTCCTTGTGTGTTTTCTCTCTCTTGTGCTAGGTCAGAGTCCGATGAGGAAAAGTAAGTGCTGGTCCCAAAAAATGAGTGTCGGTGGGCCCCACCTGCAACCACCGGCTCAAATCGAGTGCTGCTGCACTCTACCCTTGTTCCCTGTTGAGCATTAGCATTGCAGGATGAAAGTGCTTGTAGCTGGCACAGACAGACAGCTAGTTATGTAGTAGGTCGTGCACTGATAATCAATAGGGCAACGTTCAGGTTAATGATGACTGAACAATTGCAGGAACAGAATATGCCTGGAGAAAAGCAAAAAATAGACTCCATTTGCTTGCAAGACAGACTTGTGATAAGAGCTTAGCTCAATGGTTTCAGACTTGGATTCAGTTTGGAGATCATATTAATTGGAGAAGTGGCCATGGGAAGTGAAAAAGGGCCTAGGGATGGATTCTGAATGATCTAGGGGAAGATGCAACCCCTTTGAACTGCACCGGGTGTTGACTCACCCTCAGTGTACTCAAACTTTCTATTAACATAATTTATTTATATATTGTAAATTTTTTCAAAGAAGAGGAGAGGCTCAAAGAAGGGGCATGAGTGGGTTGAGACTGGTCAAGAAAGACACCTATGTGCACCTGAGGGCGCAACAGGTGTGTGCGCCTGCTTTCTGCAACCACAAGACAATTTGATATTCCAGAAGGGGTCTTAGATGCTTGTGTGGCCCCTTCTGTAATAAAGATTAAGCCAGTGCACTTATACTGTCAGGAGGTGTTACCTCATTTGCATTGGGGCCTGACCCTATGCTAATGAGAGAAACACATTGCCTCTGCGCCTGCATGTATTATGTCCATGGGAGCAGAGGAAAAAAGGCTGTCAGAAGGAGCACTGTCTGTGTACCACAAAGAGGTGGTGCACAATCAAAGTACCATTCTAAGGTGCCCCCTGAGAGAGGGGGTGAGGGTTCCGTGCAACCTACAGACACCCTCGGTATTTCGGTGAAGTCAATCACTGCACCCATCTGCAGAGGTATTTCTGTCCTTCCTCATAAAGCAGACCATGTGACACCAGCACTGTGAAAGATGGAGTGGCTGCTTCAAACTGTCCGCTTTACCATTCACTAATGCACTACTGGGTTGCGGATGCCCTGGGGGAAGTACATGTTTTTTATTAGGGTGCTCTGTCCCTGTTTCCATCCTGTGCACCTAGTTGATGATGTACCACGGCACAAACAGGGACAATGTGCTCTATACAAAATGCGGCCCCTGGGCTCATGCTGAAGTATTAGCTAAACTTAATAAAATAAAATTATACATGTGTATTACACACAGATTTGAAACCTTGCTTTTTACTCCCTGCAATTCTAGATAGAAAGCCCCTGTCCCATCTCTCTCCGATGCTGTGGACTGCCTACCTGGCACCTAAGTAATCTGTGCTAAAAAAATTCCCTCTCCAAGAAGCGCTACCAGGCACCATAAGAGAAGGGTGGGATAGTGGATCGATAATAACTCGATATGTACCCAGGGTGCTTCCTTTTGTCATGTACACTGCAGCTCTGGAGCACGCACATGAACACGCCATACTCGGAACTCTGTAACACGTCTTTATTCTTCAGCATTCACCTGTTAACTGAATGCACTACATTGTAAACTTTATTGACCACACCCACATACCTCCCACTGATTAAGTGACTTTGTAAGGAGTCTGGCAAGGACAATAAGGGTCCTACTGCACATGATCACACAACAACACATCTCCCCCTTTGTTAAATCAAAAGTACGGAAAACATATATGCATTAGAGTTCCTCAATGAGTTGTCGATGTGCTTGCACCAATCTTCCAGATCGAGTTGTAAAAAGTGAGAGAGTTGCATGGTCATCTGGCATCGTAGATGTAGGCCCAGATGCTTGACTTGGGCACTCTGATGGGCTTGCCTCATTTGTGATATCTGGAGCAAGCGAACATCAAGGCAGATGCTTCAACTGTGATGAGTCTCTCGAAATGGACTTTCTGGGACGTTGAGCGGTCACCCTATGTCCGTTACATGTCACAACTCTCAATGGATCAGCATCAAACGGAGCGTCAGTCTTGTGTTTCCATTTTTGTTTGACTGGGACCTGTTCTCCTTCTTCGAAAACCGTGTCCTCCGTGCATCTGCGCTTATCTGCACAGGCCTTCATCTTGCTTTTGCAAGAAGTATCAGTGATACAAATCTCATCAGTGTCTATCCCACGGCTCGTGGTCTATTGTGGTAGCTTTTTCACAATAGCTCTCCCAAACAGCAAGGTGGTAGGGCTTTCACCTGTTGCAGAATGGGGAGTTGATCAATTGGCACGAAGGGCTGGGCATACGGCTGACCTGAGATTGATTCTGTTGAGCGCGCTGAACCACTTTCTTCAGGATGCCCATAAGTCATTCAACAACACCATTTGCCTGTGGCCAGAGAGGTGTGCTTTTCTGATGCTTGACGTTCAAGCAACCAAAAAGGTCTTAAACTCTCTGCTGTTGAAGGGTGGACCATTGTCAGATTTGAAAATGGAAGGAATACCCCAGGCTGTGAAAATATCATCCAGCCTCTCAATAACTTTGTCCATGGGTGGTCGATGGTAAGTCTTCCAGTAAGGGAAAACATGTGTATTAATCAAAAACTACCATGAGATGATGTCCATTATTTAAGGATACAAGGAAATCAATTCCCAAGCTTGTTTAGAAAGGTCAGACATATTTATCGGCTGCAGAGTTGTCTTAGAAGATAAGCAATTACACAGGTGACATGCTTTCAGGTCCTTCTCAACTCGTTCATCAAGGGGTGAAAACCACACTTGGTCTCTGAGGGCTCTCTTGGTGGCTGCAATGCCACAATGTCCTCATGTGCCAGTTCAATAAATTGCTGGCTCAAGCTCTCAGGTATGACAATTCTAAAACCTCTTTGCATAATACCTTCTTGAGTGACAGAAAGTACTTCCTGCTCATTCTTGAATTTTTGATATTCGGCGTCATCTATGAGAGGTCAAGTATGTTTCCTGAAAGATTGCCTTGCAAGAATATCCTGGAGTGTGAGCATGTCTCTGTTTGTGTTGGTAGCAGCAATGATCTGCTAAACGGATAGAGCTGAAGATGTGCTAGACTTTACTATGAAATTTATATACTCTTCTGCTGCATTAGACATTGCACTGTGATGCTGTAACAGCACTCGTGAGTAGTAAACTGTGGGGTTTTGATGCTTCTGCAGCTTATGCACAATGGTGTAATCATACTCTTTCAATCACAACCCCCCTCTCTTGATGCAAGGGGGCATCTTGGCTTTTGGATTTCTGAAAATGATGAGCAACACCTGGCAATTAGTGACAAGGGTGACATGCTTTCTGCACAGAAATGCATGAAAATGTTCACACTTCCACACTACAGCAAGGCTCTCTTTTTCTGGCTGAGAATAGGCACATTCGGGCTGAGCTCGACTTCTGCTCGCATAGGCCACAGTGTGTCTCTGAGCATTTTGATGTCCATTGTGTTGTGCAAGGATCACGCCCAGCCCCACCGACCTTGTGTCTACTATGATCTCAGTATGTATTTGGATCAAAATAAGCCATTTCAGTTTCATTTTCAATTGCATGTTTGATTTTCTTGAAACTTTGGTTACATTTAGAGAACCACTGGAAGGGAATTTTCTTCTTTGTCAAATCTCTTAATGGGGCCCTCCCCGCAGCAAAGTCTCAATTGTATCTGGAGCAACAGCTGGCCGTGTAGTATGGTTACATCCTGCGGGGGACAAGCGGATGACTATGCTTGTACTTTTTCAGGGACAGGGGTCATTCCCCCTTCAGAGAAAATATGGCCAAAGAATTTGAGTTTAGTTTTGTAAAACTCACACTTTCCTGCATTTAAAATGAGACCTTCATCAGCAAGCAGACTGCATACTTGTGTAAGAGCTTTGTCATGCTCCTTTTGTGTGGCCCTAAACACTAGTATATTATCACTGTAGTTAAAAGTGTGTGTGACAGGTTGAATTACTTGGCAAATGACACCCTGAAAGATTTCTGCAGCCCATGACACACCAAAGATAAGTCTTTTGTATCTGAACAAACAACATGAGTTGAAAAAGTAGTAATGTACCTACAGTTCTCTTCCAGCTCGAGTTGATGGTATTGTTAGTTCAAACTATGATGGGAGAAGACAATTCAGCTCCGTAATCATGTCCGTTATATGTGGACCTGGATGTCTTTCGCGCTCAGTTTTTTTGTTGGCATGGCGCATATCAACATAAATGCGCACTGCACCTCCACTGCCCTTTTGGCATTACCACTATGGGCGAAAAACCATGGCATCGGACCAGTAGAGCACTCAATGATGCCATGCTTTAAGAACATTTCTAGTTCTTTCTCAATGGCCTCCTGTAGATGAAAAGCAATCTGACGGTGTCACTGAGCAACAAGACACATCTCCTCATTAATGTGAAGTTGCGCCTTCATTGCCTTGAGTTTTCCAAGTCCATGAAACAATGACCGGAATTGACTTACTATTTTACAATGTGCATTGAGGTTATAATTGATGGATATCAGTCCCATGTCAACAGCAGTGCTGAAGCTGAGTAGACATGCACTCGACAAAGTACCTTGGAGGACATGAATTGGTGCTTGTGCTGTTGTTTTCTTATGCCTCATGGTCGCTACAAATGACCCTTGACTTTGCAATGTCGTAGGAGCAGCTCATGTGTACACCTTTGTTTGTGATGGTGTTAGACGTCATATCGGAGACAGTTTGTTGTATTTTTCTGCCGGTATGATATTGATTGATGCCCCACTGTCTATAATAAAGGTTAAAAGGCAGCCAATCACCTTTAGCGTGATCTTGGGTACTGGCCAAATGAGTTTGGTTGCTTCATGTGATGATCTCTCTTTCACTTGTGTTCGTCTTTGCAAATAGCCAATCCTACATGTGCATGTCGTTCTGCGGTCGACATCACCAGTGCACATTCATCTTCTTTACTGTTGCTCGATGATGACGTTGAAGAGCTTTTGGAAGATTAATTTGATGACGATCTAATTCGTTTAGCCTCTACTTACCTCAACTGATATTGCTGTTTGGCCTTGTGGGCATGGTTAGAATGCTTATGGAACTTTCTGGCAACCATTTTCTCTTCTTGTTGTGACGCACTTAGTTTCTCTTTCGCTTTGCAGACTTATGAAATGGTTTTCTTTCCCACAGCCTTTGCATATCTGTCCAATGGCTGAACATTTACCTTTGTGTAGAAATGAGAATCTACATCAGAAACACAATTTCTTTTTCTTCTGAGACATCGTCTTCTGGGCCTCCACATTATGTTTCTGCCTATTTTTCATGATCAACGTAGATTCTGGGGTGTTCCAGCTTTCATATCAGCAGCCTGGTGATCTGCACATTCCTCAGCTCTCGCAACTAGGAGTACCTTTTCTAGACTGAGGGGGATATGTACAAGGACTTAACGCCGCCGTAGTGTCAATTTTTTGACGTTACAGTGGCTATTTTGTTATCACCTTATTTACAAGTTGTCGCTAACCTCAGTTAGCGGCTGTTTTCTGGCGAAAACGTGCATTTTTAAGATTGCCACTTCTGTTAACGGGAGGTAACGAAAATGAGATGCAAGGTAGGCGTTCCCGTGCAAAAACCGCCGCTAACCCTACTTCGCGATATTTACAAGGAATTCCTTGTATGGTGCAAAACCCCAAAAACTGCCTCTAACTGCAGTTAGAGGCAGTGTTTTAAGACCAGAAAATAGCTGGTCTTAAAATTGGTGCAAACACTTGGGGCCTCATTTCAGAAGGTTTTGGTGCAGGACAGTGCTGCAAGGAATGTTGCTGCGCTGCCCTGTGACAAAACTACAGGGCAGGAATGCGCACCATCAATAAGATAGGGCACATTCCTGGGCCTCATTCATGAAAAGTGTTGCATCGTTGCAACAAAACAGCATTGCAACACTTTTCACTATGCCCTTCTTGCGACAACATGGATGCGCTGTATTCACTGTACAGCGCTCCATGTCACAATTAATGACAGATACGTCTGGAATCCTGATGTATCTGTCAGCGCTAAAATCAAGCATTGCTGCAGTTGTGTCACAAGCACGACGCAACTCCAGGTATGCATGGGGCTAGCCTATCCCTGTGGCACTTCGTTACCCTTATGCCTGCCATGAGGCAGGTGTAAGGTACTGACGCAGAGGCGTCATAGAATTGTCGCAGGGAAATCTGATGGATTTCACTGTGCCACTCCTATGAGGCTTTGTTGATTGGGAACGCCCACCCTGCATACATCATACCTGATGCAGGTATAATGTGGCACAGGGCTTCACATGGTCACGCATATGCCTAGGTGCGTAACTTTGCAAATACGGCACAACGTGGTGCAAGAATCACGCTGCAAGTACATCTAGAAAATGACGCACTGGTGGGGTGAAACTGTCAGAAGGGGCTCATGAATAAGCCCCCCTGTCTTTTTCCCCTTCCATGGCGCACAATGGCTGCCATATGCCAGCGCAGGCACCCTTGCGCCATGGTGCAAGGGTGACTGTGTTGCGTAGTTGATTGATGTTGTGGCTCCATCACTTCTCGAGACGTCTGCAGGGTGTCTGGACTAGTGGAGGGCGGTAGTAAACCAGTTGGCCTTCTTGGAGTGTTGTTTGCCTCTTCTTTTATTGAGGGGTGCCAGGGTGTCGGTGCAGTTGGAGATCCATCGGTGGAGGCTGCGTGCTGCGGTGTTGTCAACTGTAAGCGTTGGCAGGGTGGTGGTGCTGAGGGAGTTGATGAGAAGTTCTTCAGTGGCCTTGATCCAGTTGCGAGGGTGGGCGATGATGGCGGTGGTGTACGGTGGGCATGGTGAAGACATGATGTATACAATGATGGTCGGTACAGGAGAGTCCGGTGGTGTGGCTGTAGTTGAAGTTCCCGCTGGCAGAGAAGACGTGCCCGGCTATGTGGGTTGGTGCGGTGACTAGCTGCGTGAGTCCGATGTTGGCTATAACTTATGCCCCTGTAGTGCACTGCTTATGATCTCACATATTACATCACTCTTGACATCGTCAGTGACGTCACTGATGAGATCTCTATAATCAGACAGAGGACTTTTCCATTAAATGCGACATCTGCCAGCAGATGAAAGGCCCCACCATGGCACGACCACAGCATACACCTCTGTCGATCTCAAACAAGCCACTTGACTGTGTCTATCAGTACCACTGTGGCCTTCTGTCATCAGATGGAACTTACAACTATATCTTGGAGGCAGTGGTTTCCTGTTATCTATTTCCATGGGTATGGACACATCGATCAGCTGATGCCTGAAATGTTATAAAGAATATGCAAGTCTTTATCAGGACATACTCATTTGACACACTATATTCAGACCAAGGCTTGGCGTTTGCCTCCAGCGCTTATAAAGAGGCCATGGGAAGATTGTTGGTGACCCTGCGGTATTTCTCCCCGTACCATCCAGAGGGAAATGTGGTTGTGGAGAGAAAAAAGTGGGACTTAAAGCATTCTTTAACAGCTAGGGTACTAGGCTCAGGTCGCAGTTGGGCCCACCATCTATTTGGGGTCCAAAGGGCACTCAACAATCTACCTAGAAAATCCCTGAGTGGTCGGACTCCTTATTAAATCCTGTTTAGGGTAAAGATGTGGGTCCCAGGTCTCGACAATCCTAGCACAGTGACAGCGGAAACACCATTTTACTTACAAGAACGTCTGGCTGTTTTACAGGAACTGAACAACTTCCGGGACGAGCAAAGCAACATCCAAGTAAAACGCACTGCCATTGAAGAAGTGAAGGTAGTAGCGGCAAGACCTGGCTGGATCCTGAAGGTTGGGGATCTGGTCAGGGAGAAAACTGTGGACAAGAAAGAATTTGGGCCATCCTACAGAGTGCCTGTACATGTCCTGGCTGTTGAAGGTACCAGAACCGTACTTCTTACATCCCTTGCCGGCTGCAAAAACAAAAGATTTGTCTCCATTGATCTGATCTGTGGCCGATTCTCAACATTAGGCAATGTAGACTCCTGGGTAGTTACCTGCCTCCTCTCGCTGCTATACAGGAAGTTCAGATGGAAGCTTTGATAACTGATGAAGCCACCTCTCCCTAATGGGAGATTGCAGTAACTAACAATGAAGTATCCCTTCTACCAGTTACCACAACAACTGTACACTCAACTAATACAGAAACTCAGATTTCAATTCAGAATCCTGACACGAGTCCTGTTTAAGTCAATGTACCACAGATCGAGTCAACTCACAGTTCTACAAAACCTGCAAAATTGCTAAAAATAGATCAGATTTCCTCTGGTTAATTCATTGACTTTGATGATTTTTCCACTGATTCATCTGATCCACCTGCACCACCACCTCTACCATTTCGACTGAGACTGCGTGTTTTCTATCTTTGGTTGAAAAAGAACTACTTTGTGTCTCCATGGTTACACCTTTGGATTACAATTGTGTTACTTTTCCTGCTCCTTTGGATTGGCTTTGTGACAGTCTTTTTCTTGCTTCAAAATGGACACTCAGAGAATGCTCTGCAGTACAATTGGTGAACTAGGTTCTCAAACCACACTCATCATCACACAAAAAACAAAGAGACCTTTCCTTGGTGAAGATTTTGGCTATTCCAATTCCTGATGGGTTTGTTTGGGATAGGGTATCATATGATGTGTATGGGCCCACTGAACATTTGCAAATTCCATACTTGTTTAAACTATCCCTAAATGACATTGTCATCCCTAGTACTAGCTCTGATGATTGGGATGTAAACACAGTACATGAAATGCTAGACAATCTAGGGCATTCTACTGTTTTTTCTTCTGATGAATTGTATGAAGGTAGATCTAATTATGATGACAAGTTTAGTTTTAAAAATTACAGTCATCATTTCCTGCATAAAGCATGTACTCCACGTGCTGTTTTTTAATTACACACAATGGGAACATTGCCCTACACTACGGGGTAGTTAAAACATATTTGTGCAGAAGTTTGCTTATTTTTGTAGTTATGATACATTTGACCCAGTGTCTTATTATTATAAACTTGCACCATCAGTTGCAAAACAAATAGGCTGACAAACACCAGGCTGATATATTCTGCTTCTATTCTTTTCCAGCTGTCTCTACAAAGGTTTGACTTTTGGGGAGATACTATTGATGTAATATCAATTTGGGGGACAAAAGATTGGTGGGTTCAGGGGAATGGGGCTGTCTTTAGAGCATGCCTAATACCACAACAGATGATTTTCCTGAACGCAACTGTGCAACAAATGTCTTGTCTAGGGCCAGTTAAGATAAAAGATTTGAACACACCACACATTCCCACATTCACAAGTTTTGAAAACTGACAGCAGTTTATAAAATACAGGGAGGAAACACTTGACATAATGCTGCATAATGGAACATACAATACATCAGGCACCAATTGGAGGGACTGGTTAGTATGGGCGTTAGATAATAACGGATGTCAAGCATGATTCCTGGGTAACACAGAGGGCTTTAAGATCAGTAGGCCTGACCAGCGTTATGTGCAAACAGAACACTTGGAGTGGTAACAACGTACAGTGTTGGTAAATTGTGCCTCGATTGGCAAAAAACCTTAACCCTGTCGCAGGTGAAACAACACTTAACCTTTCTTTTGGATGACCTGGGACTACAGGACCTCTTGTTAGGTCCTCGAAAACCCCATCAAAAAGCTTCTTGTATGCAAAATGCAAGCTGCTGAAAGACTGCATGTGATTGACAAGGCTAATTTAGAGAAAGCTGTAGCAGTAGTTGATAATGGCTTGACCAACCTATCCTCGGGAATGTACTCCCTGGGTAACATAGTGCCGTCAGTAATAGATATCATAAAACACAACATGTCTGCATTTTACAACATGGAAAAACACAACATAAATCCATACTGCTATTAAGTTGAACACTTCAGACTCTTCGATCAGGTTGCATACCTTGGTGACACATCAATGCCACAAGCCTGATTTCACCTTACCAACTAACGAAACAGCAGATACTCATGGCAGGCAAAGATGCACCATTCACTATGTTACACATAGAGAAATTAGAGAGGCTGCCATTCACGGTTGCCTTAACAAAGTCAGCGGATTGGTTAATGCACGGGTTCATCAAGAAGGCAGATATGAAGCGTTAGGGAAAGGGTATGTACTTGAGTATTGGGAGTTACCTTTCAGATACCGGTGTCGGAAAAAGGAAACCATAGTCTTTCTCAGCTGTTCCAGCTGTGAGAATAGTTTAAGTGGTTCCTTAGTGTGCAAGGAAGATTCACTCCACAGGGCTTGCAATGCTTTTGTTGCCAACTTATCTTGCTACATGAAATGTTCCCAAATGGCCATGATTTTTCTGGCTCTCTGATTACTTTAGAATGGGAGTTACTTGATGCTGAACGATCAAGGTTGCTGTGGAATGCGACCGAGTATCGCCTATCTTGTCACGGTTTCTTCTGTGGTTACTTGTTGTACACAAGTACTATTTCCACCTGCCCGTACCATTAGGAAGGTGCCACTGTGGCCTTCGATAGAGCTTTCAAACCTGCATTTTGATGCCCTGAGCAAACTGAAAGTCTTTTTGTTTCAGGAAGATGTGGCCTTAATATCTGATGTTTGATTTTCAAGTTGCAGGGTCCTGTTCTGAAACACAGTCGCTCCTTTGCACTAATTTCCCATAGCATTTTGGAGAATTGGTGCACCACATTTTTAACATGTCCCATTTAGTCAGTCAATAACTCTTTATTCAGCCAATATAGGCCATAAAAGCACATAAAAACACCCACAAGACATGTCCTGTCACATCTGAACAAAGGCGAAACTTGGCATTTTATACAATGAATATATAAAACAAGGTCATGACACAGAATAAAACAATTACAAATTCATTACTAAAATATACAACATTCTGTAGTGATATGTGCAATGTCGCAATGTAAAATGAAGAGCATCTAAAAATAAAAAGAGTATTGGTTGTAAATGTACGATAAAGGGGCTCAACCTAGTAGAACCTAACAACAAAAACCTTTATTTTTAGGGACCGCTGTGTTAGAAGGAAAGAGTTGGGGCCATCTAACACGACTACTCTAGTCGTATTGATAAAACCAGTACAAAAAGTGCTATATAAGGCTGGTATACGTGACATCGGGAAATCATATAAAAGTGTGAGTGCGTCTTTACAGTACCGAATGAATAAAGTGGAAACACCGGGTCAACCCCTGTACTGGCCCAACATGGCGCTGTCTGTAGTAATTAAGAATAGCCTCTAATCAGTAAATAGCCTTTTCCTAAGACTGAGAGCTCCGACAAAAAAACTTGAAACCCCAAAACAGACTGTGGCAGAAGACTGCATTTGTAGGTACATCAGTACTGGTCTTGTGTAAAATGGTTGTTTCTTACCAGCGGGAGAATGTGTCTGGACCTTAACTCCTGATAAAATTCACAAGAAAACATGAAATGTAAGATATCTTGATCCAAGAAGTTATCGCAGGGACACAGGTTTTAATTTCCCTGCTTGTGGAAACCTTTAGGAACAGCTAAAGACCAGTGAGTTAAGTTAAACATGAACCAAGTTAAGAAAAAACGATGTTGTGCATTGGTAACAGATGACAAATAAGGTTCCTCTCAGCGACAAGTTTTCAGCAGAGTATTTTGTCTCACTGAGGGTTTAAGTAGCTCCCTGCCCTCTCTTTCATTTTGCCACCTGGTTAGAAACAATGTTTTTATATCATGTATCTCCCCTGGTCACAGCTGTCTAGGGTTGGTAAACAGATGTGAACAACGCACTCTCATCAGCATCAACTTGACATACCTGAGCCATGGTGTGTCAAAAATGCCGGCAAGTGACCTACAGTCCTCAATCACAAGCTGGTTCAGTTTGAGGGCTGAACTAGCCCAGATTCTAATCCACCGCAATATTGTGTCCAAAGCAATGAAGTCTGTGATGTAACCTACCCCCACTACCTCTTGAACCGAAAAATATGGAGTACCGGCAGGATTGGCCAGAAAACTGTGCAGGAATTTATTTTTGATCACCTCTAACTCTCCCACATCTTTGTACCCCCCGGCCATTGCAACCGTAAGTTGCCATTGGTAGGCACTTCTCACAATACACCTTAACCATGGCTTGCACCAGTTTGGCCCCAGGCCTCTTGGCGAAGTCTGAGGTTGCACCTACAGCTCTCAATAAAATGTTCTTTTTAAGTGATTTTTGTTCTAACCAGGAACCTCTGTCATCAAAGAGTACTACGAGATATGGGAATGTCGAAACTTTGGGAAGTTCTATACCTTTGTCAAAAAACTTGGTCCTAGCAGCCTTCTGACAGCCAATCATTATAGAGTGATTAGTGGACAGATCTAACGACTCCAAGAAATCTACAAAGGCATTCAAGAGGTGTTGTAGACCCACAGCGGTCTGCGCAATCAGGACCACATCATCTGCGTATAATAAGGAGGGAATGAATGTGGGGCCCACTCTCGGAATGGCCCATTAAGCGGCTGTCAAAACCTTCCCCAGATCGGTTATGTGGAAGGTGAATAACGGGGTGCCATAATGCACCCCTGCCTTACCCCTCTCTGTACCCCCCCATGGGGTGGACAGGCTGCCATTCTCATCATACCTCACCGAAGCAGATGAATTAGAATGAAAGCTGTTTAAAAAGTCCACTAGCTCAGGTTCGATACCCAAGTCCAAAAGAAGATTCCAGAGCTTGGATCTATTTACTCCGTTGAAGGCTGAGGTGAGAACCATAATGGCCAAGTGCAGGAAACCCCCCTTGGCCACAGTATATTTAACCATGATCAACTACAGGTTGATGCACTGATCCAGCGTCCCTCTCCTCTGCCTGAAGCCGTATTGCAACTCGGGTATCAAATTAGTATTTTCCAGCCAGAATGTTAAACGCCCCAAAACAACCTTCCCCAAGATTTTGGCTGTTGAGTCTAAAAGCGAAGTGGGGCTATAGCAACGTGGGTCGTCTCATTTTTTTTTTTTTAAACAAACTTTATTGAGATTTTCTTGTCAATACAAATATACACTGCGTTAAATTCCGGTACATAAGATTTCTTAGTGAGGTTGATGTTACAATCATATACTTCAGAGGCATGTAAAAGGAAATCCATTATGCATGGCTTTAGTCCTCTTTTTCAATTTTCATGACAAAAGTGGAGAAGTGATAAGGACAAATCCTGTTATCCTGTACAACCCTTGGTGCTTGCTTCAATTTGGCCTCAAGTCATATCTCTAACTAAACTCCCTCCCCTCCCCCCAGGCATGTCACTTCCAACTCTGCTTAGGACATTCGGCGCCCATCTGTTACTCGTGGGTTTTGTCAACGTGCCAGGGATAACCGTGAACCTAGTTTCGCACTTCTGTGATTTGCTCATTTGTCATGGTGTTACTAGGGGTGTGAGTTCAGCTTCTCTTGGGCGTAGTCGTTCTAATCTCCTATCGCTGGGATAGCAATCTCAGTGTCTTCGTCGCTGTCAGTGTCTGGGTCCTTTAATATTCCCACTAACATTTCCCATGCTTTTGCTGCTTCTAGCGCCTTTTCGCTACTCACTCTCTTCGCCAACTGCATTTGCACTGTCCCATCACACTCCACCCATTTAATAAATTCCTTCTTCCATCTAACTATGTTGGGGCCCCTCTGCGCTTTCAAATGCATCGTGATTTCCCTTTTGGCCAGCAAGAGACCCATATCTAGGAATTTACTAGTGATCTTATTTTTTGCCGTATGGGGAAACCAATGCAGCATACATGGCCCTATTGCCAGTTCCAACTCCCTGTCCGTAACGGTATTCAGAAGGGTCACTACCTCAGTCCAGTAAGTGTCTAGCTGTGGACACCCCCAGAACATGTGATGGAAGTCTGCTCCTTCCCCCTGGCAGCGAGCGCGGGCCTGCATCTGAGCCAGTGTCGAAGTAGGTTTTAATTTTCGCTGGAGTGAGGTAGGCTCTGTGCAGTATCTAAAAATGCAGTAATTGAAAACGGGCGTTCCTGGTGCTCTACCATGCTCTTTCCACTATGCCAGCCCAGGCCTTGTCTGGTATCTCTTCCCCCACATCCTCCTCCCACTTGCGCTGTAACACACTCAGGGGCCATAACTTCTCCCATGTCATACGCCTGTACAGGCATGTGACCGCCTTAAATTTCCCCGCCGCTGTCACTATGTATTGACATCCCAATTAGGTTTGTGGTTCAACTAGGCCCTCTTTCCAGTGTCTACGGATAGCCGAAGTAATCGCCGCATGGAGCAAAAAGTCCCCCCTCGTAAATCGAAATGCTCCCGTAAGTCGTTAAAAGGTAGCATGTGTCCATCTCCATACAGATCCCCTATAGTAGTCAAACCTTTCCCGCCCCAGCCTGCTAAGTCCCTCCACGTACCTCCGTGGGGCAACGCCTCACACATGGATAGTGGTATATCGGGGGCATATGGCACCGCAATTCTTGCCCTTTTCAAACTCCGTTTCCAACACTGTTGTGCCGTTTTAAGGTCCCCTGGTAGGGCACCAGCGCGGATGGGAAGGTCCAGTACAATATGAGAGAGGACTCTCAGAGCCGGGGCTCTGTCTCTCACTTCCTCTGACCCACGCAGCCTTGCTGCTACACTTTGTGTAAGCCATTGCAGCTGAGCTGCTAGGTAATAAGTTTCGATGTCAGGAACTGCCCATCCCCCCTCCGCTCTTGGATGCTGTAACACGGTCAATGCCACCCTCCGTCTACCAGTACCCCACAGGAAGCCTGTGATCATGGACGTGAGCTGTTTAAAAACCCGCGTCGGGATCCAAATCAGCAAGGTTCCAAAATAATATAGTAGCCTTGGGAGGGCCACCATTTTGAGTAAGGCCACTCGTCCAGCTACTGATAGTGGGAGCGTCCCCCAGAACTCCAAGCTGCTCGCCAATCCTCTTACTGCCCTGCCAATATTGCCCTCTAACATATCCGCTTGTGTATGGTATATTTTTGCCCCTAAATATGGCAGACACCTGTATTCCCACTGCACCCCAGCTATATCTTGCGGTCCTTCTTTATCTCCGATAGTTGGGAATAAACAGGACTTTGCCCAATTTACTCTAAGTCCAGCCACCTCGCCCAGCTCGTGCAAGAGATCCTTCGCTCCTTGGAGCGCCTGTCCCGAGTCTGCTAAAAACATTAGAAAATCATCCGCATATAGGGCTATGTGGTGAATCTGCCCATGCACTTGCAGGCCTTGGTAGTGCCGTCCCGTCCTGTCCTTAGCCGCCAGCGGCTCCATTGCCAACGCAAACAGGAGAAGGGACAGCGGACATCCCTGTCTCATGCCCCGGCCTACGTCGCAGGCATCAGATATCAATCCTCCCGTCCTAATCTTCGCCGTAGAGCAGTTGTAGAGTAAGGCCGTCCATTCTATAAATTTGTCCCCTAGTCCAAATTTAGATATGACGTGGAACAAGTATGTCCATTCCAGACTGTCAAACGCTTTTTCGATATCGATTGCAAACACAGTGGCTGTATCTTTCAGATAAGAGTCAGCTTCCAATATTTGCATTAATCGCCGAATATTTAGGGCCGTGTTTCTAGTGGGAATAAATCCAGCCTGATCCTGACGTATTATGGTCGACATGGAAGGAAGAAGTCGAGTGGCTAATATACGGCTCAATATTTTGTAGTCTGTATTAAGCATGGACAACGGGCGATATGCTGATCGATCCCATGCTGGCTTACCAGGTTTAAGGAGCGGGATGATAACTGCTTCTCGCGTCGACACCGGTAGCTGGCCTATATTCTTTGCATCGTTATATAGTGTTACTAATCTAGGTGGAGCCCATCCGTCCCCGAGTCTTATTCCGTGCCATATGCTTTATAGCTGCCCTCACCTCTCCGACCTCTATGTCTCTCCCTAACAACTCCGCCTGGTCTTCGTTCAGTTTTGGGAGTCTGAGGTCTTGTGTGAACCTACTCAAGTCACTCTCCGTCTGGGTCGTCTTACTCTTATATAAGTCTTTATAGTATTCGAGGAATAGCTCATTTTTTCCCATTCTGAGTATAGCAAGCTCCTGCCCGGTGGTCTCGGATCTCCAGAATCATTGAGCCTCTGCGTGACGGGTTAGCCAGCCAAGCCAGGAGAGCCCCCGATTTGTCTCCCTCCACGTGGGCTCGTGTGGCATATGCCTTATAGTCGAAACAGTGCAATGGCTCTACTTGTGTCGCTACCGCCTCCTTTGCTTCCACGAGTTCCTCCTGTTTATCTGGCCTCCCAGGGCGTTCTCGCTCCACTTCCCGAAAGCGCTGGTCCACCCCACCATCCCTGCTAGCAGCCCCCTGCGCACTCCCACTACCTAGGCGATACAGCAACCCCGAATCACCGTTTTAAAGGCGTCCCATCCACTAAGGAGGATGAGGCTGTGCCCTCGTTATCCCTAAAGTATTGGGTTATGGAAGTGCCCACTGTGCTGCGAAACACTTGGTCTTCCAGGGCCTCTGGGTGTAGGCGCCAAGTAGGTATCGTGGCCCGCATGCGCGACCACTGCATTCTGAGTAAAATGGGGTTATGGTCCGACAATGTCCTAGTGAGGTACTCGCTGCCCTGAACTCCGGCATGTACGTCCAGAGAGCATAAAAACGCATCGAGCCGTACGTGGAGGTCGTGCAATGCAGAGAAAAAGAGTAGTCTCAGTCTCTAGGATGTTGAGCCCTCCAGGTGTCTACCAGCCCCCATCGGCCCTGCCAGTGGTGCCTTGCTTCTGCTATTTTATGGATGGGTGCATTAGGAAGTGGGGGGTGCAAACGGTCTAAGACCACATCAGATACACAGTTAAAGTCCCCTCCAAGCAGCACTGACCCGGTGATATAAGGTGCCAGTCTCCCTGACAACTGCAAAAAGAAGGCTGGTTGTTCCGTGTTGGGAGCATATATGCTCCCCAGGGTTATGTCGCGACCATCTAGCTTCCCAAGAACTACTACGCATCTTCCCTCTGGGTCTATAATTTTGTCCCTGCACTGAAAGGGCACCCCGGCCCGCACCCATATCAATGCTTCCCGGGCATACGCTGAGTAAGCGGTGTAGAACACTTGTCCACGCCAGCGCCGTTGTAATGCTACACCTTCCTGCGCCTGTAAGTGTGTTTCTTGTAGCAGCAAGATCTGAACTCCCCTGCGGACTAAGTATGCGTGTATTTTATGCCGCCTCCACATAGAGTGCATTCCCCGTACGTTCCATGATATACATTTCAAGTAATTGGTGACGCCCATCTTAACATTTTTAGTAAATCTGCAAATAGAACTGCCCTAGTGACATGCCTGGCCCTAACTAACCCCAATACTAACAAACATTCCCAACTCCCCCTCCCCAGGACAGCTACTGTTAAACTAGCACCCATCAAACCTTAAGAAAACGTACACAAAGTCCTCTGTCGCCTACAGAGGTTCTAGGGGACACGGCTGGCTCGGGACTGCACTAACCGTTGCACATCAGCCCCATCATAAATAAGACAGTCCGGGCCATTCACCAATCTATACAAATTTTAGTGTTCCTCTAGTCACTCTGCCCATTCTAGCTTACCACCGCCGTTCAAATAATGCCATCTGCTATCTGCGGTGTCACCTCGGGCATCTGTACGCCGCTGCCATGGGATGTGTCCGACTCATTGCCCACTGACTCTCTGGAAGAGCCAGCCTCTCCCTCTGGTAGAGTATTCTGGTCCTGTGCCAGTGCCACCACGGCCTGCAAAGCTTCTGCCCGTTCTTGTGCAGTCTGAGACGTTGTAGGTTTCTTCTGGGTTCTGTTACGGAGACGACGGTCTGAGCGCGGTGCTCGGTTCCTAGTTCGCCGTTGTTCATCTCCAGGCTTCCCTCCTCGCAGTGGCTCATTTTTGTATGTCTCTAGCCAATCCCAGGCGTCCTTAGGAGAATCAAGATAGTGTGTGGTCCCATCCAGGATAATGCGCAAGCGGGCCGGAAACATCAGGGAGTACTGGAGGCCCTCATCTTGTAGTGCTTTCTTAACTGCCACATAGGAGGCCTGCTTCCTTTGCACCTCCAGAGTATAGTCTGGAAAAACAGTAACTCTATTACTATCCACAGTGAAGGGGCCCTCCGTCCTTGCTCTCTGCAGGACTAAGTCCCTATCTCGGAAGTGGAGCAGGCGGGCCACCACAGGTCTCGGAGGCCTCCCCGGGGCCAGCGGTTTGGCGGGTACTCTGTGGGCTCTTTCCAGAGTGTAGAAGGCATTGAGCCCCTCCGGGGCCACCACGCTCCTGAACCATGTTTCCAAGAAGGTCACCATATCACCCCCTTCCATTCCCTCTGGCAGGCCCACCACCCTGACGTTGTTTCTTCGGTTGCGCCCTTCCACATCTTCGGTCCTGCACTCCAGAACGCTCACCCTATCCGTTAGTTCCCTCATCTGCTGTGTCATATCTTTCTGTGCCAGCGTCAGCTCTGCAATGCTGGCCTCAGTTTTCTTGACCCTCTCCGAGAGCTTTTTGTGCTCGTCTTTTAGTAGCCCAAGCCCCACTGCTACAGTGCTAATGTCCTGGTGGAGGGTCGCCTTCACGTCTGCTATGGCCTCCAATATTTATTGAAGCTGTTGTTGTACTGGGACTTCCTGGACATTCTGCAGCTGGTCTTGAGCGCCCTCTTCTTGATCCTGGGGGGTCCCAGTCGGGCGTCCCTTGGGTTTACCCATGGTGGTGTGGGTTCACAAATACTACTATACATTGCCTCAGGTCTGCACCCTCAGTAGGTAGCCAGCATTCCTCTTCTCAATGGACTCTAGGCCTCATGCACAAGCAGCCAGCGCTGTGCGGTAGTTCCTGCAGGGCATGCGCCCCCCTTTCGTGTCTGCACCTCCTCCGGTACCCCCACACGACAGGTTGCAAGTGCTGTCGAGGCTCTCCACCCTCCTGCTCGACTTATTACTTGTCAAGGGCTCCGGGCCACACATCAGTTCCCCTGTAAAGACACCCGGAGGAGGGGCCCGACCACAGCCAGAGTCCCAGTGCTGATCTCCCTGATATCCGCTCCCGCTCTTACCGGGCTTGGGGGAGGTCCGGTGCACACGCTCAAATCGTCGGGTGTCCACCGTAGTGTCACAGGATCCGAGAGTTTTAAGTGTGCCTTCCTCCACCACTGCAGGTGAGGTGCCATGGACAGCAGGTCTCGGGCTTTTCCGCTTCCGTAGCCCCTCGGGGCCTCCCTAGTCACGATCCATCGTCTCCTCGCGGTGCTCCAGCGCCGCACAGGAGAGTCCGCTCGCGAGCCAGGGGCCTTGCGGTGCTATTCACTGCTCTGGATCGCCCGTCAGCGTGTCGCAGAGCTCAGGGTACTGGTCCATTCTCTGCTACGGCGTCACCACCATTCATGGAGTTCAAACTCCCGGCAGCTCAGTCAGGGCAGCAGCAGTGTGAGGCCACAGTCAGCACCGGCAGCTCTCTCAGACCGCCACGGGCAGTTCCTCACCGAGGGTTCCGGGCTCCAAAGTCTCCTCATCCGCCCCCGCCGCCATTTTGCATCGTCTCGGCCGCCGAGGGACGGGTCCGGCCGAGACAGTCAATCCTCGGTTCTGGCGGCTAGGACCGCTGTTCCAAAGGCGCTCTTCTCTTTTCCGTCGTCTCAGAGGAGTTCAGTTGCGTTCCGATCGGCCTCGGTCATGTAATTATTCAGGATAAATGCCGGGTGGATGCGGAGCACTTCGCTCACACGTCCGCCATCATCTGCGGCCAAGCCACGCCCCCCATCAACGTGGGTCGTCTCATGCCCCATTTATAAAATAGGTAGTATAATGGCTTCAGACCAGGTGAGAGGGAAGCCACATTTACAAGCCTTGTTAAAAACACGGGTCAGCACCTTAGCTCAGGTTTGGGGATCAGCTTTGTATAGATCTGGGGGAACCCCATCTGAGCCTGGTGCTTTCCCCCCTGCCGTAGCAGAGATAGCACTACATACGTCAATAGTGCTAAAGGTAAGTGGTGGAATGTCAGTCTTAGGCGCCCACGGGCTGTCTGGGCCCTCCATATTATGCCAGTTATACATCCCCTTGAAATGGGTAACCCATGTATCGGGGGCTATGGTGCAATCAACCCTGGAATTTTCTGTTTCAGCAAAGAAGGGGCTGTTCACGATCCCTCAGAATTTGGAGCTGTTGGTTAACACGCATGTCTCCCATGTCTGCTCCCTAATTAGTTTTTTCCTCCGCAAAGTTGCTAGCTTATACACTTTCCTGCAATCCCAGATTCTTTCTTCATCCCTGGGTCGCTGCTTCAAAGCAGCCATTACATTTCTATGAGTCCTAGAGCAGCTAACATCAAACCACTTATTTACTTTTATGTGCCTGTTTTTACCATGGGACAAGAGGTTAGTGGCAATTTGCTCACTTAGTCTGCCAAAGGCGTCTAGAACCTAATCATCTTGCAAACCGCTTTCAGAACAGAGTGCAATATCTCCTGCATTCGCTTTATATATGTTTTGTAAAAATGTCCACGGTATCACCCTGTCCCACTTCAACCTCCCTGCTTGGTCCTTAGTGCCAAGAGTCTTGCTGGGCGGACCTTTTTTACCCTTGCCATCCATGTCAAGATCCCAGGCTAGGTCCAGTGTTAAAAGATTATTGTCACTAAAATTGTTCTAATTAACACTCAGGGATTTAATTGCTGAAGTCAGGGAGGCAGATAAAATAATAAAATTGATTATGGAAGAACAACACCTATCAATAAAGGAGGGAATAGCTTCATCCTCCCCGTGTGCTCCAGGCAGTACAGAATTGTGGCTGCCAATAAATCCTCCAACAGGTTACCTTGCTCTGTGTTTTCAAAGTGCATTGGTGGGGGAGTAACGTCTATAGGGCCCCTTGAAAAGAAACACCCTTGCTGACATAAATGTAAATAAAAATCACCCACTATCATAACCTGGTGGTAGACAACCTTTTCTTCCCCATAAGATTCCAAGAAACTGTTTAAGGCCTGGATATGTTCTGTTTCTGTTTGCCTTCTAAAGGAGGTATACAAGTTCACCACCAGCAAGGGGGGTTTGTTATTAAACATAAATTCAACAGCTGATATATTTGCCGAGGTATGTTTCACCAAAGAACAGGTGCAGGGGGTCTTAAGTTAAACTAGATTAAGAAGACCATCCTTAGCTCGCCCAGCTGGCAAGGGGAGTGCAGCTTTAAATAATGACGTGAACCCGACTATGAAGAAAGAATTATCAATGTCTCATGTTTCCTGCATCGCTATGATGTGGTATCCCCCAAAGCATTCCAGCCACCGTGGGTCATCCCTTTTTGACTTCAACCAGGCAATATTCATATATAGTCATAACTTTAAGCATGTCTCATACCACGGGGGTAGTGCACTTTTTTAAGAGTTTAAGCTCTGTCGTGGTTAACACCTTCCAGATAGTCTACGGAGTCATTCCATCATTTATTCCCTCCATGCTCAGAAGCATTTTTGAAGCACTTCCATTGGGCCTATTCTGATTGTCAGGACTCTGATTGTAATTTACAGCTCCACAATGGATGTACCGTTTAAAGATCGAAGGATACTGGTACTACCACATGTGCTCCTGTGCCATGAACACATGGTACAATGTTTCGGCACACCCTTGTTTCAAGAATTGAATGAGTATTGGTTTTTATTGTTTCGACCTGTGTGGCTTCACTGCGTGCAGCCTGTATTCTGCTGTCTGCTGTACATTTTCGAGTGTAACCTGGAATTGTGCCTAGGAATGCAATCGGTTCAGCCTCTGGACATAGACGTAGTGGTGAACCCCATAAAGGCCCATTTGTATCGCTGTCCTCTGCTTATTCCATTGCTTCTGAACGCATTCTATGAGCTTCCCTGGGATGCTTCTGCTCCTGGTGAATTGGATCTTGGCTCTGCAGACTTTCAACTGGCTGTGGTCCCTCCTTCAGCGGCTGCTGTGGGACGGGAACACATTTGCTTGATAAACTTGTTCCGAAGTGTGCCTCTGGGATCATTGTCTACAGCTGCTGAGAACAGAAATGTTTCGTCTGGCATTTGGAACACATAAACAATTGGTCTATTCCATTTGGTGGGAGCATTTTGATTCAGCCTGTCTTTAACATCTTAAATTCTCTTTAAAATTTATATTTTTAACAACTTTTATAGTTTTAATATCAACTTTCTGTGTGTTTTGGTTCTCAAATTAAATGATTGCCATTTTAACGCGTTTTACTTAAATATGTGCTATAGCATCACTATGACTAGCTTTCATATAAGGAGATAGCTTTTTGTCGACTTATGTCTGAGGAGTGGGTGTCACATGGCTAGGTTAGGCCCAGGGAGAAACACTGCCATTTTACATGTAAGCATTCTAAATTTGCCTTCTTTTCTACACGCTGACTTTTGACACACATTTGTTTATGTGACAGTGCAGGATTAGCTTCTCTGAATCCACTTTGCTTACAGTTCCACTATGTAAATACCCTATCACGACACCTTGAACATGTGGTACAAGGCCTGAACATGTATTAGGCAAATGTTGCAGTTTGTTATTCGTCCATAAGGCGACGGCGCTATCACAGAGACAATAAACAATGTCAGCTCGGCTGAAGCCTCGACACGGAAGCATGAATGTTATTGTTATAAATACATGCGCATTTCCGTACTCTAATTAGTGAACCACTCTGCTGTCATTGTGAGGTCATCAAGATCGTTGGTACTTCAGCACAGCTGATTCCTGTTTTCCCTCTCCAAGGAGGGATGTCCTACTTATGACCAAGACGGGCACCTACATACCTTGCCCTCAGGTAATGGGGATTTAGATCATTCCATAGGGGATTCCTGACAGAACACCCACCCTAGACAGCTAGATTTGGGCATGCATAAGTAGGAGTATACTATACCGAGTATTTTATATACCCGCATATATACACTGCATTAGCACGATAGTGGAATCGTTCATTCTTTTCACTGTCCTCATATTGCTAATCACATGTGTCTGTTTCTGCCTATTAATCACTGCAGCGCATATATTTTTTACAAGAACCAGGATGGTTCAATAAACATTGAAAACACCCCTTGTTGTATTTCTTGTATATCTCTGAGAGAGCATGAGTGATTGCGTGAAAGGGTGCCAGATCTGTTGTCATGATTCCTTGGGGGTCAGAGTTGTCAGGTTCTGAAGTTGCCCAAACCATTTCCTACCTTACTAGGTTTAGGGGTACTTCTGGTGGCACTGTGAGCTAGCAGGTCTATAGGCCAACATATACTGAGGGGGTGCACGGTATCAGTCTGACACCACCCCAACGTTTATGTTGTCCAACAAAGGAACAGTTCCTACTGAAACGTGGAAACTGTGCGACAATCCAATTATACATATTTACATGCACAGGCATATGCTGTATATTTGGGTCTGAGTATGGTAGTCATGTAGGAAAGAGACAACTCTTGAGTAGTCTTCTGAAGATAAGATCGTTATAGATGGCTCTTATGTTTAGGGGTAATGAATTACATAGTTTGGCTGCTTGAACAGAGAAAGATGTACCATCCATGTTTTTATTCTTGTATGCTGGGGTTTTGAGGAGAGGTGCCAATCTTGAGCAGAGGTTCCTTTGTTGGATGTATTTGGTGATTTTATTCCTGATAAAAATAGTTTTTATTTTTGTATGCTGGGGTTTTGAGGCGAGGTGGCAATCTTGAGCAGAGATTCCTTTGTTGGATGTATTCGGTGATTTTTTTCCTGATAAAAAGTGGTCCTGTTCCATGTATTGCTTTGTGGGTGATACAAAGCAGCTTGAAGGCGAATCTTCTGGCAACCAGTAACCAATGTAGGGACCTCAAGGCAGGGGTGATTTTGGCTCGTGGTTTTACATAGTCTGGCAGCGGAGTTCTGAATTTGTTGTCATTTTTACATAGTTGATAAGGATGATCAGTGGTAGAGACCATTGGCGTAATCAAGTTTAGACAGTACAAGAGAGATAGTAGCACGGACCTTGCGTGGAAATTCTAGGAGGGGGCAGATGTGTCACAGAGTTTTCAAAGTAATCAAGCTTGCTCTTGCTAACTTGTCCACTTGGGCATTCATTGATAATTTGGAGTCCATGGTAATTCTAAGGTTTCTTTAAAAAAAAAAAAAATTAAGATTTTTCTGCAAACAACATACAACGCATAACCTTGCATCAAGAACAAGAAATACCTGGAAGTGGAAGCATATTCAGTCAAACAGGCAATAGTACAATTAGTCATCATTGTAGACAGGGTCATCAAACATCTTAAAGTCCACTATTCATTCTCACATTTCACACTGGTTGCAGTGCTTTTAGGTCCCTTCTCCTATTTCTAGACCATAGTATTGCAGCCAGGGACCCCAGACCTTATAGAACTTGTTCGGGCACCCTCTCACCTTGAATGTGACTTTTTCGGTACCCATGTACAGGCCCATTCCCGTTTTCCGTTCTTTAAGGTGGGGGATTCTGGAGCACCCCACTATTTGGCTATGTCCCTCATGGCCACTATGAAGCCCAGGTTGCAGAATAGGAGTTTAATGCAGGGAATATCTATCTCTGAAGGAATGACAAGCAAGATGTACCTGGTATCCATTGGTATCTTTCCCCCAGTATCTTATTGAGTTCCTCTAAAATCGTGGACCAGTAAGAATGTATATGAGGGCATTCCCAGAGTGTATGTATGTACCTCTTTCTGTTCTACAGCGCAGACAGGTGTGTGACTATGTCCTTCCAAATCTATATGGGCGGACCCTATCATAATATATCCTATGGAGGATATTGAATTGAATCAATCTCAGCCTTAATTTAATGGCTACCTCTCTCAGGCGCATCAGTGGCGCCTCCTAGTCTATGTCATCCATTTCCCCAACTGTAGTTTTCCATTGGGCCCTCAGGTTCTTCAGGTTATCCGCATGGTATTAATTAGCATACTATAGGTCCATGAGACTGCAATGTCAGCTATTTCCCCCTGGAGTAATCTCCCTTCTATTTTTTTTTAATTTAATCTCTTTTTATTGATTTTATCCCAACGTGTGACAAAAGAAGGCATCGTATCATCAAATAGACACATATAACGCATAATTGGAGAATGCTTCTTTCTATGTCCCCTCCCTCCCGCCCCCCCTCGCCACCGATGTGCCTTCAACCACTTATTACTAACAATACAGTTCTCCACAGTTTATCATAGAAACAGTTATGATCAATCATTAAAGCAATACAGTGTAGAAATTGGCATTAGGGGGTCACCATACAGTCCACTGGACTCTCCTTGGCTCATTCTTCGTATACTTAGTTGGTAATTGGAGTTCCCTGGTCCCCTCTGACCGACCCTTGCTCTGATCCCGTCTCCGGGGTCCGCAGTATCGTAACCAAGGCCTCCCAAGCCCTCGCCGCCTCTAGTGCTTTTTCATTATCACTACGCCAAGCCTGCTGCAGCCTAAGAGTGCCTTCGCTTCGCGCCCACTTCAATAATTCCGCTCGCCATCTCCCCGCGCTTGGTCCCCCCGCTGACTTCCAATGCATCGTTATTTCCCTCTTGGCTAAGACCAGGCCGAGGTCTAGAAATTTACTTGTGGTTTTCGTTTTATTGGTGTGCGGGAACCAATGCAGAATACAAACACCCATGTCTAGATCTATTACATGCTCAGTCACACTACACAACAGGTCCAGCACTTCTTCCCAATAAGTCCCCAAATTCACACACCCCCAGAACATATGACGGAAGTCGGCCCCCTCCAAACTACATCTCGGGCATAGAGCAGTCGCCGCATGGAAGTATTGCTTAAGCTTAGCCGGCGTCAAATACGCTCTGTGCAGAACATAGAATTGTACCAATTGGAATCTGGCATTTCTCGTGCTCTTCCAGGCTCGTCTAACCAATTGGGCCCATGTTTTTTCAGGGATTTCCTTGCCAAGGTCCCCCTCCCATTTCTCCCGCAGCGTGCTCAGCGGACCTAGATCTTCAGTCAGCATGCGCCGATACAGACACGTAACAGCCTTAAAAGTCCCAGCTGCCATCACCACGTATTGACACGCCATGGAGGTCCGTGGCTCCGACAACCCCAGCCCCCAATGGCACTGCAGTGCCGAGATGAGTGCCGCATGCAGCAAATAATCCCCGCGTGGGAGATCATATCTAGCCTGCAAGGCCCGAAAGGACAACAAGGTTTCATTTTCATATAGGTCTCCTAATACTTGTCTCCTAATACTTGTATCCCTAGGTCTTCCCAGTGGGCCAACGCCGACCAGTCCCCGCCATGCGGGAAGGCAGTGCACATGCCCAGCGGTATCTCCGGTTCCAGCACAATCGTAGCGTCCTCTCTTCCACAGTAAGCGGTTCAAGGCACAACTTCTGGTTCAAAACTATGAAAGACAATATATATCTTGGGACCCACCGTCCTCCAGGGCCATCAGGGCCTCTGAACTCCCGAGCTACAGCCTGGGTCAGCCACTGCAGCTGCGCCGCCAGATAGTACCCTTCGAAATCCGGCACTGCCATGCCCCCGTCGGCCCTAGGACGTATCATCGTGGCCATTGCAACTCGCCGCCTGCCCGTCCACCAAAGAAAACCCCCAGCCATAGAGTGGAGCTGTCGAAAGATGGAGCCCGCCACCCAAATCGGCAACGTCTGAAAATAATACAATAAACGTGGGAGCACCACCATCTTCAGGAGTGCTACTCGGCCGGCAACCGATAACGGCAGTGTACTCCAAAATGCAAAATTGCCTTTAAGCCCGCGGATAACCCGGCCTAAATTGCCCTCCAACAAATCTCCAACGAAATGGTAGATGTGAGTGCCTAAGTAAGGCAGACAATATGGTTCCCAGCGTACACCCGCCACCTGCAGAGGGGTCGCCTCAGTCAGGGCAACCGGAAATAAGCAGGTCTTTGCCCAGTTCACCCGCAGTCCCGAATATTGCCCAAACGCTGAAAGCAAGGTTCGTGCTCCCTCCAATGCCGCATCTGTGTTCGCGAGAAAGAGCAATAAATCATCCGCGTACAGGGAGACATAGTGCATATCCCCACGATGGAGTAAGCCAGAATAATACTCCCCCAACCGGGCATGGGCAGCTAAAGGTTCAATGGCCAGGGCAAATAATAGCGGCGAGAGCGGACATCCCTGTCTCGTACCGCGGCCCACCCGGCAGGCCGGGGAGACCGTCACCCCTGTCCTCACACGCGCTGACGCCGATCTGTAAAGAAGCTCCGTCCACCCCACAAAGTTGTCACCTAATCCAAACTCACGAAGGACCCGGTACAAATACGACCACTCTAGGCTATCAAATGCCTTTTCTATATCTACCGATAGAACCACTGCGGTAGGTGTATCGCTATGGTCCTCTCCCAAAATCCGCAAAAGGCGTCGCACATTAGTTGCGGTATCACGCTTCGGGATAAAGCCCGCCTGGTCAGTATGGACCAATTGCGGCATATAGGGGAGGAGCTGGGTCGCCAAAATTCTACTCAATATCTTATAATCGGCAGTTAACATTGATAAAGGACGATAGGCCGACCTAGCCAGTGAATCCCCACCCGGTTTCAGCAGCGGAATAATGATAGCCTCGCGAGTGGAGATTGGCAACCGTCCTAATTCCCAGGCCTCTCGATAAACCGCCAGCAGCTTAGGGGCCAGGAGATCAATATATGCCGAATAAAATTCGATCGGTAGACCGTCGGCACCTGGGGTCTTCTTGCGCGCCATGTGTTTTACCGCGCTGCGTATCTCTCCTTCAGTAACCATCTGTCCCAACGTGGTCCTTTGGTCAGCCTCAAGCTGTGGCAGCTGTATCTCAGCTAAGAATTCAGTCAACTCATCACCCGTACTTTGCAGTTTGCTCTCATAGAGATCCGCGTAGTAGGCCAAGAACATCTTATTAATCCCCTGCAGCGCGTACTCCGGCGTGCCCGCTGGGGAGGTCAAAGCTAATATGGGCGTACCCCTCGGTATCGGGTTAGCCAACCACGCCAGGAGGGCGCCCGCTTTATCCCGCTCCGCATGTGCCCTCACCAAATATTCCTTATGATCAAAGCAGCGCAACCGCTCCACCTGTTTAGCCACTTCCTCCCTCGCAGCCAACATGTCAGCCTGCGCTTCCGGGTTCTCAGGGAGCGCTCTCTCCGCCTGTCGCAGCAGCAGTTCCACCCTCTCTATGTCTTGCAACAGTGTCTTTCGCACTCCCGTCGCCTTGGCAATACATAAACCCCGCACTACCACCTTAAATGCGTCCCACTCCAGCGCCAGGTCCGAGGCCGTTCCCGTATTCTCTAGAAAATAATGTTCAATACCCTTTCGCACCTCCGCACGAAACACTGGGTCCTCTAAAGTCTCTGGACGCAATCGCCAGGTGGGAATTGCCGGCCTTACTCGGGACCATCTCAGAGCCAATAGCAATGGATTATGGTCCGATATTGTCCTTGTCAGATATTCACTATGGCGAACCCTCGCATGTACATCCGGTGAGCACAATACTGCGTCCAACCGCACGTGCAAGTTGTGTGAGGCAGAATAATAAGAGTAGTCCCGTTCCCCTAAATGTTGTGCGCACCAGGTGTCTATGAGCCCCCACTCAGCCTGCCAATCCCTCCGAAGCTTCGAGAGCTTATGTATGGGCGCCTGCGGTAGCGGCGGGTGAGACCTATCCATTTCGGTATCTGCGACTGAGATAAAATCGCCGCCTAGAATCAGTGAGCCGGTCAAAAAGGATGATAACTTCCCTGATAGGCTGGCAAAAAAGGATTTCTGGTCCACATTGGGGGCATACACACTACACAACGTCACACATTGTCCATCCAATCGTCCCGTAACAGCCACAAATCTCCCGTCAGGATCCACTACCTGCTGAAGTGGCTGGAAGGGGACCCCCGCCCTCACCCAGACCAATACCCCCCTAGCGAAGGCAGAATACGTTGTATAAAAAAGCTGCCCCCTCCATCGGCGCTGCAGTGCCCGGCCCTCAACTCGGTCCATGTGTGTTTCCTGAAGAAAAGCTATATGGGCTCCCCTACGCACTAAATATGCATGAACCCTATGGCGTCTCTGCATCGTATGCATCCCCCGTACATTCCACGTAATGCATTTAATCTCAGGTGTTGACCCCATTGTGCAAATAAATTTTGTTCCGTAGCAGCATTCCCCGCGTTGGCACACCGGTGGTTCTAACTACCCCAACATCATCCCCCAAACCCACCCCCTCCCTTCCCCAGAACAGGCTCTAAACAGCTAGTACCCATCCAAACTATGCCCTAACAACTCCTCTGGTAGCTACCAGAGGTTCACTCTAAGAGCGAATCTAAGGGGGGAGCTCAGCACCAAGAGGATCCGGCCAGCTGTCTCACTGCAGCCAAGCGCCGAACCCCACAATAAGTAAGATTGCAGTTCCCCCGGAACAGTCCCCGGGCACCCAGGTGGCCATACAGTATTCTTGTCCCCTCATCTGGGCTTCCTGATCCCCTCCAACTGCCCCAACTACCCCCTCCGAGGGCTACAGCTCCAGAACCAGCCGGCCCTGCTTACTAGTTACATGGGACACTGCATGCAATCAGGCATCCACAATCTCGTCCGCTGTCCCTGGGGTGATGTGAGGGAGAACAACACTCCCGCGTCCGTCCCATCAGTGTCCGTCCCTTCTGACCCTCGTTCTGACTCGGTCCCTCCTTGTAAGGTCGCGCCGCTCGCCTGCGATATCTCCGTCACGGCCTGCAACGCTGCAGACCTCTCTCTCTTCGTCTGAGACATGGAAGGTTTCTGCGGACCAGGTCGCCTTCTCCTGTTGCGTCGTGCCCGGAGCGACCTCAGTGCCACCGTCGTTTGTCCCCCGTTGCCTTTTGTCACACCTGACCCTGTTCGATAAGTTTCCAACCAGCTCCATGCCTCGTCCGGGGAATTGTGAAAGAAGGTAGTGCCATCCAGTGTCACTCGCAGGCGTGCTGGGAACATCAAGGAGTACTGAATACTTTCATCCCAGAGTGCTTTCTTGACCGCTAAAAAGGAAGATCGCTGGCGCTGTACTTCAAAGGTGTAATCCGGGAACAGCGACACGTTATTATTGTCCACTTTATATGGGCCAGCGGTGCGTGCTTTATGTAAGAGGAAGTCTCTATCCTTATAGTGAAGCAAACGGGCCACCACAGGCCTGGGCGGCCTCCCAGGCTGCAAAGGGCGGGCAGGCACTCTGTGTGCCCTCTCCAGAGTATAGAATGGTGTCAGGCCCTCCGGAGCTACCTCGGTGCGCAGCCACTGCTCCAGGAAATCCACCATACTGTCCCCTTCCACTCCTTCAGGAAGACCTACCACCCTTATGTTGTTCCTTCTATTACGCCCTTCAGCATCCTCAGCTCGTCTCTCTAGTTCTTGAAGCCTGCGAGTGATGTCTCCCACCTGCACGTCCAGTGCCCTCTGCGAGGGCTCCAAGACCCCCAAGGTGGTCTCAGTCTGCCTCACACGGTCAGCCAGCTTCACATGGTCCGCCCGCAGGAGTCCCAGTCCCAGTGTTACCTGGGCTATGTCCTGCTGGAGTGCCTCTTTCGTGTCCGTAATAGCTCGTAGGATCTGGTCCACCTGCTGTTGCATGAGCCCTTCCGGAGGTGAGCCAACCGCCCCCTGCGTCTTCTGTTCTGCTGCGTCATCCTCCTGTTCAGGGGGTGCCCCCCCTGCTTGCCTCGTGTTTTCCCCATGGGGGTCCGGTTACTGGGCTCCCAGGCTTGAACTCACCGCGCAGCTCCTTCTGTAATTCAGCAAGTTGAGGCCCTCCCTCAGTCGGAAATATGGGTGCACCCAGTCGCCACCTGTCGTCTTCCACTGTGCTCTGAAGGGGCCTTCATCCGCCCCTGCTTCTCGTGGGCATCTCCATGGTTTAGCCTACGTTTGAACAAGGCTTCAAATCGTCCAGCGAAGGTATGGCCAGGTCGCCAGTGTCGCATTAAGCGTGTCAGGAAATCTCGCTCTTATCAGCACCCAGCAGGGATCCCAGCTCAAGGATCCCCTAGCCGGTACCCACAGAAGCGGGGTCCGACTAGCCGCCACCCAGTAACCTCAGCCGTCGACACTCGGGTCGTTATAATCCACAGGGGGTGATCAATCCAGCTCATCAATGGCACCACACTCTAGTGTCCCACAAAGTAGCCAGCTGGCCCGCTCTCCAGTCATGAAGCCCCTCCGCATACCCTGGCCTGGGCCTGCGCCGCCCACTTGGCAGCCGCGTTACACCTGGTCCCCGCGGTGAGTTCTAGGGGCCAGCCCCAGGATCGATAGGGCACCTTCTCCGGAGCAGTCAGCGAGCCCCTCCTCTGGGTGGTCAGTAGGGCATTGGCGATCCCGCGTGCCGCCGCGGTCATCCAGTACCCCAGAGTGGTCTCTAACTTCGCCCCCAGTTCGTGTGGCGGAGTGGGGCCCCCCGTATGCTGAGCGGCTCTGCTAATGCAGTTCGGGGACCAGATGGCCGCCGAGTACACCCTCTGGTCGAGCCTCGGAGCCCTCCCTGCCCTCGGTAATCGCTCACCAGTTTAGTGCTTCCACCTTCAGCCCTCAGGAACCGGGGCCGCTCGATTGTCGCCACCAGGAGCCGAGCCGGGCGCTGTGTTACCAGGGTGTCCCACGTCGACTGTTCCCTCCTCCACTATGATCGGGCATTCTCCGGGCCTACTAGGCCCCTCGCAGGTGAAGACTGCCACACGCGCCCACGATGCGCTCCGGGAGTTCAGGGTCCCCCCTGCAGAGGCTGTGCACCCACCGCTCATCGGGGGGAAAGCCCACCGGCTGGTAGCCCGCACTCTAGCGTTCGTCGCAATTCAGCTCGCAGGGTCAGCCGCCATTTTAGGCCTTCATTTTCGGAGCCTCGCCCTGGTCGGAGCCGCAGCCCAATGTCGGAGGGGACCGGAGCCATCTATTAACGGCGGCACAGGTCTCAGCAGCCCAAGGAACTCTCCCAGGGTCACCGGAGCCTTAGTTCGGGGCTCCGGTCAGGATAAACAGTGAGGTCGGCGCGGAGCTCACAGCTCACGCGACCGTCTCCATCGGCGTCCAAGCCACGCCCCGAGTAATCTCCCTTCTAGGGGCGCATATTCAGGAATGCCCCCCACATCCAGCCTCTCCGCCCTCCATGCATGTTGTATTTGTAGATATTCGCCCAATCGGGATATGCCTATTATGTCCCATGACTAGAATCCCTGCAGTTTCCCAATTTCGGGCTGGCGTGTTCCATCCCACAGTGGGGTTTCTCGGGTGAGTCGTTTATCCCATTCCATTAGTCTCTCTGCTAACCTCCAGGCTTCTATTGCTCTCTGGGTTGCTGGCAGTAATTATTTTACCCCCTTGCCACCGTAAATGTTGTGGAGACATGTACAGGCTTGGAATTGGAACTTCTCTACAGCATAAGTCAGGTGATCACCAGGTGGGTGTTCCCGATCATTGATTGCTATCAACTGTGCAGCCCAATAGTATGATCGATTATCATTATACTAACTTCACTGGAGTGTCTGTAGTGCCACTCTCCGATGACCTCTGTTCCATAAAAGCGTACGGACTTCCTTATCTATTATGGCTAAAAGGTCCTCTGAGATTTTATGGTACATATTTTGGAGGGTGTAAAGTAATCTCAGCGGTGTAACCATCTCATACATGGCAGCCCTAGGTGAAAGAGTTAAGGGCAGTAATCTCCATCTTTCCACCTCCCTATGGAATTCCACCAGGACTCTCCGGATAATATGGTTGAGACCAGCCGCAATGTTCATGGTTACATAAAGGCCTAGGTATTTAAACCCTTCTCCGTCAATGCGTAAGTGCCCTGAGAGATCTCGGGTGTCTAGGTGGCCCCCCACCAGGTAGAGGCTCGACTTATCCCAATTAATCCTATATCCCACTTGGGCACCATAGTTGTTAAATAGTTGTTCGGGTGGGTAACATATAGAAGGATGTCATCAGCGTAAAGTGAAATTCGTTCATCTACAAGCGCCCCAGGTTTGTCTCTGAAACCTCCAATGTCAGGGTATGCTGGAACCATACACGCCAGTGGATCCAGAATGAGAGCAAATAGCAAGGGAGTCAGGGGGCAACCCTGTCTGGTGCCCCTTCCAGTAGGAAATTCCGCTAACTTTACTCCTTTAACCCGCACCTTAGCCATTGATGCTGCATATAGCAAGTCTATCCATACCAGGAACCTAGATCCGAACCCGAATTTCAGCAGAGCTTGCCGCATAAAGCCCAGTGGACGGCATCAAATGCCTTCTCAGCATCTATGGACAGAAATATATGGGAGTCTTCTCTATCTTTTACAATTTCTAACCAGTTGGAAAGCCGGCGGAGGTTATATCTCATTGATCTCTTCAGTATAAACCCTGATTGGTCATTATGGATAAAGGAGATAATCACAGTCAGTAGGCGCGTGGCTAGGATAGTGGCCAGGATTTTTGTTTCCACATTCAGTAATGAAATTGGACGGTAGGAACCACAGTCGGTAGCAGGTTTCCCTGCTTTGCAGATCACCACTATGGTGATGTTACAGAGATCTGCCTTAGCCTTGACGAACCTCTTGAGGAGATAGGGGCTCAGTAGTTCAGCGTTGCTCTTAAAGAGTTCAGCTGGTATTCTATTAGGGCCCGGGGTTTTCACTGGTTTATGTTTGCCTACAGCAGCCACTTCTTCTTCTAGAGTAAACTCTTCTTCTAGAGCTAATCGGTCAGCCAATATCAGAGTGCGAATTGTGATTTCACTTAAGTAGTCTCTAATTAGGGGCTCATCTGCAAGTGCTCGGGTCTGGTAAAAGTTGGCATTATATCTGGCAAACTTGTCAGCGATCTCTTGCGCAGAAGCATGTGTAACTCCACTCATCTGGATGAACTGTACCCATCGTGTCTCCACCTCTTTTCTACCCAACCAGGCTAATAGTCTCCCCGCCTTATTTCCCGTCTCATTCAGATGGTGCTGCGCAGATAAAATCAAAGATTTTGGTGTGCCAGTGCCTGGCATTTCCTAACGCATTATTAGAGAGTCTGCATCCGGTCCTAGGCGAGTATCCAAATCTATCAGTCTGCCCTATAGGGCATCTATCTCCCGAACCTCTTTCTTCCTGCACAATAATGTTTTGGGCCCTGTCTCTGAGTACAGTTTTATATGCTTCCCACAATATAACTGCCAACGACACTGAGTACTTATTCTCTGTAAAGTATAGCTCAGTGTCCACCCTAATTTTGCGAGCCACTGTCTTGTCTTTTAAGTCCCATGCATTGAGTCTCCAACCCGCCTTTGACCTACGGGGTCTTTCCCCCTCTGTGAGCCATAGGGGTGAGTGATCTGATAAACCCCTTGCCAGTTATTCGACCCTCTCCACTTTTCCTATCTCCTCTGCCGGGGTTAGGATTTAGTCCAATCTGGAAAACACCTTGTGAGCACCCGAAAAATATGAGTATGTGCCGTCATTGGTGTGATGTTGGTGCCAGAGGTCAGTTAATCCCAAAGCTGTCAGGAAGAACCCGGCAAGAGGTGTGACATCCCATTTCCCCGAGGTCAAGCTTGTGCGGTCCAGGCGTGGGTCCACTACCACGTTGAAGCCCCCCCAGATGTTTGTAGAGGAGCCAGCCTCCAGTAATATCTTGGTTACCTTGTCCAATGTCTGTCTTTGGAGTCGGGGGCATAAACACTAACTAAAGTGATGTCTCTATGGCGCCACATTCCGCGCACGGCGACATATGTGCGGTTGGGGTCAGTCCATGATTTGCTTATTGTAAAGGGGGTGACTCCCTCATCAAATTAGCCACTCCTCTAGATCCTGTGGAGAAACTGGCGTGTGCCAACATCTTATATGCCTCTCTGCTATGGAACCCATATTGTGAGCCTTGTAGGTGTGTCTCCTGGAAGAGGACAATGTTGTGTTTCAGTCTCCTAAGATATGTGGCAACTAGTCCTCTCTTGATTTTATTTCCAAGACCATTGACATTCCATATCATTAACGAGTACCTCTTACCACCCTGCGTGGCAGGCATGTTCATCTGTGATATGTCAAGGTGATATTACCAGGGTCTGTGAACCCTGCGTCTGCGTCTGCTTTTGCTACCACTTCATTTAGTATGTAAACTAAACTGTCCCTCCCTAACCCAACCCTAAACTCTGAACCCTCATTCTGCTCTTTTCCTCCCCACCCTCTCCTGCTGCCCACGCACCATATCCCCACTGTCAACATGACAACTGTGTCGCAGGTTTGGCCTGAGAGGTCTGTTACCACCCCTTCATAAATTCCCACCCTAAAACGTAAAACCCCCAGTTATGAATCAACCAACTGGTCATAGTCCTGGGGACAAAATTCAAAACAAAACACCCAGTAGTGTGAGTTTAACGCCCTTCAAGGGGCATATTATGCCAATTCGCTGTCCTCCAGCTCTCTACCGAGCCTGTCCATCTCCTGCAACAGTGGATGATCACTATCAGATTGTAATGAAAGTTTGTGCTCTGTCAGATCTGGGGTGGCCTTTTTCCAGTGTCTAAGTTGCCTTCTCTTGTATATCCTTCGTGACGACTCCCCCTCCGTTTTTGAGGACTGAACCTCTACTGAAAGCCACCGTCTTGCCAGAAGGGGTGCACCAGGGTGATTCCTGTACATAAGGCCACTGCACCGTCCCCTCCTCTCCCTCTGGGCATCAGGGTGAGAAGTTCCTGATGAGTTGTGTCTTAGTCCCATGGTGGGATGTTCCTATAGCCAAGCCCATGCCTCCTCCAGTGCCCCTTCGCCGGGAAGAGCAACATTTATTGAATGTGGAGACTCTGCAGTTTTGTTTAAACCGAGTCAAAGGTTCGCCTTTGTTTCTGGACTTCACGGGAGTAGTCGGAGAAGACCATGATTTCGAAATTGGCATGTCGGACCTCTCCAATTTGCAGCATCTCTCGAAGTATCAGGTCTCGGGCTTGATAGTTTAGGAAGCGGGCAATTAGCGGGCGATGGGGTGCACCTGTTGGCGGTTTTATATTGGCCATCCTGTGGGCTCATTAAATAACAAAGCAAGACGAGAATTGTGCTGCCAGCAGAGAGTCTCTGATCTTTTAGTCCAGAAAGCACCCCGCGTTGGAGCCCTCGATACCTTCTGGAAAACCCACGAAGGGCAGATTATTTCTGTGCACATGATTTTCAGCATCATCCATCCTCCAGGAGACATCTCTGAGGGTAGCTGTGAGTTCTGTGACCTCTTTGCAGAGAGTGTGGGTCGTGTCTTCCACCTCCGATATGCGGCTTTCCGCCTGAGTCACTCTCGCTGAAACGTTGCGCAGATCCTGGCGGAGAGAGTGACTTCAAAAAGGACCTCACCTATTTTCCCCTATAGCACCTCCCTGGTAGACTGTATTGCCTGTAAAATTGTCGCATTATGAAGTAGGGGTGGTGTCTCTCCCTCTGCTCCTGGCTGTGGGCCCATGACCTTGTATATTGGTCCATTTCCCCCTGTTTCGGGAGCCTCGGTTCTCTGTCCCTGGCCATTCTGGATGATCGATGTTCAAACATTGCATGTCAAAGTGCACTGGTGTGCTGCCACAAAGAGCAATGTTATGATCCCTTTTCCGGGTAATCCTGTCAGATATCTTCTAGTATAAGAGTAAAAGTGGCCAGTTCTCAGAGGGCTTACCGTGTTTCCAGTTCCAGTGCTAAATAAGGCCTGTGCCTCGGGTGCAGGTCAATAACTCCACAGGGGAGCCAGCTGCCTCAGGCTAGCAGTGGCAGGCGGGCCGCAGTTCAGTCAATGGTAGTGCCAGGGACCCCGAACTGAGTCTCCCCTTCTGGTTAGTGCAGTTATAGTCAGGACCCAGGGTGTCACTCTTCTAGTGGGAGGGCCTGCCACTGTATAAGCAACATGGGAACACAGAGTGTGGCAGGAAAATCCAACAAAGCGCCCCTCCTACTCCAATGCCCAAGGGAGGGGAGGCCCTTTTTGAATTGCTCATGGAATTTTTGCAGTGAGATTTTGTCTCAAGTGTCTGGCCATTAGGCTCCAAACGGCCACTCAGTGTTGCTGCTGTACCACCATGTGTCCTCAGGGGAGCCCAGCCTCTGCGGGCTAAGAAGGTGGGGAGTGGGAAAACACAGTATGTCAGAGCGGTACCTCGGGGGGCCCAGTATAGCTCCCAAGGGGGGCCCACACCTGCCTGTGAGAAGTCTCAGGCCCCGGGGCTCCACTCTGCAACTTCAGACATGGGCGTCTCCCAGCAACTAACACCACGCTGCCTATCTGGCTCCAAATCCTGTACCGTTTACGGATGCCAATCATTCCCTCCTGCAGGGGGGAACTCCCTCCCACCCCATTAAACCACAGCAGCCAACAGAGCAGGGACCACTGCTGCGCCGTCCAGCGGAGGGTTTTGCCTCTTCCTCCGCTGATGCTGCCCAAGACTTGCCGGTGTCTGGGCCCCAGAACTACACTCGGGCGCGCGATCCCTTTCACCCGCGTGGCACTGGGGACATCAGATGCGGCTGCCCGGTAGGTGTGCAGGGGAAGTTGTAGAAGGGGGAGCAGGCTTTGCTCTGACCTGCATGCACATGCACCGTCAATACCGCCTCTGGAGTCCTCTCTCTGCTTTTCGCATCTCTTCTGCATGGAGACAGCCAGGTCTTGCCGCAGCCTGTACTTTGGGCATACGTTTGGCTGCACGGCCACTGTCGCACGCGTGGCACTGAGAGTGTCCTGTGTGGCCATCTACCGCCCCAGCCCAGTTGAACCACAGGGGGAGGAGATGAAGCGAAATGAGCAGGGGCAGTCTGACCTGCTCAGCCTTGGGCTCTTGCTGGCACTGCCGACATCGCCTCAGTGGTCTGTTCACGGCCGCTCACTCCCAGCCTGCAGAGGGGTTCACCATCAGGTCTCCGCCATCCTGCAGGAGTCTGCACGGCCTCGGGCTGAAGTTCATCCACCCCAGTAGTCTTGGTTCCATGGTGAGGCCCACACTTTGCCACTGCAGCCACCGTCTAGAATACCAGGGACTTCATTGGTCAGTGAGAAGGCAAGATATATACAGGATTTTCCCCGGGCAGCTACTCAGCCATGTTGCTGGTCATGGCCCCCTCAATTCTAAGGTTTCTTACTTCCTTAGATACTTTAGGAGGTGGTCCCAGATCGTCAGGCCAGGCGCAGGGTGGGTCATAATTTTTCCAATCGCCAAATGTGAATATTTCTGTTTTAGAAGCATTCAATTTGAGGTGGCTCCATGTCATCCACTAATCAACGGCTCTGAGGCAACTGAACATTTTTTAGTTTCCAATGTCTTTGGGTCTTTCCAGTTTAAGAAGTATTTGGGTGTCATCTGCATAGTTATAGCTGGTGAGCTGAAATTCATTGATCATTGCTGGTAATGACTTCATGTAGATGTTGTAAAGCATGGGTGAGGTGACAAAGGGTCTAATTTAGATCTTGGCGGAGGGGAATACTCCGTCACAAATGTGATGGAGATCCCATCTGCCATATTACTGTCCCATTATATCCTCTGGAGATCGGAATACGGTGGAGGGGATATACGTCACGTTTGTGACAGAGTATTCCATCTGCCGAGATCTAAATAAGACCCTGAGGCTTGAGGGACCCTGCTTTTGTGAAGTACAGTCTGATGAGAAAGGGGAAGTATGGATGACATCTGTCCTGTTTTGAAGGTAGGATGTGATCCAGTCGAGAGCAGTCCCCTCTATGCTGGCTTTGTGGAGCCTTTGGTGTAGAGTGTCATTGTCAATTGTTTCGAAGACAGCTGAAAGGTCCAAGAGAAGTAGTGCTGCGACCCTGTTCCAGTCTACTGTTTCTCTAAGGTCATCCCAGATGATGATGAGGGGCGATTCTGTACCTCTTCCTGGATGGAATCCGGTTTGGAAGTCGATAAGTATGGAGTTATCTTCATTGAATTGTGACATCTGAGCAAATGCTGCTCTTTCTATCGGTTTGCCAGGAAAAGTCCATTTGTAATCGGTCTGTAGTTGTTTTGGTAATGCGGTCCCAGATTTGTTTTCTTTATTAATAGGCGAATGTATGCCTTTTTTAAGTCTTCTGGAAAGATTCCTGTAGTTAAAGAATATTTAATGATTTTCTTACTGGTCTGGCAGCAGAGGAAGTTAAAAGAATGTTCTTGAATATGTGTGGTGGACAGAGGTCAGAAGGGCAGCCGGCTGGCCTGCTTGCTATGACCAGATCTATAAATTCACTTTGTGATAGTTTGAAGGAATGCCGAGGCTGGGATAGCCTAGCCTTGGAGGGGATTGTTGGAAATGGAGCGGTGCTCGTGGTTTTCCTTTGTTTTAAATAGGAGTCCAACATGTCTGCTTTGGTTGTGTAATGATTTGCCAGTTTGTTAGTGAATTCTTGAGTCATGGGTTAGTTCCATCGTTGCATTTAAGTTTACAAAATTCTGCGAGAATTTGATAAAATTCTTAATTTGCACGTTTAGCATTTTGAATTCTGTCTGAATAGTACCTTTTTGCTTTTTTGATTCTTGACTCGTATATTCTGTTAAGTTTCTGTAGGTGAAGTTTGTCTTGGACCAGGTGCATTGCAGCTTTGTAATTTGTTGTTTTATCTTTTTTAGTTCTGCATTTCTCCAAGGTGCTTGTTTTCTTTTGTCCTTTTTTACTGTTCTTAGTGGTATTAGGATATCATATACTTCCTGGAGCCACTCATAAGGTTTTTGAATGGAATTTATTGTGTCTAGATCTGTGTTAGAAGTTAGTTGTCTTTTTAAGTATTCAAAATTTAGTTTGTTCCATGGTAGATAGGTGACTACATGTATGGTGGCCTTAGGTATGTTGATTTGTGATATTTTGAGTTGAAAAGCTACAAGATTGTGGTCTGACCATGTGATTGGAGTTATTCTTTGAAAGATAACTAGTTCTGGATTTGCAAAAATGACATCTAGGCGATGTATGTGGGCTTGTGGACGATCTGATGTAGGTTCAGTGTACCTAGGCTAGTAATTATAGCTCTTGGATAGGGCAAATTTGGTTTTTAAAACCATATGTTTAGGTCACCAAGGATTCATAGGTTAGAGTGTTTTGTCATAAGGTTTGAAACTGTCTCGAAACGTGTCTGGGAATGTTGCATTGCTAGATGGTAGTCTTTAAAGATGGAGTAAGTTACAGGGAGTAGTTGGTGTAGGATTGCATCTGGTCATGAGGGTCTCACAACCTTGTATGGAAATGTTGTCAGCTTTGAGATTTATTGTTTCCTGGAATATAACAGCTAGTCCAGCTCCTCTTTTGCCTAGGCGATTTTGCGTGACAGTTTGTGCCTGGAGGAATGGCTTCATGCAACACTGGAGACATCACATCTCACAACCATTATTCAGTAATGAAGAGTTAGTCAGGTTGTGTGTCAGTGAGTAGGTCGTAGGTATGGTGCTTGTTTTTAGAGAGTGATCGAGCATTTATCAGTAGGCAGTCTAGAGATTGTATTTTGGTGGTGATGTGACTTTGTTGGCTAGATTAGTGAGTAGTCCTCTTTGAACTTGTAGCAGATATATTTTTAACATGGGTATTAACTGTATGAAGAAGTTAGCCATCATGTTGTTTTCTATATTGTAATCCTCGTCTAGTAGGTTTAGAAGGCATTTTTGGGGGTCTGCGTGTGTAGGTGGTGGAGATGATGGTTGACAGTGAGTTTGTTGAGTAGCCTTGTTGTGAAATAGACATAGAGATGCAAAGTTGAGAAGAATGGCATGTTGTTTATTTTATTTTAACTTGTGCAATGGATGAGAGGCGGGTGAATTAGTATTGTTGTGTTAGAGTGTTTGTGGTAGTTTTTGGTGAAGATAGAAGATTTGCGAGTAAAGATGATTTGGGATCTGTATTATTTGTGCAGTCATGAGGTTGGGAGTGGCTGTTTGCTTCTATTTTTTGACGGAATATAGTATGAGATTGTGTGTGTGAGAGATTTTGATGTGCTGGTATGTGTTATGTTTTGTTTTTGTGGAGTAGTGAGATGAGATATTGATGTAGTGAATTTCTGTGAAGGATTTGAATGCAAAGTACTGTTGGTGAGTGGACATTGAGTTATAATTGGGGTGGTAATGTGCACAGGAGGAGAGCATATTTAGTGTGTGAGAGGGGATGGACAGGGGTTATGAGTGTTTGTGTTAGAATCGGTAGCAGAAATAAGTAATATGTGTGGTGGAGTGGAGTGTAAGGATTGTTTGGTTGTGTGATTTTGAAAAAAAGAGGAGGGAGGTGTTGGTGGGTGATATGAGGGAGGGTGGAGTGTAGGGTTGGTGGTGATGGGAAGGTGTCTGTTAGTAGTAAGTAGATGGTAGAGCTGGTAGTTTGTATGAAAAGGAAGTCTGTGTGTGAAGGGATTACGGTTATGTATAATGGGGCTTTGTGTTGTGTTGGTGATGTGTGGATTTGAAAGTGGTATAGGATAGAGTGATGCTTGTATGAGAGTGAAGGTAGAATACACATGAGGGTTTTGTTCAGTTATTTTTATAGATAATGGATAGGAATGTCAGAAGCTATCATGCTCAGGGTTTAGGGAGCCTGGAGACCTGGGCTTTTTGCATTGCACTGAATCCAACAAATGCAGACAATGTCAGGGTCTCTCCAAGGCAAATTGATCCCTCTAGAATTTGGCACACCAGTATCATGCTCTATATTTAGATATGCACGTTTTCTTTAGAACTGTCTACATACATGCCTTAATACCTGTGACATTTGCAACACTTCAAACAATAATAAAGTAAGAACACAACACAAGAAACATCCCACACAAATATGGAACACACTTTAATAAATAAATCAATACCAAAACATAAAAAATCCAACAAGTACACCCGGAAATAGCCAATTTTGATGGTTCAAGTAAAAATATCACCAAAAGCCTAGAGCACCACTCAAGTCTATCTAATGGTCGTGCAAGACCTGGAGAAAGTTACAAGGTCAGGCTGACCATGACACCAAGGGTCCAGGACCTGAAGGGCACCAATTAGGGGTCAAGGGCTTGCACCAGTGTCAGGGCTCACAGTTGGTTTCCTCCCTCCAACCTGGCTGTGGCTAGCATTTCCCCCTTTCAAACCCATCAAACTCACCTGCAAGTAAATTTCCCCTTGAGTTGGCGAGCTTGTTGGCACCGCCGGAATTCCAACATGGCCGCCAACATGCTTCAGCACACCGCTGTTTAGCGGTCTAGTTCTCCCCGTTAATCACTGCCTGGTGAAACGCGCTCCAACATTCCCAGGTGCACTTCACTGAAGACTTCGGCTGAGGAAGAGCAGTTTCTGGCGTCGTGGAAGTTAGTGAGGGTAGTTTGCGAATAAAAACGAGTTTGCGGTTAGTTTCGACGGTATTGAATATTCCTGAGTCAAGGTTAGTGTTAACCCTTGCGTATGCTCTGAAAACTCCTGTATTCATCTATCACGCATGCCCATAGCTGCTTCTTTGGTTTCCTCTCAGTTCAGCCTCTACTCGGAAACCTCAGAAGCACCCCAAAGGTTAATATCCTCAATGTGTCAAAATAAAAAGAATCTCTCTTTTAAAAACAAAATGGAACGCTGTTAGTCTTCCCTACGGAAACTCTCGAGGAGATTAAACGCATGTGTTTTGATTGGAGATAGAAGTCGGCTGACTACAATCTCCTATATAAATCATTAACGCTTTCATCACCCCACATAACAGATTGTATTTGAAATTCCTTGTCACAAGAGTCTGGGCTCTGACTAACGCGGGCGCGATATTCCACGTGTTGCGTTGTCTCAGTCAATAAATAGAAATAATACAAGATATAATCACACTCATTCCAAGTAGAGTCTATGCGCATAACCTAGCAAAGAAATAGAAGAGAAGCAACTAATGCAGAATTGCGGACCCCCAACTAAATATCCACCGTAGTTCTAATCGCAGTGAGTAAAGTTAAAGGAATACTGGAGGGTTGGAAAATCACACACAAAAGAAGATAGCAATCATATACTTACCATATGTTTTCTTGTACACTAGCTGAAGCAGGTTTAAATGCTGGTCGTCCCTGTAAAAGACAAGAGAGAGAGAGAGAACTAAGTGGCATCTTCTCAACACAAACACGCAAGCATAATATGAGAAGTAAGAAGAGAAGTAGACTCCAACACATACTCTGGTAATACAAGTAATTTGGTTTGAAGTAAGAAAGTAAGTCAAAGGGTGGTTTGATATAGTAGTTAAATTTATGTCAATGTTTACAGTACTGTCAGAAGTTTAAAAGAAGAAGAAGATGAAGCAGAACAGACAGTGAACTTGGAGTTGTCTCTTCTCTGTCCCATTCCCCTTTCCCCCCTTGGTACTTACCTGCGAAGGATTATTTAAACCTAACAGGGACGTTTTGAGAGGGGCATTGGAAATTAGCATCATTCTGCTCCTGTGCGATTAACACCTCACAACCAGCTGAATCGGATGTTAGTTCAGGTGGATGGGAGTCTGTTATGTCCCTGGGGCTCTGAAAAGGAGGCCAGCAGACTAGCCCTTGGAGTCACTCTGGGAGTCCTGGTTCTGGTGCAGGTTCAATCCCTCAGACTTAAGCAGGGGGCTGCAGGGCAGCAGGACAGCACTCCAGCAAGGCAGCAGTCCAACATGGCAGTAATCCAGAAGTCCATCAGAGTGATAGTCCTTTCAGCAACACAACAGATCTTTTCCTGGCAGAGTCTCCCCAGGTCCAAAAGCGTACTGAAGATTTGGTGTCTGATGTCCAATACTTATACCAGGTGCCTCATGTGAAGTGGGAGTAGCTTCTAGGGGTTTCCCTTTAAAGTGCACATGTTTCCTGCCCCCTCTGCCCTGGCTCCAGACTAACTGCAGGGGGTAATTCTCAAATAAATCATTATTGTTTTAGCTTTTAGCCCTACAATAATACATAAAAAATATTCACTTAAAAATAACTGTGATTAAAAACACATGAAACAGCAGGCCAAGACCTAGAAACACATTTCACCTAATAGAATCTAAAAAAAGGTATGTTGCAGCTGTTCCAACAAGTAATCAATGTGCATTTAGCTACTAACATCTTGACAAAGTGCAGGTGCATATATATATATATATATATATAGATATATATATATATATATATATATATATATATATATATTCACTGAAAAAACCACAGGTTTCAGGGACGTTATAGTTAGTTGGATATTTCACTCGTACAAAACCAGAGAAAGTCGGCGGTTATAGTTAGTTGAGCTAACTATAACTCGCGCCCCCGCAATGCACTGCTGATGACGTCACATATTACATCACTCATGACATGGTCAGTGACATCACGGATTACATCACTGATGGCATCTCAAATGACATCACTGATGACATCACTGATGACATCATCAAGTGACTGTGTGTTTCTGTAAAGTTTAAATATGTTTTTTATATATCTATATATGCCAAGGTGTATTGAAGAATGAGTGGGTGTATGAGTGTCTGAATGGATGATTTAGTAGGTGTGTGACTGACTGTATAAGTGAGTAATTAAACATGTCTTACTGAATGCATGGGTTAGTGACTAAACTGTGTGAATGTCTGTATCAGTCTGTCAGTTGGCGTGTAAGCGGCTGCATGGGCTGGTGAGTAGCTACATGAGTGTCTACATGGGTTATTGATAGGTTGTCTGAGTATCTGTATGGGTGCCTGAGTGCCTGTGTGGGTGGGCGGGGGGTGTGTGATTGTGCTTAGATGTGTGAGTGGGTAATTCACTGGGTGTACGGGTTCAAGAGTGTATCTATGAAGGGCTGTATGGCTGGGTGAGTGTGTGTATGGGTGTGTTGGTGAGTGAATGGATGTCTCAGTGGTACATGTGTGAGTAACTACATATGTGAAAGGCAGTATATGTGAGTGTTGGACTATATAAATGACTATATGTGAGAGTGAGTGATTATGAGAGTGGCTTGATGGATGAGTGTGTGCTTGGGTCAGTGATTGTATAAGAGAGTAAGTATGTGTTAGTATCTGTTTGAATAAGTGAGGTGATGTGTGTATAACTGTATAGGTGAGTAAATGGGAGTGTGATTGATTCTTTGCATGACTGACTAGGTGTGTGAGTAACTCTATGGTTCGTGGTGTTGTGTGAGTATCTGTATAGGTGTAGGAGTGCATATTTCAGTGGCTATATTGATGAGTGACTGCGTGTATGAGTGACTGTATGGGTGAGTGGATGTGTGTATAGACCTACAAATCAGTGAGTGGGTATGTACTAACTGGTATTGGTGTGTCTATGGTTTCGAGAATGGTAGTCTGTATTTTAGAGGGGGTGTATCAAAGGTTATATTAGGGTGCGAGGAGGTGCATCAGATGATCACGTGGATGATGTCATCAGTGATGTCATCAATGATGTCATTTGAGATGTCATCAGTGATATCATCAGTGATGTCACTGACCATGTCATGAGTGATGTAATATGTGATGTCATCAGCAGTGCATTGCGGGGGCGCGAGTTATAGTTAGCTCAACTAACTATAACGGCCGACTTTCTCTGGTTTTGTATGAGTGAAATGTCCAAGTAACTATAACGCCCCTGAAACCTGTGGTTTTTTCAGTGAATTTCTGAGGTTTTTTAAATGCTAATTTCTAGCTATAACGCCCCTGAAACCTCTGTTTTGTTCAGTGAATTTCAAATGTTTTTTAACTGCTAATTCCTAACTATAACGTCCATGAAACCTCTGGTTTTTTCAGTGAATTTCTAAGGTTTTTTAAATGCTAATTTCTAAATATGCCTACATAGGTAGGACATGTGCAGAAAGATGAAGAAAGGCGCAGAAAGAAGCAAGAGAAGTGCAGAAAGAGGCAACAGCCAGAAAGAGGAAGAAAGGTGCAGAAAGAACCAAGAGATGTGCAGAAAATAAACATGCAAACACTTAAATACCTATGTTTCAAACAGCATACTCTGTAAATTTGTGTAAAAGAAGCTGTATGCATTTCTTTATGCTCACAATACATGGCACATGGGTATTCAATAGTATATTTGAGGGGGTCTATAACACATGTATACATAAGACATGTCTGCCTGTGCAACCGAATGACAGAGCAGAACTGAGAAGATTTGACCACCTATTGGAGAAGTTACCCGATTTTTAAGCTACCATCTTTAGATGTATAACACATGTAAGAATACATATACAAGTAGACATATACCTCAGTCACGAGAGCATGCAGACCTTTAAACTTGACAGCTTGCACTTCGCATTTGAGTACGGAAGGAGGCAAGAGAAGTACAGAAACAGGCAAAAGAGGTGCAGAAAGAAGCAAGAGCATTGCAGAAAGAACCAACAGACGTGCAGAAGGAGGCAAGAGGGGTGCAGAAGGAGGCAAGAGGGGTGTCGAAATTTGCAAGAGAGGTGCAGAAAGAAGCAACAGAGGTACGGAAGGAGACAAGAGAACTGCATAAAGAGGGAAGAGAGTTGCAGAAACAGGCAAAAGGGATACAGAAACAGGGAACATGTGGGTATACTGAGGCAAGAGAGGTGCAGAAAGAGGGAAGAGGGGTGCAGAAAGTGGCAAGAGGGATCCAGAAATTTGGAACAGAGGTGCAGAAAGAAGCAAGAGCAGTGCAGAAAGAACCAACAGAGGTGCAAAAAGAGGCAAGAGGGGTGCAGAAAGGGGTAGGAGAGGTGCACAAAGAGGCAAGAAGGGTACAGAAAGAGGCAGGAGGGGTGCAGAATGAAGGAAGAGAAGTGCAGAAAGAAGAAACAGAGGTGCTGAAAGAGGCACGAGGGTGCAGAAAGAGGCAAGAGAAGTGCAGAAAGAAGCAACTGAGGTACAGAAAGAGGCAAGAGTGGTGCATAAAGAGGGAAGAGAGGTGTGGAAAGAGGCAAGAGAGTTGCACAAAGAGGGAAGAGGGGTGCAGAAAAAGGCAAGAGGGGTGCAGAAAGAAGCAAGTGAGGTGCAGAAAAAGGCAAGAGAGGTACAGAAAAAGGCAGAGAGAGGTGCAGAAACAGGCAAGAGAAGTGCAGAAAGAGGCAAGAGAATTGCTGAAAGAAGCAACAGAGGTGTAGAAAGAAGCAAGAGAAGTGCAGAAAGAGGCAAGTGAGGTGCAGAAAGAGGCAAGTGAGGTGCAGAAAGAGGCAAGTGAGGTGCAGAAAGAGGCAAGAGAGGTGCAGAAAGAGGGAAGACGAGTGCAGAAAGAGACAACAGGGGTGCAGAAAGAAGCAAGACAGGTGCAGAAAGAAGCATGAGAAGTGCAGAATAAAGCAATGGGGGTGCAGAAAGAGGCAAGAGAAGTGCAGAAAGAAGCAACAGAGGTGCAGAAAGAGGCAAGAGACTTTCAGAAACAGGCAAAAGAGGTACAGAAAGAGGGAACAGGGGTGCAGATAGAGGCAAGAGAGGTGCAGAAAGAGGTAAGAGGGGTGCGGAAAGAGGCAAGACGTGTGCAGAAATTTGCAAGAGAGGTGCAGAAAGAAGCGAGAGCAGTGCAAAAGAACCAACAGAGGTGCAGAAAGAGGCAAGAGGGGGACAGAAAGAGGCAAGTGAAGTGCAGAACGAAGTAAGAGAGGTGCAGAAAGAGGCAAGAGAACTGCATGAAAAGGCAAGAGAGGTGCAGAATGAGGCAGGAGAGGTGCACAAAGAGGCAAGAGGGGTACAGAAAGAGGCAAGAGGGGTGTAGAAAGAAGCAACAGAGGTGCTGAAAGAGGCAAGAGGTGTGCAGAAAGAGGCAAGAGAAGTGCAGAAAGAAGCAACAGAGGTGCAGAAATAGTCAAGACAAGTGCAGAAGCAGGCAAGAAAGGTGCAGAAAGAGGGAACAAGGGTGCAAGGGTGCAGAAAGAGGCAAGAGGGATACGGAAATTTGCAAGAGAGGTGCAGAAAGAAACAAGAGCAGTGCAGAAAGAAGCAAGAGAAGTGCAGAAAGAAGCAAGAGAGGTGGACAAAAAGGGAAGAGGGGTGCAGAAATAGGCAAGAGGGATGCAGAAATGTGCAAAAGAGGTGAAGTGCAGAAAGAACCAACAGAGGTGCAAAAAGAGGCTTATGACATATTGATCCATGCAGTACCATTTGTTTCTCTAGAATCTTAGGGTCCACCACTGGCGTGCTTGCTGCAGGGAGTGGAGAGGTACGCTGGGTGGGCACATATGCGCTCTGAAATGCCGGTCTGTCTTCAGGTACCTCTGACCCATGACGTGAGCCTTGTAAACCATTGCAGAAGCCTGTCCTGCGGTACTGTCACTTGCTAAGCATCTACATGCATTGTACCAAAGAGCTCGGGGACAAGATGGCATGACTTCACAAATGTTTAGAGTTAGGTACAAAACAAGCGGGAGAATTAGTAAAAAATATATATATAATGAGAATAAAACAGGAACATATAGAAAAGGCAAGGGGCGGGAGGAGGCTGACAGTTGGAGTGTTCGAAAAAGGCAAGTAAAGTAGAAAACAGAGAAGATGCACACATAGAAAATGGGAAAAGATGGCCAGAGGGGCCGGAGAGGAAAAAGAGAGAGTGGTCAACTGTCACAAAAGGCAGGCAAAAAAGATTAAGATAGATAGAAAATGAGACAAGACAGACAGAAACAAAGGTAACAAGGGAAACACGCAGATATTTTTTAAAAAATCACAACAAAGAGACAGTTACAGTGAGCTATGGCCAAAGCGGAGGCAGGCAGATAGAAAAAAAGGCAAAAGGATGAACGAATATTCAGACGGACAGGTGCCACGCAGCAAAGAGACACAGGAAGGCAGAGAAAAGGCAGAGAAAAGCTAGCTATGGAAAAAGTAAAAGCAAACAGAGAATGACAACAAGGCAGGCAGACAGTTAAAGAAGGGATACACAAGTAAACCAAAAGGGGAAAATGAAGAAAGGCAGGATAAGGGACAGATACAATAATATAAAAAAAACAGGCAGTTAAAAAAAGCCAAAAAATAGGTTTAACCAGGCAGACAGACGAATAAAAAAATGACGAAAGACAGACTGAAAAGTAGAACAACCATTAAGCAGTAGGACAGAGAATGAGCAAACGGCAGACAGACACAAAAGGGTAAAAAATAAATTTGACAAAAGGCAAATGAAATGACAAGGGGATGGGAACTCAGACAGAAAATGGCAACCACACATTCGGGCAGCCATGCACAGCTTGAACATAGGAGAGTCGGGCAGACAGAGAGAAAACAAGAAAATCAGATAGAAAATGTCGAAAAGACAAGCGCTACTGATGTGCAGCGGATGATAAAAGGGGGAAAGATAGGTCGGTTGAAAGACTTAAAAAGCAGAAGACAGGCTTCTAGATAGAGGGGAGGGCAAATAGAAAAATACGTAGATTGAAAAACGTTTGCAGCTAGTGGATGGCAGAAGGACAGATACTAGCATAAAAGGGAAATGGAGTGTAACCAGACTGAGATGATAACAGAAAGACCGGTGGGAAGCGAATAGCAAAAAACACTCTTAGAAATAAAGAAAAAGACAGGCAGAAAGACAAACAACCGAAAGCTAGAAGAAACACAAGTTCGCTTTGCAAAGAATGAACGAGTTGTGTGTAAAACACCAAATGCACACCCTACTCCCAATTCACAATGGAGGCAGAAATGTAGAATACAAAACTTTATCGAAAATATTGAAAAGCCCCTGTTGAAAATAATGTTATATGGCAAAAAGTGTGGGTGTTTTTTTCGCCTTCTGCTTCTTTGATGCAGGCATGGTGTGCCTTCTGTTTCCCTACACATGCTGACCACGCGATATTTTTTTGCTTCAGCCACGAAGAGAATGCAGCAGTTCTTAATGTGCGTAATATCTATATAGTTACACATATATGTAGGCCATGGTTTCTTCGAAATGATTAACAATCTTAGCATACGAAGGGGTTCTATGGAACTGTATGGTATACTAGTAGATGTAATGTCCCTCCGAGCAGCTGCTAGTGTGCGGCGTGAGGCGATGCGCCGATAATGCAGGTGTATTGCCATGTGATAAGTATCACACGGTGCATGCCAATGAAGGGGTTGGCTCGCGGAAAATCAGTGAGTTTAGGTGCGGTCGAAACTACCGCGAGTTTTGGGGGGAAAAAAAATAAAAACATCCACAGAATAATGAAAGCAGTATCCACAGTCATACAAGGGGTCAGAAATACAGGGGGAAATAAAAATTAGATAGCTGCTCTGTAAGTTAAAGAGGGAGTTTGTGCCTAACATGTCAATAAATTATTGCACAAAACATGGGGTAGAGTCGACTTAATCATCGCATATAACATTTAGCTAAACCATGGGCTGTCTTCATTTAATATTTAAATTTTTTATGTATTGAGCCATAACAGGGGCGTTCTATATATAATAAATGCCCTTTAAGGCTTAGTGTGCGACATAAATTATATTAAAAAAAAAGAAGAAAAGAGGAGGCAACCCGGGCTAGTTCCCAAGTTTCAGATGAAGAGCAGTATATATATATATACTGCGCTTCACATATATATATATATATATATATATATATATATATATATATATATATATATATATATATATATATATATATATATATATATATATATATATATATATATATATATATGTCGAAGGTTTCACCTCAAAGATCCCAGGAATCACAAAGCTCATGAAAACTGGAACAGATGAAAATAGACCCAGCTGTAAGTGCAAGTGAGTATTTATTATTAAAAGCTCAGCATGCCTGCCATGACGCGTTTCAGCCTACCAGAGGCCTTGTTCACATAGCGCCTTGTGAGTAGTATGCCAACATTTATAGTGCAAAGTGCAAAGTAACACACAACGTGATTGGTTGCCTACACCAACAATGGACATAGAAGGAATATATTGTTTTGATCAAACCAAAATGGATGGCCATTTAACCCAAATATCCACAATCCATAGCTTAAAAATACTTTTTGTTTAAGTACACTTTGTAAATGTAATTAATCAGTATTTAAAAGTGCAAGCAGTAAAAAACGAGTTTTCTTAAAAAAGCATCTTATTTAAAAAAAAAAAAAATTCTCATTTAAACATAGTGCAAACAATGTTGTGCAAAATACGCAAGGAAACATAAAACCCTAGTGGGTTAAGATTCACATGAAGGACACAACAGGCAACTTCATGACAAGACTAATAGATCACCAATCAAAAATAGAACATCACATGATTATCATCTATTTGTAATAAACAAGAGAGGGGACCGACATGTCTGAAAGATTTAAACTACCCGATAGAAGAATTTAGTCACAATTCAAAATGGTAATATTTTGCTTAAATCACAATGTTTGTACAGGTAAAACTGCTAGAATGTTATAAGTGGAATCGTTATCAATGTTAAAAATCATCACTATATGTCCTGAAGACAAAAATAGAACTATATCCAAAAAAGTGTAGTACAAATCAAGTGCAAAAAGTGCGTGGAATGATAAAATATGGTGTTAAATAAAGTTAAAATTTTATTTATAGATTCAAGGGGCAAAGCCGATGTTAAAAGATATGTAGAAGTGGTGCAGTAATGTAACAATGGGAGCCAATTTACAGACATGTATAAAAGTCTTCGCTGGAATTTAAACCCAGTGGCGTTTTGGTATCGAGATCTAAGATGTATTTGGTCTCAAGAGCTCGCAAAAGGGCTTCACGGTTGCCTCCCCGTCTGAGGGGCAACACTGAGTCAATGACAAAATATTTAAGAAGCTCACTCTTGTTATCATGGTGTTCCTTAAAATGACGAGCCACTGGGTAGGATGCATCGCTCCCACTAATTGCCCTAATATGCTGGAGTATCCGTTTGTGGACCTGCAGCCTGGTGCTACCAACATATTGCAGGCCACAAGGACACTCCAGCACATAGACAGCAAAATCCGTCTTACATGTAAACATCCTAGGGATTGATCTTGGGGCATCGCAGAAGGGGATCTTATATTCTGTTTTGTTAACACCATGCCTGCATGCTTTGCAGCTGGTGCATCTTCTAAAGCCCTTACTGGAAAGGAGCCATGATTTGTATTTATATATATATTTTCGTGGAATACTTATATGAGCACATGCCTTATGGAAACAGCAAACAAAAGCACCGCCCACTGGAAGGAATTAAAGTAACACTGCCGGTTGGACCACATGTCCCAGAATGCAAGCATAAAAGTTATCCATTGGAGGATCAAGATTTAAATTAGGACATTAGGCTGTGGACACCAGCGAAGGGTATGGTGCAGGTTTACCTTTGATAAAGGTCTTTGGAGACCGAAACGCGTCAGGACTGCCATGCTGCTTCACCAATCAAGAAATAAAGATCTATAAACAGCAAGTTACGAGTGCGGCTCACCTTCTTTCCGTCAAGGGAGAATATGTTTATATATATATATATATATATATATATATATATATATATATATTCACTGAAAAAACCATAGGTTTTAGGGACAGTTATAGTTAGTTGGACATTTTACTCGTACAAAACCCGTGAAATTCCCCCGTTATAGTTAGTTCAGCTAACTATAACTCGCGCCCCGCAATGCACTGCTGATGACGTCACATATTACATCACTCATGACATGGTCAGTGACATCACTAATGACATCACTGATGACATCTCAAATGACATCACTGATGGCATCATCCAGTGACTGTGTGTTTCTGTAAAGTTTAAATATTTTTAATATATATAGGAAAAGACGTATTGAAGAATGAGTGGGTGTGTAAGTGTCTGTATGGATGATTTAGTAGGTGCGTGACTGACTCTATAAGTGAGTGATTTAACGTATCTTACTGAATGCATGGGTTAGTGACTAAACTGGGTGAATGTCTGTATCCGTCTGTCTGTTGCTGTGTAAGTGGCTGCATGGGTTTGTGAATAGCTACATGAGTGTCTATAAGAGTTATTGATTTGTTGTCTGAGTATCTGTATGGGTGCCTGAGTGTTTGTGTGGATGGGGTGTGTGCGACTGTGCATAGATGTGTGAGTGGGTGATTCACTGGGTGGATGGTTTCAAGAGTGCATCTGTGATAGAATGTATGGGTGGGTAAGTGTGTGTAAGAGTGTGTTAGTGAGTGAATGTATGTCCCAGTGGTACATGTGTGAGTAACTACATATGTGAAAGGCAGTATATATGTGTGTTGGAGTATATAAATAGCTATAAGCTAGAGTGAGTGATTGTGATAGTGGCTGTATGGATGAGTGTGTGCTTGTATCAGTGATTATATAAGAGCGTAACAATGTGCTAGTATTTGTATGATTAAGTGAGCTGGTGTGTGTATAACTGTATAGGTGAGTAAATGGCAGTGTGTTTAATTATTTGCATGACTGACTAGGTGTGTGAGTACCTCTATGGATGAGTGGCGGTGTTTAAGTGTCTATATAGGAGTAAGAGTGCATATGATAGTCCTGTACTGAGTGACCATAAGTATGAGTGACTGTACGGGTGAGTGAGTGGATGTGTGTGTGTAGACCTAAGAATCAGTGAGTGGGTATGTAGTTATTGGTGTTGGAGTGTCTATGGTTTTGCGAATGGCAGTCTGTAATTTAGATTGGGTGTATCAAAGGTTATATTAGGGTGTGAAGAGCTGCATTAGATTATCACGTGGATGATGTCATCAGTGATGTCATTTGAGATGTCATCAGTGATGTCATCAGTGATGTCACTGACCATGTCATGAGTGATGTAATATGTGACGTCATCAACAGTGCATTGCGGGGGCGCGAGTTATAGTTAGCTGAACTAACTATAACGGGGGAATTTCACGGGTTTTGTACGAGTAAAATGTCCAACTAACTATAACTGTCGCTAAAACCTATGGTTTTTTCAGTGAATTTCAAAGGTTTTTTAAATGCTAATTTCTAACTATAACATATCTGAAACCTATGGTTTTTTCAGTGAATTTCAAAGGTTTTTTAAATGCTAATTCCTAACTATAACATGTCTGAAACCTACGGTTTTTTCAGTGAATTTCAAAGGTTTTGTAAATGACAATTTTTAAATGTATTAATTGTTATATTAATTTTTTTCATACTGATTTACTACATTTTTAGAAACAATTTTTTTTTACATATTTTATTTTTTAAATTACATTGTAATTACATTATACATTACATTACAAAAATACTTTCTCAGAATGAATTACTTTAGTTTAAATACTTTGCACATAGGCAATAGACTTTTAAGTACAGTAGTTACAGTTGTTGCAATGGGCAACACATTTTCAAACACAATGCAACATTCAGCTCAATGTGAATTTCTAGTTAAATGCAATTAGTTACTTTATGGATTACTTTTCTAACCACAGGACTGGATCCTAGATTCTGTCCTGGTACATCTCCTGTAAACAGTTGAGTAAAAGCGTTTTGGTTACAGTCGTGATTTTTAAGGAATATTATTGTATTTTAAAAGTTGACACACAAACTTTTTCTCATAGAATCACCAATGTTATCCTATGGAAGGAAATTCACTTAGCAGGTAAAAACTGTTATCGTTACTTTTTCTTACTCAGTGTTGGATCCTGGATCCAGCACTGGTGCATCTCCTGTAAACAGTTGAAAGAATGCGTTTAAGTCATACAGGCGATTTTTAAGGAATATTTGTAGTTTGTGAAAATCGACACTTTGAAACTTTTCTGCTGAAAACCAGACAATGGATTCCTATGGAAGAAAATATAAGTTACTGGTAAGTACGGTTAAAATTACTTTTCAGGGTCAGAGCTGGGCTAAAATATGCAGCACTGGGTTCTCTCCTGATAACAGGTGAGTAAATTGGAATTCGTACTTTCGTTGATTTTAGAGGAATATTATAAAGTTCCAAAACTCCACACTTAGAAGAATTTCCAAGTGAAACCAGTCAATGTTAGCCTATGAAGGAAATTCAAGTTACCGGTAAGTACGGTTAAAATTACTTTTCAGGACCAGTACTGGGCTGAAAGATGCAGCACTGAGGTCTCTCCTGATAACAGGTGAGTAAATCAGAATTCGGATTTCGGCTGATTTTAGAGGAATATTTGTATGTTTCAAAAATCAACACTTAGAAACTTTTTCAGCAAAAAGCAGGCAATGATATCCTATGGAAGGAAATTCAAGTTACTGGTAAGTACGGTTAAAATTACTTTTGAGGATCAGTACTGGGCTGAAAGATGCAGCACTGAGGTCTCTCCTGATAACAGGTGAGTAAATCGGAATTCGTATTTCGGCTGATTTTAGAGGAATATTTTAAAGTTCCAAAACTCCACACTTAGAAGAATTTCCAAGTGAAACCAGTCAATGTTAGCCTATGGAAGGAAATTCAAGTTACTGGTAAGTACGGTTAAAATTACTTTTCAGGACCAGTACTGGGCTGAAAGATACAGCACTGAGGTCTCTCCTGATAACAGGTGAGTAAATCGGAATTCGTATTTCGGCTGATTTTAGAGGAATATTTTAAAGTTCCAAAACTCCACACTTAGAAGAATTTCCAAGTGAAACCAGTCAATGTTAGCCTATGAAGGAAATTCAAGTTACCGGTAAGTACGGTTAAAATTACTTTTCAGGACCAGTACTGGGCTGAAAGATGCAGCACTGAGGTCTCTCCTGATAACAGGTGAGTAAATCAGAATTCGGATTTCGGCTGATTTTAGAGGAATATTTGTATGTTTCAAAAATCAACACTTAGAAACTTTTTCAGCAAAAAGCAGGCAATGATATCCTATGGAAGGAAATTCAAGTTACTGGTAAGTACGGTTAAAATTACTTTTGAGGATCAGTACTGGGCTGAAAGATGCAGCACTGAGGTCTCTCCTTATAACAGGTGAGTAAATCGGAATTCGTATTTCGGCTGATTTTAGAGGAATATTTTAAAGTTCCAAAACTCCACACTTAGAAGAATTTCCAAGTGAAACCAGTCAATGTTAGCCTATGGAAGGAAATTCAAGTTACTGGTAAGTACGGTTAAAATTACTTTTCAGGACCAGTACTGGGCTGAAAGATACAGCACTGAGGTCTCTCCTTATAACAGGTGAGTAAATCGGAATTCGTATTTCGGCTGATTTTAGAGGAATATTTGTATGTTTCAAAAATCAACACTTAGAAACTTTTTCAGCAAAAAGCAGGCAATGATATCCTATGGAAGGAAATTCAAGTTACTGGTAAGTATGGTTAAAATTACTTTTGAGGATCAGTACTGGGCTGAAAGATGCAGCACTGAGGTCTCTCCTGATAACAGGTGAGTAAATCGGAATTCGTATTTCGGCTGATTTTAGAGGAATATTTTAAAGTTCCAAAACTCCACACTTAGAAGAATTTCCAAGTGAAACCAGTCAATGTTAGCCTATGGAAGGAAATTCAAGTTACTGGTAAGTACGGTTAAAATTACTTTTCAGGACCAGTACTGGGCTGAAAGATACAGCACTGAGGTCTCTCCTGATAACAGGTGAGTAAATCGGAATTCGTATTTCGGCTGATTTTAGAGGAATATTTGTATGTTTCAAAAATCAACACTTAGAAACTTTTTCAGCAAAAAGCAGGCAATGATATCCTATGGAAGGAAATTCAAGTTACTGGTAAGTACGGTTAAAATTACTTTTGAGGATCAGTACTGGGCTGAAAGATACAGCACTGAGGTCTCTCCTGATAACAGGTGAGTAAATCGGAATTCGTATTTCGACTGATTTTATAGGAATATTTTAAAGTTCCAAAACTCCACACTTAGAAGAATTTCCTAGTGAAACCAGTCAATGTTAGCCTATGGAAGGAAATTCAAGTTACTGGTAAGTACGGTTAAAATTACTTTTCAGGACCAGTACTTGGCTGAAAGATACAGCACTGAGGTCTCTCCTGATAACAGGTGAGTAAATCGGAATTCGTATTTCGGCTGATTTTAGAGGAATATTTTAAAGTTCCAAAACTCCACACTTAGAAGAATTTCCAAGTGAAACCAGTCAATGTTAGCCTATGAAGAAAATTCAAGTTACCGGTAAGTACGGTTAAAATTACTTTTCAGGACCAGTACTGGGCTGAAAGATGCAGCACTGAGGTCTCTCCTGATAACAGGTGAGTAAATCGGAATTCGTAGTAAGGCAGATTTTAGAGGAATATTTGCACAATGGTGAAGGGAGGGGGCGGGGCCTGAGGTGACATCTGTGCAAACGCGCCCCGTGGCGCGTTTTAAGTTGGGGATTAAGTCCCCTTGAATCATGAGGTTCCCTAGGGGCCAACTATCCCACCATGAACCTCCAGTATGCGCCAGGGGCTGCGTTGCAAAGACGTGTAGAGAGGCCACACCCCTTTTACACCTCTCTGCAACGCAGCTCTGTGGCGCTTTCTGGATGTACCTGTTGGGCTAGTTGGCCCCCAGGGACCCTCAGGATTGAAGGGGATTTAATCCCCCATCTTAAAACGCGCCACGGGGCCTGTTTGCACACATGTCACATGAAGCCCCGCCCCTCCCTTCACCACTGTGCAAACGCGCCCTGTGGCACGTTTTAAGTTGGGGGATTAAGTCCCCTTGAATCCTGAGGGTCCCTGGAGTCCAACTAGCCCACCATATACCTCCAAAAAGCGCCACAGAGCTGCGTTGCAGAGAGGTGTAAAAGGGGCGTGGCCTATGTACACGTCTCTGCAAGGCAGCCCCCTGGCGCATACTGGAGGTTCCTGGTGGACTAGTTGGCCCCCAGGGACCCCCAGTATTCAAGGGGAATTCATTCCCCCTCTGCAAACGCGCCAGGGGGCGCGTTTGCAGAGTACTGCAGGGAGGGGGGCGGGCCTCCGGCACGATGCCGGTCGTTTTTTTTTGTTTTTTTTTAATGGGAGGGGGCTGCGTGGCCCCCTTCCCTTGCCCACTTTTGGCCCCGGGGACCCCATCCCCCGGGGCCTGAGCATTTTTTTTATTTTAAAAAAAAAAAACAGGAAGGGGGCCGCGTGGCCCCCTTCCCTGGGCCTGTATTGGCCCCGGGGACCCCATCCCCCGGGGTATGGCCTCGATTTTTTATTTTTTTATTTGGAGGAGGGCTGCGTGGCCCCCTCCTCAGGCCATTTAAGGCCCCGGGGACCCCATCCCCCGGGGCCGGCCTTTCCCTTATTTAAAAAAAAAAAAAAATTTGAACTTTGGGGAGGGGGCTGCGTGGCCCCCTCCCGGGCCACTTATGGCCCCGGGGACCCCATCCCCGGGGCCTGGCCTCACGTTGGAGACTGTGGGGGTCCCCAATCCCCCACAGTCCCAGCCGGCTCCCCGCCTCCTGCGGAAGCCGGCATTGCTTTTCCACATGGGGAGCAGCTAACATGCTGCTCCCCATGTGGAAAGCAATTGGTTTGCATTTTGAAAGAGAGAGCAGGTTTCCTGCTCTCTCTTTCAAAATGCAAACCAAGTTTGCTATGACAGGACGGGAGCCGCGAGGCTCCCGTCCTGTCATAGCAACAGCAGTGACCCGGGGTAGGCACCCGGGACACTGCAGGAGCCGGCCCTGGGGGTGGTGGTCCCCAGGGCCATCAAGGGCTCCAGGAGGGGGCCGCGCGGCCCCCTCCCATTCAGTGCACAGCCCCGGGGAGGTGGTGGTCCTCGGGCTTGGGGTCCGTAACGGACCCCCATATTTAAATGTTTAGTGCCCCGGGGAGGTGGCGGTCCCCGGGCATGTGGGGGCTGGAGCCCCCACACAGGTTTAAAAAAAAAAAAAGAAGCCCCGGGGAGGTGGCGGTCCTCGGGCTGCGGGAGGGCTCAGAGCACTCCCGCCATCATTTTTAAATGAAGCCCCGGGGGGTGGCGGTCCCCGGGGCTTGGGGGGCCTTAGAGGCCCCCCTACATAAATTAAAACCCCCCCACCATGCCCCCGGGACTTGGGCCACCCGGGGACCAATTAACATCGAAGCGCGGGAGACCGCGCTTTGATTTTTTTTTTTCGGCAGGATCCGCGCTCCCTGAGCGCATCCTGCCAATTTAAAAAAAAATAAAAAATTTTTTGCCCAGGGGTCCTTGTGGGACCCCTGAGCAGACCTAGGGGGTCAGGGTGTTTCTACCCTGCCCCCTTTGTGCGTTTGCGCACTTGTTTCTGTCCCTCGGTTCTACCGAGGGATAAAATGGCTGCCAACACTTCCTGATTTGGAGTGTTGACAGCCAATTAGCATGCAGCTCGTGATCGGGAGGGTGCGCGAATCCGACGCGGCCATAGATATATATGTACTTTTACTTTTGATTTTCTCAGCAACTACTGAACGGATTTACACCATTTAACAAAAAGGGTTCTTTCTGAACCAAGAACTACCTCTTTGCCAAATTTGGTGTAATTCCGTTCAGCAGTTCGGGCTGTAGCCGTGTCTAAAGTTTCCTATGGAAAATTGCATGGGGAAAACACGTTTTGGGACCCCCTTTTTCTCGGCCCCCGCTTGACAAATCCCCCGAGACTTTCAGGGTAGGAGCGGACCGGAGCGCCCCACAAAGTTTGAAAATTTTGCGAAGATACGTCAACCGGCAAGAGAGTTATTTCAAATAGAATGTCACGGATTTCCTATGGATAATAGGTTGTAACTATAACTATCTACTGGCGACCGCCAGTAGATAATATATATATATATATATATATATATATATATATATACATATATATATAACTCACGCCCCCACAATGCACTGCTGATGATGTCACATATTACATCACTCATGACATGATCAGTGACATCATTGATGACATCACTGATGACATCTCAAATGCGAAATGCGATCCATGCGTTTCGGCTCGTCCGAACCTTGATAACGATACAAGATGTCATTGTAGCTTCCTTATTTAAATGTACAAATGCCTCCAGTTGCCAACATTAACAAAGGACTACATATTACTTTAATCCAAAAAGCTGGTGGCCATATTGGCCTGGTCACGATGTGAAAATTCAGGAATTGATACAATAAAGAAAAGAAAACAAGTGTTAATATGCACACAATGTCATTTCAGCATATCTTTCCCCGTGACCGCCGTACCTGTATGTTCGTCAACGTGACTTGTTCATAATAAACATACTTAGGATTGCAAACATCAACATAAACAATGGACTACACATCACTTTAAAGTGAAAGGCTATCGGCCATATTGATCTGGGCACGTTGCGTATTATAATGGTTCTTACACGAAAGAAAAGAAAAAAAAGTGGTGTTAATATACACACACTATCCATAAATAAAGTTCTAGGGATTATAGTTCCATTCCATTCACAGTTCATTTGAGATGTCATGAGTGATGTCATAAGTGATGTCACTGACCATGTCATGAATGATGTAATGTCTGAGGTCATAAGCAGTGCATTGTGGGGGTGTAAGTTATAGTTAGCTCAGGCAACTATAACTGCTGAATTTCACTGGTTTTGTACGAGTGAAATCTGAGTCTAACTATAACATCCCTGTAATCTTTGTTTTTTTCAGCGAAATTCTAGGTTTTTTTTAACATTAAGTAAGATGCCTATCACAATGGATGGTGGGGGGTTGGCAGCAGGGTCTGACCTGGCATTGTACTGCCCCCACCCAAGCTTGCTGCTCCTGCCTCCCCTCCTCCTTGCCATCCATTGTCGAAGCCCATGCCCCTGCTCCCTCATTACAGCCCTGTGTGGCCGTTGTTCTGCCACTGGCCTTCCCGCCTTCTGTTAACAGTTAGCTTGCTGCCCCATCCACCTCCTCCCTATCCTCTGTTGTCTGAATCCATGCACTAGCCTTCTCCCTCCTGCCATGCATGGTCTGATGTGCTGCCCCTGCCCTCCATTTAGCATGATGTCCCAGTCCACTCCTCCTGCCCTCCATTGCCCAATTCTATGTCCCATCATTGACCTCCTGCTTAGCCTCTGTGCTTAGCTTGCTGCCCCTACTCTCCTCCCCCCTGCCCCCCATGTCTGTGTGCATGCCCCTGCTCCATCCTTTTTGCCCACCATGTTCCATGGACCTGCCCCTCCTATCTACTCTGAGTGTTCTGTTGAGCTGCCACTCCCCTCCCACCAGCCTAGCATTGCCAGATGACTGTAACCTGTCCCTGCCACCTCCACCCTGCCTGTCCACGTTCCATGCCCCTATCCCCTTCCTCTTGTCCTCCATGGTCCATTTTACTGCCACACCCTTCTGCCCTCCCTGGTCTGTTGTGCTGCAACTGCTCCTCCTGCCTGCCCCGCGTGGTCTGTTGTGAGGCCCCTTCCCCTGAACTCTCTTGTCTGTGCCCAGCTCCTACCCCTCCCTTCTATCCTCCACGATCCTTTCTGCATGCACCTGCCCCCTCCTCGCCCATCATGGCCATTGTGCTGCCACTAACCCTTTGCTTGCCATGCATGGTCTTCTGTGCTGCCACAGCCCCTCCCACCTTCCCTGTGTGGTCAGCTAGATGCCCCTGACCCCCTCCCACGTTCCCTCCATTGTCTGTGTGTATGCCATTATAGTCTCACTGTTGCTCTCCATGGTGTGTCTTGATTCTAGTGCCCATCCTGCCTGACCTCCATTGTCAGCTTGCTGCTCCTGCCCTGCCCCCTTGCCCCCTGCCCTCTGTTTTACATGTGCAGACCCCTATTCCCTCCCTCCTGGCTTGTCTGTTCCATTGTAATACCCCTGATCCCTACCTCCTGCCCTTTATGGTCCGGGTTGCTGCAGCTTTCTCTCCTGTCTGTCCATTATGGTCAGCGAGCTGCCATTGCCTCTTTCCCCTCTGTTCTCTGTTGTCCATGTGCATGGTCCTGTCCCCTCCCTATTGCTTTCCATGGATTGTTGTGCTGCACTCCTGTCCTGCATGCCCTGTGGGGTGTATTGTGCTGCCGCAAACCCTGATGCCTGCCCTGTAAGGTCAGTTTGGGGCACCTGTCCATGTCCCTCCTGTCCTCTGTTATCCGAGTCCATGTCCCTACCCCAATTCCTCCTGCCTTGCATGATCCAATGTACCATACTTGCTAACATTTTGAACTTGGTAAGAGGGAGATTTTGAAAAAAAAACTGGGGTATTGATTTTCCCCATTGACTTACATTGAAAAAGAGAATATTGTAGACAGGAGACAGATCAAATAAAAATAAAGCCCATTTGGGCTTAAAAACATTGGGTGTTTCCTGGCTGAATCGGGTCTGTTGGCATGTATGGTTCTACTACCACTGCCTCTTCCTTCTGCCCACAATGGTCTATTATATTGCCACAGCCTCTCTTGCCTGTCCTGCATTGTTTGTTTGTTGCCCCTGCCCCCTTTCCACTGCCCTCCATAGTCTGTTGTGCTGCCACTGCCCTTCCTGCCTGCCCAGTGTGGTCAAATTGTTGCCTCTGCACCCTCCTACCTGCCTTCAATTTTCTGAGTCCGTGCCCCTGGCCTCTGCCTCTCAACAGTATCCTAATGAACAACTAGATTGCTAACATTCTATATTTATTACAAAAATGTGGCACGCCTGACGTCATCTTGATGTAATCAAAACTGTAATACCTAGAGCATTTCCTGTAGAAATTACAGAAATGAGAGGGTCTTATTTGCATCGAAATTATGGTTAGTGCTCTAAAAACTAAAATGAGGACATATTTTCTGAGTTTTCAAATAGCGACAAAGCGCTTTTAAATTATTTGTTATCTTTGTTTTTTTATCCAGTTGACCACTTGATTAAATGTTGCACTTAAAGGGAGAGGATGTGGTATTACCTCCAGAGCTGCAGACTTTGCAACTGGGGAACCAGGTTGGAGTTTCTGCTTCAGCTCGACATTCTGTGATTCTGGTCAAATCACTTAATCTCCCCATGTCTACAACCAACATGAATTTGTCCTTGTGTGATGTAACCAATGCTCATGTAAAGCACTCCAATACCTGACCAGTCTGCACTATATAAAACTGCAAAAAAACAAAAAATAAAAAGTGTTTTGCACACTTCTGTCATTGGGCTATACGTGGGCTACATCTGGGTGATATTTGTGCTACATTTGGGCTCTTTTGTCTCTGGTGGCCATCTTGGGAGATTTATTTGTTATGAAGTTTCCTAATTTCCTCATGTACTGCAGTCTCCTCAGTAGGAACTGCTTTCAGTTTTTTACTTTGATTCCATCAAGAAGGCATTCAGATGTGTCACACATTCGCCATAAATTCTGAATGTTAGCACTCTAGTTGCTCATTAGATCACTGTAGTAAAGCTACTGCTCACTAGGGAAGTCTGCTGCTGGTATTGAAAGTGCATGTTTCAGTCTGCATTTCAGAATGTTTTAATGAAATAGAAGAGGATTTGAGAAGTCACTCAAAATGTGCCCTAGTTTTTCTTTCTTCAGCACTAATCATAATTTCTATGGCAAAATTAACCCCCTCATTTTGTTCCTTTTTAAATTAAATGTTTTAAGTGTTACCACTTTATTCCAATCAAGATGGCTTCAGGTGTGCCATACTTTTGTCATAAGTAAGACTGTTAGCGCTCTAGTTGTTCTTTAGAACACTCTGGGACATTCTGTCATTGGGCTATACGTGGGCTACATCTGGGTGATATTTGTGCTACATTTGGGCTCTTTTGTCTCTGGTGGCCATCTTGGGAGACTTATTTGTTATGAAGTTTCCTAATTTCCTCATTTACTGCAGTCTCCTCAGTAGTAAATACTCTCAGTTTTTTACTTTGATTCCATCAAGAAGGCATTCAGATGTGTCACACATTTGCCATAAATTCAGAATGTTAGCACTCTAGTTGCTCATTAGATCACTGTAGTAAAGCTACTGCTCACCAGGGAAGTCTGCTGCTGGTATTGAAAGTGCATGTTTCAGTCTGCATGTCAGAATTTTTTAATGAAATAGAAGAGGATTTGAGAAGTTACTCAAAATGTGCCCTAATTTTTCTTTCTGCAGCACTAATCATAATTTCTATGGCAAAATGAACCCCCTCATTTTGTTCCTTTTTAAATTAAATGTTTTAAGTGTTACCACTTTATTCTAATCAAGATGGCTTCAGGTGTGCCATACTTTTGTCGTAAGTAAGACTGTTAGCGCTCTAGTTGTTCTTTAGAACACTCTGGGACATTCTGTCATTGGGCTATACGTGGGCTACATCTGGGTGATATTTGTGCTACATTTGGGCTCTGTTGTCTCTGGTGACCATCTTGGGAGACTTATTTGTTATGAAGTTTCCTAATTTCCTCATTTACTGCAGTCTCCTCAGTAGGAAATACTTTCAGTTTTGTACTTTGATTCCATCAAGAAGGCATTCAGATGTGTCACACATTTGCCATAAATTCAGAATGTTAGCACGCTAGTTGCTCATTAGATCACTGTAGTAAAGCTACTGCTCAGCAGGGAAGTCTGCTGCTGGTATTGAAAGTGCATGTTTCAGTCTGCATGTCAGAATTTGTTAATGAAATAGAAGAGATTTGAGAAGACACTCAAAATGTGCCCTAATCTTTCTTTCTGCAGCACTAATCATAATTACTATGGCAAAATGAACCCCCTCATTTTGTTCCTTTTTAAATTAAATGTTTTAAGTGTTACCACTTTAGTCCAATCAAGATGGCTTCAGGTGTGCCATACTTTTGTCATAAGTAAGACTGTTAGCGCTCTAGTTGTTCTTTAGAACACTCTGGGAAGCTGCAGTAGAACACAAAGGCATCAACTGTCAGTCTCTGCCCTTGTTGGATGTACATGTTTTACTGAGAATGTCAGACTTCATTCTCACATGACTGAGAAAGATAATGTGAATTTACAGAAAATATGCTCTCATTTTAGCTTCTAGATCACCTTCCAAACCTCAATGGGAAAAGTATGAGAAAATAGTTTTCTCTCAAACATGATTCATGATATCCCAGCAGAAGGCTTTTTCACAGGGTAAAATCACCTTAGAACACACCACAATTCCTAAAATTAGTATGGTACCATCAACAAATGATTTATAATGTAACTAAAGTCTTATCACCCTTTACAGGTTCTCCTTTTGGTGACCCTCAAAACCTTCCATTTAAAAAAAAGGGCGCTTTCTGAACCAAGAGCTACCTTTCTTGCCAAATTTGGTGTAATTCCGTTCAGCAGTTCGGGCTGTAGCCTTGTCTAAAGATTCCTATGGAAATTAACATGTGGCAAACGTGTTTTGGGACCCCCCTTTTTTCTCGGCCCCTGCTTGATTAATCATCCCGAAACATTCAAGACTGGAGCTGACCGGAGCGCCCCATTAGTTTTGCAAATTTCGCGAAGATTCGTCAAACGGCACCAAAGATATTGGCAAAAGAAAAAATGCTTTTTGAATAGAAACAAGGTCCTGACTATAACTACCTACTGGCGACCGCCATTACATTATATATATATATATATATATATATATATATATATATATATATATATATATACCTACTGGCAGTCACCAGTAGGTAGTTATAGTTAGGACCTTGTTTCTATTAAAAAAGTATATATATATATATATACAGAAAGGAAGATTATGGTTCAAGTTGTATATAAATTATTCCTATGCAACTTACCCTTTAAAATAATTAAATCATTGTTCCCCCGTCCTTCTCTTTTTTTTTAAACAAACTTTATTAAGCCTTTTCTTCTAGATTATCACCATATTGATTATGACATTTAAGCATTTCACTTTCGCTGGTTCCGATTGGATCACATCATGTTAGTTCCCCCGTCCTTCTCTTTGCTACATATTTCAACCATTGGTGCATATGCCTCTATTGTGTCACAAAAAGTTACAATTATCCACTACAAGGGGTATGCAGCCCTTTGTGCGGAGGCAGGACACAGCCTATCCCAGTGTAAGTAATGTCTACAGCTCTGCCGTCCCATCCTGCTAGTAATGGCCTAGCCAGGCACACCTAAGCTCTCTATTGTGTGGGGCTGTCTAGGAGGATACACAAAGTCCAACTGTCAGCTGAGCACAGACGTGTGACCCAGAGACATGCTTCAGGCACTAAATGGCTAAGGCAGGAAAATGGCAACTTTCTAAAGGTGGCTTTTTCAAAGTTGTAATTTAAAATCTGACTTTACCATAAGAGAAGAATTTTCATTGCAATTCCAAAGACCCCAAACATGAAAGGTTAAAGGTTTACCTGTTCCCATTTGAAAGTTACAGCTTATTAAATGTAATAATATAACTCCAATGTTATCTTATGGGAGAGGTAGGTTTTGCAGTAGTTAAAAATGAATGTAAGAGTTTTTCACTACCGGGACATGTAAAACGTAAAAGTACACGTCCAACTTTTTAAATACACTACATCGGGCTCTCTGGGCTGTCCAGGGCCTACCCTAGTGGTGACTTATATTTGTTTATTTATTTCTGAGGCAGAGACTTCAGAAATACCATCAGAACAGGACCTTGCGCTCAAATTCACAGTTGCTTCTCTGCTCTCCTTCTTTCCTTAAAGCCAGGATTGGAGGGCGTGCCTTCGCTGTAAGAACAGCCGCCCTTTGGAATGCTATGCCTCTTTACCTGCGCAAAGCTGAATCTGAATCTACTTTCAGGAGTGCCTTGAAAACATGGCTTTTTGATCTGCCTTAGTTTGCCTTTCTCCCTCTTCTGTCTTTCCTTAGCGCCGGGACACCGCCGTTGGTGGTAGCCGTGCGCTCTATAAATGTTTTGGTATAGTATGGTATTAATTTAAAAAGTTTTCTATATTTCGAACATGACCTTCGAGGGTATCAGAGCGCTTTACAGAGAATTGCGACATACATAAGGGGAGAAAATTGTGGCAAAACAGCAGCAATATACAAAACTAACAACAGGTACGTAACGGCATAATAAAGGAGGGTATCAGAACCGCAGCATTGCAAGATATCATAAGTAAGCAGTGGGGCATGTCAAGGAAGGTAGAAGAACATGTAAGTAAAATACAGCAAGAATTGTCGTTGTGACAATAAATGAGGAGGAGCCGGCCGTTAGGCAAGGAGTACCCGCCGGATCTAGGCTGATATGAAGAAAAGGCCGAGGTTAAAAAGGAAGATTTGGGCCTGGCAAAAGATTTATTTAGCCATGTCGAAATGGCAATTGAAAACTGCACACATAGGCTGTAATGGGAGGCCTGAGACATGTTTAAAGGGCTAATTAAGTGGGTGGCATAATCTGTGCTGCAATCCGTGTAGTAGTATTTAATTTACAGGTACTGGGCACAGGTAGTGGCACTTTACTAGGGATTTACAAGTAAATTAAATATGCATATTGTGTATAAGCCAATTCTACTATGGTTTAAGGTTTAAGGAGAGAGCACAAACAATTTAGCATGAGTTAGCAGTGGTAAAGTGTGCAGAGTTCTAAGGCCAGCAAAAACGAAGTCATCAAAACAGGAGGGCAGAAGGCAAAACGTTAGGGGGAAAACCATGCCAAGGATGCCAGGTCTGAAGATACCCATGCATTCATGTGCCATGATTTTAACAGAATCCCCTGTCACGTCAAACCTTGTTACTCGGCCACAAAGGAGAAAGTATTAGCATTCTCATTGCTCTCAGAATATACATATCTTTGGTTGATGTATGATGAGATCATAGCCCGAACGTTCATATTCATGTTTGTTTTCCATCTTAAATGCTGCTATTTCAACGGGAGTGTACCAGACAACAAATCACCTTCTACAGCAGTGACATAGGAAAGGGATTGTACGTCAGCTGACATTCACAGTATTGGTCTGTTGCACTTGATATTTAGGAAAATGTTAAAAACTATTTTTCAATCATGTGTTGCTATTTTTATGTTTTGTTCCTAAATTCTAGCCCATTGCATAGGTTTGGCTTTCTTACATTTGGCCTTTTCTTTGTCAGGTATGGCATTTTAGAGTCCTAATTATAGCGTGAAATGTTGACAAATTGTGAATTTCTTCTTTGTTGATGCAGAGTTTTAAAAATTACACATCAGGCCTTGATTCTAATTACAGCCCAGTGCTATGTCTAGTGGAAGCTTCTACCACATGTTGTGTTTGGTGCGGCTTGACAGTGTTGCCATCTTAAAGATCTGATGTTACGAACATATTAACATATACATTGAGTGGGATTTGGCTCTGCCCCAGAGAAGTATTTTCTCACCTCATGCTATAGGCTGCTTGCGTGCATTCTGTGTTAGGACCTGAGGTTCAGCATCTCAATAGGACAACACAAAGCAAAATTACATGTTCCATGAAGCACAGGGGTGACAGTAGTTTAAAATCATCCAATCATGGAACATTCAAGGCCTGAATAAACGAAGGGCCTCCCCAATCGAGGCGGAGGGTCCATAGTCATGTGGGAGTCTCCGCACTCGAGGCGGAATATCCACAATGAGAATTCTCATTGCAGAGATACCGCCCCAAGTGCAAAGACTCACCCACGACTGCGAGGCCTCCACTGTGGAGGACCTTTGTGAATCAGGCACAGGGGGGCATATTATCACGAACGGCGTTATAATTGTCGCCGCTTTAGCGGCAGAAAACTGCCGCTAAAGCGGCGATAATGGGCTTGATAATATGCCCTTGAGAATTTCCAATAGAAGCCCATGTTGACACCAGAACATGGGCTTCTATTGGAATTCTCAAGGGCATATTATCAAGCCCATTATCGCCGCTTTAGCGGCAGTTTTCTGACGCTAAAGCGGCGATAATTTTAACGCCGTTTCTTGATAATATGCCCCAATGTCTATAAAACTGTCCTGACAACAACAGCCCCCTTCTTTTTTCTTTGTTGCTCCAACAGCTATTTGCTCATGTGCGATATTGGGGATTGTTTACTTGCTTTGAATCACTTACCTGCTTTTGCTTTTTTTTTATCCAAGGCACAGGTGACTCTCAAGTTCATGTGCTTGCCCTTTTAACTGCATATCATACTTTGTTCTGTCAGACACGAAATCCAGAGTGTCCAGGTCCTCTGACCGATAGAGAATGCTGTGGAGAAGTGTTTCAACACTTGAGCTCCGTTATCAGCAGTCCTCCAATGACTCAGAGAGTTCATAGAGACGCACAGAGTCAGCCAGAGACATGCATGGAGCTGAAATCCCGGAGAATTGTCTCCACCTATAGCTCACACCCTGTAGAGCGAGGTTAGTACTGTTTACTGTTATTGTGACAGTGTGTGGGATGCGCTGCAGGCAACCCAATAAAGGACAATGTGCTGTATCCCGGGAGTGAGGCTTCTCCTCGCCTCTTCAGAGCAGGTTTGCTGCTGAGCACGGTCCCCTTATCACGATTATAACCATTCTATAATGAGTGCACATTAACACCCGCAAGCACCGGGACCCTAATAGTTATGGGGACATAGAGCAAGTGGACGAGTATCTCCCTTGGGGGGGATGACATTTCTGAGATGGCGGATATCTCAGTGCCGAGGGTGGTCACCAGTGCCCTGGAACCTCTCGGGAAACAACTACTACTGCTGCCCCTGGCCAACCCAAACCACTCCCTTGGAGCGAAAACTAAGGTTCCCCCGGGGAAGCACCAGAAGCCTAGCGGCAGGAAGGTTAAAGTGCCACCAAGGGGAAATTTAAAAGAAAGAGGGAGCTGCCCAGTTGGGGGACACCTTTGATAGGCTTTAAGAGGCCTTCCTTTCATGGTCCAAGAACACCCAAGTGGGTAAGGTAAGTCTTACCCAGGTCCACAGAGCCCCCCAAACAGCCAGAGGGTGACCCTGTCTCAGAAGACGGGTCAGATTGTGATGATTCCCAGGCTTGTTCAGATGATGGTAATAATGCGGGAGGCCCTAGAAGCCGGCTCACGACCCTAACTGCGGTAAGCAGTGGATACAGCATCAACAGAACAAAACCCTGTTTGACATGCTAGACTCTGAGAAGATATTTCACTCCAGATCCTTGGAGTGGAGCCCTGCAGAAAAAAGTAGCACAGTAATTGGCTGGATGCCTTCACAAACCACTTGATAAGGAGGCCAGGAACCACCTTTGGGTGGAGTGCCCCAGACAAAGGTTGCTGTCACTCAGAAATAAATGGAAGGTAGGCCACCTTTCTGGGCAAATTCATAAAAGATACCAAGAAGGATTCACAGGTTCTGGCGTGCTTGCCAAGAAAAATTACTGGACATTGCAGAGCCCTTCACTAAAACTTTGCACAAGGCGGAGGAGGCCAAAGAATCTCGATCCCCATATCTACACAGACATTCTTTGAGGGCCCAGAGGGTTATCATATTTTTTAGAGAACGCCAACTGAGCACTATCTATGGAAAGGCACAGATCAATACTGAGGATGGTGGATCCCAAGTTGTGGGATTTGGCTTCTTCGGAGGCTGTTTCAGTAGCCCAAGGAGGGCTGTTTGGAGACCCCTTCTTGAAAGAGTTGAGGAAATATTCCTCTACCTTCATGCTGTTGAACAAGGCCCAAGGGTCTATAAAGAAAATATTTGGGCAAATGGTTTTAGGAGGGGCCAGGAGAGGAAGAGGATGTTCACCCGGCCATCTCCACGACCAAGGTCCTCAAAGAAGGCAAGGATCTAAAAAAAGGGCCAGTGGCAAGACCACAACTGGGTTAGGGGTTTCTTGCCCTCACAAGAGGCTTTCAGAAGCCACAGAAACAAATGATTTTTCTGAGGAATCAGCGACAGCACTAATAATGGAGGATATACCGGTAAGTCTAATTTCAACTGCAGTGGTACAACATGGGTGGAGGCTAGCAAAGTTCTCCCACAAATGCATGAATGCTCCAGTTGGTCTTGAGGTTCCACTTAGAATTTTACAGATCGCCTACGCAGTGGCAGAGACTGAGGCTGATCACATTCTTAGACAAAAATTCCAAGGTTATAGATCAACAGGTATGTTCATTACTTACCAAAGGAGTTATCTTTTCCTAGCATGTTCACCCGAGAGGATTCCTGACCAAGATCTTCTTGGTGATGAAAAAGTGCAAGTGCCATCAGCCTGTAATCTACATCAGAGACTTCAACAAGTTGTTGCTCTTACCGCATTTCAAGAGTGGATTCACCAACTCAGGGATGTCCTTCATCCTATGGATTGGATGGTAAGACTAGACATCAAGGATGCCTACCTGACAGTCCATAATTTTCCTCCCCCTCACAGAATCATCTAATTCCTTTGGAGGCCACAGGGCAACAAGTTTGTAACACGTCCATTTGGACTGTCATAAGCACCTTGGTGCTTCACAAATCTTCTTCGTCCAGTAATGGATTTTCTCAGAGCAAGGGGAATGAACCTCATAATGTATTTGGACCACATACTGATCATGGATAACTCAAAGTAAAGATTAGAACAGCATATTCAGATGACAATTTTCCTTCTACAAGATTTGGACTTCTTGATCAATCAGGAGAAATCGCAGTTGGAACCCAATTACCAAACCACCTTCCTAGGTTTTCTAATAGACTCTAAGGGCCTGATTATGAGCTTGGCAGTCGGAATATCAGGTCACAGCTTCAGCAATGGGGAGAACGCTGCCAAATCGGCAGCATCCCGACTGCCAGATCTTGACTTTACCGCTGAGCTGGCGGTGTGCCAGGGGTGGTCTTGTGGCAGAGGCATACTTCAGCTCATATACAGAGTCTGAAGACAATGCCGCCACACTGCAGTGCCTCCACTGTCATGCATGGACTGGTGCCATTCACCATGTTGTGCATGGAGCATAGTGCACACACAACAGTGGAAACATACGGGGGCAGTTTGGGGTACCTTACCTTCCTTTCCGCCAACCTTTTCATGGCGGGATGCCAGCCATGAAAAAGTCTGTGAAAAGGGAGGTCGTGATCTGCACGACGGAGCCGGCATCGGCACCACAGATCGCACTTTCCCCCCACCACCGTACCTGAGGGATCCTAGATCCTGGCGGTGGCCTTGTGGCAGTCCAACCACCATGGTCCTAACTGGGCGGTCGGACCGCCGAGGACTCGCCGGTGAGACAGCTTCCGTAAGTACGGCAGTCTTGGGACCACAATGCTTGTAATCAGGCCCTAAGTCTACATGACAAAAGTCGGCCTCTTGGTGAGTGGAATGAAATTTGGATCCTGTGAAGCCGACATTGCCCATAACCTAAACTTCCTATCTGAAGCAGTATCTGACAAGAGCTTACAGGCCAGTAAACTCTCCTAGATCAGCCATTTCTGCATGCCCTCTGTTGGTCGATGGTGTAGCTATTGGAGAACCCCCGTTAATGTGTAGACTTTTTAGACGGGTCAGACTGTCTGCGCCCCAGCACTGAAATGTTCCGGTCTGTGGGACGCCAACCCAGTGCTGAACCTCTTCCCATGTTGGCAGCAGAATCAGTACCTATCCAGGAAGGAACTGACAGGTAAGCTAGCAAAGCTGCCTTGTCTTGTGTCTTGAAAATGAGTGTCATATATTCAAGCTTTGGATTGAACAGGCAGGATGTTTACCCCTGGGAGTCACTTTAATCATTTCTAGGTGGAGCAAGGGAAACAGGATTGTCTTGTACCTGGAATTCAAAGATGCCACATGTTTGCTATTCATTGTATTAAGGGCGATGAAAGTATGAGTGAGGATATCAGATGAGCACAAGAACAACAACATTTGATTCCATTAAAAAAACCTTTTACAGCTGTATCCTCCCAGACTATCACCAGATTTGTCAGGTGGATGATGCAGGATGCAGTCATTGGCATGTCAATATTTGGAGCTAATTCCACCAGAGTTACGATGGCCTCAAAGGCTTTTTCTCTGGGAACCCGTTTGAAAGACATAATGACATAATCTGAACCTCTGGCCCTGACATTGAATACAAATATTCCTAGCTACTGTGAAGGAAAGTTTCAATTCTATTAAGGATACAGATGTGAGGATTATCCTTCATGCTTGAATTCATTCCCTGTGCCGAAAAAGGACAACTCTTCCATGGAATTAAAGGGATCATTTGTATTTATGCATATATATCTTATCTTAAATTTACCACTGTATTAATAGTTTGGCATTTTATGTTTTATGGTTTTTACATGCTGTTATTACCTCTGGTTTGCAAATTTGTACTTAAAGGTTGTATTACACAATACTCAGGTTATTGTTTTATTCTTGTACTGTATTGGATCAGAAATAGGACTAAGGGGTAAGTCTGGGCAGTGAACTCCGCTCCGCTCGTGGAGTTTACTGAGTTTTCCGCACTCTGCGCTACACAGAGCTTGCGGAGTTCTGAAAAACTCCTCTTCACGTAGAGTAGCAGAGTTTTTTTCCTCGCTCGCGTTCGTCAACATCAAGTTGGCGAGCGCAGAAAATCCACCTCCCGGCGTGCTTTTTCCTCGTTTGCGATCATCAACATCAAGTTGGCGAGCACGAGCGTGGATAATCAACCTCCCGGCGAGATTTCCCAACGCGGGCGGTCAGATTTCTCATTGCGAGTGGTCGTGTATGCTAGCGACCGCTCGCATTGAGAAACCATTCGTTCGTGTTGAGAAAGCTGCCTCTCGTGTGAAAATCTACTCGAGCGGCAGAAAGGAAGCAGCGCCCGCTTGCGCAGTGCATGGTGCCGTTCGCGATGATTGCACAGTGCGGACAAGCACCTGGCACTGAAAATCACTGCAAACAGAATTTGACCAACGCACTCGGCTGCTTGCGGAGCTCCGTGTGTGTCTATGGGCCGCGTTTTTCCGAACGACTCGGAAGCTTTTCCGAAAGAGCAATTAGGATGGCAGATTCGGACAGCCCTTCTGAATCGATTGTTCCGACTCGGATCAGCTGTCGGAAGCTGACTTTGGAGGGCCCAAGGCAGGCCCCCTTTCACCAGGGGCCTTCCGAATCGGGCCCGTGCGGGTACCCATGGGTCCCCTCTTTCCTATCATGCACAGTGTGGCAGGCACCACATGGGTTCCCGCCACAGGGTCCCGATTATCCCCAGTCACCCCATTCTTTAATGGGAGCCTGTGTATTCGTTTGGAACACAGGCTCCCATTGAATTCAATGGGATTCTGACCGAATCGCATCCGGATGCATCGTAATCGGTCGCTCGGACTCCCCGGATCCGAGTCGGTCAGAAAGCATTCTGAGACCGATTCAGTCGGAATACTTTCGACCGAGATCATAATCGAACCCTTAATGTTACATGACTGGTTGATTTTAAAATACTGTTGCCCCTATGATGAGAATGAGACATGTATTTTTGCTTTGTGTTGTTCTGTTGCGCTGCTGTTGGAATAAAGCTTATGTCCTTAATAAAATGTAAGCTTTCCTTCACTATATCTAGGAAATATTTTATTGTACCATTGGAATGTATGAACGATTATAATGTTAAGCGGCAGTCCAGCCGCTGAGAAAGCACCACCCCGGGATCTATGGGATCTGGCATCTTCCAGGCCGCTTTGTTGGGACAGCAGCGGAGGATTGAGCAGGCACCCGCCTAATGAGGCCCATATGCGGGCTTGAAAACGTTTAGCAGCAGAATTAGCGCTTCCATTTGGGGAACTTTTAATGTTGATACTACTAATCCCATAATGCTCTGTATCAGGACGCTTTGGAGCAGCCCATCAGGGGCGTACATCAAGGTATTTAAAGAGGGATTAGTGTCACGCGCATACTGCCATAGCCTCCGAGGAAGGAGTGGATATACTCGGAAACACGGCAGGCATTGAAACCGGCAGCGCTGTAAATTGAATCGGCATGCGGTGTTGCAGGCATACCTAATAAAAGCTTGAAGCTGGTAGCTGTTGTGCAGTGCTTCTCGCCTGGTGGGCACTTTTGGGAGCAGTAATGTTAAGCGGCAGTCCAGCCGCTGAGAAAGCACCACCCCGGGATCTATGGGGGCCACGTGGGTCTGGCATCTTCCAGACCACTTTGTTGGGACAGCAGCGGAGGATTAAGCAGGCACCCGCATACTGAGGCCCATTTGCGGGCTTGAAAACTTTTAGCAGCAGAATTAGTGCTTCCATTTGGGGAACTTTTATTGTTGATACTACTAATCCCTTAATGCTCTGTATCAGGACGCTTTGGAGCAGCCCATCAGGGGCGTACATCAAGGTATTTAAAGAGGGATTAGTGTCATGCGCATACTGCCGTAGCCTCTGAGGAAGGAGTGGATATACTCGGAAACGCATCCATTGAAACCGGCAGCGCTGTAAATTGAATCGGCATGCAGTGTTGCAGGCATACCTAATAAAAGCTTGAAACTGGTAGCTGTTGTGGAGTGCTTCTCACCTGGTGGGCACTTTTGGGAGCAGTAATGTTAAGCGGCAGTCCAGCCGCTGAGAATGCACCACCCCGGGATCTATGGGGGCCACGTGGATCTGGCATCTTCCAGGCCGCTTTGTTGGGACAGCAGCGCAGGATTGAGCAGGCACCCGCATACTGAGGCCCATTTGCGGGCTTGAGAACTTTTAGCAGCAGAATTAGCACTTCCATTTGGGGAACTTTTAATGTTGAAACTACTAATCCCATAATGCTCTGTATCAGGACGCTTTAGAGCAGCCCATCAGGGGCGTACATCAAGGTATTTAAAGAGGGATTAGTGTCATGCGCATACTGCCAGAGCCTCTGAGGAAGGAGTGGATATACTCAGAAACGCGTCAGGCATTGAAACCGGCAGAGCTGTAAATTGAATCGGCATGCGGTGTTGCAGGCATACTTAATAAAAGCTTGAAGCTGGTAGCTGTTGTGGAGTGCTTTTTGCCTGGTGGGAACTTTTGGGAGCAGTTATATATATATATATACATATATATATATATATATCACTGAAAAAAACCATAGGTTTCAGGGACGTTATAGTTAGAAATTAGCATTTAAAAAACCTTTGAAATTCACTGAAAAAACCATAGGTTTCAGGGATGTTATAGTTAGAAATTAGCATTTAAAAAACCTTAGAAATTCACAGAAAAAACCACAGGTTTCAGGGACATTATAGTTAATTGGACATTTCAGTCGTACAAAACCAGAGAAATTCGGCCATTATAGTTAGTTGAGATAACTATAACTCGCGCTCCCGCAATGCACTGCTGATGAAGTTACATATTACATCACTCATGACATGGTCAGTGACATCACTGATGACATCTCAAATGACTTCACTGATGACATCATCCAGTGACTGTGTGTTTCTGTAAACTTTAAATATGTTTTATATATATAAATGCCAAGGTGTATTGAAGAATGAGTGGGAGTATGAGTGTCTTAATGGATGATTTAGTAGGTGTGTGACTGACTGTATAAGTGAGTGATTCAACGTGTCTTACTGAATGCATGGGTTAGTGACTAAACTGTGTGAATGTCTGTATCAGTCTGTCAGTTTGTGTGTAAGGGGCTGCATGGGTTGGTGAGTAGCTACATGAGTGTCTATATGGGTAATTGATTGGTTGTCTGAGTATCTGTATGGGTGCCTGACTGTCTGTGTGGGTGGTTGGGGGGTGTGTGACTCTGTTCATAGATGTGTGAGTGAGTGATTCACTGGGTGTATGGGTTCAAGAGTGCATCTGTAAAGGGCTGTATGGGTGGGTGAGTGTGTGTATGGGTGTGTTGGTGAGTGTTGAGATGTCTCAGTGGTACATGTTTGAGTAGCTACATATGTGAAAGGCAGTATATGTGAGTGTTGGACTATATAAATGACTATATGTGAGAGTGAGCGATTGTGAGAGTGGCTGTATGGATTAGTGTGTGCTTGTGTCAGTGATTGTATAAGAGAGTAGGTATGTGTTAGTATCTGTATGAATAAGTGAGGTGGTGTGTGAATAATTGTGTAGGTGAGTAAATGGGAGTGTGATTGATTCTTTGCATGGCTGACTATGTGTGTGAGCAATTCTATGGGTGAGTAGCGGTGTGTGAGTGTCTGTATAGGTGTATGAGTGCATATGATAGTACTGTATTGATGAGTGACTGCATTGTTGTATTCCGCTTTAGGGGTCCGTATATAGGTTTTCCTGAATCATGTCCTTATATAGGCACAATTCGCCATGCCCTTATATAGGCATAGAAATCCCTGTCCTTATTTAGGCATTAACCGTGCACTCCAAATACAGGCATGGTCACCGACATCCGTCCACCCTAACGTCACAACAAGTTCTTAGAAACCAGACCCTTAAGCTTCGGGAGTTCCCTAGCACAGGACTATTGATTTCTCCAAGAACTCATCTATTATGTATGAACCGTTATACCTTAAGGGTTCATTCCTGACGCCTTCCTATGTCCGACTTCACGTCAATGCTAACATTCCTCGACACCTACCAGGTATAAATATACCTTCCCTTGCCCAAGCAAGTTAGAGGAGACCTCGACTTCAGAGGAGCCCGTATCCCAGCCTGACGCACTGAGAAGACGCTGTCATTCCTGCACGCAGACGAATCCAGCTTCTAGTGTTCTGACTCCCTTCGCGGGGTGTTAGAGTTCCAAGATCCGGCAGGAGATTCCCACCTCTCTCATTCTCAAGGTATGGAGCTGACTAGATCCTAGAGGGACTCTTGGCATACTAGACTTAACATACTCTTAGTCTACCATACTAGAGAATACTCCACCTACTTCTACTCTTCCCTACACCTAGACTAGGTTTGGTACACTGGGGTAGAACTAGCTTAGAGACGCATCATATGAGTACTCGCATTTTTAGCTCATGTTATTTGTGTACGTGAATATATGCTAAAAGATAATGCTAGCGCAGTATTATTTATTTCTACTGCTTACGCTGTACATTGTTTATCTTGCATACTGTCTTGTGATCGTAACAGCACACATCTCTTACACGAGAAACAAGACTGTTTAATAAAACCCTTTTTATTGAAACGCCGGTCTTTCCTTTCTGTGTAACTCTGCAGAAACTAAGCATGCACGATTGAATGAGTGAAACTGTTATCTATTGTTTCCACGATTCTGAGACATGTTCTGCTTCTAAAGGGAAACAAAGTTGTCATGTTTTTCGGTTGCCAGAAACTACTCCCTTCTTGTTCTCAAGGAGTTTCTAGTGGCCTCTGAGCTAGCTGGCACAGGTAATTAAGTTTAATATAATCGATAGGGACATACCAACCTTAGTCCTATGTCAAACCTATAGGTTATATTATTCCAATGCGCAGAGCCTAGTAGGGAAATAGGAACTACATTACATGGCGCCCAACGGTTTGGTAAGGCAGTAATTTAACGCTAGATACTGAGTAACTCATTCGTGCTTTTCTCAGAGACCCCTACTCACATACTCCATAAGACGTCTGGAGTGGGTAGGGTTAAATATCCGCCATAACTAAATAGGGAAGCACCCTATATATTAGTTGTTTGGTTTGTTCAACGTTGAAGGATACAGTGTTCCAAACATATTGTGCACCTTATCTTTTGTTTCCTTGAAACTTGTTCTACATTTTTCAAAAAACAAAATGCCTGACTCCGACAACGGTGAAGTTGCGGGTCACCCAGCCGTAGCAGCTTATAACATCACAGGTTTTATTTAAACCGAGGAGGGTGTCATAGACATCAATCCAAACTTAAGAAGAGCCATCACTCTAAAACTTATAAAACACGGCCTACCACCAAGAGGAGGTAGAGCAGTTTTCGTGATAGAGGCACACGAATCCTTTCAGACAGAGGTATTCTACTCATGGGTCATATTTCCTGAATCAAATTCAGTAACAAAACTGTTTCACTTCTACAAAGAAGATGAACCACCAGAGGAATATATTCCTTTCAAGGATATTGAAATTCCACTAACATACCAGGAGCAACAGCTCTGGTTTAAAGGCGCCCTAAAACATCACAGAAACATTACCAGGCTCGGTCCACTTGGTAGACCAGGAGCAACATGGCCGATTCTAGCCGGCTACACTCCTCATCCTGAACTGGATATAATGTCAGATGAGGAACTACTTACTCAACTTACAGAGTTAATAAAAATCTACAGACAATTAGTCCAATATGTCATGCGGACTTTCACAGTCCAACCACCATTGACACTTCCAAATCAAACTCCTCAACAGGGGAATACACTAAAAATTACACCACAGACTCTATACGCAGTCATTTGAAAAATGCCCACAAAACGTGAGCAAATTCCGTTTTGGATAGCTCAAAAAATTACTCAAATCGAAGCAGTATTTCCAAATACTAGCCCGTATGAGAAACACAGAATCCTAACCATCTGTTTACCGATGGGGATCACACCACAACTGGAATACTGCACCACTTGGGGCTCAGTCTTTGCTGCCATCTATACTAAAACACATGGTGTTCCGTCAATTGCGGTAATACCTGATGTCCTGAAACAAATTCAAAACGAATACGGGGCAGAGCCTGCTCTGAATTTAGGTATGAAATTACTGAAAAATTTCGACCAGGTCTCAACAATAATATTATCTAATATTAAAGGGGAGGCAGCAGCAGTGGCGATCCGCCAACGATTAAGGGAAATTGATGTTACAGAACACCAAACTGAGCTACCCAGAATAATAGAACAATCTTATGCAGAATTAGGCAGAGATAGTTTGGGTGGACGACCATTTAAGACGAAACTATCTGAAAGTCCTGAGAAGGACTCTATTAAACAAACTCCTACATCTTCTAAAAAGAAGTGGGAGCCTAACAAACAAAATTCAAACGAGAAACGTTCTCAATCCCGAGGTAGGTCTCCTCAAAAGGAGCCCTCTGAAAGGAGGTATAACCTCAGGAATAGGGATAATTTGAAAAAGCCTGACAGGTATCAAGATATTGATACACGTTCCTCTCGTACCTTTCAGATCTCGTCACAGACATCGGAAAGAAGAGGACGGTCAGAACATAGAGAAGAACGCGTGAAATCGAAAGACGACAAACCCGTTCCGAAAAGTAAATCAAAACCTCAATTCTCAAAGAAGAAAGTAGCAGGTCTGAAGGTCAGACATGCCGAGGATACTGAGAACACAACTCAAGAACGGAGAATGGGCTCAGACAATGCTGGACAGTGCAGCAGAAGTCACAATAGCTCGCCAGAACCTGAAGGAACTTCTGGAGATAGTGGACTTGAATGAGTACATTACAGTTGAGACTGTAGACACCAGGGTTAGTACTCCACAAAAGTTATATGAAATAACACTCCGGATGGAGGGAGACATACCTAGACAGGTGAAAGCACTCTTTTGGGAAAGACTATCAAGGGGCTATGACATACTTCTAGCAGAAAAGGACTGGCCACCACAATTTGTCAGGTAGTGCCCACATGGCGAGGACATTATTATGCCTGCCTTCTCTAACCATATTCCAATTCATCTAAAATACACTTATGCCAGGAAATGGGCAGTTGCCCAGGCCCCAGCATTATATAAAAATCATGTAGGATGGGATGAGGATTCACCTCACCATAAAATACTTCTGAAAAATGAACCTACTGCACAAAGGCAGTACCCAATAAAGCAAGAAGCTAAAAAACAGGTCAGGGAGATCTTAGATCAACTTGAATACCAAGGGGTGATTGAAACATGCACCTCCTCAATGAACAATCTTTTGTTTCCTGTCTCCAAACCAGACAATACATATCGTCTAGTTTTGGATTACAGACACTTAAACACTTGTTCTAAAACATTTGCAGTGCAAAATGCACATATTACAGCATTAATGAATAACATTGTGCGTAAAAAATATAAAACCACATTAGATATCTCAAATGGTTTCTTTTGTCAAAATATAGCACCTGGAAGCAGGTACTTAACAGCTTTCTCAATAATGGGGACCCAGCATCAATTTTGTCGACTCCTTCAAGGGTTCAAGAACAGCCTTGGGTTATTCTCAGCGAGAGTAACGGAGTTACTTCAAATTTATGATAATGAGGCATTGTCATATGTCGATGACATCTATCTGACAGACGATGACCTAGACAAACACTTGAACAGGGTGAGCACCATTATATTGGGCTTCGCCTCTGAGGGCTACAAATTCAACTTCAAAAAGTCCAGAATTGCCCATATCAATGTCCTGTTTCTAGGATATGAGCTTTCAAGTGAAGGCAAGAGCTGGGCAGCTAACTTTTTAGAAAGGTGTGCGCTGCTCCAACCTCCTAAAACGCTGAAAAATGTGCAATCCATCCTGGGTTTCCTCAGTTTTGGAAGAACTTACATTCTAAATTACGCAGAAAGGGTTAAACCTCTCTACGCACTCATAAAACCTGATTTTTCAATCAAAAATTGGACACAGGAACACACAGAGATCTTGTGTTCACTCCAAGCTAACATGTTAGCAACAAATCACTTACAAACACGCGTAAGTCAACGCAATTTAGTGATCCGAATAATCTCGGGTCAATGCGGATTCACCTACTTAACATTTAATGAGGGTGAAAAAGTACCAATTACATACAAATCACATTTGTATACACAAGCAGAAATGCGCTTCACTTCAACAGAAAAAATTCTGACAGCAGTTCAAACCGCTGTAGCAAAAGAAAGAGCTCTAGCCCAAGGGAAACGCATTATTGTTGTAACCCCTGTTCCGGCCTTAGAGGCGGACACAAAAGCGAGCATTCCAAATGCTAAAGCATTACATCCTAGATGGATACAATGGGTTAATTCTCTTGCTGCAACAGATGTTGAATATGTTTTTGATCCCGATCTAAAAACACAAGCGTTCCTGCAATATGAACATGAATGTCCTCTGCCTACTGAGATTCTGCCTCTCGATCAGTACGAATTTATAATTTACACTGACGGATCCGCACAACCCGCAACAGGGAGTAAGCAAGCTATCGTTAAAGGTCGCATGCGCGATGGCAAATTCAGACCTATGGTCACAAAAACCCAGTCTCTAGGAGATTGCACAGCTCAGCGAGCTGAACTACAAGCATTCAAACTGGCACTTGAAAGTACAGATCGAGAATTCCCCACACTAATAGTGTGCGATTCTTTCTACTGTGTACAGTCGTATAATGAATATATACAAACTTGGCTTGAAAACGGGTTCAAAGATGCAAAAGGTGGCACAATAAAGCATAAAACGCTTTGGAACAAGTAGTTCAGTTAAAAGCGAACTACCAAAGGCTCACGTGATCCATACACTGAGTCATCAACGTGATGGCGTTCACGTTGCAGGGAATTCATTGGCTGACGAAGCCGCAAAGGGGGCTGTTCAGACGGCTTCCGTAGCTGCGATCACTCGTTCAAAAACGAAAATAGACAGTGAGATAATGTTGGCTGTCAATGCTACGAGCAAAGGCAGTGGTGCAGCGTTACCAAAAAAGTTTCCACTCAAGTACTCTTATGTAATTGATGCGAACAACGTTCCTTTTGCTCGAATCCCTGGAGTGGGGGATAGAGCAATTCCAAACATGGAACGTAGAGCAGCTTTGATTTATGAAACACATCTGGGGGAGGGTCTGTCACATCAAGGGATCTCTAAAACAATATTAACGTTAAAAGAGATGTACTGGTGGCCTGGAATGAATACAGAAATACACATATTCATCAATAACTGCTGACTGTAAATTACAGCGAGAAAGCCACCAGACACCATGCTACGAATGTAGCTGCCCAGTACAGACACCATTGTTAGACAGCATTAGACTATCTATGCGCAGGCGTCCCTCTGGACAAATGCAATCCCACAAATACTGAATCAAGGTTCCTATGGATATGGCCTCAGCGCTCAGCTGACGCTCGAACTGTTATAAAAGATTTGCGAGTCTTTATCAGCACATACGCAATAGGCACGCTACATTCTGACCAGGGCCCTGCGTTTAGCTCTCGGGCTTACAAAGACGCCATGGCCAGTCTGGGCGTTGCATTGCGGTATTCCTCTCCGTTTCATCCTGAGGGAAATTCTGTTGTGGAAAGGAAAAACCGGGACATAAAGCAGTCTATAACAGCTGGGGTATTAGGTTCGGGTGATGGGTGGGTCAAACATCTTTATGGGGTCCAACGCTCATTAAACAATTTGCCAAGAAGTTCTCTAGGGGGGGTCACTCCATATGAGGTCCTATTTGGGACAAGAATGTGGGTGCCTGATCTGGAATGTAGAGGCACAGTGGTGGAAAATAAACCCTTTGCTATCAAAGATCGTTTGGCTGTTTTACAGGACTTAAATGAAATAAGAACGAAACAAAGCAACGTATCCCTGCAGCCAACCACCACTGGGGAAAAACCGGCGGTCCCAGCAAGGCCTGTCTGGATTCCAAAAGTTGGGGATCTAGTCAGAGAGAAAATTGCGGACAAGAAGGAATTTGGACCTTCTTACAGACAACCAGTACCTGTCCTGGCCATACACGGAACAAGAACAGTACTTCTGCCGCCCCTTGCTGGAAAAAAAGGAGAAAAGATTTGTGTCCATCGACCTCATCAAACCACAGTATGTGGCCAATACTAAATAGTAGGCCTCGTGGACTCCGACCTAGTAGCAGACACACTCCTCTCGCTACTATCCAAGAGGTTCAGACTGAAAGACTGATAACCATCGAGAATTCAGCAGTAACAGATGAAGGACTGAGCAACAATGCTATGGAACTCTTCCCTCTTGAAACTCAAGTAACAGTTCGTCCAAATACACCTGTCTACACCAATGTAACAAGTGATCAACTGGTTCCAGCGATTTTTACAAATCCTGATGCAATTCCAACAATTGACAGAACTGCTTCATTGACTTCATTGACTTTGATACGTTTTCTGAGGATCCGAGTGAGCCCGAGACGTCGCCAGCATCAAAAACTTTTAAACAGCAAGTACAAGACTTTTTGCATTTTTTGAAAAAGACTTATCTAGTTTCACCATGGATTGAACTTTGGGTTATTTCTGGAATATTTTTCTTCCTGCTTTGGCTAGCTTTGGTTAAGACTATGAGCGTGCTTATAAATGGGAGATACATCCATTTGGACATTGAAAGAAAAGAAGTGAACTTACTTTTGAAACCTCACAAATCATCCCATCGTGAAACAAGAGACTTGTCTGCAGTGAACATCACAGCCGTTCCTATACAGGATGGTATAGTGTGGGACAAAACAGATTTCGATATTTTCGGTCCTACGGAACATTTGAACATTCCACATCTATTCAAGATCTCACTAAGTGATTTTGTTTCATCTAGTACCTTTTCTGATGATTGGGATTTGAAACTGTAAACGACATAATGTTTGACCTAGAAAAATCTGCTACATTTTCTAATAATGAATATTTAGAGGGTTCATCAGACTATGAACAGCTGTATTGCTATAACCACTATGGTCATCATTTTTTGCATAAATCTGCAATACCTAGAAATGTGTTTATGTTTAACCAATGGGAGCATTGTCCTACACCACCAAAAGGTAGTTCAAAAACATTTGCTAAAAAGTTTCCATATTTTTCAGGATACAATACATCTGATCCAGAAACATTTTACTATAAAAATGTAAACAAACCAGGACTGAAAATTATGTTAACTAATACAAAACAGATTTACTCTGTATCATTTATTGCCCAACTGTCTAGACAGGGTTTCGACTTATGGAAAGACACAATAGACACAAAATCTGTCTGGGGTACTAAAGATTGGCAAGTGCAGGGGATAGAAGCTTTATTTAGAGCCTGTATCATCCCTCAACAAATAATGTTTTTGGATGACACTGTCCAACAAACGTCTTGCCTTGGTTTAGCCAAGATCAAAGACATGAAAAATCCTTCTGTACCAACACCTGTAAGTGATAACAATACACAGGCAGCGGTTACAGTTGACACCATACTACAACTCAACAGAACATATCCTGATTGGAGAAAATGGTTGATCTGGCCCACAGACACAAACAACTGTCAAGATAGATTCCTGAATAAAACACAGGGGTTTACTATTCATAGGCCAGACCCAAGATATGTCGAAAGACAGCATCCGGGGGTAGTAACAACATACAGTGTAGGAAAATTATGCCTCGATTGGCTGCAAAAATCTACACTTAAGGAGTGAAACAACACTTATCTTTACTTAAAGAAGACGCAGACCTTAGTGAATTCTTGCTTGGACCAAGAAAACCGCGTCAAAAACGTTTCATATATGACGGCATTTATGCTGCTTATAATGAAGCATGGAAGGTGTCACAGATGGAGGCCGCAGAACGAATACGTGAACTTGATCGTATTAATTTGGAGAAAACTCTCTCTGTGGTCGACAATGGGTTAACAACTTTGTCCTCCAGAATTTATTCATTGGACAGTATTGTATCCTCTGCTATCGACATACTGGAACAAGATTGAGCCATGTTACAACAAATCCAGTCTCAATTACGTTCTATTATGTTATTAAGCTGGATGCTGCAATCTTTGCGTACGGGCTATGTGCCTTGGCGTTTTATCAACACAACGGCTCCGTTTGCAGAATACAATCTAACTGATAAACAGATCGAACTGGCACAAAGGGGAGCAAAGTATACAGTACTGAGCATTGAAAAACGTGAAAAATTACCATTCACAGTGGCAGAAAAACGAGCTTCAGAATGGCTTATTCATGGCAAAATTAGTCTGCCTGTGACTACTTTTCAGTTTCAGTATTGCCTTAAACAGATGCAAGCAGGCAAATATGAAAGGTTGGGTAAAGAATACATTAAGACATCCTGGAATTTACCTTACACATATAGATGTTGGAGTGGGGATCGTGAAGTGTTTATAAGCGGTACACACTGTGAAAGTGCACTAAGCGGTTCACTGATTTGTCAGGACATTTCTTTACACGGGGCTTGTAATGGTTCTGTGGCAAACTTGTCCTGCCACATGCAGGGTACACCATCTGCTGTGATTAATCCAACGTTTGGACAACTTTCTAATGGGAGTTACCTCATGTTGAATGATCAGAGTTGCTGTGGCATGTTGCCAGGCATCCCATATCTAGTAACGGTCAACTCCAGGGTCACTTGCTGTATGCAAGTATTGTTTGCCCCAATAGACACAGTCAGGGAGTCGCCTCTATGGCCTTCGTTGAATGTCTCTTTTATACGATTTGATACTTTAAGCAGAATGAAAGCCATGCTTATACAACAATCAGTGCCTTTGACCTCGGCCAAAGAAACCTATGATCTACAAGTTGCAAGGACTTCGGCTGAGATACAAGCTTTAATTCGTACAAACTGCCCTATACATTTCGTAGAAATGATAGGACGTATCTTTAACATGTCAGATACAAGCGGAATTGTACATGTATTTAAGACCATCTGTTCCGGACTATTAGCACCTTTCCAGGTTGTCCTCGGAATCATCCCAAACTTCGCACATTCGGTGTTTGGTGGTGTGCCGTTAATTCTAGCACTTGTTGCAGGAATTCTGTTTCTATTCCTCCTACTACGCTATGGCAAGCCTCTTCGCCAACATCACTCCGAGCGATGTGGAGAGAGCCCTCCTTGAACGGAAATGCCGTGAGCGAATAGTACAGATTTTGGGCATGCCTCGTCTACGGGAACTTAATACAACGTGGTTCCTGTCATTCAGGCCAATCTGGCAAGATTGCATCTTACCTGTTCTACGCTGCCTGTTTTGCGGTGAAGAATGCGTGCTAGACACCTGTCTAACACTCCCATCAGTCATGGCAACGGATATCGATACTCTGCTGGACCCGATAACAGCCCATGCTGTGTGTTGTCCCCAGCAGCTTCCAATCCTGATGGCGGCATTCATTGAGATCTCACAGACGCTTCCGGCTGCTGCTGAGGTACGAGATGGATCAACAGGCACCCAGGTAACAACGGACGCGAACATTGCATCTTCTGCTGAAGGCGATGTTTCTCATCTCTGTGCAATTCACCTACTGAACGAGGTGTTCCAAATGTCACCGACAACGGTAGATGTTATTTTGGCTACGGACATAGATGATCTAATGTTTACGCCTGACCCATACACTGACTTTGATTCGGCTCACAGTGTACCAGGGCAACAATGAAATTTGGCCTTCATATTTTTCAAACTTGGAACTTTTCCCAGAATTGAACTTTTTTTCTTTTTAAAATTTGTGAAATGACATGGCAAATGAACAATCTGCTTACAGTAGAACTAGTCTTATAAAACGGACTTCTTTGAATACTTCCAGGGACACATTGTCACCTTACTTGTCTAAAATTTCATTTACTTCCATGATATACAATGGCTTTGATTATAAGAACTTATCGACCATTTCATCATATGTATATATTACTGTTTCATTCTCGTTGCATTTTTACTTCCGTTACATGCTTAGAATGAAATCGATGCTTAAAATGTACAGTCCCTATTGCATTTCAACAGTTTTGAGCTTCTTTTAAAATGCTTTTAGAAATGTTTTTAGCAATATGTGGTACTCAATTTTATGTTTAGCATTTAAAATGTTTAGCATTTAGTATCATCGTTCACTCGAAGATGGAGTGGGTGTTGTATTCCGCTTTAGGGGTCCGTATATAGGTTTTCCTGAATCATGTCCTTATATAGGCACAATTCGCCATGCACTTATATAGGCATAGAAATCCCTGTCTTTATATCGGCATTAACCGTGCACTCCAAATACAGGCATGGTCACCGACAACCGTCCACCCTAACGTCACAACGAGTTCTTAGAAACCAGACCCTTAAGCTTCGGGAGTTCCCTAGCACAGGACTATTGATTTCTCCAAGAACTCATCTATTATGTATGAACCGTTATACCTTAAGGGTTCATTCCTGACGCCTTCCTATGTCCGACTTCACGTCAATGCTAACATTCCTCGACACCTACCAGGTATAAATATACCTTCCCTTGCCCAAGCAAGTTAGAGGAGACCTCGACTTCAGAGGAGCCCGTATCCCGGCCTGACGCACTGAGAAGACGCTGTCATTCCTGCACGCAGACAAATCCAGCTTCCAGTGTTCTGACTCCCTTCGCGGGGTGTTAGAGTTCCAAGATCCGGCAGGAGATTCCCACCTCTCTCATTCTCAAGGTATGGAGCTGACTAGATCCTAGAGGGACTCTTGGCATACTAGACTTAACATACTCTTAGTCTACCATACTAGAGAATACTCCACCTACTTCTACTCTTCCCTACACCTAGACTAGGTTAGGTACACTGGGGTAGAACTAGCTTAGAGACGCATCATATGAGTACTCGCACTTTTAGCTCATGTTATTTATGTACTTGAATATATGCTAAAAGATAATGCTAGCGCAGTATTATTTATTTCTACTGCTTACGCTGTACATTATTTATCTTGCATACTGTCTTGTGATCGTAACAGCACACATCTCTTACACGAGAAAGAAGACTGTTCAATAAAACCCTTTTTATTGAAACGCCCGTCTTTCCTTTCTGTGTAACTCTGCAGAAACTAAGCATGCACGATTGAATGAGTGAAACTGTTATCTATTGTTTCCACGATTCTGAGACATGTTCCGCTTCTAAAGGGAAACAAAGTTGTCATGTTTTTCGGTTGCCAGAAACTACTCCCTTCTTGTTCTCAAGGAGTTTCTAGTGGCCTCTGAGCTAGCTGGCACAGGTAATTAAGTTTAATATAATCGATAGGGACATACCAACCTTAGTCCTATGTCAAACCTATAGGTTATATTATTCCAATGCGCAGAGCCTATTAGGGAAATAGGAACTACACTACAGCATGTATGAGTGACTGTATGGGTGAATGAGTAGATGTGTGTGTAGACCTAGGAATCAGTGAGTGCGTGTGTAGTAACTGGTATTGGTGTGTCTTTGGTTCCGAAAATGGTAGTCTGTATTTTAGAGTGGGTGTATCACAGGATAAATTAGGGTGTGAGGAGGTGCATCAGATTATCACGTGGATGATGTCATCAGTGATGTCATTTGAGATGTCATCAGTGATGTCATCAGTGATGTCACTGACCATGTCATGAGTGATGTAATATGTGACATCATCAGCAGTGCATTGCGGGGGCGCAAGTTATAGTTATCTCAACTAACTATAACGGCGGAATTTCTCTGGTTTTGTACGACTGAAATGGGCAACTAACTATAACGTCCCTGAAACCTATGGTTTTTTCAGTGAATTTCTAAGGTTTTTTAAATGCTAATTTCTAACTATAACGTCCCTGAAACCTATGGTTTTTTCAGTGAATTTCAAAGGTTTTTTAAATGCTAATTTCTAACTATAACGTCCCTGAAATCTATGTTTGTTTCAGTGAATTTCAAAGGTTTTTTTAAATGCTAATTTCTAACTATAACGTCCCTGAAACCTATGGTTTTTTCAGTGAATATCTAAGGTTTTTTAAATGCTAATTTCTAACTATGCCTACATAGGTAGGACATATGCAGAAAGAGGAAGAAAGGCACAGAAAGAAGCAAGAGAAATGCAGAAAGAGGCAACAGACGTCCAGAAAGAGGAAGAAAGGTGCAGAAAAAAGCAAGAGATATGCATAAAGAGCCAACAGAGGTGCAGAAAGAGGCCTTGTTGCAAAGTCATCCTGTGCCCCCAACCTTTTGCTGACTGGTACTGGTGGTAACTGACTCTGACTAACCAGGCCCAGAGCCACTGCTATGCTAAAAGACACTTAGAATACAGTGAAAACACCTACATAGACTAGGGTACACAATGGGTTGGGGTACCCCTGTGATTGGCATGACCTCCCCTGTAAGGCCCTAGTACATAATAGGGCAGGGGGATTAAAACTACCTCTAAGTCAGAGGTGCAGAAAGAAGCAAGAGCAGTGCAGTGAGAACCAACAGAGGTGCAGAAAGAGGCAAGAGGGGTACAGAAAGAGTCAAGAAAAGTGCAGAAAGAGGCAAAAGAGGTGCAGAAAGAGGCAAGAGAACTGCAGGAAACGGCAAGAGAGGTGCAGGAAGAGGCAGGAGAGGTGCACAAAGAGGCAAAAGGGGTACAGAAAGAGGCAACAGTATGGAAAGTGCTTTACTTTGGAGGATTCAGATTTACTATTTCCACTCCAGCCCGAGCAACAGTAAGGAAAATGTTGGACTTTGGATGGATCAAATTTACTTTTCCCACTCCAGCCTGAGCAACAGTAGGGAACGTGTTTGACTTTGGAGAGGTCTGATTTACTATTCCCACTGCAATGTAAGCAACAGTGGAGGAAGTGTCGGGGATTAGAAAGGTCAGATTTACCATTCTTACTCCTAAATTAAAGAAAACACTAAATATACATAAAAAATACACATAAATTGCATATACAAATTAAAAATATACATGAAAACATACATAAAATATATTTCAACAAATAAAATACAAATATATATTTTTTAGCATTATATAATCTAAATAATAAAACAAATATGATTACATTGTAAAACATTACATTGATAAGTGTTTACCAATTAATAACATTAAAAAAATATATATTTAAATCACTTCCCACCCTGAACATCCAACATCCCAAAAACTAATAAAAGTAATATTAGTCAAAAATGAATAGGACACAATAAGTAACAAGCATTTGCAATGCAATTGGTCTCGCCTGTGGGACCTTATATGTATTTAGCTATGCAGCACATTAGCCTGGGTGCTGAAACATATACTGTTCTTTAACATGGAGGGAAAGTAAGCACCAAACTGTGTGACATGCCAGGTATGGGAACACATGGAGAGAAATATTGCCTTTCAGCGGGAAATGGTATACTCCAAAGCTCTGTTTTTAATATAAAATCAGGGCCTACGGTGGTCATATCACTGAAAATACAAGATTTGAAAAAAATATTATTGTCTATGGGTGCTTGTGGAAGACAATTTCTATGGACTAGAATCCAGAGAATGCTAAAGTGATTCTGGTATTTTACTGACCTCTGCTGGTCGTTTTCTATCAAGAAAGTTAAATAGAGGCAGTTGACAGAAAAATAAGAAATAGAAAGTCCCTCAACAGACAGCAATTCTGGTATTTTACTGACCTCTACTGGTCGTTTTCTATCAATACAGTTAAATAGAGGCAGTTGAACAGAAAAAAAAGTCCCCAAGCGGAAGCAGACAAGTCCTAGGGCTGATCTCCAGAGCCCACAAAGTACATACACATATAAGTATATACTAAAGTATATACAAGAGGTCTCGAATGCTCTACCTAAAAAAGAGCAATACTATAAAAATTAATTATTACACAAAAATACTATAACATAATGCATTCAATGAATATGAAACATTTTGTTCAATTAAATAATATGTATAGTCAATATTCTAATTAATGAATTAACAGGTAAACAATGAATTACCTATTTATTGAAAATTGTCTTTTAAATAATTAATAAAATAAATAATTACATAATTATCAAATTAACAAATTTAAATGTGTAAAATACAAAACTTGATAAAATTATAAACAATTGTAAAATCTATATTAGACATCTTCCCACCATACTTCCAAACACAACAAAAAAACCTCTAAAGATATTACAAAAACATAAAGTCAACTATATTAAACATAATAACACATTATGAAACATAAGAACAATAACAAATAATTACACATAATTAACATTAAAATACTACTGCACAAAAAGTAATAAAATATAACAAAATATTTTTTTAAACTATGATAAACAGCTATATTAAAAATGGAATAAACACTTAAAAAACTTTATCCTTACCTGCTATATTCCTTCCTTTGTTATTCTTCACATCATGATATTTTTGGCACCATATGTGTGTTGAATAATATGAAGGTTGTGCACCACAGATTCAAATCATCAGTTCATAGCTGCATGTCATACACAAATCAATATGTAGTTCTTTTTTTTAAAGGTTCCTTTAGCATGAATGTTGAACTTATTTTTGTCAGTGCTTGGGTATGAACCTAATTCTATGATTGCCAACTAATATACTATGCATGGGGTAGGTCTAACACAAAGATAGCAACCCGAAGTCTTCATCCCATGAGACTTTGGACGTCATTTACACTTCAGCAGGTCCAACGGCCCCTCTTACCCTAGGGCCAGGCCACTACTGCTTTTCAGTAAACCTGGTGGCTTGCTTTAATCTTGCCACCAGCCACTGCTACTTTTCAGCAGGCCCACCGGCTATTTTTATTCTGCTGGTCACTGCTTCATCTCACGTCACAAGGACAGCTGAACGAAGTCTTGATACCACGAGCCACTGACCATTCCTCTTGCTTTTAGTGTACACAGAGGCTGCACCCCATCCTGCTGTCAAGCCACTGCTCCCTTGCATCTTGACTGGTAGCAATTTTTGATTCTGCTGCTGGGCACAACAAGCAACAGCAACACAAATTGCTCTCCTTGCAAAAAAAGTCCTGTTGACCTAATGGGTACCATTTTGGTTAAACACTGCTTTAGCAACAATAGAGGGCTCCTATAAAATTTTGAACAGAGACAAAATGTGCTGTTTAACCACATTGCTGGTTAACACACACTCATTAATCAGCCACTATCTGAAAAGCAATGGAGATGCTTCACAAACACAGTGCTTTGGTAAAAGAAAGGGACCTCCACATGTTTGTATTTGTTTTGTATTTTCTTATTAATAATATGAGACATATGTTTGATGATGGACACCAAACAAACATTTTGTATTTTTATGAAGGTGTTTTATAAGGTTTCCATTTTATAAACATTTTGACTATGACATGTATACTGTGATCTGTATTTATGTCTTCTAAGTCTATCTAATGAGTAATATACACTTCGACAAACTAGGATTATCACAATTAAACATATTACGTTAATGAGTCTATAAGTGAATGATACTATGAATAATTCACAACATCACAAAGATGAATAGTGAATTTATTTGTAATCAATTTTCAAGCATGACTGACAGAGTTGAATGGGGCATTTCATATTTGCACTGTAAGAAATTGGGTTATTATTGGTTGAGAGGGGTGGAAGCCCAAGTCAGGCTACAACCACAATCCTTGTCAGGGTGGACCACAAAAGTCAATATATTAACAAGTGCTTACCGTCTTATAGCTTGGCACAAATGCTGTCAGGCTTAACTTAGAGGCCATGTGTAAAGTATTTATGCAGTACACAAACATTAATAAGGTGACAGCACAACACCTGAAAAATCCCAAACCAAATTACAAAAATAGAGTCATGTTTAATAAACAGACTGCTACTAGAACGGCAAAAATCTAATTAGTAGAACCTCAGATATGCAATTTCAATGTTTTAAGTGAAAATAGCACCTAAAAGCACCACGTACCACTTGTGGTCATCTGCACGCAATAGAATGGGTAAAGTCAGAAGTTCAAGCCGACCACGATGGAGCGCGGGTTGGATACAGTGGCGAGGTTAGTCCAGTTGAAAAGTTATCTGCAAAGTCTGGTGCGCAAAGGTCCATTCCCGTGAGAGAGGCCACTATGAGGAGGCTTATAGTCATGTATGGTTGTTGCTGTAGCGCGAAGATCAGACCGGGCATCACCGATGGGTGTTCCTGTAGCATGAAGAGCCCGTCAAGAGTTGTGGACGGTCAATGCTGTAGCTTCGCATTGGTGGTTGTTGCGGGCTGTCGTTGCTGTCACTTGAAATGCAGGTCCTGTGTTGCTTGTCATCACTGGCAGTCACTATCAGCACCAAGGGTATGTCTCACCAGAACTTTGCGTTAGCAGTCCCTGCGGTCATCAGAATCTTGCTGCAAACGAGCCCGGTCGCAGTCACAAGGAGCCCAAACTTCAGAATTTTCACCTTTTCTTTAGGAGAACTACTCTGATGCCAGCCAAAGTTCTATGACCTGGGAAGGCACCTCTTGAGGATTAGGAACTAATTCCATCAGAGCTCAGGCAGGTCCAGTTGCAGGTCCTGTTGAGGCAGGTCAGCTGGGCAGTTGTAGGGAGGCTTCTGAATCTTGTAATGTCCCTGTAGCAACACACAGGAGATCAGCCAACTGACCACTGGAGTCACTCTAGTTAGCCTGGGATGAAGACAGCCAGGGTATTAAGTTCCACGACACAACACATCCAGGATGGTGAAGAACGTTTATTTCTTTAAGTGCATGAAAATGCGAGAGTTTGATTTTTTCCCGTTTTTGTAGGTTTGATGATTCTCCTCATTGCCAGTATTAAGTTCTATGACATGACGCTTCCAGGAGTGGGAAAGGTGTTTATTTATTTAAGTGCATAACCATCAGACACTGGGAGCAGCAGTAACTCCCCAACTGTCACTGCCTCACATGACAGCTCAGTCAAAAGTGGTGACCACACACATTCCACCCTGATGACAGTGCTACTTCATCAAGTTCCACCCTTAGTGACATGGTCAACCTTCCAGACACAGAGCTGCAAAGATTATTAATTTAAACATGGCACAGGTCCATTCTCCTTCTCAGACTGCAAGGTATTTCTTCATGCAGCAAGGCAGTCCTCTGGCAGCAGATCAGTCCTTCTTCTGTAACTTCCACAGGTCGAGGAGTGATTTTAAGAGTGCCTCTGTGGTCCATATACCTGGTGCCGGCATTTATTCAGGGGGACTCCCTGTCCTACCCCCACATCTAGGTCTGGAAAGTTCTTCCCTGTCAAGGCTCCAACATGTCTGGGGTGACAAAAGGCAGGGCACGCCTGATGTCAGGTCCCTTTGTGTGTGCAGTAGGCAAAGCCCTTTCAAGTGTAAATAAAGCTGGGTACAACTCCTCCCTAGTCATCCTCCCAGGATGACCCATTCTGTCCACAGCTAAGCCCCCTTAGTGTTACTGTCTGGAAGCAAAACACAAACCCGAACAGCAGAGCTATTCATAGTCATATTACTCAGGACCCTGACAAAGTCACAAATGATTGGAACAAGAAAATGCCAACTTTTTAAAAGTGAATACAAAAAGGAGAACCTGGCTCCGTTTGACGTTATGCTCTTATTATTTTTGAGCCACAAACAGACCACTATCCTTTCTGTTTGAATGGAATTTTATTAAACCATTCCTTTCTTTGCAATTGTTTATATTTACCCCAAAAAATTTAGTTGCATGAGAAGTGAAGAGACACACATTTTTCAAATTAACATACAAAACATGAAAAATACTTATGACAATTCACAATAGACAATACATGAAATACTTATATACAAACACATTTATATACAAAAACGTTGGACTTTTGCATCATCACATCAGAAACTAGAATACTCTTATCGCTATCTTGTTTTTGGGGCCAAACATGTGCCTAACACGGGAAAATATTTAGAGTGTGTGCGTGGGGCATACTATTCAATACAAATCCCTCACGTCACAACAGGTTTATTCAAATTCCTCCGTGTTGAAAAAAAGTGCAGACGCGTTTCAAGACCCAGTCCTCTGGTACCGGAACTCTCATCAGGGCTTCATGTTAATGGTCAGCGATTTCTGATTGCCTGATTCTCGGACAGAGCTGCTGCTCTGACTCCTATTTGCGTGGTAACCAGAATTTCTCAAAGGAAATAACTGCAGTGCGCTTCGTAATTTATGCCGGGGGGAATTTCTTTCAAACGTTCCCAGGTTGGTCAGAGGCAAGCGTCTATTTCTGTATTCATTCCATCCTGTTTTTAAGTCTGAGCACATCCATATTCTAAATCCGATATGAACCGCAACGTCACTGTCATTTTCAGAATTGTGACTCAAAATCAGACTTCACTTTCAAATGGGATTTAAAATTACGATTCACTTGAGTGCAAACAGCACATCTCTATCTGCTCCCAATACAAAGTTAGCACTTATTAAATGTAATAAGGTAACCCAGTGTCATTCAGTGGGAGATACATACCTTACAACAATGAAAAACGACTTTAGATGTTTTTCACTACCAGGACATATAAATGGTAAAACACATGTTCTACTTTTCAAATACAATGCACCCTGACCTATGAGCCTTTAGGGCCTACCTTTGGGGTGACTTATAAATATTAAATAGGAAGGTTTAGGCCTGGTGAATGTTTTATTTTCAATCATTCAAATTTTGTAGGATGCACACCTAATTACTTGTATCAACAATTTTAATGATGCTCAAAGGCGTAGAATATTTGCGTGCTACCCTGGAACGTGCTCCGTCCATGTGCGTGACTTAAACTGAACAATATGCAGGAACCTCGTCAGGACCCACCATAGGATGCACAGCATTGTAATGTATTCATCAACAGATATATTCCAATACATTTCTCTCTGTTTTCTCCATGTTTATTGCCTTCAGAAAATGCATAGTACTTTTTCTCCAAACAAATTAATAATTCCAAATTTTGACCGTAAATTCACCATGTGCAGCAATGGTTTTTTTTCAGCCACATGGGGATTCACTTTCCTTCATGGCACGATGAATGCTTATTTGACCCAATGCATTTCGGGCAGCTCCTGCCCTTCCTCAGGGGTACCTACAATAAAATCAAATGAAACACATTTCAGTTCCCAATGCCCTGCCCCAACTCTCATGACTTGTTTTTGTATAGTACGCTCCACTGCAAATGTAATTCAACATCTATTTTCATGCAACCATAGTAAGGTGACCAAAATGCAACAACCCCTATGTGTACATGCAAATGACCTGAAAACTTTAACCTCTACTTAACGCAAAAGAAACACATACGCTGTGTTATTAAACAGTCACCCCATGTTAAAAACAAACCATGTATGGAATCAAAAACGTATTAAAACACCTCTGTGCCATATCGTTGTTACAACATGTTATCCACTCCCAACTTTAACTGTGCAGTGTATCTTCAATCGCGACCTCCCTCCATCTTGCCCGAACACCGAAGTGCAGGTATTCCAATTAAACATACGTAAACGTCTCAGGTGTATTTAAATTAGGCCACCTGATGAGAGCCATAGAACTAAACAAAATAAGATGCCTCTGTATGCTCTAAATAACATTCATCACCTAGTGAAAATGTACCCCCATATTGCTACCCCATTGGCCCTAATAAAACATGATAAAACATAATTATTGACACAAATAAATGCATAAACAGTGCCATTTCGAATCAGTGTTGCATTAGAATGCATTCATGTTACACGATGTTACCACCATTAATAAACGTCCACATTTTTTTTAAAAATCACTGCATGTCTTAGAACTTCAGGGAGAGCCGATTCATGTTTTATTTTGCCATGTCGATACAGCTGCACTGGCTGGCCTAAGACATATTTTAAAAGTGCTACTGGAGTGTGGGGAACAATGAGTGTTGCATGCCCACTAGTAGCATTTAACATACAGGCCCTGGGTACATGTAATACCATCTACTAGGGACTTACAAGTACATTAAATGTGCCAATTAGTTGTAGTTCAATTTTACCATGTTTGAAAGAGAGAGCACAAAAACTTTAGCATTGGTTACCAGTATAAAAGGGCACAGAGTTCTAAAGCCAAAATTAAACAAATTCAGAAAAACAGGAGGGGTGAAGGCAAAAACTTTGGGGGAATATCACACAAAGAATGTCAGGTCTAACATACACCCAGCAGGAGATAACATCTGTGGAGACAGTGAGGCATGAAGAATAAACAATATTATACAAAAGTACTGAGGGTATGGAAATCAACAACCACAAGTCAATGCTGACAGAAATTATAAAAATAAGTTCAAATGATCCTCCATTTTAAAATATAAAGTATTATAATGGTGGGGTTACAAAATGGGACCAGGACCAAATGAAAGCTTGGGCTGAGAAGGACCTGGGTGATCTGCGGTTAGTGGTAGGGCCCAGAAGAAACATTTATTTTTTTACTTTTATGTAGTCTTGGAGTTAAGCTCACTCAAGTAGGAGCTGGTCATAAAAATATGTAATGTTGGTCCTCAAACTGCCACCATTACCACATGTAGTCGTAATCAGGCCCTAAGTCTCTTTTTGGGAGGTTGAAAATCTCAAGTTGTATGAGGCAGGAGGCTGTAGTCGAAGACAGTTCCAGGGGCTTGGGTACCACTTTGGCGAAGGACCCCTGAACAGGACTTGCTGCTGCGGAAAAAACATAGCGGGAGCAGCCACGAAGTGAGGCCGACCAGCGATGCACCTTGGACTGATAGACAAGGAGGTTGGATCCAGTCTTCCCTCAGTTCTCAGACCAGTCTTTAGCCAAAATCTTTCTAAGTCCTCAGTTTTGGACTTTGGGCACCTTTAGCACCATAACCAAGTGTCCAACTCTTAGGGGTTGAGGACTTACTCAGGTGCGGGTTCAAGATGGTAGGAGCTTTATGTCCCTGTGGCTTTTAACCGGGGGGCAGCAAACTAGCCCTTGGAGTCACTCTTGGAGTGAAGAATGGTACACAGATGACCTACGTAGTGAAAAATCTAGCTGTAAACAACTAGAAAATTCCTGGCGTAAATCCCAGGGGGAAACAGAAAAACTTAAATTTAAACTGGCCCTCACTACTTATCATAAGAATCTAAAAAGGGCACGTAAAGATCATGTAATAACTAATCTCAATCAGGCAGGAAATTCGGCAAAAGATCTCTACAAAATTTTGAATTCCTTTACCAAGCCTAAAGCTTGCGCATTGGTGGTCACCCCCTCTCAGGGACTATGTGACAATATTGCCGTATACTTCGACGATAAAATCAACCAGATTTATCAACAATTCCCTCAAGACGTTTGCCGGGTGCCATCTACTACACCCGAATCAGCACCCCTTGTAGGCTCAGGTGAAGGTTTGACACACTTTAAGGTTATTGAGGTCTCTAAAGTGGAAGCTATGTTGAAAAAGGCTAAATCAGGATCTCTTTTGGATATAATGCCCGCCCACAAATTTGCTCTCCTTGCCCCTCTTTTGGCTGCCCCAATTGCAGAGATCTTAAATTCATCGTTGAATGAAGGAAGTGTGCCTCTAGATTGGAAAGTCGCCCAAGTATTGCCTATCAAGAAGAAAGATCAGGTACCGGCCGAAGTGCTCTCCAATTACCGTCCCATTTCACTCCTTCCGTTTATGGGCAAATTGGCGGAGAGCTATGTTAATACTCAACTAATGGACTATCTTGAGGCCAACGGTATCCTTGACCCTTCACAGTCAGGGTTTAGATCCAACTATTCCACCGAGACAACTCTCATTGGGGTCACGGATTATATAAAAATGGCCGTGGATGATAACAAAGGAGTGATGTTGGTTTTGTTGGATCTAACAGCAGCCTTCGACACGGTCTCTCATCAGAAACTGATACTTCGACTGAGAGAGGCCGGTCTGCAGGGGATAGCTCTCGATTGTTTGGCCAGCTTTCTCGATCATCGCACGCAGACCATCAATCTAGGCCCTTTTCGATCCCAAACTATGAAGATTAGTAAGGGGTGCCCCAGGGCTCCTGTCTGAGCCCTACTCTGTTTAACACTATGTGGCCCCCCTTGCTAAAGTCATCCGAAAGTACGGCTTTACGCCGTTCTCCTACGCTGACGACACCCAATTACTCCTGTCCTTCGATAAGGACACAGAGTTTGTCGATCAGCGCTTTTCTAATGGCATGTCTGCCATAGCAGAATGGATGACTGAACACTTTCTGCAGTTAAATGCGGACAAAACTGAGATCCTTCTGTTTGGTGCTGCATCAACTTCCTGGTCCCCTGAGTGGTGGCCGACAGTGCTAGGTCCCGCCCCTCTACCTACCTCGTTGGCAAAAAATCTTGGGGTCAGGTTGGATGCACATCTATTGATGAAGGATCAAGTTAGGACCACCGCCGGGACCTGTTATCATACCTTGAGCCTGCTGCACAGAGTGTTCAGGTGGCTACCCCTAACTGTACGCAGAACTTTAATTCAGGCTTTGATTATAGGTCGCCTGGATTATTGTAATGCTTTATTGGTATCGGAGAACGAGTCTTCTCTTAGCAGACTGCAGATCGTCCAGAATGTGGCTGCACGCCTAACTCTTAACAAACCACCCGCACCTCCCCCGGGCCATTATTGAACACTCTCCATTGGCTCCCAATTCACCAGAGAGTAAAGTTTAAGCTCTGTTGCTTTGTTCACAGAGCTCTCTATGGCACTAGCCCGAGTTATATGGTGGAGAAGTTCAAAGTGTACTGCCCGAATAGGTGTCTCAGATCGAAAGGCAAAATGTTATTGGTGGTCCCTCGTTTTAAGAAAAAATGATCTGGAGGCAAAACTGTGGCCTATCTGGCGCCAATATACTGGAATTCTCTGCCAGAGGATTTACGTAAATGTCCTAGTCTTCCCCGTTTCAGAAAACTCCTGAAGACGGAATTATTCAAGGCTTGAGCTATGGGAATTTGTGCCTGACTGACTTGTTTCTATGCTTAGCGCGGAGATACCACTTCGGGGGTGATTCCTGCACTCTATAAATCCTTTACATACATACATACATACATACATACTCTGGGAGCCCTGAGTTCAAGTGAAGATGCAGGGCTTAAACAGCAGGGTTGAACTCTGTGGGGTCAAGGCTGAACTCCTGGCAATAGAGCACTCTTTCTAGGTACAGCAAAGTAGTCTTGCAGAGTGCACAGCAGGTCACAACAGCATGGAGTCCTCTGAGAGTCCTTCCACAGGTGCAGGAGTTAACTGAAGAGTGGGTCTGCGATCCCTACTTTTATATCTGGTGCCTCCTTTGATGATGGGACATGTTTCCAGAGGTTTCTCTTTGAAGTGCTTGGAATGTCCTGACTCCCCTGCTTTGGCTCCAAGCTAGCTGCAGTGACAATGTGAAAGTGATAAGCCCTTTGTGTGGAGCTAGAGCACAACCTATTAAGTTACAAGTGGAGCTCTGCAAAGCTCCACCCCCCCCCCACATTGCCAGCAGATGGCCCATTTAGGCACAACTAATCCCTATATTGTGTGACTGTCTGGGAAGTATTCACAAAGTCTGTCATTTACACCCAGTCATGTGACTCCAGAGAGGCTGCAGGCACCAAATGGCTAAGGGCAGGAAAATGACAACTTTCTAAAAGTGGAATTTTCAAAATTGTAATGTAAAATCCAATTTTACCACTAAAGAGAATTTTTCGTTACAATTTCATAGATACCAAACATGAAATGCTTACCGGTCTTCAATGAAAAGTTAGCCCTTATAATATATAATAAAGCAACCCAATGTTATCCTATGGCACAGGTAGGCCTCACACTAGTGAAAAAGGAATTTAGGAGTTTTTCACTACCAGGACATGCAAAAGTTAAAAGCACATGTCCAATCTTTTAATTTCAAGGCACGATGCCTTATGGGCTACCTAGAGCCTATCTAAGGGTTGACTTGTATGCAATAAAAGGGGAGTTTAAGGCTTGGTAAGAGGGTTGCATTGCCAAGTTGAATTGACAGTTCAAAACTTCGTCCAGGCTACAATGGAAGGCCTGGGGCATGTTTTACGGTACTTCTTAAGTGGGTGTCACAATGAGTGCTGCAGGCCCACATTTAATTTACAGGCCCCGGGCACTGTTCCCAATAACGCGCGCGCATACCTCTGTTACATGAAGCGCGCAGTGCTGTGTGTGGAGCGCGCACACACACAGCACATCAAACAAGAACATTCGCGCCGCAGCTCTTAAAAAGCGAGCGGCGCAAAAACCGGGTGTTTCTTTCATGTAGAGCCCGGCTGCGGTGCATACTGTGTGCTTTTGTTTAAGTATTCATGTTAATTGCAGCGCCGTCACGAGCTGCAATTAACATGAATACTTTAAACAAAAGCACACAATCTGCCCATCACCCTGCAGCTGCGCTCTATTATGAAAGAAATTCAGCAAGTCTACAAACAGGGCGTAGAAAAGCACACGTCGTGTTTGTAGACTTGCTGAATTTCTCTTCTTAACAGAGCTGGGCTGCGGGGTGATTGTGTGACTTTGTTAAAGTTCTCAGGTTAATTGCAGCTCCATACGGGCGCTGTGATTAACCTGAAATCTTTAACAAAGGCCCACAATCACCCGGCAGCCCAGCTCTGTTAAGAAAATAAATGCAGCAACTCTACAAACACGGCGTGAAAAGCACACGTCGTGTTTGTAGACTTGCTGAATTTCTCTTCTTAATAGAGCGCAGCTGTGGGGTGATTTACACTTTTCTGTGCTTGGCATAGTGTGCCACCCTACTTGTATTTTCCTGTTTCTGTCATTGCGTCCAGATATATGATACAACAAGTAACATCATACCCAGGGCTTTAAGTGGGATGAAAAAACTGGGGGGTCTCGCAAACGGGCGTGGCCGGTGTAATTAAGGCCCTGGCTTACGACACATAAGCTAAAAATCTGTACTTAGCATAGTGTACTGCCCGACTTGTATCTTGCTGTTTCTGTCATTGCATCCAGATATATGATACAAGTAACATCATACCTACAAGTCAGGACTATTGGCTTTGTCAATGGTTGTTAGTTGCATAAGATAAATAAGCAGCAACTATGGCTTGTATGTAATATTGAAAAGCCTTCAACTTAAAGCCCTGGTGACACCACAACAATGTTGCTGCTCCTGAGTTTCAAAAAGAGAAGGGAAATCCAGAGAGAAAATGACTCTCTTTAAAGGATTTCCCATCCCCTACAAGTAGGGTGACTAGAGCGTGCGACCCAAAAACTGGGACATTTCGCCAGAGACGTTTTAAGGCATGGGCAAAGTGGGCTTTGGCCCAGGGCCCCAGCCTTTCAGGGGGCCCCCTGATAGAGCCAGCTCTGTTCTGCAGAAAGTCTTGTCCTTGTGACCTTGAATAATTTTTTTAAAAGATTGTTATAAATAATGATTTCCTTTAACCCGTTCCGTGCTTGCGTCGGCCAACGGCCGACACAAGCACTACCTCGCTGGTGCTGTGCACGTCCGTTGGCCGACGCAGCCCCGCCCACTCTTTAATTCTCCCGCACCGCAGGAGAATTTGCGCCGCGGTTAAGCGGTTAATTTATTTTTAATGTGGTTGTTGTGTGAGTCTATTACAAATATTTTGCAGAAAAATCTTGTGTTTAGGTTTAATGCAACGCCCATAAAAACGTTTTTAGATCTAAACAGGACATCGCATATGAGAAATAGGAGGGTGTCACCGAGATTATTTGCAGCAATATTACACGTCACAATCCCTGAAAATTAGATGTAAACATTTAAAATTTGGAAGAGTGTGTCTGTGCACTGTCAGTGACCTGGCCAAAGAGTGCATGAAAGAGCTGAAATTAGATCATAAATTCAAAGCTATTCTGAGCAGGGGCCCCCAAAATACGTTTGGCCCAGGGCCCCCAAAATCCTTAAGATGTCCCTGCATTTCGCAAAAATAGAGGAAGGACCACAAATTTACATCAATAAAGTGGCAAATAATGACAGTAATCATCCTCATAGAAACACAGAACAGGCACTAAGAAAATAAATAAAATGTAATTTTTAAAACCAGCATCATGCCTGTTAATTAAACTGCTTACTTATAACAGCTGCTCACTAGCCCTGCTTTGGAACACCTAAAAAACATCTCACTGTTTTTAGTTCACCCTCTCAAAAAACCGGGACATGAGCCACTTTTCCCGAAATCTGCCGGGACAACTGTTGAAAAACCGGGACGGTCCAGACAAATCCGGGACTCCTGGTCACCCTACCTACAAGGCTCACCAGGCATGACGTCATGCCCTAACTTGTCTACTAGTGAGAAGTGAGCAGTGTGAGCACGCGCACATCGATGTGCCTAGTGTCACTGCAGTCTGGAAAAAAACGGACTGCCTGGGCCAAGGCATAAAACAGAGCCCGATAGAGACCCGTTTCGAGGCCCCTTTAAAAAACTGCCAGTGCTCAGCACCGGTGAGACCCGGCCCACTTAAAGCCCTGATCATACCTACAAGTCGGACTATTGACTTTGTAAGTGCTTGCTAGTTGCATAAGATAAATACGCAGCAACAATGGCTGGTATAAATTAAATCCATCTAAAATTTGAAAACAGCGAAACTCTCCAGCCATCTTTCTAGTTGTGATGAGGCTGCCAATGACCGAGACTTGCTTGAGTGTCTGTTATGGTCACGCTGGTAGTACAGTTTTAACAACCCCTTTTGACAAAATGTGACATTTTAACAAGAAGCAGTTTGACTGTTAATGAGATTCGCTTTTTGTACTTGCATATATTAGGGCGAAAGGGGGTGATCTTCTGTACAAAACTCAGCTCTGAAATTCATCAGGTTAAGCAGACTGTCTTGTGATAGAAAAGTGACTAATGGGAATTCAACAGTTGGCTTGCTTCTAAATATTGTTCAAATTGTAGGGTGATTATTCTTTCCAGGTTTAATGGGGTCAGAGGAAGGAAGAAAGGGGAAATGTTTGTGGTATTTCTCTATTTTTTTAATGTATGTGCTCATTATGGCAAGTCTGAAGAATAGACTAGATATACCTAGACCCAGTGAGACACTGATGATGGTAACAGTAGTCTTGAGCAGTGGAGGAGCAGAGTCTTTTTTAGGGTCTTAATTATTGTTCTATTATTGTCTTGAGAAACTGACATCTAGAAAGAGTGTGTTTTTTATGCATGATGATCTGTGACCTGAGCATTCTACGGGACTAGGTGATGTACCAGTGCAGTGATGGTGCAGGTTTTCACAGATCTCTTGTCAGCGTTGTAATGTTGGTCTAAGTTTGTATTTTTTCAAGGATTTGAAAGTTGCATAGCAGTTCAGTGATCACTTTTCTCACCTATAAAAGCCTCTAAGCGCACTGCCCACTCCTAGTCATCACGTTTCACTTCATCTGAAAGTTTTCTTGTTAATTGCAGCTCCATACGGGCTCTGGGATTAACCTGAAAACTTTGACAAAGGCCCACAATCACCCTGCAGCTGCGCTCTATTAAGAAAAGAAATGCAGCAACTCTACAAACATGGCGTGTAAAGCACACGCTGTGTTTGTAAACTTGCTGTATTTCTCTTCTTAATAGAGCTGGGCTGCAGGGCGATTGTGTGACTTTTTAAACTTTTCTGTGCTTGGCATAGTGTGCCCCCCAACTTGTATTTTCCTGTTTCTGTCATTGCATCCAGATATATGATACAACAAGTAACATCATACCTAAAAGAAGTCGGACTATTGGCTTTGTCAGTGGTTGTTAGTTGCATGAGATACATAAGCAGCAACTATGGCTTTCATATAATATTGAAAAAGCTTCCACTTAAAGCCCTGGTGACACCACGACGACAATGTTGCTGCCCCTGAGTTTCAAAAAGAGAAGGGAAGCAAGTGTTAGTGAAGAGAATACTCCCAACAGATGGATCAGTCATTTACACACTTGCAGCTGCCATCTGCTCAGACCTGCATCTTGGCAAGATTAAAAATCTTGGCAAGGCCTAACCAGCCTTCCACCCTTCTTAGTTCGTTCAGGTGAGGTATCGATCAGATAGGACTAGGACACACATACTGAAAGGCTGTTCGAAAAGGAGCCCAGACATTTAAAGGGGGAACTAATGGAAAAGAAGAATTTTGAGAAGGAGGATACATCAAATTACCCTGATAAAGTCCCTATAAGAGATGAAACGCCTTGGCTGGGTCTGTTTTAAGTGTCTTAGAATTGGATACTTAATAAAAAGAACTTTATGGAAAAAGGCACCAACGTCTAGAAATTAATTGAAAGACAAAATATGGAAAGCAATTGAAAACAAAAGAGTGATTACAGATACATGCAATTCAAATTGGAAAGTTTAAAGTGAGCAAGGAAATTAGGTTGCACTCCTAATATTGTGAAAACATTTACCACATGTGAGAAGCTGGCTCAATATATGATGTACACTTATGTAAGTGGACACCTTGCGCTGATCCAGACAACCCCTATGATGATTTTAGTGGTCTTAGACAACCTTAGCAAGCTGTCTAAGTGGTAGCTGTGAAGAACAGTCTTCAGTCTTAGTCCAGAAGGAGTATAAAGCAGCTTGTTTTACCAGAACATAATCTTATAGGTATAGAGTAAGAGAAAAAGAACCACAGTGTATTTATAAAAATATGTATTTAATATAAGACACTCACTAAAACATTTAAATATCTCCTAGCCAGAGATATACACAATACACACAATACTTTGCATTAGAAACAGGTAAGTAGTACGGAAAACAGAGTGGTCCCCAGGGGATACCAAACCATTTACTAAAATAATGGTATGCAAACCACGACTCGAATCAAGACTATAGTCAGAGGCCGTAGTAGTGTCGGGGACCCAAGTAACCACCTAAGGTGAGTATCTAGGAGCCCCACGGAGGTCGTGTGCAGTGTAGGAACACAACCGCGTTCTCCATACAAATCAACGTGTAAGTCGTGGTTGCAATTTTAAAGGAGGACCCTCAAGTCTCCATAACCCCTCTCTCTTTCATATTTATTTTGTTTAATAGCGCCACTCATACCAGTGTAAGGTGTTAAGCACTTTACATCGCATACACATTACACAGAGACACTGAATCATAGTGTGTAAATCAATGTATAGGAAATGTTACATCAGACAGAGGAATAAAATGTCTCTTCTTAACAGAGCTGGGCTGCTAGGGTTTTAAGCAAACGTTTGTAGTGATATTTGGCGCTGCCACACGTGCAGTGTGGTTCCTGGTGCACATAGCCATGGCTGCAGCGCACAGAGACCCTACACTGCCGCACACAGAGGAAAAAAATTAGAGGGAACATTGGCCCTGGGTATATATATGGTATGTCACACCCCAAGGGACTTTTAAGTAAATTATGTAAGCCAATTAAACTATGTTTAGCAGAGGGAGCACAAGCTCTTTAGCACTGGTTAGCACTGGTAAAGTGCACAGAGTCCTAAGGCCAACAAAAACAAATTCAGCAAAAAGTGGAGGGAAAAAGACTAAAAGTTTGGGGCTGACCCTGAAGAGATGGTCAGGTCCAACATAAATCCTCTCCATTGGCCAGAGGCCTATAATGCCTTGTACTTACCACACCAGTTCTTAGTGGTCCAGAGGCTTGCCCTTGCTGGCCCCTTCCAACTTTCTCCTTGCCACCTCTGTCTGGAGCTTCACCCTCCTTTGGATACTGTCAGTGTTCCATCCCTTGATGGTCCATTGCTTTGGTTACAATGATCCCCTTTGCCAAGGGTGCCTCACTTTAGAACTATGAACTAAGGGCCAGATTATGAGTTTGATGGTCTGATGGATCTCCAAACCCACGGTGGCGGTGTGGCAACCGCCGCACCAGCGATCCAACCACCTTATTATGACTTTGGTGGTCGGACCGCCATAGGACCGCAGCTACTGCCAGGGATCCGCGATCCCTGGCAGTCTTGCAGTGTTCTGAGGCCACAATACGCTGGCGGCACAGCTGCTGCACCGCCAAGCATATTATGAGTTTCCTCACTGCCCTCCTTTTCATTGCGGTGAGTCCACCATGAAAAGGGTGGCAGTGGGGAAACAAATGGGTCCCTACAGTGCCCCCTGGTTCACCCCCCTCTTTCTGTACCCACAGTTTCTGCACGGCATGGACTTTACAGTCCATGCCATGCTGGAACATGCTGTGGCCGTTCCCCAGTGCTGCCTTTCTAAGGCTCTCCTACAAGCCTTTGAAAGGCAGCGCCATGGGCCTGCCGCCGCAGGATCGCCTGCCCGGATTACAACTTGTAACGTGGCGCGATGCCTGGCTCCCACACCACCAAACTCATAATCAGGCCCGATGTCTTCTCTTTCTTTTTTAGCTCACTGACTTCAGTTCAGGCACTCTTTAAACAAGCAACCTTGTATGGGGAATTTTGCCGTTGAGGACCAATCTGCCCTTCTTGGTTGTCCCCCGCCCACCAGTCCACCAGACTAGAGGTCTTTGCACCTGTGGCACATTCCTTTTTGGTTTAAGTTTCATTGTGACTTAATTGATGTAACCTCTTGTCTGCATGCACATGTTGGATGAATTCTTTACACTCTACTGTGTTACAGCCTGTCCTAGTACTGGGGGCTGGAAATACCTCTGGTGCTTGCCTAATAGAATAATGTGTGAGATCTCATGTAATGAAACACCAGCCTACAGGCTTTAGCACAGTATAATAACAAGTCTCCATTCAATGCTGCCTGTATTTAATGTTTCGGCTGCTGATGATTTTCTTCCCCCATGCTGAGTCCAGAACAAATGTGCATCCTTTTTCCCACTTGTTGAGGATTCTATAGATATCCAGGGTTTGATGATTCCTATTGAGGGAACTGAGAAAATATGCAAAATATAGCATAATTTGGGAGATTGGGACGCAAAATGGGAAACTAGTGCTGTGCAAGAAAGCATGATTGTTTCCTTTTAAATTGGCTTCAACAAATGTTTGTTATGCTAAGATCACCACCTGCCTAGTTTTCAGATACAAGCCAAGTTGCAAAACCACAATTTTTGTATTTTAATACGTGGGAGTCCAATTTGCTATTTATTTATGGTTTCTACCTACACGTGGTCAGAGATGGAAACAATTGGGAAAACCATGGGTGAACCTTGAAATCTACACATTTCTGAAAAGTAGACACAATTTTAAATTCAGAAAGCGGTCATTGGTGTGGATTGCTCGTGGTTTTTCAAAACAAACTAAAGTTGAAATAAAAAATAATGGAAAAAGAATTGGAAAAAGACAAATTGATGACATTCATCTGTAATGTTTTGGCCCGATGGACAATATATAAAAGTAATATACTGTGGAAGCCATCAGACTTTTAGTGTGTGGGGATATGTAGAGTTTGTTAGTTGTCCAAAGAGCATTCCATACCCAGAGACAAAAAGTTAGCTGCAACTTATAATAATAATTAATTGTGAACCGACAATGTTTCAATTCATATGGTAAAATCGAATGAAGGAATCCTATGCATTTCACAAAAAAGTACCCAAGATTCTGAATTTAGGAATAGTGCTTATTTATACAAATGTTAATTTTGGCTTAACCATATTAGAATGTAATGTAATTTAGAGTGCATTTTGCAAAATATGTTCTTTCTTGCACTCTTATGTAGAATGGGTCAAGCCTGTGTAAAGCAGATTGACTTCTGGGCTGCCATTATATGTCTATACACAAGGTAATCACAATATTGTGAGAGGTACCCTTACCTACCTAGGGGATAGGTTCAATACCAAAACGATAAGTAGTGTCCCCCACGTTCCTTAGATATTATTTTCCAAACTACCCATTCATCACTCTACTCATCCGCACATTCCATTTCTGAACTCTTCAACATGTGACAATGTTTGCTGTGTTGCTATGTATGCCCCAATTCCACATCACTATTCCAAAGTTTCCACAAAAAATCTCTGCAGGAGCAAATACAAATTAAACAATTTATTAAAAAGGATTTTATAGTGTAATCACAGGAGTAAAAAAGATTTTTATATTAAAATGATAGAGACTATTGTGTACACTATTATTTGTCTCCGTATCTCAATACCTTATAATACAATTCATCTATCAATGTCTGTACACAGTTAAAATAACCACATTGTTTATCAAATAATCAATTTATCAGATACACATACATTTTATGTAATCACATTTGAATTATGACCACTAAAATTTAAAAACATGTAGTTGTCGACGCAGCGTTTTGGTGGATCATATCCAATACAACCACCTTCTTCAGGACAAGGATTTTGTGACAACAATCATCTAAAAAACACATAAAACATAATCACTCCTTCTTCATAAAAAACATTAGTCACATTTCAAGAGTATGTCTGAATAGATTGAATTAGAATTTCAGTATCCATACACATGTATACACTATCATCCATGCTATCTCTTTCTCATGCATACTACGCAGTGTCTATTGGTTTCAATGCACGAAACCTCACAGTATCCATGTAGTCGATTTCTTCATGGCTCTATTGACTCAGATCCCTTCAATATATTAAATCAGCCAGGGATCTATTCAGACATAGTCATTATGCTTGGTTTGCTCCTGTACCTGTGTGGTTGTTGTACACACGACACCCTCGGGTATTTGACACACTCCCGGAGTCAGTTAAACTATAAGAATAGAGAAACACAATCACTCTGTTTTCTTAGTGATATAGACACTAACTAATTACTTGTTCAGCCATTGAGACAAAGCACTCCTTCCCTCTCTAATAACTTTTGTTTATCCTCCAATATTGAATAAATTTCTCCAATGTTTCAGCTTTCTTGGAGATACGATGGGCTCTAAGAAATAATCACAGCATCCCCATCAGTAAAGGTCACCACGGTAAAAGATCTTATTAATCACTCCCTACCAACTATTAAAAGTGTTAAGAAGGTGATACGCACAGAGTTGTATTCTGAATTTCTAATTGAGTATTGTAAAAAGGGAATTATTACGCTATGCTATTAAGTGCCAAACAAGCTCCCCGGGCGCGTTACATGCATTTTTGGGAACAGGTGCTAGGACGGGACATCACAGGGGAGGAATGGAAACATGTTTGGGGGGACATCTCTAGCCACAACCACTCGGTAGCCCTGCGGGAGGCCCACTATAAGACACTTCTAGACTGGTATCTCTACCCCACTAAACTCAAACAAATTTTCCCTGACACCTCAGATCTCTGCTGGCGGGGCTGTGGTCTGCAAGGGGACTTTCGCCACATTTGGTGGGACTGCCCTGGCATTCGGCCATTCTGGGAGGAAATCCTTTCACATATTAAAGACATGCTGGGGTACCCTATCCCGATGACCATAGAGGGGGCACTGCTGGGTATCAGAGACCCCACGCTGGAACACCAAACGAGAGCTGATAAGGCAAACATGTGGGCTAGTCTGGGAGCGGCTAAACTCACCATAGCGGCCGCCTAGAAAAAGAAAGACACTCCCGCCATATCGTTGTGGCACTCCCGCCTGTGGAGAATACTTTCCATGGAGCGCCTCGCTGACATCTTACGAGATGAATATAATAATTTTGAGTATAAATGGGGCCCACTGGTAACTTATCTGTCCTGCGGCTTGCTCTCAGCGGTATGTCCGCCCAACTTAAGGGCTATGCACCTCTTCCAATTCTAAACCCCTCTAGGGGAGCCAGGCAGACACACTTATCCCCCATGGACAGGCCAAGACCATCCTTAGCTAGCCGTCCTCTCTCAACACATCCGTGTCACTCAACTCCTCAATATGCGAAAACACCACCACCGGGGCAGGGGAGGAAGAAGGGTTTTAGGGAGGGGTAGGGGGGCTTTCGGGGTTTCTGGTTTCTTGTTCTTATGTAAGGGTGCACCCTGGCGTTATGTGGACCCAACTTGAGCATCTTCTCTGCTGAATATGGGGGATACGCAATGACCCTGCGATATGGGCAATTGGACTACAATTAGCTGATTTTTTCGCCTCAGGGTTTTGCATACTCTACTGTCTCACTGTTGTTGTATCTGATTATGATGCTGAATAATAAAAAGAATTTTGACAAAAAAAAGGGAATTATACCCATTGGATTACAAGTTAAAAATGAACCAGCTTTGTTTATAAGGAATGAAAAATTTAAGGAACACTGGACGTTAATAGCCAACCGATGCAGCTGTGACTGGATGCTATTAATCATAGAGACAGCCCAAGAAATAAGAATACTAGAAAGGAAAGAGATCGAATCTTCACAAATTCAATTAAAAGAGAGCACAGCACTAGATGAGGATAAACGAAAACTAGGCAAAATCCAAGAAAATATTACAGGGTATTGAGAATACCTTATTTATAAGAAAATGAATAAATTACATAAAGACATTAACAGGTATAATATTGAAAAAGTGTATCCGTATCTTCAGAAGGATTATTATGATAAATCATGGAATGAGGGAGGACCAGCGAGGAGAGATGTCCAAACAAACAGAAAGTTCCAAAAGAAGCATGTTAGCTTCTCAGATACCTCATATACGAGCACAGACTCAGATGAGGACAACAGTAGGCAACAAAGGTACAACAAGGAGGATAGAGATGGAGGTGCAGGCACGAGTAGGGACAACACAAACTGTTTTTTAGAGCAGCACCCAAGGAGATACAATCAAAACCCACGAGGAAGGGCAGGGGTCGAGGGAGGTTCTAACCTCAACCTGGAGGCCAGAGGAATCAGTACATGTGGACGAGGATCCAGAAAGATTGGGAATAGGGAGAGATGACAAGCTCCCCGTTATAAATGTATCCTCTATAGAGTTGACCCCAGTAGAAGTACAGGTATTAGAAAGGCTTGGGATTTGCTCCCACTGCGGCACCTGACAAATATGCATTGGAGAGAGATCTTAATGATCTTTTTTGTAAAATTAGGCTCAAAAGATTCTTTGAGGGGAAAGAATCATCAGGGATGAGAATAAATCAGGTCTGAAACCGCGATCAACGTGGACTCCACATAGAAATATGGCAGGCAAGGAAATTGAGATGTTTGAGAGAGTGGTAGAAAAGAGTTTAGAAGACCTATTTACCAAAGAATTCAGAGTAACCAACAACTTACCCAAAAACCAAAGAGAAGCGTTCCACGGTCTTGCAAAGAGTGAAGAAATAACGATTAAACCGGGAGATAAGGGAGGCAGTATTGTAATAATGGACACTGAAGATTACAATAGAAGAATGTACTCCCTTTTAGAAGTAAAATCACACTATAGAAAATCTAGCGAGACAGAGTGGAAAGAACTAGGTCTAAGGATAAATAGATTACTGAGGTTTGCTAAAGAGGATGGAATTATCTGTCAACAAGAATATGATTTCTTGAAAAATGAATGCCCGAAAATACCTGCCATTTATGGGCTACCAAAAGTCCATAAAAATATTGAGGATCCTCTGATGAGACCAATTGTCTCTGGTTTGAACTCCCTAACAGAACCCCTAAGCAAATATGCGGATTGTTTCTTGAGACCATTAGTCTCGGAACAACCGTCATATATAAAAGACACCACTGACATGATCAAGAAGCTAGAAGGGACAAGTTTCAATCCTGAGAGTGACTGGCTTGTGTCATTTGACATAGAAGCCTTGTATACAAACATACCCCAGGAGGATACTATAGAAATGATAGGTAAATTATTGGAGGACAGTGAGGGGTATTTAACACCACATGCCAAATTCATTTGGGAGTGTATTGAACTGATATTGAGGAATAATATCTTTTTGTTTAATTCAGATTATTTTTGGAGGATAAACAAAAGTTATTAGAGAGGTAAGGAGTGCTTTGTCTCAATGGCTGAACAAGTAATTAGTTAATGTTTATATCACTAAGAAAACAGAGTGATTGTGTTTCTCTATTCTTATAGTTTAACTGACTCTGGGAGTGTGTCAAACACCCGAGGGTGTCGGGTATACAACAACCACACAGGTACAGGAACAAGCCAAGCATAATGAATATGTCTGAATAGATCCCTGGCTGAATTAATATATTGAAGGGATCAGAGTCAATAGAGCCATGAAGAAATCGACTATATGGATACTGTGAGGTTTCATGCATTGAAACTAATCGAAATCTCTACTGCGTAGTATGCATGAGAAAGAGGTAGCATGGATGATAGTGTATACATGTGTGTGGATACTGAACTCTTGAAATGTGACTAATGTTTTTTATGAAGAAGGAGTAATTATGGGGCATATTAGAAAGACCCACGTTAAAATTATCGCCGTTTTAGCGGCAGGAAACTGCCGCTAAAACGGCGATAATGGCTTGCTAATATGCGTTATGGAATTCAATAGAAGCCCAGGTTAGATGTCCTGCACATCTAACCTGGGCTTCTATTGAATTCCATAACGCATATTAGCAAGCCCATTATCGCCGTTTTAGCGGCAGTTTCCTGCCGCTAAAGCGGCGATAATTTTAACGTGGGTCTTGCTAATATGCCCCTATGTTTTATATGTTTTTTAGATGATTGTTGTCACAGAATCCTTGTCCTGAAGAAGGTGGTTGTATTGGATATGATCCACCGAACCGCCGCGTCGACAACAACATGTTTTTCAATTTTAGTGGTCATAAGTCAAATGTGATTACATAAAATTTACGTGTATCTGATAAATTGATTATTTGATAAACAATGTGGTTATTTTAACTGTGTACAGACACTGATAGATGAAGTGCATTATAAGGTATTGAGATCCGGAGACAAATAATAGTGTACACAATAGTCTCTATGATTTTAATATTAAAAACTTTTTTACTCGTGTGATTACACTATAAAATCCTTTTTAATAAATTGTTTCATTTGTATTTGCTCCTGCAAAGATTTTTGTGGAAACTTTGGAATAGTGCTGTGGAATTGGGGCATACATAGCAACACAGCAAACATTGTCACATGTTGAAGAGTTCAGAAATGGAATGTGTGGATGAGTAGAGTGATGAATGGGTAGTTTGGAAAATAATGTCTAAGGAACGTGGGGGACACTACTTTGTCATATACACAAGGTAACACATCTGCTATAAGTCAATATGTAGTTAAATATACACATAAAACTTTCCGTTTTTTAAAATTGCAATTATCATAACAGAACTTTTTTCAAGTATTTAATATGACATACATTAGTTTTCATCAAATACCGAACTATCCATTTGATTAATTCCTTTGTTATAGGTAATTTATTAAAAGGTGAAAATGATCCCTTCGCCAGTCCTCATAAGGATGTAATGCTTAGCAGAAACAATTATTGGTGAAGGAAATAAACATGTATTATCCATTCTCTACAACATGTAGACCAAATCCATGTGTCACAAGTCCTTTCTTTGAAACTGAGGTGATTTAAAAGCTTTGTAACCTTGTTTTTTAATTTGTTTGAATTGAATTTCGATAGAATGCACCAAGTGTCGGGACCATCTGTGTATTTTTTTTTAAGGTTTAGGGAAAACATAATAAAGTCCAATTTCCCTTGAGGAATGGGTTAAGGCAGTTGGAACCCTTGTACATTATGGATTCTCCCCAGGGCAGTGTACTGGTGATGTTTATATAATGTTCACGTGTATATAGGTGGAAGGTCACACCACAAGAATAATTTACCAGGATATCATGACAGTTTTCTGGAGTCAAACAACTTTTGACTGAGACCCCAAATTAAGGAAGACCCCATCACTGTTTGTTTTTTTTAAATGATGTAATGACAAAATGAGTTTAAAGGAACTCCGAGTACAGGAGAGTTGTTTTGTGATGAAAGATAATGAGTACAAAGTATTATGTTTAAAAAAAAAGCTGTTATGATGATTGCAGATTTTACATACAGAAAGTAGCATGTGTATATTTAAGTCCACATTGATTTATAGCAGAGGCGTTACCTTGTGGATAGACTTTTATTCAAATGATAACACATTTTGTACTATTTTGTGTTCCCACTCTTCTGCCAATAAAAATGGTACCCCACTGAGGTGTCTGGGACTATTGTCCATGACAGGAAAGGCCCAAAAACACAACATGAAGACATTCAAGTTTTGCCTTGAAAACTGACCTATTTAGCTGATTCCCTTAGCTGTGTATTTTAGCCTGGGGGTGAAGGGGGTGCCAACCAAAGAAACTCATCAAACTCAGACATTTCTTAAAACTAGATACCAAAGAGAGTCCAGGGTGATTTGAAGTGTGTGGATCCCACTAACATTTCTTACCCAGAATGCCCTGAAAATGTCATACCAATTCCAGGATCTACAGGGACCCACAACATTCCTACCATTCAGTATATCCTCATTGCTCCTGGTAAAAGTAGTACCCCACTTGAGTGACTCTGTCTTTTGTCTGTGGCAGGAAAGCCCCCAAAACCCAATGTGGAGACATCTAAATTTCACCTTCAAAACTGACCCATTCTGGCGATGAGAGGAGCTCAGGTTTTTGAGCCCAGTCTTGAATGCCTCTAAAGAAAACCTATCAAACCCAGAAAATTGTGTGAAAACTAGACACAGAGAGATGTCCAGGGTAATGGGACTTGCGTGGAAACCACCACCTTTTTATAACCCAAAATGCCATGCAAACATCAAACTTTGACTATACTAACTAATGTTCCTCGCTTTTCTGTTAGGAATATGTTCTGTAAACTTTGGGGGGTCCACAAAATTCCTGCTTCTGCCGCAAATTCATCTTTTACAAATAAAAACATATTCAACTGAAAAGTGCAAAAGTATATGAAAAATGAAAAAATATATTTGAATGCACATTTTGTAGTAGGTAATCACAATAAGACATTATAAGAATATAAAAGAAAAAATAATGTACTGATTTAAGTTAGCTTAACTTACAATGCCATATTAACTATGAAAAAATCAATTTGCATTGAAAGGCCTGCTGTTCACATTGAGCTGTTGTCTTGCACAAGATGTTTTTCTCTTTTGCTGTAGATGCTGTAATTTTCTAGAAGTCTTCTATTAGTTAGTGAATAGGCATTTGTTTTGTTTTAGACAACTGGCAGTGAGGGTCTCACCGGGAGGAGAGGTGACAACAGGAAGGATGATTCATGGGAAGAACTGTCTGAACAGCAAAAAGTGGACGAGGTACCTTTTCAAGGACATGAGTCTAAGGCTCGTTATGCAGACATAGAAACTGGGGAGTTTACCTGTCCCCAAGAGTTTGCTAAAATCCTATTGAATGTTGTGGATGGAGAAAAGAAACTTGTTACCATCAAGAATATTGTGTTTTTATATTGGTGCGTGTTTCTAGAGTAGAGGGGGGCTTCTCTCTCTCGCATTTGCTGGAGATTCATCTTTGAGTTTTTTGAGATTATATCTCTCTATATGGGAAGTTGCGTAGCCTATTTTCTGATGTCTGCTGATTTATAGCTAAGAATACTTTTCAGCTTGATCTTTTTGTTTAATTGCTATGCAAAGGCTTTAAGTCTAGGCATTTATATCTCTCATTAGATCTCTTTATTGGGTATCTGAACGGATACCTTATTCTATTGTCATTGCAATTTAATTTACATTAGGGAACTTTTATTTATGGATCACGCTTGCTGTATTATTACAATATTTAGTGTTATTTAAAAAATATATATTATTAGATTATATTCATTTCTGATGCTGATGCTTAAAACACTAATTCTTATTGAATAAATTAAAATAATGAAAACTTAAGAAGTTGGAAAAGGTCTATATGGCTAATGGCGAGGGATATTTAGTGATTACACGCAACGATTAGGATATAGAAAACCCGCTCTGTCAAGTGGTAGCCAGAGGATGGTTTGTCACAGGAGAGAAAGTAGCTGAAATAATTTTCCCAAGTTTAGAATTGCCCATGTCCCTTAAGTCCAAAGCCCGAACATGAAGACTGAAGATGTATGCAGATCCGTAAGTGATTGCAGTGATGGAAGTGTGAGTATCAATAGGGTTTTACATTGCAATTGTCTTTATTAGGTTTCGTTATTGTGTTGAAGTTGTGTGTCTGGTATTTTGGTCGAGGTTAAGAGATCAGGCATGTCTAGATGCTTGATGTTGGGCAGGTGAAGTTGTTATTGGACACAGAGTGTCCAAGATTCCAGGATAGTTAAGAAATATGAATTTGTGGTGTTATTGGTCTGCTAAGGTTTCGTGGGGCAGGTTCGTGAGGTACCATCAACTGCACATTTGAGATAGGGACTTGTAACAATTTGTTATGATTGTACGAATATTGATTGGTGTTAGTGGAACCTATTGCACAAAGGGGACAATCTGTCAGTCAAGGTGATTTCCCGCTGGTTGAGAATTCATCTGTTTGTGCATATGTGAGGAAGTGAGAAAGTGTTAAAGTGTTAATTTCAATTTGTTTCTTGTGTGAATAAAGTACTTTGAATTCTTAAGTGGAGCACACGAGAGTTATTTGTTTATTGTGCTTGCTTAAAGTTGTAGAATTTTGTGTTTGCGAAAATTGTAAAGGAGGGAGAACCGCAGTAAGGAGTGAGAATTATGTGGAAGTCTGCCGCGCTGGGATAAGTCAATTAGAGTGAAGTGCAGCACTGGGATTTGTTGATGAGTCATCAAGGGTTAAACTGTGATAGGCTTACAAAGAGGATTATGTCAGGATTGGAAGAAAATATTGACATATATGGAACGGTAATTTGAAAAACATTGTCATTTTCAGAATTGATAATTGCTCATTTATTATTGTATTTCTGCAAACATTACATTTTTTAAAACTCTTACAGATTGGATGAGAGGTGATGTGCAAGTCCCAGTTTGGGAGGGTGAAGAGGCGCCACCAGAAGGTACGCTGGGTCATTGTAGGGCAAAAGCTGCAGGGCTTCATACCTGTTTGTAGCTTTGCCAATGGCATAAAATCACTGAAAACAAAGGAGCATTCAGATTTCCATAATGTGACACTTTTGATTGAAGGATTATTGAACATTTAAGGTAAAAGTCAAATCAAATGAAGCCACCTTCTAGACTCACACAGTACGAAGCATTAAATGCTTGGAAGCGAGCAGCTCATGCAAAAGAGAAACAAAGATAGCAAAATAGAGCAAGAGAGCAGTGCAAAATTATGCAGATGCCCAATGGGATGAAGGACAGCAGAGGTGGAGGAAATATGTAGTTGAGGGAGCTAGGATGTAGCCAGCAACAATGACAGAAAAACCTGGAAAAAACCAGAAGCAGGGAAATTATGATGAGGAGTCTGCAAAAAATACCGACACTGACAGTGATTCAAAGAATGACATTTTAGATGCTTTATTATCCACCGCCATATGTGGTTCCAACAACAAGTACAGAGGTTGTTACAACCACTCATGCTACAGTAGCTACAGCCCCAGTTGCCCCGAATATATCTAAGATTGACAGGCCGCTTCCTGTACTCTCGATTGTGGCTGCACCTGTTTAAGCATCCCCAATGGTAATAGCTCCAGGTGTTACTGCTTCCATTGTCACTGTTCCTGCTCCCATGTCACAGGTTGTATCAGCTCAGACATTAGGGATTCCTGTAGCAACTGCACCAATACAAATTGTACAGAATCTTATTGTTCCAGGTATTGTAGGAAGAGTAGCCACAACAGGGTTTATCCAGATGTCGCAAAACTCACAGATTGTTTCCTGAACTCCACCACAAAATGTCTAATCAATGAAAGAAGGGAGTAAGATTGCCTTGACAACACCTAATGCACAGGGAGAGACAGGACCATTTGATGATGGGATTTTTTCTCCAGGGATTGAGGAAACCTCTGAAAACAAAAGAACAGGTGACACAGAGAGACCAACTAATAACCAGGAAAGGGCGAGTCTACTAGATGTACCAAAGTTAAAGGTGGAATTGGAAGAAATTATTAGCGGTTGTCTAGACATTTTACATTTGAATCAATGTCCGGAAAGTGAATGAATATATTTGAGTAAAGAAATCACAAGGCATGCAGCTGACACTCATGATAGATTAACATATTTGACAAGAAAATATGATCTATCTAAGAGTGTTCCTTAACAGAAAAGCTCTACGGCGCAGTTAGATGATGAAGCTATTATGACCATGCGGTCCACAGGAATGAGATTTCCTATTGCTGAATTGGTAAAATGCATTTGAAAATTGAGCGATTTTGACAGGTTTGAGAGCAAGTGGGCAAAGAAACAAAGTAAGAAAAAGAAAGAATCAGATGCTGCAGAAGCTAATACTAAACCACCACCAGTACGCCCAGATGAAGATGATGCTTTAACTTTCCCTATGAGGGAGATACCAGATGGAAGGTATGTTCATGTACCGTGGAATAGAGATGAACTTGCAACAATCACAAAGAACTTTCCGAAATTGAGAGAGAATCCTTCCCAATGGTATACACAAGTTGACAGATTTGTGTAGGAATGTAGGATCTGCTTCTTATGGTTACCCCCACTTTTTGCTTCATGTTACACTGTTTTTGATTAGTCTGACTGGGATCCTGCTTATCAGGACCCCAGTCTATCTGCTTTCTCCCTAAAATGTTATGTCATGTACTCAGGTACACTCCAGATTGGATACTGGGGTACCCTTTTCAGTCCCTAGTATATGGTTCCCAGGTACCCAGGGCATAGATGCCCCAGAGGTCTCCCACGGGCTGAAGCATGAATTATGCCACCCATGAGAGGCCATGCAAAACGGATCTACAGGCCTGCAATTGCAGCCTGTGTAAGATGGTGCATGCACCTCTTACTTTAGATATAGGTTTACTATATCTAAGGGTCACTGCACTTAAAACCTATAAGTCACCCATATAGCAGGCCTTATCAATCCTGAAGGCAGGGTGCTGGGTTCTAAGTGAGAGGGTGCCACTGCATGAGCAGGACACCCCTGCAGCCTACGAGTCCATTCTCCCGGGTTGTCAGTGTATCAGGCAGTTACAACATATAGAGTGGCATTATGCGACCGCGTGATGACCAAGTCTAAAACGGCAGAAAGTAATCCTATTGTGTTTGGTGTCAAACATTGTGGAATCATACCCCACACTGAAGGTATGATTCCACCCCTCAGAAACAAGCTTTGTGAGGTCCCTGGTGTTCCCGGTACCAGCCTTCTAGTCCCGGGCAGCCCAAAATGGTTACTGCCTACCAGCGACACATTTCTGCTCTCCTGCTGCTGAGCCAAGCTCGAGCAGGGGAAGGCAGAACAATAGGCATCCTGTCACAGGGAGGTGTGACCACCTCCCAGACAGGATTTAGTGTATTAGGCCTGGGTGGATGCGCTTGCCCGCGACCGAAAGTCTGCATGAGGGGCACATTTTGTGTCCCTGTGCATAGTCCAGTTCAAACCAGTCCTGGGAGCCGTTTGCTCCTGCTCTGGCATGAAACTGGACAAAGAACATGGGAGTATCCTCCCCATTGTCCTGACCCTCCCCTGGGAGGGTCCCCATAATCTGTCCAACCCTCTCCCATGGGTACAGAAGGGCTTACCTGGCTGTAGGACACTAGATTTGACATGGACAAGATTCTGATCAAGAAACCACTGACCTTTGACTGTCTGGACACTGGACTTCGCTGGACTTCATTTGGGCCCAACTTTGTCTCCCTCTCAGTCCAAAGCTTCGTCTGTGCCCGTGCACCATACATGCTCTGTGCAGGACCTGTGGTGCATCAACAACAACTAAAGATATCTCCCTTGGAGTGAAGGAGTCACTCCGCTGCAACCGCAGGCACCACATCTTAATTGACTGGTCTGCTGCTCCTGAGCTCCTATGGACTCCAAAGGCTCCAGCAACACAGGAGGTAAATTTCCTAGTCCCTTAAGGTCCGAGCTGCCCTCTCACCAAGTTTGAGGTCAGAATCCTTTGTGGGGGCTGCAAAACCATACCAGTGTGCACCGCATACTTTTGCAAGTGAATATGCTTGTTGGCATTCCCAAAACAGGTGCACTGGGCTCCGAAAAGCCCCGACCTCTGGTATCATTTCCACCAAAGAACTTTGGCCTCCTTTCACCAAGTGCTACGTGGGCTGTTGCTTTGTAAATCTGCTCGAGTTCCCCTCGCGACTCCTGTGCCTCCGGCCTGTGGGCCCTCTTGAGGGTCAACACTGCTTTTCTTGGGCTCCCCTGGTTGCCCCAGGCTTGCCCCGACTCCCCTGTGTTTGGTGAGTCTCCTGGACCTTGCTGGTCCGAACCATAACCTTTCTTGACCATCTTCCTGGTTTGACACTGCCAAGGCTTGTTGGGGCTCCAGCCGGACAACGACCCCTCAGCACTCGACAGCCTTTGTGGGACAGCTCGTATCCAGCTCCTGGTTGTCCTTGACATCTCCTGGTCCCATTGGCTGCAGAGTCAAGAACTACTTCAACGCACCTGAAGCACCCGACATCAGTGGGCATTCGTCTACCAAGCCCCTGGTCACTCCTGAGTGACCCAGGCTCTGTCCCCTCTGCTTTCAGGTACTCTTCATCTAGAATCCACCTTTGGATTCCATCAGACACTTTTCTTCTTCCCAGCAGTGGCATTTCCTTGAAGTCCTCCATTGAGATCGACAACGGTTTCCGACGCCACTTCAGACCTATGCACCCGGCTTCCCTGGGATAGGTAACTCTGGTACTACAGTATCCACGGGTGGGGTGGCTCTTCAACCTCCTATGATCCAAAGGGTTTCTTCGTAATCCACTGGGAAGGGACCTTAAATTTTAAAACTGCAACTGCGACTCTCCAATTGAATTGTACGTAGTACGCGGTCGTGTTCCCACACTGCACCCGTCCTCCATGGGGTCCCTACTTACTCACCTTGGGTGGTTCCTTGGGGTCCTAGCGATTCTACATCCTCTAGACACTGTCTTGACTCGAGTCGTGGTTCTTATACCGCTATTTTAGTATATGGTTTGGTCTCCCCCTGGAGCCCACTGTGTATTAGTGCTACTTACGATTGTTTCTGTGCTACAGTATTGTGTGCTTTGTGTTTATCTGCGTGTAGCAGATACTGTGAAGTATTTAGAGTGTGTCATAATAATAAATACATATTTTTATAACTACTGTGTGGTTCTCCTTTCATTTAACCAATACAATAAGGTTGCATTCTGGTAAAACAAGCTGCTTAACATTCCTTCAGACTAAGCCCGAAGGCTGCTCTCCACAGCTACCACTTGGATAGCTTTCTAAGGTTATCTTTGACCTCTTAAATCACCATAAGGGTTGTTTGGACCGGTACAGGGTGCCCAGTTTAATTAGTGGACAGCATATACCAGGCCAACTTCTCACATTGATGTGCAGCGGTTGGGATTCAAGCCTGCATTGTTTTACCAGATAAATCTTTGTATTGATTAACTGAAAACCACTAAGTACTAGGTACATATAATACTAGATTAGAATAAGTAAGTTCTACTGAACTTAGGGTTGGGTAAGTTCAGCATCTAGCACACCCTTTCTCCAACCTCAGAGAGTTTAGTTCCCACTAGGTTAGGTAGGTGCAACACTACACACTTAGTATGTTTACTAAGGGAGATGCCAGTGGCTCTCTGCCCTCTAGATACAGTGAGCTTTCATCCCAAGAATTGAAAGCCCTGTGTGCCTCTAGAAAGCTGAAGACAGGGAGAAGTGCCATTACTCAACGTCTAATTTAGATGTTACAGTTAGATGGCCTTAGGAAGACCCCTGGGTCAGATGAGCAGGACAGAGTGGGTGGGACAGGGAATGAGGACAGGGCAGGAGGTGACACCTTTTATGACCTAGACTCAAACCCTGGCCAGGAGGACCAAGATGGGTCCCACCTGGACAACTCAGATCTTCAGGGAGATGATGGAGAAGTCCAAGAAAGCCCCCTCTTCACCTCTCCTGGAAGAGTGCAGCGTTTACCAAGGAGATCTAGATCTCCCTCTGCAGAGTCTAATCACTCAGGACAGTCTGTAGGTACCTCTGTATCTAGCAAGAGGGACCACTCTTATGACAGGGCGTACCAATTTCTGGAACTTGAGAAAGCTAAGCTTAGACTCAGGCAACAGCAATTGGCCCAGGACAAAGAGTCCCTAGATGTCCAGAGAGCTAGAAAATAGTTGGGACTAGAGTCCCATGGTGGCAGCAACAGTGTCCCTAGAATTAAGGAACATTCCTTTGATAATAGGAACCTGAGCAAGACTTGTTGGGGAAGACATCCATAAATGGATAACTGTTTTAGAGAGGGCCTGTAAAGTTCAGAGGGTCCCTCAAGAGCAGTGGGCAGCTATCTTATGGCTCTCCTTTGCTGACAAAGGTAGAGATAAGCTCCTCACTGTTAGAGAAGAGGATGCTGACAACTATTCAATCTTGAAGAGTGTTCTCATTGATGGGTTTGGCTTAACCACTGAACAGTATAGGATTTAGGTCAGAGACACCCAGAAGACACAGAATCAATACTGGGTAGACTTTGTGGATAGTGCCATTAAGGCTCTGGAAGGCTGGTTGCTTGGCAGCAAAATGAATGATTTTAAGGGATTGTACAATTTGATTATGAGAGAGCAGATCCTTAATAATTGCCAAAATCAGTTGTTGCATCAGTACCTGGTTGACTCTGATCTGACTTCTCCCCAAGAATTGGGAAAGAAGGCAGATAAGTGGGTTAGAACCAGGGTGAAACAAAAAAAACAGAACAATGGTGGTGACCAAAAGAAGCAAGATGCTAAAACTCCAGATAAGGGTGGGGACAAGGGTAAAGATCAAAAGTCTTCATCAGGGCCCCAAAAACCTGCATCTGGGGGGGGGGGGTCACAATCCAACAAAGGTAAAGGCAAAAAGAAACCTTGGTGTTATCTCTGTAAACAGAAGACACATTGGACAAGAGATGCTGATTGTCCAAAAGCCAAGGAAAATCCTCCCACCACCTCTGTCCCTAAGCCAACTGCGCCCCCTAGCACAAGTACAGGGGGTACAGGGAACAAGGGATTAGTAGGGTTAACCTTGGGCTCTGATATGGGTTCTGGCCTAGTCAGAACTCCAGCTCAGGCTGTGCTAGTCTGTGATGGTGGCATGGATCTTGCCACCTTATTTGTCAGTCCCAGTAACCTGGGCAAATACAGACAGCAGCCTTAGATCAATGGTAAGGAGGCCATGGCATACAGGGACACTGGTGCAAGTGTCACTATGGTGACAGAGAATCTTGTGGGCCCTGACCAAATCATACTTGGAGAAATGTACCAAGTGACCAATGCTAACAATGTCAGGACCGATAATTCCTTGGCAGTTGTTAATTTCAGTTGGGGAGGGGTAACTGGCCCTAAGAAAGTTGTGGTTAGCTCAGACCTTCCAGTGGAGTGTTTGTTGGGCAATGATTTGGAGACTTCAGCTTGGGCTGAAGTAGAGTTAAGGATTCATGCAGCAATGCTGGGCATCACTGCAGATGTGTTTGCTGTGACCAGATCAAAAGCCAAGCTGGCTAACACTGAACAGGCCTTGGATCCTGGAACAATGGACCAAGGGCCTTCCAAGAGAAGGAGCAGGAGGGGTAAGGCTGTGTCTGCCCCCCAGACTCAGTGTGAGCACCAATCTCTTGAGGGAGATGATCTCAGTCCCTGTGAAGGAACTGTCTCAGAGGAACTGGAACCTGATTAGGTTGAGTTCTTGGGGACAGGGGGCCCTTCCAGGGTAGACTTGAGTTTGGAGCAGCAAACCTGCCCCTCTCTTGAACCCCTCAGACAGCAAGCTGCTGCTGGGGCTGCTGGGAGTGTCAGTGGATTTCACAAGATCTATTGGGATGAGAGACTCCCATACTCAGAGGGTAGAGACCCCAAGCCTGGTGCCACCAGGAGGTTGGTCATACCTCTGATGTTTAGGGGCTTCCTACTCACCCTAGCACATGACATCCCCTTGGCAGGACACCTAGGCCAAAGTAAGACGTGGGACAGGCATGTCCCTCACTTTCACTGGCCTCACATGTCAGAAGACACAAAGGAGTTTTGTCGCTCCTGTACCACCTGTCAAGCCAGTGGTAAGCCAGGTGGTACCACAAAGGCCCCCCTCATACCACTACCTGTGGTGGGGATTCCCTTTGAGAGGGTTGGGATTGATATCATTGGTCCCATGAACCCTCCTACTGCATCTGGACACAGTTATATTCTGGTGGTGGTGGACCATGCCACAAGGTATCCAGAGGCTATACCCATGAGAACTACCACAGCTGCTGTGGTGGCCAGGGCCCTCCTGGGAATTTGTTCCAGAGTGGGTTTCCCTAAGGAGGTCTTAACTGACAGAGGTACCAACTTCATGTAAAGTTATATCACTGCGATGTGGAAGGAGCGTGAAGTGAACTACAAGTTCACCACACCCTATCACCCACAATGCAATGGGTTAGTTGAAAAGTTCAACAAAACCCTCAAGGGCATGATCATGGGCCTCCCAGAAAAGCTTAAGCGAAAATGGGATGTCCTATTGCCCTGCCTTCTCTGCACTACGGAGAGGTCCCACAGAAGGGGGTTGGCTACAGCCCTTTTGAACTTCTGTTTGGGCATCCAGTTAGGGGTCCCTTGTGTTTGGTTAAGGAAGGATGGGAGTTACCTCTCAAACCTCCTAAACAAGACCTAGTGGACTATGTACTTGGTCTCCGCTCCAGGATGGCTGAGTACATGAAAAAGGCCAGTAAAAACCTTGAGTCAAGTCAAGAATTGCAAAAAGCTTGGCATGACCAAAAGGCTGTCTTAACTATTTATCAGCCAGGACAGAAGGTTTGGGTGCTGGAGCCTGTGGCCCAGCAGCTCTCCAAGATAAGTTGAGTGGTCCCCATACCATTCTTGAGCAGAAGGGCGAGGTCGCCTACCTGGTGGACCTTGGTACTCCTAGGAGCCCCCATAGGGTGCTCCATGTGAACAGGCTCAAGCCATACATTGACAGGGCTGACATGGGCTTGCTCATGGCAAATGATGAGGGACGGGAGGAAGAGAGTGGCCCACTCCCTGACCTCCTCTCACAGAACCCTGATGATGGATCAGTTGATGGTGTAGTCTTGGCAGACAGCCTCACTGGTCAACAGCAGATTGATTGTAGGCAAGTCCTCAATCAATACAGACATTTGTTTTCTCTGACACCCAGTCAGACCACCTGGTGTACCCATGAAGTGGACACAGGTGAGAGTCTACCTGTCAAGAATAAAATCTATAGGCACATTGACCATGTCAGAGATTGCATCAGGACAGAGGTCCAAAAGATGCTGGAACTGGAGTGATTGAGCCCTCAGATAGCCCTTGGGCTAGCCCAGTAGTCCTAGTACCTAAACCTCACACCCATGGTGGTAAGAGAGAGATGAGGTTGTGTGTTGACTGCAGGGGACTCAATGCAGTCACTAGGACTGATGCTCATCCAATTCCTAGGGCAGATGAGCTTATTGACACGTTGGCCTCAGCCAAGTACTTGAGAACATTTGTCCTCACTGCTGGCTATTGGCAAATCAGACTAGCTGAGGATGCCAAAGCAAAAACAGCATTTTCAACCCCTAGTGGGCATTATCAATTTATTGTAATGCCCTTTGGTTTGAAGAATGCACCTGCAACATTCCAAAGGTTGGTGAATAAAGTCCTTACAGGCCTGGAAGCCTATAGTGCAGCATATCCTGATGATATAGCTGTCTTTAGCTCCACCTGGGAGGATCACCTGGTCCACCTGAAGAATGTTTTGGAGGCTCTGCAGAAGGCAGGCCTCACTATCAAGGCCACTAAGTGCCAGACAGGGCAGAGAACGGTTGTGTACCTGGGCCACCTTGTGGGTGGAGGCCAGGTTCAACCATTGCAGAGCAAAATCCAGACCATCATGGACTGGGTTGCTCCCACTACCCAGACTCAGGTCAGAGCTTTCTTGGGCCTGACTGGGTACTACAGACGATTTGTAAAAATATATGGGTCTATAGTGACTCCCTTGAATGATCTTACATCAAAGAGAATGCCCAAGAAAGTTCAGTGGACAGTTAGCTGTCAGAAGGCATTTGATGATCTCAAGCAGGTCATGTGCACTGTTCCCATTCTGCAAAGTCCTGACTACTCCAAACAATGTATTGTCCAAACAGATGCATCTGAGTTGGGGGTAGGGGCTGTGTTGTCACAACTTAATGCAGAGGGTCAGGATCAACCAGTAGCTTTTATCAGCAGAAGATGGACCCCCAGAGAGAAAGGTTTGTCAGCTACAGAGAGGGAAGCCTTTGCTGTGGTCTGGGCCCTGAAGAAGCTGAGGCCATACCTGTTTGGCACTCACTTCATTGTTCAGACAGACCATAAGCCCCTCCTATGGGTAAAACAGATGAAGGGTGAAAACCCCAAACTTTTGAGGTGGTCCATTTCCCTACAGGGGATGGACTATACAGTGGAACATAGACCTGGGAGTAACCATGCCAATGCAGATGGACTCTCCATATATTTCCACTTAGAAAATGAAGACTCAACTGGGCAAGGTTAGTCTCATCTCCTTACGTTTGGGGGGGGGGTTGTGTAGGAAAGTAGGATCTGCTTCTTATGGTTACCCCCACTTTTTGCTTCATGTTACACTGTTTTTGACTAGTCTGACTGGGATCCTGCTAATTAGGATCCCGTCTATCTGCTTTCTCCCTAAAATGTTATGTCAGGTACACTCCAGATTGGATACTGGAGTACCCTTGTCAGTCCCTAGTATATGGTACCCAGGTACCCTGGGCATAGGTACCCCAGAGGCCTCCCATGGGCTGAAGCATGTATCATGCCACCCATGAGAGGCCCTGCAAAATGGATCTACATGCCTGCCATTGCAGCCTGTGTAAGATGGTGAGTGCACCTCTTACTTTAGATATAGGTTTACTATATCTAAGGGTCACTGCACTTAAAAACTATAAGTCACCCCTGTAGAAGGCCTTATCAATCCTGAAGGCAAGGTGCTTGGTTCTGAATGAGAGCGTGCCACTGCATGAGCAGGACACCCTTGCAGCCTACAGAGTCCATTCTCCCGGGTTGTCAGTGCATCAGCCAGTTACGACATATAGAGTGGCATTATGCGACTGCGTGATGACCAACTCTAAAACAGCTGAAAGTAACCATATCGTGTTTAGTGTCAAACATTGTGGAATCATACCCCCACACCAGAGGTATGATTCCACCCCTCAGAAATGAGCTTTGTGAGGTCCCTGGTTTTCCCGGTACCAGCCATCTAGTCCCGGGCAGCCCAAAATGGTTGCTGCCGACCAGAGACACATTTCTGCCCTCCTGCTGCTGAGCCAAGCTCGAGCAGGGGAAGGCAGAACAATAGGCATCATGTCACAGGGAGGTGTGACCACCTCCCAGACAGGATTTAATGTGTTAGACCAGAGTGGGTGCGCTTGCCAGCGACCGAATGTCTGCATGAGGGGCACATTTGGTGTCCCTGTGCATAGTCCAGTTCAAACCAATCCTGGGAGCCTTGGCCTCCTGATCTGGTGCGAAACTGGACAAAGGACATGGGAGAAACCTCCCCACTGTCCTGACCCTCCCCTGGGAGGGTCCCCTGAGTCTGTCCAACCCTCTCCCATGGTTCCAAAAGGGCTGACCTGGCTGTAGGACACTAGATTCGACGTGGACAAGATTCTGATCAAGAAACCGCTGACCTTCGACCTTCTGGACACTCTGGAGTTTGCTGGACTTTGTTTGGGCCCAACTTCGCCTCCCTCTCAGTCCAAAGCATGGTCTGTGCCCATGCACCATACAGGCTCTGTGCAGGACCCATGGAGCATCAAGGACAACTGAAGATATCTCCCTTGGAGTGAAGGAGTCACTCCCCTGCAACCGCAGGCACCACATCTCAACTGACTGGTCTGCTGCTCCTGAGCTCCTACAGACTCCGAAGGATCCAGCAACACAGGAGGTGGGTTTCCTAGTTTCCCGAGGTCTGAGCTGCCGTCTTACCAAGTTTGAGGTCAGAATCCTTCGTGGGGGCTGCAATACCTGTACCCCTGTGCACTGTATACTTTTGCAAGTACATATGCTTGTTGGAGTTCACAAAACATGTGCATTGGGCTTTGAGTAACCCCAGCCTCTGGCATCATTTCCACTAAAGAACTTTAGCCTCCTCGCACCGAGTGCTCCGTGGGCTGTTGCTTTGTAAATCTGCTCAAGGTCCCATTGCGACCGCTGTGCCTCCAACCTGTGGGTTCTCTTGAGGGTCAACACTGCTTTTCTTGGGCTTCTCTGGTTGCTCCAGGCTTGCCCCGACTCCCCTGTGTTTGGTGAGTCTCCTGGACCTTGCTGGTCCGAACCGTAACCTTTCTTGACCATCTTTGTGGGTTGCTGCTGCCAAGGCTTATTGGAGCTCCAGCTGGACACCGACCCCTCAACACTCAACATCCTTTATGGGACAGCTCTTATCTGGCTCCTGGTTGTCCTCAACATCTCCTGGTCCCGTTGGCTGCAGAGTCAAAAACCTCCTCAATGCACCTGAAGCACCTAACATCGGTGGGCGTTCGACTACCGAGCCCCTGGTCACTCCTGAGTGACCCAGACTCTGTCCCCTCTGCTTTCAGGTACTCTTCATCTAGAATCCACCTTTGGATTCCATCTGACACTTTTCTTCTTCCCAGCAGTGGCATTTCCTTGAAGTCCTCCATTGAGATCGATGATGGTTTCCGATGCCACTTCAGCCCTATGCACCCGGCTTCCCTGGGATAGGTAACTCTGGTACTACGGTATCCACGGGTGGGGTGGCTTTTCAACCTCCTATGATCCAAAGGGTTTCTTCGTAATCCACTGGGAAGGGTCCTTAAACTTTAAAAATGCAATTGCGACTCTCCCATTGAATTGTACGTAACACGCGGTCTTGTTCCCACACTGCACCCATCCTCCGTGGGGTCCCTACTTACTCACCTTGCGTGGTTCCTTGGGGTCCCAGCGATTCTACATCCTCTAGACATTGTCTTGACTCGAGTCGTTGTTCTTATACCACTATTTTAGTATATGGTTTGGTTTCCCCCTGGAGCCCACTGTGTATTAGTGCTACTTACGATTGTTTCTGTGCTACAGTAGTGTGTGCTTTGTGTTTATCTGCATGTAGCAGATACTGTGAAGTGTTTACAGTGTGTTATAATAAAAAATACATATTTTTATAACTACTGTGTGGTTCTCCTTTAATTTAACCAATACAATAAGGTTGCATTCTGGTAAAACAAGCTGCTTAACATTCCTTCAAGACTAAGCCTGAAGGCTGCTCTCCATAGCTACCACTTGGATAGGTTTCTAAGGTTATCTTTGACCTCTTAAATCAACATAAGGGTTGTTTGGACAAGTACAAGGTGCCCACTTTAATTAGTGGACAGCATATACCAATCCAACTTCTCACAGTAAAGATTTAGAAGGTTCTGTGGACAGATTTGTGTAGTTTCTTTGATATTACGTTACTAAGCCACCTATGTTAATGACAAAGTATGATGAGGTGATTACCTTTCTGAAATGAAAGGTTTTAGCGAGGGATATTGATTGGTTGAAGATCAATAAGATTACTCAAGAAGCTTCAGAATCGGTGAGTGCTTATTACAAATGATTGTCGCAGGTGTTTAAACAGCACAGCAGGCAAGAAAATCCTGAAAAGGGAGATATGTGGAGTTCATGTCAGTTTGTTCTTGGGTTACGAGCAGAAATCAGCTTGCATATACGACAGAATGTGATTTGCTGGCTAACAAAACCTTTAGGTGAGATCCTGAGGTATGAAAAATACCGTAGTGATGAGCAAGAAATGAAGCAGAAGAGGCTTTAAAAACAATTTATGTTGGCTCAAACTAAGCTGGCACAGAAGGGTTTCAAAATCAGCCATATATAGGAAATGTTGGTGGAATGCAGAGTGTTGGTTTCCAGAATGGAGGACAGATGGCTCAGTGTGGAGAGTGTGCTTTTCAGAGTAGAGGTAGAGGTGTTTTGGTTGATCCAAATTCAGGGGTAAATATTGCAACGCTGCAGAAATCAACTCCTTGTTACTTTTTCAATAGGCTCGGGCATTGGGAGAGGGAGTGTAGACAGAATCCAAATCGAGTAGGTGGTGATATACAAATGCACAGTGTAAATCAAATGCAAATACAAAATGTTCTAAATCAGGTTCCAGTTCAGCAAATGCAGATTTCAGTACAGTCACAAGTTCCTATAATGCAGGTCCTGCAAGCTACGATGGCCACACAGAATATGGGTAATACCAGATTTAATATAAATCAAGTACCAAGAACAAATTCAAGTCCATTGCAAAATCAGAATCCATTCCAACATTTTCCCATGTTGGAGAATGAGAACTTCAATACTGACAATTCCCAATAATGGTGCCTGAGGCAGGAGGAAGATTGCGTACTTGGCACAGTCTTGGAGGTAGATCAAAGTGGATCATTTGTAGAAGGAGAGTTAAATGGTCATCAAGTGCTGTTTCTTATTGACACAGGAGCTACCTGTTCTGCTGTTAGAATAGGTGAAGTCCCAGACCTAGCGTCTCAAGAAAGAAGATCCAAGTTGTAGGCATCACAAATAAGCAAATAACTGAATCTGTTTCAAAGGAAGTCACAGTAAAAATAGGTTCAATTGAGAAAGACCACCAAATTGACGTATGTAATTCAAGTCCTGTAAATCTGTTTAGGAAGGCATATTTTGTGCAAGTTAAATTGCACAATCTACTGCATACCGGATTGTGTCGAATTTCAAACACTGATGAAGATGTTGAATTTAAAATGGCCTGACAAGAAAAAGCTGAAAGATTGTATCCTGTAAGAACGGTAGAGGATATAAGAGTTACTGTAAAATCAGAAGTATAGGTTTTTTCAGAAAAAGATATCAGACTAATTAAAGGTGTAGAACCGGCCCACATCACTATAAAGCTAAATGCAGTCTTTCCGAGAACACCGCCATATAATCTAACACCTGAAACTGTGCCTGGAAATACTCCAGTGATTGAAAACATGCCAAAACAAGGGATTTTAAAATACATGGTTGGAAGTCCTTGTAATTAGTTGATTATAGGTTTACAGAAACCCAATGGCAAGTATCGACTTGTACAGAATTTTTGAAAAATTAATAATATTGTAGTCCCATGTTGTCACGTGGTAGTGACTCCAGTAACAATATTATTTCCGATTTCCTGCAATGTGAAGTGGTTTGCCATTGTGGAACTCTTCCAGGCCTTTTGTTTCTATTGCATTGCATGAGGACAGTCAATTCTTGTTCTCAATTATATTCAGAGAGAAAGTTTTGGCATGGTGCCGAGTTCCACAAGGGTATACAGAGAGTCCTTCGATCTTTAATCAGATCTTGTAAAAGAATCTCGAGACTTTACAGATGACTTGCAATTCATTTCTTGTGCAGTACATTGATGACCTGCATGTGGTATCAAGTATACAAGAAGCTTGCAAACGGGACACAATTACTCTTTTGAATCATTTAGCTAAGACTGGACACAAGGTTTCACTGAGTAAATTACAATACTGTCAGAAAGAGGTCCTATATTTGGGACATCTCATTGAAAAAGGAATGAGAAAGGTGTCACAAGAGAGAATCACTACCATATTAAAAATTAATTCACCCAGAACTCAGAGAGAAGTCAGAATGTTTTTGGGAATGGTGGGTACTGTAGACAGTGGAAACCCAGCTTTTCCTTAGTGGCCAAGCCTTCACTGATGCTCATGCACAAAGATGTGCCTGATCCACTTCCATGGGGCAACGATTGCTTGAACGTGTTCCTAGAGCTGAAAGAACTTCTCTGTCATCCCCGGCACTGGGAATGCTGATTACAGTAAAATATGCACATTGCTTTGCAGTGAGAGGGAGGGCTTCACTCTCTTAGAGCTTACATGGAGATTCCCAAAGACCTGTGGTACATTTTTCGACCACTCTTGACCCTGTTGCCACAGGCCTGCCCGAGTGCCTTAAAGCAATTGTGGTGGTTGGTGTCAGTATTAAGAGATGTGAGAGCATAGTGATGGGACACCCTCTTACAGTGATGGTCCCCTACTCCGTAGAATTATTGATCACTTGTTTCCAAAACCCAGCATTTGACGAACAGTAGACTTGCAAAGTATGAACAATTTATTCTTGCAGCCGAGAATGTAATTTTAAAAAGGTGCCAAAAACTCGATTTAGCTACTTTGTTATCATTGCCTGAAAATGAAATGGATGGAGATGAGATTGAACATGGCTGCCTTGATGTTACAGATTTATGCACCAAGCCAAGACCAGACATTAAGGATGAGCCTCTCGATGAGCCCAGCTATGCAATTTATGTGGACACCTCATGTTTAAAAGACAATGAGGGGACTTTGAGAGCAGCTTATGCTGCTTTCACAATTCAGGAAGTGGTAAAAGCCTCCTGGTATCGAGGTGTTACCTCTTCACAAATGGCAAAATCGATTGCCCTTACAAGAGCATGCAATCTTTAAGCTCAATTGAGAGTAACTTTATATTATGGAAAATCAGTATGGCTTTGGTGTGGTCAATGACTTTGGACAGTTGTGGTCACAAAGGGGATTCATGACATCATCTGGTTCACCAATACGAAATGAAGAATATGAAATGAAACTGTTGGAAGCTTTACAATTGCGGCAAGTAATTGCTGTAGTTAAATGTGCAGCCCACAGAACTGGCAATGATTATGTTACAGTTGGAAACAGATATGCCGATGAAGTTGCATGGTATTGTACGATTATGGCACGCATATTTAACGGATAATATACAAATGAATCTGATGAGGACACTACCTTTTCAATGTTGCTGTCAGTAGCTGATATGTGGGAAGATATCAAAAGATTGTAGGAAGATGTTTCAGAGGCAGAACATCAAGGATAGATCAGAGCAGGATGTGTTAAAAATGCAAATGATATTTGGATGTCAGCCTGTTGTTTCCCATGACATGACATTTTCATGGACCTGCACACATTGGAAGGGATGCAATGGTTAGGTTGTTTAGGCAGAACTGGTTTATTTCTCGATTCAGAGTTTTGGCTGAGGAACTAAACCATTGGTGCGTGACGTGTCAGAAGATGAATGTAGGGAGGAGAATACCAGTGACATTAAGCCGCAGAGGGAGATTAGGAGGACTCTTTAGCACGATGTAGTTGGATTTTATTGAAATGCCTGTTTGCAACGGGCTGAGATATATCCTGGTTATAGTGTGCATTTTCTTCTGATGGGTAGAAGCCTACCCAACTTGGAGAAATGAAAATCTCACTTTAGCCGAACTGCTGTTATGAGAACTCATTTCACGGTTTGGATTTCCGGTTTCTCTGGAGTCAGACCGAGTGGTCATTTTAAAAATGAGGTCCTTAGAATGCTTTGTTTGGCCCTTTATGTGGAACAGAGATTGCACTGTAGCTATCGTTTGGAGGCTTCAGGGATAGTAAAACAGTTAAATGGAACGCTGAAATCTCTCAACTGTACAAGTTTCTGAAATTTCGTAAAGTGGTATGGAAAGACCCACTGAAAATGGAGAACTCAGAGTTGAAGATAAAGGAGCTTTTGAATCATCACCAGAGCAACTGAATGATCCAGATGACAGGATGAGTGTGAGGAGAGCAAGACCCCTATGGAGATCGGAATAGCCAAATGGTAGGAGGCAACTGAGATCTAGTGTGTCAGTTTAGGGCATACCACAAACCATCATTGAAGAAACAGAATCTAGTGGTATACATGAGTCAAAAGAAGATCAACAGACACCAAGTAGATCCAAGAAGGCAAGAGTACCTTGTTGCAGGTTATCTGCACCAAAACGGACTTACTACTCGGAGAACGAGCCTAATGCATCAATCAAAATCCTGACGTACTGAGATCAGAAACATTTGAGCCTCCATGATATGCCACACTAAAACAGCATTTGCTATAAATTCCTGAAGCAATATTACAAATAAGACTTGGCAAGCATTATTTAGTGAAATCAAAACAGGAAATCTGATTTTATCAATAATGAACTATAAGAAACTGTGATAAATTATCATGACAATTATTCTCTAACAAACGCAAATAAAAAGAATTAAGAAGAATTCCAGAGGGCCAACGCAGCAGTAGAAGAATAGGGATAGCACATAGGAGAAGACAGTAGGACTAGGGATGCCTCACAAAGACTATTGTACATTAGCTGAATGAAATAACTGCAAGCTAATCATTGAACATTTAGCTCACTTCGCACAAGTAGACATTTAAGCAGAATATTGAGTCTGTCTGCTGCTATTTTCTACAAAAAGTCTGACTGCAGACAAACATGTGTGTCCTTACCAAGTCTAAGTGTAGAATAGTGATTAATGTCATGTTAATAGTTGTTGTGTCAGCATTTATTATTATTCTAGTTGGGATGAGTTTTAGCTCAGAAGCTGAAACATTTTCACCTACATCTACACCTACATCACCTGCACAAACAATAGATGAGAAGAAACTAAAAGCTTCATTTATAGATATCTCATAAAAATCCTTCTCAACTAATGTTTATTGTTGAGTAGTTGAGGAATACAATCAACCTGTAGACATTAAGGATTGCTATGTTTGCGAAAAATTTCCTTCTTCAGTTGCAGAAGATGTGACGTATCACCATATTCCACTTACTTATGCAATTACATGTAGTATATTACTTAGTGTATTTTATAGACAGGGACATTTTGAATATTATTTTTCCAGTTATGACATGATTGTTTCTAGTTTCCCTTCAGAAAAGAATGAACCCTCATCCACAAGCTAAGGATATGGAAGTTGTGTGGTATTTCTTTAGGTTCCCTACAGTTAAAGACACTATCAAGACATATAAAAAAACTAACCTGTTTAATGAGACCATTAGAAAATATTTGTATTTTAGCATTAGAAGAAAGAAAAGCTCTCATGTTCCTCAAGGAAAACAAGGAGGAAGCTGTATTAAAGAATGTTTGGAAGAAAAAGGAGGATGAATACAAGAAGAAAATGATATATCCAAAATTAATGTTAGATAGATGCCAGAAATGGAAACAATGTGTTTACAAGAGGAGAAACCAGTTTACAAAGAGACACATTGGGATAAGTAGCTGTGAACATACATTTGAAGTTCTGGGAGGGCCTGTTCAAATTTTAATAGGGGAAGAGGCAGTTATTACTGGAGTTTATTTTGTCTGCAGACAGGATGCATAATTCTATTTACCTGCTGATTGAGAGGGTTTTGCTATTTAGCTTTATTGTTTCCCAAGATGTATCTTTTTAATAGTATAGATGCTTTAACCATTCCCCCATCTAACAGACTCATGTAGTACCACTGATGGAACACAATTGGTGGGAGATATTTTTGGAGCAATTATTCTACCAGTGGTAGTAGTTTTAAACGATGAGAAAATTAGAGAGTTTTATCCTGTAGTAGATAAATTGGCTACTAGTACGTCTGGTGCTTTGTTAACACCTAACACGGAATTAATAGCTATCAGATCAATGGTTTTGCAAGATCTATTAGCGTTACATGTATTTTTAGCAGAAAAATGCGGAGTCTGTAAAATGTCAAAGGCTCAACATTCTTATTCAGATATACTTGACAAGAGTAGAAATGTAGAAGAATTTGCAAAAAACATTTCTGATTTTAAACCTGAATTAGAACCATTAGAGACTACTAGTGTGTTAGGAACCTTAGACAAAGGAGCTTCTGCTATCAACAATTGGTTTGCAACAGCAGGAGGAGAACTTTTTAGAGTCATATTAAAACCTGTTATAAACATTGGCGTTTGTTTAATATGCTTATATGCTTTAAATAACAGATTTAAATGCTATCTAACAAGAAAAAAACAAAGAAAGGGAAAGAAAAATGAGAGAAGAATTAAAAACTGAATAGAGAAAGAATAGGGCATACAAGAAATGAAAGGAAGTTGAAATGCTGAAAAACAAAATGAATGACACAGCAGAGAAGGAACACGCACATTAAAGATTCATTTGTGAGAAATTGTGATGGTTATTCTAACCATCAGAGGGGAAGTTGCTGCTGTGATTCTATCTTTTACAAATAAAAATGCATTTAACTGAAAAGTGCAAAACTATTTGAAAAAAGGAAAACATATATTTGAATGCATATTTTGTAGAAGATAATCATACTTAGACACTATAAGCATATAAAATAAATAATAATGTGCTGATTTAAGTTAGATTATTTGACAATGCCATATTAAATATATAGAAAATACATTAGCATTGAAAGGCCTGCTTTTCACGTTGAGCTGCTGTTTTGCACGAGATGTTTTTCTCTTTTGCTGCAGATGCTGTAAGTTTCCAGAAGCCTTCTGTGAGTTAGCCAATAGTCATTTGTTTTGTATTAGACAGCTTCTCAATTGGAGGAGAGGAGACAACAATGAATAATAAAATAAAATAATAGGAAGTTAAGAATTTAGAAAATAAAACCCTTTAACTCACACAACCCTTTTACTGACTGTGCTAAAAGTCTTAAGTTATTTTATTGCTTGTATGTTTTGAAGTAGATGATTGCTCCTTTTCACTTTTTCTTGTTGATGAACAAAGGTCCATACTCCCAGCGGCGAGGTTATTTAATGATTACACCTGAAGATTAAGAAATAGAAAACCCGCTCCATCACTGCAACCCAGCATTCCCACTCTGGATAAAGACAGTTTACCACTTGCGTGAATGGGCCTAATTCCTGTGACTGGATCATATGAAAACTGAAGCCTTATAAAGTCAGTGTGCCATCATTGTAGTTTTAGCTTGGTTAATGGATTAGTCTGGTCTTTTCTCAGGTAATAGGCTCAGCCACACAATTAGGGAACCATTTGTATTGGGAGAAGTGAGGGAACACTTGGTGGTATGCATTTTGTGTATCCTTGCAGAGCCCAAAATGTTCCCTCACAAAAATGTGAGGAAAAAGCGTAATTTTAGCCAGTTTGACATTTGCAGCACATCCTGTGTAAGAAAACATAGTGGGATCCATGCACGCTATGCCACCCTGGATTAGCCTGGTTCTCTAGGTTTTAGACATGTCCAGTGTTCATTTGGTTCCCATCCGACCCAGAACCCACATAATGTGGCCATTCACCATGGCAAGTGAGAGGAAATTAGGATTTAACACCTCACTGCCTGCCCATTAGTCAAAACTGTGAATTCACAAGAATTAACATTTCCTCTAATTTGCCAGGGGGATGGGGATACTCTATATCCAATGGGGGAAGAAAAACCGATTGGGCTTTGGGAATGGGAGTACAGCCTGATGTAAGGTTGAGCAGCCCCCACCCCCTTTTTTTAACAAAAGTTCCATGGTGCCTAGTGGGCTTTCTGCCCTATTGGGACTGACTAGGCATAGCCACCCTTATCTGCACATTGGAGGTAGAATGACTGCTGTGACTGTTATGGGATGGGGTCATAGCTCGATGTTTGGGCAGAACGTATCCACACCTTTTATTTTGGAGCTAGTTTTCTCCTGTGGTAAGTGGGCTTTTTGCCCTGCTTGGGGAGATTGGGTTAAACTGCTAAACGACTGCTGGGGCTGTTATGGGATAGGGGCATGGTCTGATGCCTTTGTGCCCCCTCACTCCTTTTTTTAAATATTTTTTCTGGTGTATACTAGACTTTCTGTCCCCCTTGAGGCATATATTGGTGGATAAGACACCTCCAAATGTTTTTGGGGTGGGCACTGGCCCACGTGCAGGGAGCCACTCCCCCACCAAATGCTATCCCAGATGGCTAATTTGTGAAACCCTTGTCCTTGGTAATGGAAAGTGTTAGAATGCTAATCTTCTTTTATGTATATTGTGCTGAGACCCCTCACCACGCTAACCTCCCTACTGTGACACCCCAGGTGGGTGGCTGCATGTTGCTGGCCCCGTTAGAAGTTAAGCTTCTGCATTTGTTACCCCGTGAAATGGATCCAAAAGAAGAGCAGGCCAGGGTTCTTGTTCCCTTGTGAAGTTGATACAAAGAGAGTCATACGCAAAGCGAGAGATATGTGCTTACAGTAGACAGTCATCTGCTGTATGACATTAAAACTGGCCCTATCTTCGTGCACTTAACAACATTAATGCCAAAAACATGGATTGATTTTAAAAAAATTAGTGTTAAAAAGCAATGCATGTCGGCGATGTATTTCCTCTCTTATTTCAAGTTGTACTTAATCTTGTCTCCCTCAGGAGTTAGCTACTTAATCATGGTGTGTTTCTTTATGTATTTTTTTTCCATGCACACTTTGAGCTGCGCAGGTGTTTATGAGGGGCTTTGATTAAGAGCTCTGACGCTGAAGCTAAAGCAAAGTGCCTGTCAGTGGCTTGACCTCTCTGCAGATGGTCATGTATACCAGTTGTAGTTGCAATTTTGTAAAACCGTGTGTGAAGGGGGTACACAGATGGCAAAATGTTTACAGGGCAAAAGTAAGAGTAAATACATTGCTTAAATGGGAGTGAGTGCAGTGTGTGTTTTGAAGTGGTGATTTTTTTTCTCTGGAGGAGGATCCAACCTGGACCCCACGTTTTTCCTTGAAGCTTGCCTGCGTCGCTCACTACATAAAAGTAATACCAAACATTTACGCCACACCACTTTCAAATGTCACCAGCTGCCACAGAAAAACTCATGCATTTGTCATAGGATTATAATAAACAGAGAATTCGTGATTATTGACGTGTAGCCATAGGCACAAAAAGGAATACACTATATACAGGAGCAGAACTAGAGGAGATAGAAAAAACATGAAGAAGAGAAGGAAAGGCTGCCAAAGAATTTCAGATTTAGCAGTGTTTGTGCCTGTTTGATTGTAAGGGTGAGCTGATTCCACAATCTAGGATGCAGTACCAAAAACCTCCTTTCACAGCAGGACCTACACGGAGTATATTACATGAATGAAGTATCCTATCAGGTCAATGTCAATGAGTCTGTTAGCAAGATAGACTGACTTAAAAAGAGGTAAGCATTTCGAAATATACTCTGGCATTGACAAGAGCCAAGTGAAATGACCCTGAGATCAGACACATGATTATATTTCTAGCGACTAATACTTACTCCAACAGCAATGTTCTAAATGCACTGTAAATTCTGGATTTGATCCTGCATCAGGCCAGCATAAAAAGCGTTTCTATATATTTCTAGCATAACATAGTGCTCCCACAACACCTTGCTCATCTAATCAGACAGGAAATTGAGTATCGTGCATAGTTCACCTAGCGTGAATCATCACCCCCTATCACATTACAATTTGCAGTCTGTGTCAAATAAGAATTTAAGATTTTTCACGTTATCCTTCTAATACACTCAGGCCCTCATTATCGGTGCTTTTTTATTGGACCAGTCATTGTGCCTGTAACATCAGTTACCAGCCTCTTCTGAATAATAATGTCTGTGGGAATCCAGCGGAAAGCAGCCGAAATCGCCATGTGAAAGTCCTCAGACAAGTGAGACATTACTAGGGGAATCACGCCAGGACTTACTGATTCCCCTACACTTCATCATTTAAGGGAACATCAGGGTATCACTTGTAATCCCCCAGTAACGTCATCCCTACTGAGCTATGATACCTCTAATATTGGTAGCTCCACGGCCGAAGTTACCAGGAAGATTATCCGGTCACTTGTAATGAGGGCCTCGGTTGTTGAGGGCGAAGTGTGAGAGGGCACAATGAGTTTGGGAGCACAAATGACCCCCAAACGATAACCCTTTTGCTCAATTATGACTCCGATATGATCATCATTTCCTCTAGTTAGGTGGCTCAAAGCTTCTCTTTTGGTCCCAAAATATCTCGCTTTATTTTCCTCGATTTCTAAAGTAGCATTACCTGTTGTACCGTTGGAAATAAATGCAGCATTTGCTCTGAGCCGCTGTAATGCTTGTTGGCATTAGTGCGGTCATTTAAGAAACAAGGGAATACAAAAATAGACTGCGTAATGTACGTATGGGAATGCAGCTATTATGGGTGGTCAGAAATCATAGGAGGTTTTACCCATGAGGATGAAATTATGTGATTTTTAATGTTTGGTGACCCGAACTCTCCGGTGCACTAAGTACAAATGTCTTTTCAAAGACGACCAAGGAAAAATCACCAAGAGAAGACATGCCGCATCTCTGCTGCTGAGGAAATGTCAGCCCGGATTATATCGACTCTGCATTTCTTTACATGGCTACTCGTTTTAGCTGAAACATATTAGAAGCGCTACACCAACTTTCCAGTAACGAAGAAACGTTAATATATATGCTCTACTAATCACAGAGTTCTGGGAAAACTCATGACATTTTATAAAAAATATAAAAGGTTACTCAAGAGCCAGAGAAAGTCAGGTTCAGAAAGGTCTTTACATTCGAAATCAAGGCAGTGTACAGATCCCAAACCTGTTCATGCAGTACTTGCCTGGAATAGGGCCAGGAGCATACTGCACTTTGAATAAAGATATTAGGAAACGTATTCACAGTTAAGTATGCAGGCAAGTGTATGGTGCCAGAATATTGAGTTTTAAATGTCTTGCTACAAAAATGTAATAGGAGAGCATCCACGACAAAATATTGACAAGTAAAACATACAGAGATAAGTATCGGTTTAATTCATATATGTGCATTTTTATGCTAAATATATCTTCAAGGTACATAGATATGGAGTTAAGAATGGTAAATATATACTTACCATGATATACTTACCTCCATTACATTTTGGTTGTTGAATAGTTGGTAATTTTCACAAAGTAACCATAACTAACGCCCCCGCCATGCACTGTGTTGTTATTAATGATGTCATTTAAGATGCTGCAGTGATGTTATCAATTATGTCATAGAACATGTCGTGAGTGACGTAATATGTGAGTTAATTTGCAGTGCATGACAAGGGTGCAAGTTATAGTTACTTTAGTGCACAAATTATAACTCCTTGAGATAACTATAACTGGTGAGTTTCAGTGGTTTTGTTGGTTAAAAACGGTATGTTTTAACCAACATTTTCACCTAACTATAATGTCTCTTTAATCCTTATTTTCTAAATGAATGTCTATGTTTTTTCTTAATATAAAGTAAGATATTATTACAATTCCTACGTATGGCACCCCTGTAACCTTGTATTTTTCATTGAATTTCTATGGGGTTTATTTTTCAATGTAAAGTAAGATGTCCATCACTGTGCGCGGTGTGTGGTTGGGCAACCTGTGGCGTGGTCTGAGCCCAATCCCACACGGCCAAGCATGGCTGACTATGTGATGTAATAATATAAAGGGTGTCATTCTAATTAAAGCAGACCTACTGATTTTGTCAAAAAGTCACAACAACAAAATATAAAATGTGGGCCTATTGGCTTTATTAAGGGATTAGCACATCAACATACATAGAGCAGATCTTTTTTTAAAAAGCCACCAATAATTATAATCAAACATACATTTTATAAATTCACACATTGCAATGTTTAATAAAATTGATTGTCATAACATGTTTTTAATAACATCTTACAAAAAAAACCATACTTTTGAATCTTTTGTTTACATTTTCAGGCCACAAAATTTAATCCTAGAACCCACCACGAGGGATCCTTGCACCTCAGCGGAAAAGCATGCAAGTCCAGCTTGTATTGCTTTAAAAACATATGGTAAGCTCTCCTGGAGTCATGGATTCAATGGATTTTAATTTTGCTAGTGAGCTGTTGCACTCCCTGCAGTCCCCTACAGCAGTGGTTCCCAAACTTTTGACTCCTGAGGACCCCTATTGAGTCACTACTGGAAGCCGAGGGCCCCCAAGCAATTCGTACGATTTAAATTTCAAACATTAAAACAGTAATTCGAAAAAAATAAACACGTGTGCACACCAAACAGATACCCAAATTACTAAAGCTTTTAGTATTTTATATTGAAAAAATTTGCAAAATCAGAAATTTTTTAATAGGAAGTTTGGTGCTGCATCTCGGCGACTAACTTTTCAATATTTGGCTTTATTTACAGCATTAAAAAATGGTTGGCGGAGTCCCCTCCCTCTTCTAGGGGCTCCACCAGGATGAAGAAATATATTTTTTAAAAGCCCTTGGGTAATATGGAGTGCTACTTGCTGAGCAGTGAATAACAAGCACCTCCTGCTGCTCATTCATTTTTTCTTCTTTACCCAATTTCTTTTATTTTTTGGGGTGTCTAGTTGCCCACCCGGGGTACCCACAACATTGCCAATAATTGGAGGCTGCAGGAGGAGCGCTAGGGCCCCCTCGGTCCTTGTCAGCTCCCCAGCAACAACCATGGCAGGACATTTAAATTATTTTTTAAAGTGGGTCCCCCAGTGCCCACCTAGTGTACCCACAAAATGTAATTTGTTAGGGGCAGTGGTGGGAGACCCAAGGCCCTTGTGGTTCCAGTCGGCTCCCCAGACAGCCTCCATTGTTGGCGGAAGCCTGCTCTTTCACTTTGCTCCAGCCCAGACAGGAACGGTATTTTATCTCTGCTCCCACCTGGGCAGAACAAAGTTGTGTTCCCTGCCCAGGAGAGTGCAGATACACAGGTTTCCTAACATTCATGAGGGGGCACATATATCCACCGCACATAGATCGTGGGCTCGACTGGACAAGTGGATGGGCATACACAACATGTGTGGCTGTTCGGTTGGGGATTTCTCATCTCCCACGCACTTTATCATACCACGCTCCGGTGTGCTTGGAGATAGAGTTCCTTGCACCCGGGCACAAGGCTTTCACATAGAGCTAATCTCCCTCCGACCTACCTGACATGGTCTTTAGGGATGAGGTCAGGGCAGAATTTGAGCAATACTTCCATACCAACAAGTAATCTGTGGCACCAGTAGGAACACTATGGGAAGCATTCAAGGCATATATTAGAGGCATATACATAACCAAGCAATTTGGGGTTTGCTGTGCCCTCTGGAAGTGAGTCAACAAACTTGGGGGAGAACTAAGCTCACTTTAAAATGCTTACGTGCACCAGAAGACATCCCAGTCCCTTGCGCAGATGAGAAATTTGCTAACAGAATTTATTGAGATGGCAGAGTAGGAGACCAAACACTCATATAAATATTTCTTGGCCCAAGAGTATGTAGAGGCAGACAGACCAAGAAGAACACTAGCATCAATATACCGACCTTGGCATCCCCCACAGGATGTCAAAATTTGATAAGGAATGATGGCACAAACAAGCATGATGCCGAAACAATACTGTCTGAATTTGTAGAGTACTACACACACCTATATGCATCCTGCATGCATACCAATACAGAGGACCTTACTGTGAACTTTGATCAAATAGCGTTCGCCTGGTTGGAAGGCTCCCGAAAGCAGCTGTTGGAAGTGTCAATCACAATCGATGCAATCACCGAGACAATATGTAGCTTCCTACAACTAAAACCCCAATAAATTATAGATTCCCTGCAGAATTCTATAAAGCCTACTCATCATTATTAGCCCCAGACTCCTACAGTTGTATGAACCTTGGCTCAGGGCACACTATCACCCTCATTTAGGGAAACTATATTGATTGCGCTGCTGAAGCCTGATAAGCCATCCATGCACTGTGACTCCTATAGGAAGCTGTCTCTCATACATAGAAATGCCAAGATACTAGCTAAAGTTCTAGCCAACCGCTTAATCCTTCTCCTACCGGACCTGGTGCTACCGGATAAAGCTAGATTTATATCAAGTCGCTCAACCGCCCATAATCTAAGGACAATATTTACTCTCCTGCACTAACTGAGGCTGTAAGTAAAAGCAGGGTTGTCCTCTTAGCCACCATTAAGGTGTTTGATTTTTTAGAATGGGAATTCCTATTTGGAATCCTCTGCAGAATGAACATGCCTGTAAACTTCAAAAATTGGATATGACTACTATATATGGTCCATACTGCCAGAGTCCGGATAAATGGACTCTTGTTGGACCCTCACACCAAAGGAAGAGGTACCCGCCAAGGGTGCCTACAAGCCCCAATACTCTATGCGCTTGCAACAGAGCCACTAGCCCGTACTATATGACAACTGCATGATCAACAGGGCCTAATATTTTCTCCCAGAAATCTCATAATTTCTTTATATGTGAATGATATTACATTATACTGGAGAGACCCTAGCATAAAACATGAGCACTGTGAACATGAATTTTCGATATTCAGAGTGCTGGTGGAAATAGTGATAAACTGGAATAAATCAACTATATTCCCCCTAAAGCAGGCAACACAAGAACGGGAGGTGGAGTTCCCCATACCATGTTGCACAACTTTGGTGAAATACCTGGGGGGTATGGATAAGTTGCAACAGAAAAGAAGTGATCACTAAAAAGTATGGAAGACACATGTCGCATGTAGAGAAACAGGTGAAGCAATGAAAACACCTCCTCTAGTCCCTAATAGGAAAGATAGCACTTATGAATATGGTAATTTTGCCCAGATTCCTTTAAATATTTAGAAACATTGCCATTATATTGAGTACACTATTTTCACACATGATCACGTTAGCTTGGGTGGGCAAACAACTTAGAGTATGCTGGAAAAGCCTCATATTACCACACTGGGAGTATCACCGCACCAGATTTTGAGCTCCATCACTATTGTGCTCAGATGCACTTTGCCCATCCCCACATATGGCACAAATTGCAGTAGAGCACGATACAATCCAACCAACTACACTGCAAGCAGCCATAGGCCAGACACTAAAGCGCATTCGTTCTGAAATCAATACTGTCACAATAACTCAATGGGTGTGGGACTGGATTTGGCAAAAACTAAATCACCCAGTCCTATACAACCTGAAATAATCACTTACACACCATCTGCTGGCAAATTTAACAAAAGAAAACTGGTAGAGAGGAGGACACTCCGAAAAATAGGGTATCATAAGATAGGTGATCTTTTTTCTGACTCATCATTCTTAGACCCACTGGGCATGTCCGAGAGTGGGGAACCTGCTACACTGGAAACCTTCCACAACCATCACCTCAGAGGCCTTTGTAAAAGTTACTAACCAACATTTTTGCAAGAACCCACCACTTGTAGACCACAAATCCTCTGTCTTACCACTGCCTAACACAAAAACGTCATTTCCAGGTTTGACATTCTAGCCTCAAGCATACGCTACAGTAGATGTCTGATTATATAAACGTATATTCAATAATACAATTAAACTTTTGGTGGTCTTTTTTATTTCATGGCTTGCTGACCTCTTCATTTTTAACCTTAGAGCCAACACCTGTTTCTTTGTATTGGGGTGTGCCCCATGACTTCCTCAGGGATGTGTGTTCAATGTAGTCTACTTATTAAATTCAATCCTCAGCCCCGGTTGTACTTCCGTCCTGGATAAAATCAGTAATAACCTTCACAAACGTCTCCACTATCTTCAATCTATGTTCTTATCTTTTAAGTCACAAGTCCGTAAAGTTCAATAGTTGTGAGTGCAGTGCTAAAGGCACTTCCAAGTATTGAAACCACCTGATGACCTTTTACTACCATTATTTTAATTGACTTTTGGTGTTTTACTTTATCCTAGCTTGAATGTACGACATAATTTTTCCTGCATGTGCCTTTTTTAGGTCTCACCTAGTGTTGCAGCGGATGCGCTGCTCGCTTTGCGAGGCATGCCGTATACACTATAGGGTGGAAGCTTCGTGGAAGCTCCGCCCACTCTCCGCCCATCTTTTGGATTGGCTTAGATCCTAAACGCTGCCTTCTGATTGGTTTTAGGCTTGTTAGTCCCTCCTCCTGACAGCCATGTTGTGATTTGTATCCTTCCCTGGCTATTGGCCCCTTTACTACAACACTATTTTCTTCCCTGTGTTCCCCCCCCGCCCCCTCCCGCAGTCTGTGACTTCTCGCCCCCCCCTCTCAAACCCTCCCACTCCCGTTCATGCCTTCTTGGACGCCCGCCCTCCCGTTTCCAATGCAATAGGTCTCGCGTAAATACGAGTCCTATTGCATTGCAAATGCTTGTTTGTCGTGGGATTGGCTGGGTGAATTTGCACTCTTTTTTTGTCTCGCGCGATGTTTGCTTTGCTGTCCTCGAGGTCAGGAATGCGCTCAATCGCATGCGCATGAAAATGAAAGCTGCACCACAGTGCTCCTGAAGTAACGGAAGCAGCAAGCGATTTTGATAGTGCTGCGGTGTTGTGGGGAAAGCAAGCTCGTTGACATGTCTGTGCAACTAACTCCTTCGGAGAGTTATACTCGGCAAATCAGAAAAAGTTGAATGTTATGCCCAGTCTTGATCGCTTAAGAAGCCACACAAAATGATTGATTTGTGCATATTAGGGCGAGAAGATCAGGCACAAATAAAGTGTTAAAGTGTTAAAACGTCAATCTCTGCCTGACGTAAAAATGGCAGCGGCACAGCTGCATTGTCTGAGTTGACTGTGCTGTAGTTGCTGTGGGGGTGTACTCAGCTTCGAGGCGCATGCGCAAGGCTGTGGCAAGAGCCGGTGTGCGCGAGGGGCGGGGCAGGCAGCGTGTGCTGCTTGTTTTGTGCTCAGAGCGGCCCAGGGGCAGCTGTTCAAGAAGCTGTGGCTGCAGCAGTAGGTGGAGGAGACCAAGTTCAGAGCCCCTGCCTCCGGTACCCCAAACAGAAGACGGCAGGGTGCGCAGAGACTTTTGGACCGACCGCCTGGGGGTTTCTGAGCATCTTCTCCAGTGTCTGGCCTGTGTGAAAGTGGCTGGGGAGTCCCGTCAGCTCGCCGCGACTCCTCTGTCTCTCTCGGCTGCCAAATAGTGCCGCGGGGCCTGGCAGAGCAGTGAGACAGGAGGAATCGTCCCGCGGCTGCCACCGCCGGGTTGTTGGGAGGCAGTGGAGGGGGAAACATGGGAGTGAGGAGTCCCCCAGCTAGGAGAAGAAAGGCAAATAAACCCCCGAACAGCCCATCACTGCTCCGCAGCTCCTCCGCTGCCCCGGGCAGGAGGTACGTCCCAGCCGAAGAGGTGCCCTTGGATGCAGCTTGCATTGAAGGTACATTTATGCTTCCTGTGATAGGCGCTGTGCAGTGATGGGGCAGGTAGCGCACCATTGCTCCTGGGATGAGCAGCAGTAACTTCATGGAACATTATGCTGTGATAGGGCAGCCGTTGTGCCTGCTGGCAGCTGCATACTTTGCTGATCCAGTGGAAGTGCCTGTGGAGGAGAGAGGTGGGTGCAAGGTACCGTGATGGTACAGTGAAAGTCCTGTTGTGATGCAATGGAAGTGATTGTTTACTCTGTTGATGCAGTTGTGGTGGTTATGGGAGGGTATGTGTTTTAGCTGCAGTTTTGGTGTCTATGGGGGCATTGAGCTGCGAAGAGGCAGTTGTAGTGCTTGCATGGGACAATTTTCTAAGAGGGTGCAGCGATGATGCTTGTTTAAGGCAGAGCCCTGTGATGATTGAACAGTGGGGGGCACTGTTGTGTGATGGTGTACGTGTGGCACACTGGGTAGGAAACATGGTGTGACAGTCTTTAATCAGAGGTGGTGGCTGTATGTGAAAGGCAAAGAACTGTAATGTGGCAATGGAGATGTCATTGGTGCCAGTGGGGGAAATGTGCTATAATGGCGAGCTGCTGATACCTGTGGGAGGAATGGTGTTCCAATGGCTTCTTAGGGCCATTACTGTTTCATTGATGGTGGGTGTTTCTGTATTACGTAATAATAGGATCCTGTCTATGCAAATTAAGTTTGGGCTGAGAGTGTCCACGCTGCCCTCCTCCATCTACCAAAGTTACCCAGTGGATTTGGTGCTTCAATTATAATTCATAAGATTATAAGGTTCAGGATACAATTTCATGCCTATCTAATGTTAAATCTATACAGGGAAGGTCACCCTTGTGATGTCCCTCGCATTGCCATGCCCACTACCCCTCCTGTTTTGTTGACCTAGATGGTGTTGGGTAATTTTCAAGGCACACACAGTGGTCAGTAAACACACATCCATATTGGATAATATTTCTTTTCGTGCTACAGTGCCCTCAGTGAAGGGTGTGCTATGTAACACTCTATATTAGTGCAGTTGCAGGCTGTCATCTTTCCTCCTCAGCGCTCTTCCCACTCGTTCCTGCCCCCACCACTCACTTTGCATTCTTTCCTCTCTCCTCATTGCTTATCAGTCCCCCAAATCCCCCTACCTTGCTGCAGTAAGTAGAAAGCTGAGCAGGGCTAGGAAGGCGGAGAACAAGTGTGTGAGCTTGTTAGGTTGTTTAAATTATTTGCTTTGTCAATAGTAGTTAGTTACATATAATAAATAAGCACCATATATGGCTTTCTTGTATATAACATTAAAAATGCTTTAGGTCTAACATGATGATACTTTAAAACAACTACAACAAGTGTTTTTAAAGTTCTATCAAGGGCAGTGAAAGGTGGTACTGCTAGAACAGTAAATGTTTCAGCACCCAGGCTAATATGCTGCATAGCTAAATACAAATAAGGTCCCAAAGGCGAGACCGATTGCATTGCAAATGCTTGTCCTTGAAGATTTCTTTTGTGTCTTCTTGTAGCTGCGGAGGGGGAGAGCTTTCACAGAGTAGAACAGCCTTGCCAGGAACAGAACATGTGAGATGTGCATTTGAAAGCATGAGAGAGAGAGAGAGAGAGAGAGAGAGAGAGAGAGAGAGAGAGAGAGAGGTGCGGATTGTACTTCTTGGTCTCGGAGTGCAGTGTTATAAGCAGTGGTGCTTAAATGTGCAATATGTTGTACATTGGGAGATGAAGTGTGTGATGCTATAGGCAGTGGTGCACAAATGTGCATTGTGCTGTACATTGGGAAGTATTATGAAGTTCTTACTATTGGCTTTGACATGCCCTCATGCCATCCTGAATTCTGACTCTGCCAAGCTTGAGCTTTGCGCACAGGCAGGCTCCCAGATTACTCAATTTGTTTAGGCTATTCACGCTCAAGGTTGTTTTGTTTTTGGAGATTGTTTTCTGTACTTTCGTAAGCTTCCTTTAGATAAGGGCTGGAACACGTGAGAGTGCAGAAGGAACTTGAGAACTCTTTTGCCTTCGGAATGCTTGCATGGAGAGTGGCCAACTCCAGTAAGTTTCCTTGGCGCAGAGGAGGGCCTCTAGGAAACTTTTAGTGTGCTTTGAGATTATAAAACTGGGATTTTGACCTGAATGACGGACGCGTCTACTTCAGTGTTGCAGAACCCAGTTTGCTGAGGCTCTTAGCCCCGGCTGTGAATCCCCCAGTCTGGAGTGGGCTAAGATGCAGTGTTTGCGGCTGGTGAGGTGTTTTATTTTTGATTATTGACATTGTGATGTGTGAGTGTCTGTTTGCACATTCAAGTCTTCAGTGGCTGTAATCATCTGATGTATTTAGTGTATATATCTTTCTGATTTTTTGCAGCCGACGTCCATATTACTATCTGCTTGTATTTCATTCCATATTATTATTTGCTTGTATTTCATTCCATATTATTATCTGCTTGTATTTCATCCCATTATATTATTATCTGCTTGTAATTCATTTCATGTATTTTATTCCATGCATTTAACAGTTGCATTTGCCTACATATAAGTGTGATATTATTGCTTGCATATATATATATATATATATATATATATATATATATATATATATATATATATATATATCCCAGTCACTTGTTCGCTTCAAACCCAAGCCTCTTAACGACGGCGGGCCGTGGCGGTGTAGCGAGCCCCTTAATCTCCAAATCCCATCGTCTCCTTCACGAAACAACAATCCACGGCACCCAAATGCTTTCAGCAGAAATTTATTTTCGGTAATGCACAACTCAACGCGTTTCGGAAAACAAGTTTCCTTTGTCACGGTATATGTATTACCTACTGGCGGTCGCCAATAGGTAGTTATAGTTAGGACCTTGTTTCTATTCAAAAAGCGTTTTTTCTTTTGCCAATATTTTTGGCACCGTTTGACGAATCTTTGCAAAGTTTTCCAAACTAATGACCAGCTCAGGTCAGCTCCTGTCTGGAAAGCTTGGGGGTGATTCGTCAAGCGGGGGCCGAGAAAAAAGGGGGGTCCCAAAACAAGTTTTCTCCATGTTAATTTCCATAGGAAATTTGGAACAGGTTACAGCCCGAACTGCTGAACGGAATTACACCAAATTTGGCAAAAAGGTAGCTCTTAGTTCAGAAAGCACCCTTTTTTTAAATGGTGTAAATCCGTTCAGTAGTTCCTGAGTAATTCAAAAAATAAAAATATTGATATCTGAGCACTGAGGAGGATTCGTGAATCCTCCCGAGCACGAGCTTCATTCAACACTCCAAACCAGGAAGTGTTGGCAGCCATCTTGTGACTCGGTAGAAAACAGTAGAAAAAAGCATAAAAAACAAGAAAAGGGGGAGGGTAGAAACACCCTGACCCCATGCCCAAAAACAGCATTTTTAAAAATAATTTTGGCCAAATTCGTGCTGGGTGCGCGAATCCGGCCGAAATTATTAAAAAAACAAAGCGCTTGTTTCAAGCCCCCATGTGGGCCAGGTCCTGGGGGCAATTCTTAATTATGGTGTGGGGGCCCGTGGGGGCCCCCACAGCCCCGGGGAACGCCACCTCCCAGGGGCTTTGTTGTAAAAAATGCGCGGGGGGTTCCTGCCCCCCCACGCTGCCCCGGGGACTGCCACCTCCCCGGGGCATTCCTACTTATGTGCAGGGGGCCTCGCGGGCCCCCTAGCCCCAGGGACAGCCACCTCCCCAGGGCTTAAATGTCTGTAAATAAGTGTGGGGGGGCTCCTTCGCCCCCACACTGCCCCGGGGACCACCACCTCCTCGGGGCATACACTAATTTAAATGCAGGGTTCCGTAGTGGACCCCCAGCCACGGGGACCACCACCTCACCGGGGCTTTGAAAATGTAGGGAGGGAGGCCACGCGGCCCCCTCCTGGAGCCCTTGATGGCCCTGGGGACCACCACCCCCCAGGGCCAGCTCTTGCAATGTCCCGGAGTGCCCACCCCCGGGACATTGCTGTTTGCTATGGCAGGGCAGGAGCACGGCTCCCGCCCTGTAATAGCAAACTCTGCTTTGCTTCGTTGAACTGCTCTCGCTTCAACGAAGCACAGCAGAATTGCTTTTGGGCAAGGGGAGCTGCATGTTAGCAGCTCCCCTTGTCCAAAAGCAATGCCGGCTCCCGCAGGAGGCGGGGAGCCGGCAGAGACCGTGGGGGCATTGGGGCTCCCCCCACGGTCCTCAACTTGAGGGCTGTCCACAGGGGGATGGGGTCCCCGGGGCCAGAAGTGGCCCAGGGAAGGGGGGCCACGTGGCCCCCCTTCCCTATAAATATGTATTTAAAAAAGAGGCCATGCCTTGGCGGATGGGGTCCCCGGGGCCAAAAGTGGCGCAGGGAAGAGGGGCCATGCGGCCCCCCTTCCCTATAAATATATTTGAAAAAAGGAGGACATGTCCCGGGGATAGGGTCCCCGGGGCCGAAATGGCCTTGGGGGGGGTCCCCCTTCCCGTTTTTTTTATTTTTGTTTTTTAAAAAAGGGTCAGGCCCTGGGGGATGGGGTCCCCAGGGCCCAAAAATACTACAAGAAGGGGGGCCACACAGCCCCCCTTCTAAAAATGTATATATAAAAAAAGCCGGTATCTTGCCGGAGGCCCTGCACCACTCTGCAAACGTGCCCCCTGGAGCGTTCTAAGTTGGGGAATTAAGTCCCCTTGAATACTGAGGGTCCGTGGGGGCCAACTAGCCCAACAGGTACCTCCAGTAAGTGCCACCCAGCTGGATTGCAGAGAGGTGGTCCGAGGCCACGCCCCTTTTTACACCACTCTGCAAACACACCTCTTGGTGCACTGCTGGTGGGGCGATGAGGTCCTCTTGTGTCCTGAGGACCTCAGGACACAAGTGGACTTCATCCCCCGAGCAGCAGTGCGGCAAGAGCTGCGTTTGCAGAGTGGTGTAAAAAGGGGGCGTGGCCTCGGACCACTATCAGCAATCCAGGTGTGTGGCGCTTACAGGAGGTACCTGGTGGGCTAGTTGACCCCCAGGGACCCTCAGGAATGAAGGGGAGTTAATACCCCAACTTAGAATGCGCCAGGAGGCATATCTGCAGAGTGGTGAGGAAAGGGGGTGTGGGGAAAGGGGGTGTGGCCTTTGTCCACCTCTCAGCAATCCCACTGGAGGTAAGAGGTAGGCTAGTTGGCCCCTAAAGGACCCCCAGCAGTGAAGGAGACTTCAATACCCATCCAAGAGTGCACCAGAGAGCGCGTTTGCAGAGTGGTGGGCAAAGGGGGCATGTCCTGCGATGAGAACTTAGCAATCCTGCTGTGTGGGACTTACTGGAGGTAATAGGAGGGGTAGATGGCCCCCAAGGATGTCCTTGGGGGCCAACTACCCCTCATGTTACCTCCTGTAAGTCCCACACAGTGGGATTGCTAAGACTTCCTCGGAGGCCATGCCACCCTTTCTCCACCACTCTGCAAACGCGCCTCCTGGCAGACTACGGGATGGGGGATGAAGTCCAATTTACTCCTGAGGGGCTTTGGGGGCCAAGAAGCCCTCCTGGTACCTCCTGTAAGTCCTACGCAGTGGAATTCCTGAGCACTGGTCGGAGGCCCAGCACCCTTTCTCCACCACTCTGCAAACGCGACTACTAGTTAAAGAAGTGTTTGCAATGTAATAGGTTTCGCATTTGCGAGAATTAGAGCTATTGGCGTTGTAATTGTAAAAGTTTTTTACTAATGTTTTTTGGAGTGGAGTGGATGTACATTGTGTGTAGTGGAATTATGTGGTATGTTGTGCAGTGAAATTATGTGGATAGAAAGTATGTGGTATTTAGTGTATAGTAATTATGTGGGATTATGTGTTATGGAGTGTAATTATGTGGTATGGTAGTCTGTGTTGTGGAGTGGTAACGTCAGTTTTAGTCTTCCTCGTTTCCATAGAAGCTCAACTATGAACTCAGTGAGACAAAAAAAGAAGGAATCACTGAGGAGCACTTGTGGACCTAGTCAGAGGTATGAGCAGGGCCACTGGAAATATGCGACTGTTTGGCTGCACCGACTTTCACACAATTATACATTTTCTGCATTAGCCACATAATTCATCATCTGCTCCCTAATCTGCAGATTTGAACAAAAAAAGCCTTGTTTCTAGCTCAAACGGCTTAAACGTTACCAAAAATGCAGCAACAAGTATTACAGCGTGGTGGAAGGCCCTTTGTAAACCTAGAATGGTCACCTGTTACTTATTGCTAAATGTGGGTGTTAAATTAGTACTAATAGTGTGCAAGCCACTCTTGCTTCCTTCTGCGCCTCTCTTGCCTCTTTCTGCATTTCTGTTGCTTCTTTCTGCACATTTCTTTCTTTTTCTGCACTTCTCTTGCCTCGTTCTGCAAATCTCTTCTACTTTCTGCACCTCTCTTCCCTCTTTCTGCCCGTCTGTTGCCTCTTTCTGCACCTCATTTGCTTCTTTCTGTACCCCTCTTGCCTCTTTTTGCACCCTTCTTTCCTCTTTCTGCACCTCTCTTGCCTTTTTCTGTACCCCTTTTACGTCTTTCTGCACCATTTTTGCCTCTTTCTGCACCTCTGTTCCTTCTTTCTGCACTTCTTTTGTTTCTTTCTGCACCTGTCTTGCTTTTTTCTGCACCCCTCTTGCCTCTTTCTCCACCCCTCTTCCCTCTTTCTGGACTTCTGTTGCTTCTTTCTGCACTTATCTTGCTTCTTTCTGCACCTCACTTGCCTCTTTCTGCACCTCTATTGCCTCTTTCTGCAGTTCTCTTGCCCTTTCTGCACCTCACTTGCTTCTTTCTGCACCCCTTTTGCCTGTTTCTGCACCCCTCTTCCCTCTTTGTGCAACTCTCTTGCCTCTTTCTACACCTCTATTCCCTCTTTCTGCACCACTCTTGCCTCTTTCTGTACCTCTGTTCCTTCTTTCTTCACCTGTCTTGTCTCTTTCTGCACCCTTCGTGCCTCTTTCATCACCTCTGTTGCTTCTTTCTGCAGTTCTCTTCCTCTTTCTGTACCCCTCCTGCCTCTTTCTGTACCCCTCTTGCCTCTTTTTGCACCTCTGTTGGTTCTTTATGCACCTCTTTTGCTTCATTCTGCACTTCACTTGCCTCTTTCTGTACCCCTCTTGCCTCTTTCTGCACCTCTGTTGGTTCTTTCTGCACTGCTCTGGCTTCTTCCTGCACCTCTGTTCCAAATTTCTGCATCCCTCTTGACTTTCTCTGCACCCCGCTTCCCTCTTTCTGCACCTCTCTTGCCTCAGTCTGCCCACCTGTTCCCTCTTTCTGCACCCCTTTTTCCTGTTTCTGCAACTCTCTTGCCTCTTTCTGCAATTCTCTTGCCTCCTTCTGCACCTCACTTGCCTCTTTTCGCACCTCTGTTGGTTCTTTTGCACTGCTCTTGCTTCTTTCGGCACCTCTCTTGCAAATATCTGCATCCCTCTTGCCTCTTTCTGCACCCCTTTTACCTGTTTCTGCACCTCTCTTGCCTCTGTCTGCACCTCTGTTCCCTCTTTCTGTACCTCTTTTGACTGTTTCTGCAACTCTTTTGCCTCTTTCTGCAGTTCTTTTGCCTCCTTCTGCACCTCTGTTGCTTAATTCTGCACTTTCCATGCTTCTGTCTGCACCTGTGTTGCTTCTTTCTGCACCCCTGTTGTCTCTTTCTGCACTCGTCTTCCCTCTTTCTGTACCATTCTTGCCTGTTTCTTCAACTCACGTGCCTCTTTCTGCACTTTTTTTGCTTCTTTCTACACCTCTGTTGCTTCTTTCAGCAATTCTCTTGCCTCTTTCTGCACTTCTCTTGCCTGTTTCTGCACCTCTCTTGCCTCTTTCTGAACCTCTCTTGCCTTGTCTGCACCTCACTTGCTTCTTTCTGCACTTCTCTTGCCTATTTCTGCACCCCTGTTGCTTCATTCTGCACTTTCCATGCTTCTTTCTGCACTTGTCTTGCTTCTTTCTGCACATCTGTTGTCTCTTTATGTGCCTCTTTTGCCTGTTTCTGCAACTCTCTTGCCTCTTTCTGCAGCTCTCTTGCCTCCTTCTACACCTATGTTGCTTCTTTCTGCACTTCTCTTGCCTCTTTCTGCACTCCTGTTGTCTCTTTCTGCACTTGTCTTCCCTCTTTCTGTACCTTTCTTGCCTGTTTCTGCATCTCACTTGCCTCTTTCAGCACCTCTGTTGCTTTTTTCTGCAGATCTCTTGCCTCTTTCTGCACCCCTCTTTTCTCTTTCTGTACCTCTGTTGCCTCTTTCTGCACTTCTCTTTCTCTTTCTGCACCCTTTGCGGCTCTTTCAGCACCTCTGTTACTTCTTTCTGCACTTCTCTTCCTTCCTTCTGCACCTCTCTTGCTTCTTTCTGCACCTCACTTGCCTCTTTTAGCATCTCTGTTGCTTTTTTCTGCAGATCTCTTGCCTCTTTCTGCACCTCACTTGCCTCTTTCAGCACCTCTGTTGCTTTTTTCTGCAGATCTCTTGCCTTTTTCTGCACCTCTCTTTTCTCTTTCTGTACCTCTGTTGCCTCTTTCTGCACTTCTCTTGCTCTTTCTGCACCCTTCGCGCCTCTTTCAGCACCTGTTACGTCTTTCTGCACTTCTCTTCCTTCTTTCTGCACCTCTCTTGCTTCTTTCTGCACCTCACTTGCCTCTTTCAGCACCTCTGTTTCTTTTTTCTGCAGATCTCTTGCCTCTTTCTGCACCTCACTTGCCTCTTTCAGCACCTCTGTTGCTTTTTTCTGCAGATCTCTTGCCTCTTTCTGCACCCCTCTTTTCTCTTTCTGCACCTCTCTTGCCTCTTTCTGCACCCCTGTTTCCTCTTTCTGCACTTTTCCTGCCTGTTTCTGTACCTTTCTTGCCTCTTTCTGTACCTCTGTTGCCTCTTTCTGCACTTTTCTTGCCTCTTTCTGCACCCCTTTTGCCTCTTTCTGCACCTCTGTTGCTTCTTTCTGCACTTCTATTGCCTCTTTCTGCACCTCTCTTGCTTCTTTCTGCACCTCAATTGTCTCTTACAGCAACTCTGTTGCTTTTTTCTGCAGATCTCTTGCCCCTTTCTGCACCTCACTTGCCTCTTTCAGCACCTCTGTTGCTTTTTTCTGCAGATCTCTTGCCTCTTTCTGCACCCCTCTTTTCTCTTTCTGCACCTCTCTTGCCTCTATCTGCACCCCTGTTACCTCTTTCTGCACCTTTCCTGCCTGTTTCTGCACCTCTCTTGCCTCTTTATGTACCTCTGTTGCCTCTTTTTGCACTTCGCTTGCTCTTTCTGCACCCTTCGCACCTCTTTCAGCACCTCTGTTACTTCTTTCTGCACTTCTCTTCCTTCTTTCTGCACCCCTCCTGCCTCTTTCTGTACCTCACTTGCCTCTTTGTGTACCCCTCCTACCTTTTTCTGCACCCCTCTTGCCTCTTTTTGCCCCTCTGTTGGTTCTTTCTGCACTGCTGTTGCTTCTTTCTGCACCTTACTTGCCTCTTTCTGCACCTCTCTTGCTTCTTTCTGCACCATTCTTGCCTCTTTCTGCACCTCTGAGTTAGAGGTAGTTTTAATCCCCCTGTCCTATTATGTACTAGGGCCTTACAGGGGAGGTCATGCCAATCACAGGGGTACCCCAACCCATTGTTGTATTCCTCTTTGGGTGTCCACATACGGGCTTTCCTGTATCATGTCCTTATATAGGCACAATTCGCCCTGCCCTTATATAGGCATAAAATCCCAGTCCTTATTTAGGCATTAAACCGTGCACTCCAAATACAGGCATGGTCTCTGACATCCGTCCACCCTAACGTCACAACGAGTTCTTGAAGAACAGACCCTTAGGCTTCGGGAGTTTCCTAGCACAGGACTATTGATTTCTTCAAGGACTCATCTATTATGCATGAACCGTTATACCTTAGGGGTTCATTCATGACGTCTTCCGCTGTCCGACTCACGTCAATGCTAACATTATGAGGTACCTCTCAGGTATAAATATACCTTCCCTAGCCCTTGTAAACTAGAGGAGACCTCGACTTCAGAGGAGCCCGTTTCCCGGCCTGACGCACTGAGAAGACGCTGTCATCCCTGCACGCAGAGAGTCCAGCTTCCAGTGATCTGACTTCCCTTGCGGGATGTTGGAGTTCGAATCTGGGAAGAGATTCCTACCTCTCTCATTCTTAAGGTATGGAGCTGACTAGAACCTAGAGGGACTCTTGGCATACTAGGCATACTAGACTTAACATACTCTTAGTATACCATAGTAAGGAATACTTCACCTACTTCATACCTCTCCCTACACCTAGGTTAGGTTAGGCACATTGGGGTAGAACTAGCTTAGAAACGCATCGTATGAGTACTCGCATTTTTAGTCTGTGTTATTTATGTAAATGAATATCTACTAAAGATCATGCTAGCGCAGTATTATTTATTTCTACTGCTTACGCTGTACATTATTTATTTCGCATACTGTCTTGTGATCGTAACGGCACATTTTACTTACACGAGAAACAAGACTGTTCAATAAATCTTTTATTGAAACGCCCGTCTATTTCTTTCTGTGTAACTTTGAGGAAAACTAAGCATGCACGATTGAGCTGAGTGAAATAGTTATCTATTGTTTCTACGACTCTGGGACACGTTCTGATTCTAAAGGGAAACAAAGTTGTCATGTTTTGCGGCTGCCAGAAACTACTCCCTTCTTGTCGTCAAGGAGTTTCTAGTGGCCTCTGAGCTAGCTGGCACAAGTAATTAAGTTTAATATACTCGATAGGGACATACTGACCTTAGTCCTATGTCAAACCTATAGGGGATATTATTACAATGCGCAGAGCCTATTAGGGAAATAGGAGCTACACTACATGGCGCCCAACGTTTGGTAAGGCGGAAATTTAACGCTAGATACTGAGTAACTCAGCCGTGCTTTTTCTCTCAGAGACCCCTACCCATATACTCCAAAAGACGTCTGGAGTGGGCAGGGTTAAGTATCCGCCACGGCTACATAGGGAAGCACCCTATATACTAGCTGTTTGATTTGCTCAACGTCGAAGGATACAGTGTTCCAAAATATTGTGCACCTTATCTTTGTTTCCTTGAAACTTGTTCTACATTTTTCAAAAAACAAAATGACTGGAAGACCGGAAACGATGAAGCTGCGGCTGATCCAGCCCAAGCAGCAGTTTTTAACATTACAGGTTTAAATGAAACCGAGGAGGGTGTTATAGACATCGCTCCAAACTTAAGAAGAGCCATCACTCTAAAACTTATAAAACATGGCCTACCACCAAGAGGCGGTAGAGCAGTTTTCGTGATAGAGGCACACGAATCCTTTCAGACAGAGGTATTCTATTCATGGGTAATATTTCCTGAATCCAATCCAGTAACACACATGTTTCACTTCTACAAAGAAGATGATCCACCAGAGGAATACATTCCTTTCGAGGATATAGAAATTCCATTAACATACCAAGAGCATCAGCTCTGGTTTAAAGGCGCCCTAAAACATCACAAAAACATTACCAGGCTCGGTCCACTAGGTAGACCAGGAGCAACATGGCCGATTCTAGCCAGCTACACACCTCATCCTGACATTGAAGAAATGTCAGACGAGGAATTACTTACTCAACTCACAGAGTTAATAAAAATCTACAGACAATTGGTCCAATATGTCATGCGGACTTTCACAGTCCAGCAACCACTGACACTTCCAACTCCAACTCCCCAACAGGGGAATACACTAAAAATTACACCACAGACTCTCTACGCAGTCATGGGTAAAATGCCCACAAAACGTGAGCAAATTCCATTCTGGATAGCTCAAAAAATTACTCAAATCGAAGCAGTATTTCCAAATACTAGCCCGTATGAGAAACACAGAATCCTAACAATCAGTTTACCGATGGGGATCACACCACAACTGGAAGACTGTACCACTTGGGGCTCAGTCTTTGCTGCCATCTATACTAAAACACATGGTATTCCGTTAATTGCGGTAATCCCAGAGGTCCTGAAACAAATTCAAAATGAATACGGGGCAGAGCCTGCTCTGAATTTAGGTATGAAATTACTGAAGAATTTCGACCAGGTCTCAACAATAATATTATCTAATATTAAAGGGGAGGCAGCAGCAGTGGCGATCCGCCAAAAATTAAGGGAATTCGATGTTACAGAACATCAAACTGAACTACCCAGAATAATTGAACAATCTTATGCAGAATTAGGCAGAGATAGTTTGGGTGGAAGACCAGTGAAGCCGAAACTATCTGAAAGTCCTGAGAAGGACTCTATTAAACAAACTCCTACATCTTCTAAAAAGAAGTGGGAGACTAATAAACAAAAGTCAAATGAGAAACGTTCTCAATCCCGGGTAGGTCTCCTCAAAAGGAGCCCTCTGAAAGGAGGTATAACCTCAGGAATAGGGATAATTTAAGAAAACCTGATAGGTATCAAGATACTGATACACGTTCCTCTCGTCCCTTTCAGATCTCATCACAGACTTCGGAAAGAAGAGGACGATCAGAACATAGAGAAGAACGCGTGAAATCCAAGGAAGATAAACACGCTCCAAAAAACAGAACAAAACCTCAATTCTCCAAAAGAAAGTAGCAGGTCTGAAGATCAGACATGCCGAGAATACTGAGAACACAACTCAAGAACGGAGAATGGGCTCAGACAATGCTGGACAGTGCAGCAGAAGTCACAATAGTTCGCCAGAACCTGAAGGAACTTCTGGAGATAGTGGACTTGAAAGAGTACATTACAGTTGAGACTGTAGACACCAGGGTTAGTACTCCACAAAAGTTATATGAAATAACACTCCGGATGGAGGGAGACATACCTAGACAGGTGAAAGCACTTTTTTGGGAAAGACTATCGAGGGGCTATGACATACTTCTAGCAGAAAAAGACTGGCCACCACAATTTGTCAGGGAGTGCCCACATGGCGAGGACATTATTATGCCTGCCTTCTCCAACCATATTCCAATTCATCTAAAATATACATATGCCAGGAAATGGGCAGTAGCCCAGGCCCCAGCATTATATAAAAATCATGTAGGATGGGATGAGGACTCACCTCACCATAAAATACATCTGAAACATGAACCAACTGCACAAAGGCAGTACCCAATAAAGCAAGAAGCTAAAAAACAGGTCAGGGAGATCTTAGATCAACTTGAATACCAAGGGGTGATTGAAACATGCACCTCCTCAATGAACAATCCTTTGTTTCCTGTCTCCAAACCAGACAATACATATCGTCTAGTTTTGGATTACAGACACTTAAACACTTGTTCTAAAACCTTTGCAGTGCAAAATGCACATAGCACAGCATTAATGAATAACATTGTGCGTAAAAAATACAAAACAACATTAGACATCTCAAATGGTTTCTTTTGTCAAAACATAGCACCTGAAAGCAGGTACTTAACAGCATTCTCCATAATGGGGACCCAGCGTCACTTTTGTCGACTCCCACAAGGGTTCAAGAACAGCCCAGGTTTATTCTCAGCGAGGGTAACGGAGTTACTACAAATTTATGACAATGAGGCATTGTCCTATGTCGATGACATCTATCTGACGGACGATGACCTGGACAAACACTTGAACAGGGTGAGCACCATTATACTGGGCTTCGCCTCTGAGGGCTACAAATTCAACTTTAAAAAGTCCAGAATTGCCCATCTCAATGTCCTATTTCTAGGATATGAGCTTTCAAGTGAAGGCAAGAGCTTGGCAGCTAACTTTTTAGAAAAATGTGCGCTGCTCCAACCTCCAAAAACGCTAAAAAACTTACAATCCATCCTGGGTTTCCTAAATTTTGGAAGAACATACATTCTAAATTACGCAGAAAGGGTTAAACCTCTCTACGCATTAATCAAACCTGATTTTTCAATCAAGAATTGGACACAAGAACACACAGAAATCTTGCGTTCACTCCAGGCTAACATGTTAGCAACAAATCACTTACAAACACGCGTAAGTCAACGAAACCTGGTGATCCGAATAATTTCGGGTCAATGCGGATTCACCTACTTAACCTTCAATGAGGGTGAGAAAATACCAATTGCATACAAATCTCATTTGTACACACAAGCGGAAATGCGCTTCAGTTCAACTGAAAAATTCTAACAGCAGTTCAAACCGCTGTAGCAAAAGAAAGAGCCTTAGCCCAAGGGAAACGCATTATTGTCGTAACCCCAGTACCAGCTTTAGAAGCGGTCACAAAAGCAAGCATTCCAAATGCTAAAGCATTACATCCCAGATGGATACAGTGGGTTAATTCTCTTGCTGCAACAGATGTTGAATATGTTTTTGATCCAGATTTAAAAACACAAGCATTCCTGCAATATGAACAAGAATGTCCTCTGCCTACTAAAATTCTGCCTCTCGATCAGTACGAATTCATAATTTACACTGACGGATCCGCACAGCCCGCAACAGGGAGTAAGCAAGCTTACAGTGCAGCGTGTGCAATCGTTAAAGGTCGCATGCGAGATGGCATCTTCAGACCTATGGTCACAAAAACTCAATCTCTAGGGGATTGTACTGCTCAGCGAGCTGAACTACAAGCATTCAAACTGGCACTTGAAAGTACAGATCGAGAATTCCCACACTGATAGTGTGCGATTCCTTTACTGTGTTCAGTCGTATAATGACTATATACAAAACTGGCTTGAAAATGGTTTCAAAGATGCGAAAGGTGGCACAATAAAGCACAAAATGCTTTGGGAACAAGTAGTTCAGTTGAAAAACGAACTACCAAAGGCTCACGTGATCCACACACTGAGTCATCAACGTGATGGCGTTCACGTTGCAGGGAATTCATTGGCTGACGAAGCCGCAAAGGGGGCTGTTCAGACGGCTTCCGTAGCTGTGATCACTCGTTCAAAAACAAAAATAGACGGTGAGATAATGTTGGCTGTCAATGCTTCAAGCAAAGGCAGCAGTGCAGCGTTACCAAAAAAGTTTCCACTCAAGTACTCTTATGTAATTGATGCGAACAACGTTCCTTTTGCTCGAATCCCTGGAGTGGGGGATAGGGTAATCCCAAACATGGAACGTAGAGCAGCCTTGATTTATGAAACACATTTGGGGGAGGGTCTGTCACATCAAGGGATCTCTAAAACAATTTTGACGTTAAAAGAGATGTATTGGTGGCCTGGAATGAATACAGAAATTCACATATTCATCAACAACTGCTTAGACTGTAAACTACAGCGAGAATGCCACCAGACACCATGCTGCGAATGCAGCTGCCCAGTACAGACACCACTGTTAGACAGTATTAGACTATCTACGCGCATGCGTCCTTCTGGACAAATGCAATCCCACAAATATTGACTCAAGGTTCCTATGGATATGGCCTCAGCGCTCGGCTAAGCTCGAACTGTTATAAAAGATTTGGAAGTCTTTATCGGCACATACGCAATAGGCACGCTACATTCTGACCAGGGCCCTGCGTTTAGCTCTCGGGCTTACAAAGAAGCCATGGCCAGTCTGGGCGTTGCATTGCGGTACTCCTCTCCATTCCATCCTGAGGGAAATTCGGTTGTGGAAAGGAAAAACCGGGACATAAAGCAGTCTATAACAGCTAGGGTATTAGGTTCGGGTGATGGGTGGGTCAAACATCTCAATGGGGTCCAGCGCTCATTAAATAATCTGCCAAGAAGTTCTCTAGGGGGTCACTCCATATGAGGTCCTATTTGGGACAAGAATGTGGGTACCAGATCTCGATCACGTAGGCACAGTGGTGGAAAATAAAACATTTGATATCAAAGATCGTTTGGCTGTTTTACAGGAACTGAATGAGTTAAGAACGAAACAAAGCAACGTATTCCTACAGCCAACCACCACTGGGGAAAAACCGGCGGTCCCAGCAAGGCCTGTCTGGATTCCAAAAGTTGGGGATCTAGTCAGAGAAAAGATTGCGGACAAGAAGGAATTTGGACCTTCTTACAGACAACCAGTACCTGTCCTAGCAGTTCAAGGAACAAGAACAGTACTTCTGCCGCCCCTTGCTGGAAGAAAGGAGAAAAGATTTGTGTCCATCGACCTGATCAAACCACAGTATGTGGCCAATACTAAATAGTAGGCCTCGTGGACTCCGACCTAGTAGCAGACACACTCCTCTCGCTACTATCCAAGAGGTTCAGACTGAAAGACTGATAACAATCGAGAATTCAGCTGTAACAGATGGAGGACTAAGCAACAACGCTATGGAACTAGTCCCTCTTGAAAATCAAGTAACAGTTCATCCAAATACACCTGTCTACACCAATGTAGCAAGTGATCAACTGGTTTCAGTGATTTCTACAAATCCTGATGCAATTCCAACAATTGACAGAACTGCTTCTGGCTATTTCATTAACTTTGATACGTTCTCAGAAGATCCGAGTGAACCTGAAACGACGCCAGCATCATTGAAATTCAAGCAGCAAGTACAAGACTTTCTTCACTTTCTGAAAAAGACTTATTTGGTTTCTCCATGGATTGAACTCTGGATTATATCTGGACTTTTTGTTTTCCTGCTCTGGCTAGCTTTGGTTACAACTGTAAGCGTGCTTATAAGTGGTAGATACATCCATGTGAATACTGAAGGAAAAGACGTGAACGTACTTTTAAAACCTCATAAATCTTCCCATCGTGAAGCAAGAGACTTGTCATCAGTGAACATCACAGCTGTTCCTATACAGGATGGTATAGTGTGGGACAAAACAGATTTTGATGTCTTCGGCCCGACGGAACAATTGAACATTCCACATTTGTTTAAAATTTCACTAAGTGATCTAATTACGTCCAGTACCTATTCAGATGATTGGGACTTTGAGACTGTTAACGACATAATGTTTGACCTAGAAAAATCTGCTGCATTTTCTAAAAATGAATATTTAGAGGGTTCATCAGACTATGAACAAATGTATTGCTATAACCACTATGGTCATCATTATTTGCATAAATCTGCATACCCAAGAAATGTGTTTATGTTTAACCAATGGGAGCATTGTCCTACACCACCACAAGGTAGTTCAAAAACATTTGCTAACAAGTTTCCATATTTTTCAGGATACAATACATCTAATCCAGAAATGTTTTACTATAAAAATGTAAACAAGACAGGACTGAAAATTATGTTAACTAATACGAAACAGATTTACTCTGCAATATTTATTGCCCAACTGTCTAGACAGGGTTTCGACTTTTGGAAAGACACAATAGACACAAAAACTGTCTGGGGTACTAAAGATTGGCAAGTGCAAGGGATAGAAGCTTTATTTAGAGCCTGCATCATCCCTGAACAAATAATGTTTTTGAATGAAACTGTCCAACAAACATCTTGTCTTGGACTAGCCAAGATCAAGGAGATGAACACACCTACTGTACCAACACCTGCCACTGATAATAATACACAGGCAGTGGTGACAGTTGACAATATACTACAACTCAACAGATCTAATCCTGATTGGAGAAAATGGTTGATCTGGCCCACAGACACGAACAACTGTCAGGAAAGATTCCTGAATAAAACTCAGGGCTTTACTATTCATAGGCCAGACCCAAGATACGTCCAAAGACAGCATCCGGGGGTAGTAACAACATACAGTGTAGGTAAATTATGCCTCGATTGGCTTCAGAAATCTACACTACAGGATGTGAAACAACACTTATCCTTACTTGCAGAAGACGCAGACCTTAGGGAATTCTTGCTTGGACCAAGAAAACCGCGTCAAAAACGTTTCATATATGCCGGCATTTATGCTGCCTATAATGAAGCATGGAAGGTGTCACAGATGGAGGCCGCAGAACGAATACGTGAACTTGATCGTATTAATTTAGAGAAAACCCTCTCTGTGGTCGACAATGGGTTAACAACTTTGTCCTCCAGAATATATTCATTGGATGGCATTGTATCCTCTGCTATCGACATACTAGAACAAGATTTGGCAATGTTACAGCAAGGCCAATCTCAATTGCGTTCTATTGTGTTATTAAGCTGGACGCTGCAATCTTTGCGTGCGGGCTATGTGCCTTGGCGTTTCATCAACACGTCAGCTCTGTTTGCAGAATACAATCTAACTGATAAACAGATCGAACTGGCACAAAGAGGAGCAAGGTATACAGTGCTGAACATTGAAAAACTGGAAAAGTTACCATTCACAGTGGCAGAAAAACCAGCTACAGAATGGCTCATTCATGGCAAAATCACATTACCTGTGACTACTTTTCAGTTTCAGTATTGCCTCACACAAATGAAAGCAGGCAAATATGAAAGGTTGGGTAAGGAATACATTAAGACATCTTGGGATTTACCGTATACATATAGATGTTGGAGTGGGGATCGTGAAGTGTTTTTGAGCGGTACACACTGTAAACGTGCACTGAGCGGTTCACTTATATGTCAGGACATTTCTTTACACGGGGCTTGTAATGGTTCTGTGGCAAATTTGTCTTGCCATCAGCAGGGTACACCAGCTGCTGTGATTAATCCAACATTTGGACAACTTTCTAATGGGAGTTACCTCATGTTGAATGATCAAAGTTGCTGCGGCATGTCGCCAGGCATCCCATATCTAGTAACGGTCAACTCCAGGGTCACTTGCTGTATGCAAGTATTTGTTTGCCCCAATAGACACAGTCAGGGAGTCGCCTCTATGGCCTTCGCTGAATGTCTCTTTTATAAGATTTGATACTTTAAGCAGAATAAAAGCCATGCTTTTACAGCAAACAGTGCCTTTGACCTCGGCCAAAGAAACCTATGATCTACAAGTAGCAAGGACTTCGGCTGAGATACAGACTTTAATACGTACAAACTGCCCTATACATTTCGTAGAAATGATAACACGTATCTTCAACATGTCTGATACAAGTGGAATTGTACATGTATTTAAGAGCATCTGTACCGGTCTGTTAGCACCTTTCCAGGCAATACTCGGAATCATCCCGAACTTTGCACATTCGGTGTTTGGTGGCATACCATTAATTCTAGCACTTGTTGCCGGAATTCTATTTCTCTTCCTGCTATTACGCTATGGCCAGCCTATTCGCAGACATCACTCCGAGCGAAATGGAGAAAGCTCTCCTTGAACGAAAGTGCCGTGAGCGAATAGTACAGCTTTTGGGCATGACTCGTCTACGGGAACTTAATACCACGTGGTTCCTGTCATTTAGACCAATCTGGCAAGATTGCATCTTACCTGTTCTACGATGCCTGCTATGCGGTGAAGAATGCGTGTTGGACACCTGTCTAACATTTCCATCAGCTACGCCAACGGATGTCGATACTCTGCTGGTCCCGATAACGGCCCATGCTCTGTGTTGCCCCCAGAGGCTGCCTATCCTGATGTCAGCATTCATTGAGATCTCACAGACGCTTCCGGCTGCTGCTGAGGTACGAGAAAGACCTACAGGCACACAGGTAACAACGGACGCGAACATTGCTGCGGCAACCTATGCTGAAAGCGATGCTTCACATCTCTGTGCAATTAATCTACTACAAGAGGTGTTCCAACTGACACCAACCTCAGTGGACGATGTTTTGTCTACAGAAATAGATGATCTCATGTTTACACCAGACCCATAAACTGACTCTGATTCAGCCCACAGTGTTCCAGAGATGCAGTAACAATTTGGCCTTCATACTTCAAAAACTTGGAACTCTTCCAAAAAATTGAACTTTTTCCCATTTTTCGAACTAAAATGGCACTTCAATCTGCTTCAAGTAGAACTAGCCTTATAGTACAGACATCGCGGTACTTCCTCAGACACTTTTTTCATCGTGTTAGTCTAAAAAAATTCATTGATTTCCATGACATGAAATGACTTTTGATTTTGAAAAAACGTATCGATCATTTTGTCACATGTAAATATTTCAGCATATTTCATTCAAATTGCATTTTATTTTAAATATATGCCTGAAATGAAAAGCAATGCTTCAAATGTACAGTACCTTTTGCATTCTAATGGGTTTTTAAAATGCCTTTTTAAACGGTTTTAAGAAATATTTTAGAAATATGCGGTACTCCATTTAATGTTTAGCATTTTAAATGTTTAGCATTTTAGTATTATCGTACACACGAAAGTGGAGTGGGTGTTGTATTCCTCTTAGGGTGTCCACACACGGGCTTTCCTGTATCATGTCCTTATATAGGCACAATTGCCTGCCCTTATATGGCATAAACTCTATATAGGCATAAAATCCCAGTCCTTATTTAGGCATTAAACCGTGCACTCCAAATACAGGCATGGTCTCCTACATCCGTCCACCCGAACATCACAACGAGTTCTTGAAGAACAGACCCTTAGGCTTCGGGAGTTTCCCTAGCACAGGACTATTGATTTCTTCAAGGACTCATCTATTATGCATGAACCGTTATACCTTAGGGGTTCATTCATGACGTCTTCCGCTGTCCGACTCACGTCAATGCTAACATTATGAGGTACCTCTCAGGTATAAATATACCTTCCCTAGCCCTTGTAAACTAGAGGAGACCTCGACTTCAGAGGAGCCCGTTTCCCGGCCTGACGCACTGAGAAGACGCTGTCATCCCTGCACGCAGAGAGTCCAGCTTCCAGTGATCTGACTTCCCTTGCGGGGTGTTGGAGTTCGAATCTGGCAAGAGATTCCTACCTCTCTCATTCTTAAGGTATGGAGCTGACTAGAACCTAGAGGGACTCTTTGCATACTAGGCATACTAGACTTAACATACTCTTAGTATACCATAGTAAGGAATACTTCACCTACTTCATACCTCTCCCTACACCTCGGTTAGGTTAGGCACATTGGGGTAGAACTAGCTTAGAAACGCATCGTATGAGTACTCACATTTTTAGTCTGTGTTATTTATGTAAATGAATATCTATTAAAGATCATGCTAGCGCAGTATTATTTATTTCTACTGCTTACGCTGTACATTATTTATTTCGCATACTGTCTTGTGATCGTAATAGCACATTTTACTTACACGAGAAACAAGACTGTTCAATAAACCTTTTATTGAAACGCCCGTCTATTTCTTTCTGTGTAACTTTGAGGAAAACTAAGCATGCACGATTGAGCTGAGTGAAATAGTTATCTATTGTTTCTACGACTCTGGGACACGTTCTGATTCTAAAGGGAAACAAAGTTGTTATGTTTTGTGGCTGCCAGAAACTACTCCCTTCTTGTCGTCAAGGAGTTTCTAGTGGCCTCTGAGCTAGCTGGCACAAGTAATTAAGTTTAATATACTCAATAGGGACATACTGACCTTAGTCCTATGTCAAACCTATAGGGGATATTATTCCAATGCGCAGAGCCTATTAGGGAAATAGGAGCTACACTACACCATAGTGTACCCTAGGGTATGTAGGTGTTTTCACTGTATTCTAAGTGTCTTTCAGCATAGCACTGGCTCCGGGCCTGGTTAGTCAGAGTCAGTTACCACCAGTACCAGTCAGCAAAAAGTTGGGGGCACAGGATGACTTTGCAACAAGGCCTCTTTCTGCACCTCTGTTGGTTCTTTCTGCATATCTCTTGCTTTTTTCTGTATCTTTCTTCGTCTTTCTGGACTTCTGTTGCCTCTTCCTGCATTTCTCTTGCTTCTTTCTGCACTTTTCTTCCTCTTTCTGCACATGTTCTACCTCTGTAGGCATAGTTAGAAATTAGCATTTAAAAAAACCTTTGAAATTCACTGAAAAACCATAGGTTTCAGGGGCATTATAGTTAGGAATTAGCATATAAAAAACCTTAGAAATTCACTGAAAAAACCATAGGTTTTAGGGACGTTATAGTTAGAAATTATCATTTATAAAACCTTTGAAATTCACTGAAAAAACCATAGGTTTCAGGGACGTAATAGTTAGAAATTAGCATTTAAAAAACCTTTGAAATTCACTGAAAAAACCATAGGTTTAAGGGACGTTATAGTTAGAAATTAGCATTTAAAAAACCTTAGAAATTCACTGAAAAAACCACAGGTTTCAGGGACGTTATAGTTAGTTGGACATTTCACTTGTACAAAACCAGAGAAATTCGGCCGTTATAGTTAGTTGAGCTAACTATAACTCGTGCCCCCGCAATGCACTGCTGATGACGTCACATATTACATCATTCATGACATGGTCAGTGACATCACTGATGACATCTCAAATGACATCATTGATGACATCACTGATGACATCATCCATGTGATAATCTGATGTACCTCCTCATACCCTAATATAACCTTTGATACACCCACTCTAAAATACAGACTACCATTTTTGAAACCATAGACACACCAATACCAGTTACTACATACCCACTCACTGATTCCTAGGTCTACACACACATCACATCCACTCATTCACCGATACAGTCACTCATACATGCAGTCACTCATCATTCCCGCACTATCATATGCACTCATACACCTATACAGACACTCACACACCACCACTCATCCGTTGAGTTACTCACTCACCTAGTCAGTCATGCAAAGAATCAATCACACTCTCATTTACTCACCTATACAGTTATACACACACCACCTCACTTATTCATACAGATACTAACACATACTTACTCTCTTATACAATCACTGATACAAGCACACACTCATCCATACAGCCACTCTCACAATCACTCACGCTCTCATATAGTCATTTATATACTCCAACACTCACATATACTGCCTTTCACATATGTAGTTACTCACACATGTACCACTGAGACATCCATTCACTCACCAACACACCCATACACACACTCACCCACCCATACAGCCCTTCACACATGCAGTCTTGAACCCATACACCCAGTGAATCGCCCACTCATACATCTATGCACAGAGTCACACACCCCCCACCCACCCACACAGACACTCAGGCACCCATACAGATACTCAGACAACCAATCAATAACCCATATAGACACTCATGTAGCTACTCACCAACCCATGCAGCCGCTGACACAGCAACTGACAGACTGATGCAGACATTCACACAGTTTAGTCACTAACCTATGCATTCAGTAAGACACGTTTAATCACTCACTTATACAGTCAGTCACGCACCTACTAAATCATCCATTCAGACACTCATACACCCACTCATTCTTCAATACACCTTGGCATTTATATATATAAAACATATTTAAACTTTACAGAAACACACAGTCACTGGATGATGTCATCAGTGATGTCACTGACCATGTCAAGAATGATGTAATATGTGACGTCATCAGCAGTGCATTGCGGGGGCGCGAGTTATAGTTAGCTCAACTAACTATAACGGCCAAATTTCTCTGGTTTTGTACGAGTGAAATGTGAGAACAGTCTTTTGATGTGTTTCATTTTATGAGAGTGAAATCCCTTTACTAGTGATGTTTGTTTTTATTGCTTCGCTGTGTTTGTGCCCCCGAGTGGGAGGGCAGTATTTTCTATTATTTGGGAGGGCGAAGGAATACAGTGAGGTATCCTTTTGTTACAGACAAATCCTTCCTCCACTTGACTGTGTATATCTCTGCGATGGAAGTACAACCGGGACTGAGGATTGAATTCAATGCGTAGACTACATTGAACACACAGGCCTGAGGAAGTCATAGGGTACACCCCAATACGACAAAACGGGTGTTGGCTCTAAGGCTAAAAATGAAGAAGAGGCCAGCAGACCGTGAAATAAAAAAGACCACCAAAATATTAATTGTATTATTGAATATACGTTTATGTATTCAGACATCTACTGTAGCGTGTGCTTGAGGCTGGAATGTCATGTTTTTGTGATCTTTGATCATAAGATTTCAGGGAGTAGGGTGAATCTCCCTACCTTTTATAGCACTGCAATATTAATAAGAACAAGTTGGAACATTTTGGGATTGTTGAGGAGTGCCAGAACCCTATCAAATGACCCATGTCGCAATCATATCCAAGTTGTGCTACAAGATCCAAAGTGAGGACACAGGGTTGGCACCACAGGCCAAGGAACAAAGGGAGCAGGAATTGGGTAGCGAAATCACAAACTTGGGAGTAGACTCTCAAACATTTTGTGCTGAGTTAGCATTACAAAAGTGACACTAATCAGCAAAAAATGTTTTTTTCCTGATTAACTTTCCAGTGCAAAACTTGTTTTGTGCTGGAAAGTTCCCAAAAGTAACACAAAGCAGCGCGAAATGCTGCTTTGCATTACGTTGCATCAAGGGGTCGTTACATGGGTGGTACATGCACGTTCCCAAGCAACCACCCATGTTTTTTTATGCTAAACCCAAACTACTAATATTAGTAGACAGAGTTTAGTGCCAAAAATTAATGTTGCTGAAAAGCAGGCGTTAAAAGGAGAAGTGCTTTCATTTCTCCTTTCTTTTCTTTTCCGACTTTGTACTTGTGCTGTACAGTGCAGCACACATGCAAGGTAGGAAAAAGTTTTTCACTTGTTACAACGACTTGCTGTAGGGGGCAGAAGGTGTTGGATTTACAATCCAACACCTTCCCTGCTGTTGCACAAACTGGCCTAGGAATAGTAAATTATACTATTCCTAAGTCCAGCGTGCCCCCTACAGCAAGTCGCTGTAACTACTTGCGATGTAATGGTTCGCGATGTAACAACGCGGTGATTGTAACAACCGCGTTGTAATGGCATGCGATGCATTGCATCCTTAGTAAAGACATACATTCTCAAAAATGGTATTGCTAGGATACACCATAGAGATTTCAGACACAACCTAGAGATTTGTCTCTGGCGCTGTGTTTACGGTGAATCGGAGGGTGGCTTGTGTCTGAGAGAGGGCTTAGGCCCGACCTTAAAGCAATTGGTGAAAGGCCTATTTTTTCGTGATGAAGGACAAGACCTATATTACACTATCTTGCAAGGGACATTTGGGGCTCACTATACGCTTGCCTACTCACACACGATACATTAAGTTCTGACGGAGACGGACAGCAAACGAGCCAATCAGCGGCTACAAATTACATGAATCATAACATCCTGCATTGTCTAGGAGAGCTGTACTGGAATACTACAAAATGCATCGCAATGAACGCTTTCTATCTGACCACACAGACAGATGGGGGGGAGGGATGAAGGGAGGTGAGTGGTAAGGGCAGTTTTGATTGACATGTTACTTCATGAAACATTGTTGTACAAATGTTGCAACCATGGAACTACTAATAAAAGCTAGATTAAAAAAAACTGTGGACCAAGAAAAAGAGGGCGTGCCAAAGTCCCATCTGACGCCGAAAACATTGCTGAATCTACGGTTTCGGAACACAGGTCCTGAAAGAAATTGCTAAAGGCTACCTCGATTTTGCTACTCTCCTCAGTGATTTCATTTGTCTCCTCATCCAGGATCTTCCTAATCTAATTCTATCTTCTATCTAGCTTCACTTTCCAAGCTAGCAACTTTCCGATGCTCTTCCCATGCACAAACTCTGTAACGTTGCTAGCTTCCCATTGCTGCAACACCTTCTCCTCTATTTTCAGTTTGAATTTTAACTGCAGGTCATCCAATGTTTCCTACATTCTCTTTCTTTCGTCCCCATTTACAATGTTTGCCTTTAGAGCATCTGCTGATCTTACAATCTCCTCTTCAAGCTGCAAGAACTGCACCTTTTCTTTCCTGTTCCAGGCTACTGTGAGAGTCTTAAAGGTTCCCCTTAACCATGCCTTATATGTGTCCTAGACAATATGTATGGGGCAGAAGTCACATTCCACCTGAAGACCTCCTCTGTACCCTTTGCTACCTCTGAGACAATCTCGGGTTGTTGGAATGGTCATGTGTTAACTGTTCACACCCTGATCTGGTTGCAGCCTTTCAACTAAACTTTCAAAAACATTGATGCATGATCTGGCAAGTGGCTAGGAAGGTGTTCTATCCCCAGTACTTTCTCTGCATTTTTCCGGCTGTGTATGGTGTATTCAGAAACCTTAAGTATAGATAGAGAAGATCTAGATAATTGGTTGATTGAAAACATCTTCCCATGCTTACTGAAGCTCAGCAGCAGTAGCTGAGTCAAGAAATTAGAGGAAGTGAAATATTGACAGCAATCAGGAAGCTAAAAGAGGGAAGGCTGCAGGGTCGGATGAGATCCTTAATGAATTTTATATCTCAACTCCAGAGGGAGGTATCCTGGCATGGATTAAGCTGTTTAGTTCTATATTAGTAGAAGGTTTGCCAATTCCAGAGTCCTGGAACCAGGCTGTGATTTCACTTATTCTGAAACCTGGCAAGAATCCACTACAGTACCAGTCTTATCGTCCAATCTTGCTACTTAACTGTGATTACAAAATCTATTCCTGTATTCTAGCTAGTCGATTAAATAAAGTAGTGGGGAGTCTGATAAATGAAGAACAGAAGTTTTTTTTTCCAGGAATGAGAGGACCCTGATAGGCTCAATAGACCTCGCCATAACTTTAGAGGTTCCACTGACAATTGTGACCTTAGACACAGCCAAGGAGTTTGATTGTGTGAATTGGGCTTTTTTGTGGATTGTGTTAAAACACTTCGAGGAGGGGGAAGCCCTAATAGATACATTAATGAAGATCTATAACGTACGTTAGTGCCCAAGTGTTGCTAAATGATAAAGTGTCCATGCCAGTGAAAATAGAAAGAGGGAGCAGGCAGGGCTGCCCCCTATCTCCTATCCTCTTCAACTTATATATTGAACCTCTTACCCAAAGCCTGAGAATGAGCGGGAAAATAAAACCATTTGTAGCAGGAGCGTGTTCTAGAGAAATTTGTCTTTATGCTGATGATTTCATGGTTTCACCTCAGACGCTGCATGCACTATCCCACATCTATTGGCAGAGGTTCGGCGTTTTGACAGCATTTCCAGATATGAGGTTATGGGGGAGAAAACTGAGAAAATGTAATGGAAGCAGAGTTGGAGGGGAACATCAAGCGTAAGGGAAATAAGATATCTGGGGCTAAAAATTGCACGAGACAGAAAAAATCCCAGCAGTGAACTTTGAGAGGATCAGTACTGAGACAGTTGAAGAGATGTCAGAACACCCCTCTTACCTTACATGGTCAGATAAACTTGGTTAAAATGTCTATTTTACCTAAATTTACATTCTTGTTTGAAAATATTTTTCTATACTTTGATAAGAAGGCTCTTTTGAAAATACAAGCAAGGGCATACAACTCTCCTGGAACAAAAATTGAGAAGGAACCTGGAGAAAGGTGGTCTAGGACTCACAGGCATACAACTTTATTGTTGGACTTTCCAGCTGAAAAACAACAGAATGCTCCTCCCCCGCCCAGACGAGACATCACTGGGTGTTATGTTCGGTGCCATGCTACTGGCTTACCAAAGGTTGTTTTTTTATATAAGTTTGCGGCACAAAAATTCTTCAAAAAGGTTTTGGGAAGTCCGTATTACAGCAAGTTGTCTCCATTATGGGATTCCACAGGGACACCAGAGTGCCTGTTAGACTGTCTAGCAAAACCTCTTAAGCAGAGCAGCAGTGTAAAACAGACCTATTAGTATGTAGGTCAATTCTTAGAATTATTTACTGATTGCAAAAACACTGGTCGCACATTGCGATCAGCATTTTGGGACCTGTAAATTGCTCATTCCGCCCAAAGTTTTTAAGATTACACTGGATTATTGGACAACTTGGTTGAGCCCTTTGAACAGAATGGCTCTCAAATTGCAGATCATCCCTCCATTTTTGAGACGCTCAGTTCTTCAGCCAATGCATAACAAAGGAGACTCCAGTTTTCCATTTAGCTACTGAATGATGTCCCTGCTTGCTTTATAAGCGAAGTACCTTGCCTGATGGTTACTTAAAGAGCTGGAAGCCTGGGCTCTATCTGTAAATGTAATTCTCCTCCAGCATATGAGGTTTAGACCAAGCAACAGTCCCATAAGCAATATTATGGTCCTTGCAATGCTCATTCTTAACTACATCAAGAAAAATCTTGCAGCTTATTTGCTTGCTACATTGACGTTAAAATGGCTGTTGATGGAGTCCACTGCATAATCGTTTGGTGCAAACTTTACGCTCATCTCAAAGGGCATCCCTCCTCAACTACTTAGGTCATCCAGTCTCTGTAGGGGAGTACTTGTGTACAGCTAAAGCTGCCAGGAATGTCCATGTAACACACAAACCTTCCGACCAACAGGAGTCTAAAACGGTTTTGCTTTGCACCTGTTACTTAATCTGTATACTGCTAATATGATGTCACTGCTTTCAACCCAAGTGTAAGTCAATTTTGTAGCATGCCAGTATTGCAGTATGCAGATGATACCTTACTGGTAACTCATACAGCAATGGGTTTGCAGTGTACCTTGTCTGCCATAAATAAATGGAACATCAAGAACAAATTGGTTGCAAATGCAAAAATGTCTGCTGGGCTGGTTTTTAGCAGGAGATATTGCAAAATTATAAACTGGCCAATTATTGCTCTAACAGCAGCAGTTATGGAAAAGAACTACTACTGTTTGGGCCTGCTCCTTGGTGTGAACATCGTCCTGAAAATGCAAATCTACAATCTAAAAATAAAATCCAGTTCGTTTAATTTCCCACTACATCATCACTACAATAACCTGCAGTCACTCATTATTTAGCCATTTCCTCAGTTATAGCCACTAAACCAGTGCCCTTGTTTGCTTCCAGGTGCTCATATTTCTAGGAATGTTGTTGAAAGGCGTGAACGCGCTCCAGTGTTCAGCTTTAAGGCCTGTTTCAGGCCTCCCACAATCAGTTCCTCAATGCCAGTTGAGGCTTGAGTTCAACTTGCAGAGCCAGTTGCTTAAGCTGATGTTTCTTTGCAGTTGTCATTCACTTCAGCTGGCTCCTACAAACATGCTGAAATATGTAGCGTCCTCCCCAGCCCAGGAGCATGCACATAAATACACCATACACTGAGCTCTTTAACAAACGTCTTTATTTCTCAGCATACGATCATGCACCGCACACTCATTATGTCATAACTGTTAATAACCACACCTTAAGACCTCCCAGCAAGTTCCATAATTCCTCTGTTGAGTCTGCCCAGAACCATGAGGGTCCTAGCGCACATAGCCTCATGAAACTACATCTCCCCCTTTGTTAAAAAAAAAAGTACAAACAACAGTCACATCATACATACTTCTTCAATAAGTCGTCGAGTTGCTTGCACTAGTCGACCAGATCGAGTGGTATGAGATGGTTGAGATGCACTCTAAATGTGCACTGATGGCACAGGTTCTGGTGCTTGAGCTGGACTGTTAGGCGGGAGAGTTTTATTTATGATTGCAGGAGCTGATGAACATCGAGATAGATGCTTAAGGTGTGATGATTACCATCTGTCTACAAAAAATTATAATTTTTGAGCCACTTTGTGTGTTGTTGTACATCATGTCATTTAGGTCATCTGTTTTGTGTATTTTGATTTGTCTTCAACCTTAGAATTTATGTTTATATGATATTCCTATGTGGTGTCAGTTACGTGTAGGTATGGATCTGTATATCCAAATTTTTAACTAATATGAATAAAATGATCAATATTTTAACTTTTTGTTAGTACACTGAGTCTATTTGATTAATAATGTGTTATGTTTAGGACTTGATATTCACTTAGTCCATTGTTGCCTAGGAATGTTATTTTCTTATAAGGTGTGATGAGTCCCATGTAATGGACTTTCTGGGACGATTGGCCATCACCACATGTCTTTTACATCTCACAACGGTCATAGGATCAACAGCAAATGGAGTTTCTGTTTTCTACTTTTGTTTCTGCTTGACCAGGACCCAGCCACCGTCATCAAAGACTGCTCCTGAGCTCGGCGACACTGATCGGCATATGCTTTCATCTTGCACTTTTGAGAAGAGTCTGTGACACTAAACTAATCAGCATTCAAGGATCAGTTCACTGTCCACTGTGGCAGTTTGGTTGCAATGGCTCTCCCAAATAGCAAGTTGGCATGGCTCTCAACAGTTATGGAGTGAGGAGTTCAACGATACACATAGGGAGATAAGCACAGGGCCTGGTTTAACTTGATTCCTTCCATCAACGCTCGTTGAACTACCCTTTTGAGGGTACCCATGAATCGTTCCACAACACCATTGGCTTGGGGCCACAGAGGTGTACTCTTTTAATGCTTGACATTTAGTCTGACTAGAAACTCCTTTAAATATTTGCTATTGAACGGCAGACCATTGTCAGATTTGAGAATGACTGGGATACCCCACGCTGCAAAGATGTAATCCAGCCGCTCAATGACCTTGTCATGGATTGTTGATGATAACTCCTCTATTAAGCAAGAACGTGAATACTCATCATTGACTACCATGAGATTATGTACGTTTCCTAAAAGCCCAAATTAATCAACTGCAACTGTTTCCCAAGCATTTGCAGAAAGGTCAAACATTGTTAAAAGATGCTGCCTCAGTGGAAAGGGAGTTGCAAAGATGGGACTCTTTTAGTTCCCTCTCAACTTGCTCATCTAGGCGTGGGAACCGTACTCAGGGGCATATTCACAAGGAGCCATGGCCGAATTAACGGCACTTTATCGCAGCCAAAGTCGTGATAAATTTACCCCCCCCATTCACAAGCCGGTGTTAACAGCCCACAGCACCAGTTTACCCGCGATAGCAGCCGCAAAAAACATCTCCACAGAGGACCCTCGCAAATATCGCTAATGAGATGCAGAGTAGGCGTTCCTGTGACAAAAGCCGAGACAACAGCACACCTCAACATTCACAACGACCAGACACATCCGCGATAAAAACACAAAACAGGCGATAAGGCGCGTTAGCACCAGGAAATCTACACCTGCTCTGACCTGGTGTAAACTCGGACGGCAGCCAGCACCTTCAAAAGGGAGCACAGCCCAGGGCCACATCCGAAGGGCAACAGATGCCATGGAGCCACTCATCATGCAGCCCGGACACCCAAGAGGGCCACAACACCCACAGCCACCACCCCCAGGCCCGCAACAACCCCCCCCCCGGGACCACCCCCAACCCCGGACTAAGAAATTGCACACCAACACCACGAATCCCAAATCAAACATTTTGCCTGATGTCGCACAAGCAGGAAAATAAACATACATGCGTGGCCAGAAAATGGAGAATCAGTCATACTGCAATGCAATCACCAACACAAAACACCATACAAACAAAAGCAGAAACAACCCTCAGGATGAGTCCTAGCTGCTCCTCACTGGACAATCCGTAGCACACAGCCTGGAAGACCAAATCCAAGAGAAGAAGGTGTGCCATGCGCCCAACAAAGGAAAGAGAGGGAGAGAGCGAGGGAGAGAGACGGAGTGAGATAGCACAAGCAGCGCAAGGCCGCTCGGGCTCCTGGCTCCACATGCCAACATGTGTGTGTGCATCGCCATCCGTACACCATGAGCCCAAGGCCGTGTCCCAATCTCAGCGCCAAACCCACATCACATTCCAAAAAACGAAAGTAGTAGTCAGACAAACATCAGGGATGAAAGCACCATTGTCCCAATGCAGAATGCGGGAGGACACCTGCACCTCTGACCTTGGTCCAGAATGCACCTGAAACACCCTGATAGAAATGCAATGGCAGATGGGGACGACTCCCACACCACGCATTCCGCAAATGAACCATCCGACTCATCCACAGCCCACACATAGAAGCCCCTGGTGTGGTACCCCCGCATGGGATGCCCTTGACACTCACGGAAACAGCAACCCATAACCCACAACGTTGCACACACATTCGAATCATTGCTCAGAGCTGTGGCATATCCTCCACACAACTGCTGCAGTCCAGAAGAGTGCTTGTTCACGAGACGCACGAACGCAATGGCAGGCCATACCGGGCACATGCACAACCCCCGTCACGTGGAACAGTACCGTGCACGTATGCTGCATTTACTGGGCGCACTGCCACTGGCAGTGCTGCGGATCAGTTACAGGCTCAGCTTCCGCATTGCCCACGTCACCTGCGTCCAGCCCTGGTTCCACTGCCGAACATGCACATTCGAGTGTCCCATGGATGTCTGCCTATCCAACACAACTGTTGATGAATTGGACTATGACTTGTGTCTGCGCCCCTGTTGGATCACGAACAGGAGTGTAACCGAGACAGCCGTGCATGGGATGCCTTGACATACTGCGTATGTATTGGTTGTTGTGCATGGGAGATAGCACAATTTCTTGTGTGCAGTGACCACATCGAGGCGCTCCCCTATTGGGCTGTGTTGCGGATCGGTGAGACGGCGTGGGCTGAGCACACCTGCCCGGACCACCTAATGGATTGGCTCACCCTGGTGTTCCTTGAACACGACAACGACGTACTATTGGAACACATTGCACATGAAGCTGCACGGGCATTCATGGACGAGTTACTACGGTCCTGCAGCCACATCCGATTGCCACCCACAGCACATGGCCCAACAACTTGTTGCATTGTGGGGATTGCTCACATATCCCACCACAACAGTGGACACGTCTGCCTTCGGTCGGGCTCTGGATGCACGTGCGTGGAATAACACGTGTGTACACACACCTGTGCAAGGCGACGCAGGTCCATGGTTGGAGCAACACAGTGTCATCTGGCATCGTTGCCAATTCAGACACACTGCTGGGTGAAAGCACACACATGGCAATGTAGCACAACATGTGAACCTGTCGGACCCTCTCACCTGATCACTGTCGGCAGAGCAGACAATCGGCGCACCCCGGAGGCAGAGCACCATGCAGACCCCACGTGCAGTGAGTCGTGCCCCCTCACACGGGGCAATGTGCAGACGCCAAATAACACATGACTCATCCAGCAAGGCAAGGTGGTCTGTGAGCGTTGCCATCCATGATGAATGTTGTCCATTTCAGCCCCACCATCATCTGAACCTCGACATGTACCCATGCTGCGTGTAAGTGTATTAAGCATGTCCCTGCCTGTTGTGGCCGTTGCCTCGTCCGTACTGACACGCACATGCCAATAAAGCCTATGCCACTCCACTGGTGTCTAACTGTGAGGTGTGTTGTTTAGATTGTCCACTCGTGTGCCACAATGAGCCTCGTCACAACACAGGGAGGAACTGACTGACGCATGTGCAATGGAGGTGTGTCCCTTTGGCAAGCTCCGCCTCTGTGAGCCAGACATTGTTTACGGATAGGTGCTGGACGACATGTGCCTGCCACCATTTTGGTCACTCCTACACATGGCCCTATTCAACACATGGACTTGTGCTTACTTTGGAGTGTTGTGAGATTGCTGTTGATGTGCAATGGGGACACAGCTAGTACTCACCTTCCCAGTCATCCAATTGGCCATGTGTCTCAGGGATAGACATGCGCATAGATGTCAGTTACCAGGGTGTACCTTCATGTGCAATCATCCTCCCCACATCCAGCCATACTTCCATACGTGAGTGAACATAGTGATGACACATCTGTGTGATTAAGAATGTTTTATTCACATTCAGGTGATTGACGGAGCTGGAGCTGTACCTGGCCATCCCAGCCCACATCACATGGAAGCCCAGTCGTGGGCCAACCATAGTCCTTTGGGAATTGCACAGTGATTGGGAAGAGGGAGAGTGCAGTCCGCAACAGCATTGCTGTGTGATTGGCCAGTGGTGCAGAAATGGCAGTCCGTGTCGGGGTGAATGTCGCAGGGTGTTCCGGAGGTCAGTAGGAGGTATTTCCCAGGGCATGATGCATAGGTCATGACCAGGCAGGGACAGGCCATATGGCGGTGATGGATGCTACTGCCTCCTTCCTCACACAGTAGTTTCCATCCCCTTCTCACTCCCCTGATACGGGTTCTGTGTCCGGTGTGTCCGGTGTGTGTGGGGGGGTGATGGCTGCATCGCTGTGTGCCCCTGACACATCAGACTGCATAGGTGATGGGGCAGCATCACAGTGTAACACGGACACATCAGGGGTCGGACCTGTGTGTGTGTTGATGTTCCCGCTGCAGTCATCTGGGAACGGCTCAGTGGCAGCAATGGCAAGTTGGAGTACTGCAGGGCGTTGCTGTTCCCAGCCACTGCTCGCTGGTGTCCAGCCATGGCGGACATCCTTCCAGCCTGCATCTGCTCCATGGTGTCCATTGCCCTCCGCATCTGTGCCAACTCTGTGCTGTCATGGCTGGTGCCTGTCTGACCAGACAGTGCTTGTATTAGACTCATGGCACCAGCGAGGTTAGCCAAGGTCTGTGGCGGAGCATGGTGCGTACAGGGGGTGTCCGATAGGGACTGTACGTGGTCCCTGATGGGACTCAGACACCCACGTATGGCATCAAGTTTGGCTGCCACGAGCTCGAAACCCACCCGCAGCTGATGAGCCAACTCCACCTGGCAACCCAACACACACCATTGGAATTCCATGTATTGGTCGGGGTGGTCCTGGGAGACAGCAGTGGTGGTGTGTGTTTCCTGCTGTGTGGTCTGTGCAGGTGGTGGGGTCACCTCGAGGCAGCTGGCCTGGCCTGCTCCTGGGGGTGGGGTGCAGAGGCTGTCCAACATGCATTGGAGGATGTCTTGACATGTGTGCACGTTGTCCTCTTCATCATCAATGGTGGGATGTGTGGTGTGCTCTGCAGGGGTTGTTGTTTGTCCCTCTGCAATGTAAAGGGGAGATGCAGGTTAACAGAGTTTCACATGTATGGTGATGATTTGCAGATGTATACATTCAGACTGCGTGCCAATGTACATTGTGACTGTTTGGGGGGTGCTGGCTATTTGATGGCAGTCAGTGTATTTTTCAACTACATGGCGGATGTGTGGTAGTACCCGTACATTATCATCACACAGTGTCAGGCAATGCCAGATGTGGGTGGACAGTTACTACGCACGAGCGGAACACGTTGTGAGCTCTGTCATGTGGTGCTGGTGTTGCACTTTGTACCACAGTGCCTTCATTGCTGATGTTCTGTGATTGCTATGTGTGTGTGCTGCATTGTGGATGAGTTGCCCCTGCAGCTCTGATTTCATGTAGCCTTCTCCCTTTGAGGCTGGGTGCCTTTGAATTGTGTGCTTTTCGGGGCCTGATTTGCTTTTGACTTGGGTCATGTGTGCTCGCGGACTGTTTTTGTGGCCTGGTGCATTGTTCGTCTGCTGCGTGTATTGTGAGGCATGGGTTGTGGGTGCACGTGGACATGTCGGAGTGTGACCTGCTCCTTTACGGATGTGATCCGCACCTGGCTACCTCCATGTCGCTTCATGAGCCATGTCATTTTTTTGGGGCAGCTGCCGTGCTATCGGACATGCAGTGTTACTTGCATAGTCAGTGTGGGTCACGGAGCAGCTGCTTTGCTGGATTCAGCACATGTGCACGGGTCGGTTGTGATATTGGTGATAGGGGGGGCCCTCTGTGCACATTGTGGATGGGGGCCTACTTGCCGTTTCTATGTGTGCTGCAGTGTGCCAAGGCATTCAGGGACATGTTCCACGGTCATTGTGGGTGTGCGGTGTGCTGCGCGTAATTGTGCATGTGTGCCATTGTGCCCATCTCCCCCCGTTCCCCCCGTCCCCCCCGTCCCTAGTGGTTACTCACCCTGTTGCTGTTGGGTCAGGTCATATCGTGCTGTGTCCAGGCCCCCAATCCTGCCACCGTCTCCTCACTGCTGACTGTGGCCACCATTTGCTCCAGCTCCTCCTGTGTCGCAGGACTCCCACCTCCAGTCGCCGTTGCTGCCTCCCTGTTGGCAGTGAGCTTATGTTTGGTCTGCCTTTTCAGATCATGCCAGCGCCTCTTGACCTCCTCCAGTGACCTCCTGGACACTCCGACTGCATTGACCTTGGTGAGGATGGCCTGCCATATTTCGGTTTGGGTTGCCAGTGCCACAGTGGAGGTGCCGAGCAGTTGTTGATGGTGTTCGGTCACCCCCGTGACGATGATCTGGTCTTCCTGCGGACTGTACCCGGTCTTCCTCTTCCTCTTGCCCTTGCCCTTCCCCGAAAGCGGGGTTCCTGGATGGTCCTCCATAGGGCTTGTGGTGTTCAGCTTGTCCTCTGCACTCGGTCCGGGTGCATACATGTTGCTACGCAGTTTGAATTGTTTTTGGGCTCTTTTTTTTTCCTTTCTTTTATGGTGCTTTTTCCCGCCGGCCGCGTGGGATTTACAGGCCTGTGGCTGGTGTTCGCTGATTTCTGTACCGCGATTGGCCTCATCGCATGAGTTCTCGCGTTCGCGTTTCGCATTTTTTTGGTGTGGCGTTGATTTTGACGCTGACATTTGACGCGTTATCTGGTGGCTATTGCATGGTACCGCCTTGTTGTGAATTCCACGTTGCCACGTGGATATTTTCCCGCGATAGGCTGCGATATTGAAAGTTGCGTTACGCTACTCTTGCGGTAGTTATCACACGTTCTTGTGAATATACCCCTCAGTCTCTTAGGGCTCTTTTGGTGGCTACAATGCCATGCTATCCTTCATGGGCTATTTCAATGACTTGCTGTCTTAGGCTCTCAGGTGTGATGATTCTCTAGCCTCTCAATACAACACCTTGCCAGGTAATGGACAGTTCATGCTGTACATTTTTGAATTTTTGAAATTCAACATCTTTAGCAAAAGGTCGAGCATTTGTCTTCCACGACTGAGCTCAAATGATGCCTTTGAGGATAAGCATGTTCTTATTGGAATTAGTATCATCAATAATTTATTCAATGGATAGGGCTTCTGGAGTGCTAGACCTCACAATGAAGTTGATGTATTTCTCAGCCATTTTGGATGTTGAACTGTGATGATGTAGCGGTACTCGTGAAAAGTAATCAGCAGGATTCAGCTCTTTACCCGGCTTGTGTACAATTGCATAGTCGTACTCTTGCAGTCGCAACTCTCACCTCTCAATGTGAGGGGGAATCTTGGCTTTCGGTTTCCAAAAATAGTAAGCAGCACTTGGTGGTCTGTGATGATAGTGATACTACAGCCAGACTCTCCTTCTGCGGCTGAGAATAGTCATGTTCTGTGTCAGACAGGCTTCAACTGCCATGGGCCACAATGTGTCTCTGAGCATTCAGATGACCATTATGTTGAGCAAGGATTAGCCTAGTCCCACTGGGCTCACATGTACTGTGATCTCAGAATGTAACTTGGGCCAAAATAGGCCAACTCCGTTGCATTCTCAATCACAGGGTTTATTCTTTTGAAGCTTTGATCACATTCAGCAGCCACTGGAAAGGGACCTTTTGTTTTGTCCAGTGTCTCAATGGGGCACTCCAAGTAGCAAAGTCACAAATGTACCTTGAGCAATAACTGGTCATGCCTAAGAAGGATCACAGCATGGTGACATATTGTGGGGGGCAAGTAGTTGACAGTACTTGCACTTTGTCTGGGTCAGGAGTCATTCCCCCATCAGAGAATATGTGCCCAAAGTATTTAAGTTTGGTCTTGTGAAACTTACATATTGCTGCATTCAGGATGAGACCTGCATCAGCAAGTAACTGACACACTTGTGTAAGAGCCTTGCCATGCTCCTTTTGAGTTGCTCCAAATGCCAGTATGTCATCACTGTAATTAAAAGCATGTATAACAGGTTTAATTATTCGACGTATAAGATCCTGAAATATTTCTGCAGCTGACGACACTCCAAAACTCAACCTTTTGTATCTGAACAAACCAACATGAGTCGAAAAAGTAGTGATGTACCTACAGTTCTCTTCCAACTTGAGATGATGGTATCCCTTGTTCAGGTCAAGACGGGAGAAGATGTTGGCACCGTTCAGTTGCATGATCATGTCCGCTATGTGTGGACCAGGATTTCTTCTCTTTCAATTGCTTTGTTGGCCTGGCGCATCAACACAGATATACACAGCACCTCCAGTGTTCTGTTTTTAGCACCACCACTATGGGCGAAAACCATGGTGTAGGAGCAGTGGAGCTACTATTTAACTTTTCGACTGGCATGATGTTTTATTGATGCACCACTGTCTATGTTAAAGGTTATGGGGCAACCATTGACCTTTATTGTAATCCTGGGGCAGTGTCCAAATGAATTCAGTTGTTTTTTTTGTGCTTTGCCTTTGTCTTTTGTTCTTTCTTGCAAGTAGCCAAACCTACATGTGCCTGTTGTTTCTCGGTCGATATCATTATCGCACATACATCTTCTTCACTGGCACTTGATAATGACATTGAAGAGCCTTTATAAGATGGACTTGATGACTTTGTCTGGTTTCTACTTGTCGTACTGATGTTGCTTTTTGGCCTTTTGGGTATGGTGAGAATGCTTCTGGTACCTTCTGGCGCCTATTTTCTCTTCTCGGTATGATGCATGTGGTTTCTCGTTCACTTTGCAGACTGTTACAAAGTGGTTTTCTTTCCCACAGCCTTTGCATGTCTTTCCCATGGCTGGACATTGATCTTCATGCTGCTTGATTGAAAATATACCTTACATAGTCGACATTTGACATCAGGTTGAACTTGACTTCTAACGCTTCCTTGATTTGACAGCATGATTCTGCATCAGCTTGTGATATTTTCTTTACCACTTCTTTCACTCCATCACCAGCAAGGTTCTTTAAGTACTGAATGATTTTCCTATCATCTGCTTCTTCTAGCAGGTCTATGAAATCAACAAACGTCTTGATCCATGCAGTCCACCTGGCGCCAATATTCTACTTCTTGGCAGTGTCGAATGATGGTGGTGGTTTTAGGAACACAGTTGCACCATATTTTGCGCTCTTTCTACTGCCATTGAGAGCATATTCTGTTCAGACGGCCGTTGCTGTTCACCGTACCTGTCACCTCTGCAAGTACTGGCCATGTGATTGCACTTGTGTTGTCACACCCAATCAGAAGTCATAAGGAGCCATCTTTTTTCTTGACAGTAAGCAATGGTTTCATGTCTCACACTTGGTTGTCACTGCCTTTAGCTTTTTGCATTGCACCTGGTTGTGGCTGACTTTAGCATTTAGCTTTGTATCAATGATGGCTCTGTGGTATGGCGCAGTGAAATATCTCTTCTTTCAGCCTCACCAGCAGATTCTGGCGGGCTTTTCAAATGTGCCCCTCTGTAGGTCCTTCAACTTCTTCCACAGCCATACTGGGGATGGAAAGGGGCTTCGACTCCACATACACTAACTTCAGACTTCTTTGCATCGACTCAGGGCACACTTGGCATGAGCAAGCAGTTTGCTGTACCATTGCAAACTCTCAGGGAGAGCAGTCTCGTTTCTTAGGGGCATGTGTCCCGTACTCGTCTCCAGTTGTAGCATCCTCCTCCGCCCAGGAGCATTCAAATGAATACACCATAAGAAGAGCTCTGTAACAGACGTCTTTATTCCTAAGCATACAATCACTCCCTTCGCACTCATTACGTCATAACCATTAATGACCACACCTTAACACCTCCCAGCAAGTTACGTAATTCCTCTTTTGAGTCCGCTCAGAACTGCAAGGGTCCTAGCACACATAGTCTCACAACACTACAAAATGCATTGTGTGGCAGCAAATCAAAGGAGCTGGCCTTTCCGAGGACTACTTATCTATCTAAAGGCCCACATGTTGGTGTTGCAGTTAGACATCATGTGGGCTACCCTGCCAGAGGCAAGACATTTTTAATTCATTTTGAATAAGCAAATTATTATTATTTCTTATATATGCAATCTAGAAGAGTTTAAGTCACAAAAACTGAAAGGATTTTATCATTCAAACATAGTCTGTAAACTACTTGCAGAGTTACTAGTCACAAACTTTTCTGACAAGCAACATAAAGCATAGTTTTGTGTGATTCCTGTTCTTTCTTGATCCCCTATATGGATTCAGACGTTTTTCGGTTGTTTTAATTATTGAAGGTGCACGCTGTTCTCTCTGTAAGGTACACGTGGACGCCTTACTAAATTATGTCTTTTTTTGCCTGTCTGCACTGATGTGCATTGCAAATTGTTTCAACCCTGTTTGCTCACAAGTGGACTTCGCAATGAACTTCCAGCCCTGAAATATGCTTTAATCAGGACTGATAACAGCATGACGGCTTGCACTGTAAAATGTATGGATGCACCTCTACTACACTTTATTGCACTAAATTTTAATTGAACCTCTTAGAAACTAACATTTTGTATAGTTTCTATTATGGATTAGGGACTATAGTTTGTGGTTTTACATTTAATCTTGTACGGCGGGCCTCTTTGATAAGAGTTTAATTGCTCACAATGAAAGATTTGTAAATCAAAAATCCTTTGTGAGTGGGCCCCATTCTTTTTCAGGTCCAGACCGGAGACCCAAAGGCAGCCTTTTTAAAAATGCTCAAACCAGCCCCTCCTTCTCTGCTCTCTCTCCTCTCCCTCGCTAATTGATTTCTCTCTACATTTCCCTCCCCTCTTCCTCTTGAAGCCTCCCCTTTCCTGCTGGAATTAACCTCGAGAGCTGGTGAAAGTTACTGAGGCACCAGGAATGCCTCCTGCTCTAAAACAGGCCTCCTTGGACAGCAGTCCCCCGGGGAAATGTCCTGTTGTTTCTGGTTGAGTTTTAGATAGCTCTGACATCCATTCTTTGATGGACAAAGCACTGTTAAATGTTTTACTTGCAAGAGAAGCTTCTGTCACTCCTGTTTGGTGGGCTGTTCTACCAGACTTTCAACCAGTTCACTGGGGGGGTTCCATCTAAACTGTTGAGGATGTATCCTTTTCAGGAATTAGAACATGATCTGCATAGGGGAGATATATGAGTACAAACACATCACACTGTGATCGTCGGGTCTTAGTAAATAGACTAAAGAAGTGGTGAAGAGAAAAATTCATGCATAAGTACATGGTAATGAGAGACCGAAAAGAAAAAGATGTATGGATAAAAGATAGAAAGCTTGATATTAAGACTGGACGGCTTAGGATCTTTAAATAGGTCAGGAAAGGAAACTAGGACCCTGTTGGCTGGATGGCCAGTAGCCATATAGTCACCCCTGGGGAGGTGGGGCCCAGGGGAGGAAGAGGAGGACCTAAGAGGAAACTGAGGCATTAAGGGGCTGGCACTGAACAGTAACAGCATGCTGTACTAATGTTCCAGAATAATAAATACGTTAGCTGTGGCCCCATGTGCAGTGCATAACTCCTTGCAAAGGACTGGACAGGTGATAAAGTGGGAGGATTGCAAAGATAATTAAACATAGTAAATCTGTGAAGTCATTGCATGTCACATGGAGAGCACAGTTCATGAATACATCAACACACTATTTAAGCAACTTTGCTACTTAGTGGTCATTGCCTAGAGTGAAAATATGTTGCTTTGAATCTATATATCTTACCCCTGATTCACAAATATATATATATATATTTTTAAACTTCTTTTATTAAAACATCAGCAGTGTTAGGAAGCAACATTACCACATTACACTTTTGACAGTACATATAGAGCAGCATATTGTACATTCTTGAAAAATATTGTCTTTTCCGACTGGACTGAGATCCAGGAGAACTGTCCCTGGAGCTATCGTACTCTCCCACCCCATCCCATTGATATATCCTGACTTCCCTTACATACCCCTATACAGCACCCACTGGTTCCATACCTTTTCCCATTTCTTCGAGCAGCCTCGACTCTCATAGATTGTTTTCTCCGCTGCACAGCACCAGTCCATGTCCATTTTCCAACGCGCCACTGTCGGTGGTTGGCTGGCACCCCAGGCCCCCGCAACATTTCTCTTGGCCACCATTGCAGCCACTAGTAACCTGATTTTTTGATACTTAGGCCATGTTTGTTCCCCAGATACACATTGAACATGCCATTGTGCCTCCATAGGTATTGTAAGCCCTAGGACTTCTGACATTACTCGCGTCACCCTCCTCCAGAATTGTTGTATAAGCGGACAGTCCCACAGTATATGGAAGAAGGTGCCCTTCTGTTTACAGCTCCTCTGGCAGTCCTCTGTGAGGGAGCGACCCAGCCTGAACATGAGGGTGCTGGTGGAATAAGACCTATGTAATATTCTCAACTGGACCAGTCGAAATCGTGCCCTGATTGCCACCTCCCTGGGGCTTTGCACCGCTTCCACCCAGTCGTCATCCTCAAGTAAGCCTATGTCGGTTTCCCATGCCTCCCTTAACTTCATGAGGGGGTCAGGCGAATTGTTAATGATTTTCTTATATGTAGAAGACAGCGCCTTTTCGGGTATCGGGTCCAGTAGTAGTCTATCTTCAAGTGGGCTGTATTCAGGAGATTTTCCCCTCTTTGATATGCCTATGTATCGCATGCCCCAATTGTAGGTATCTGTACCGCTCTGATTCTGTTAGTTGGAACTCTTTTTGCAGTGTAGAGAACGGGGACAGGGCTTGTCCCCGCCATACATCTCCTAAACGCATTATATCTATTAGTTTCCACTTACCAAACCCTTGTAGCCTACCTACTTCCTTGAGCATATCACTATCCCATAAGGGGGTCTGTTCCATCAGCCTGTTATCCCACCCAAGAAATCTAGTGGTTTTTGTCCACACATTGATCACGGTATTCGTATGTGGTAGCATATGTTTGTTCACTGCGCGGCTGTAGAGCGCCCCCATGTACCTTCTTGCACCCATCGCCCAATGGTCCACTCGATACGCTGGGTCGTTTCTGTCCATGAACACCCAGTCATTGATAACCATTAACTGCGATGCCCAATAGTATTTCTGGACGTCTGGTATGGCCAGACCACCATCATACATGCCTCTCTGTAGCTTAGCCAATGCGATCCTTGCACCCCCACCATCCCATAATAGTGTCCGTAATTCACTCTCAACTTTCTTAAAGAATTTGTCTGGAATTGGACACGCCGTATTCTGCAGAATGTATAGTAGTCGGGGGAGGGACATCATTTTAAAAAGAACCGCTCTTCCCATAAGGGATATCGGCAGGGTTCTCCAGTGGGCAACATCACTCTTTAACCTGTCTAGCTGTGGCTGTAGGTTCTTTGCGAGAAAGTCAGCATCTGTTTTGGTAATTTGTATGCCCAAATATTAAAAGCTATCCTTAACCTTAACCTTAACCTGCAGTTGGGCTTCCGCCCCTAGTATTGGTGGGGGACCATCTGACAACATACACAACAAAGACTTGCCCCAGTTAATCTGGTATCCCGAGTAGCCACCGAATAGTTTAAAAATCTGTAAGAGCCGGTTCACCGTGAATCTTGGCCGTGTCGCGTACAAGAGAACATCGTCGGCATATAGCGAGATTTTCTCCTCCCATTGATCCCCCCCTTAAATACCGGATGTCACAGGGTCCCCTCTCACCCAGGCTGCCAACGGTTCCAATGTTAGTGCGAATAATATCGGGGATAGAGGGCACCCTTGTCTGGTACACTTGTGAAGGGCTAAAGATCGAGACCCGAACCATTCACTCGGACCCTGGCCAAGGGGGCTGTGTGAAGTTGGAACTCTTTTTGCAGTGTAGAGAACGGGGACAGGGCTTGTCCCCGCCATACATCTTCTAAACGCATTATATCTATTAGTTTCCATTTACCAAACCCTTGTAGCCTACCTACTTCCTTGAGCATATCACTTTCCCATAAGGGGGTCTGTTCCGTCAGCCTGTTAACCCACCCAAGAAATCTAGTGGTTTTTGACCACACATTGATCACGGTATTCGTATGTGGTGGCATATGTTTGTTCACTGCGCAGCTGTAGAGCGCCCCATGTACCTTCTTGCACCCATCGCCCAATGGTCCACTCGATACGCTGGGTCGTTTCTGTCCATGAACACCCAGTCATTGATAACCATTAACTGCGATGCCCAATAGTATTTCTGGACGTCTGGTATGGCCAGACCACCATCATACATGCCTCTCTGCAGCTTAGCCAATGCGATCCTTGCACCCCCACCATCCCATAATAGTGTCCGTAATTCACTCTCAACTTCCTTAAAGAATTTGTCTGGAATTGGACACGGCATATTCTGCAGAATGTATAGTAGTCCGGGGAGGGACATCATTTTAAAAAGAACCCCTCTTCCCATAAGGGAGATCGGCAGGGTTCTCCAGTGGGCAACATCACTCTTTAACTTGCCTAGCTGTGGCTGTAGGTTCTTTGCGAGAAAGTCAGCATCTGTTTTGGTAATTTGTATGCCCAAATATTTAAAGCTATCCTTAACCTGCAGTTGGGCTTCCGCCCCTAGTATTGGTGGGGGACCATCTGACAACATACACAACAAAGACTTGTCCCAGTTAATCTGGTATCCCGAGTAGCCACCGAATAGTTTAAAAATCTGTAAGAGCCGGTTCACCGTAAATCTTGGCTGTGTCGCGTACAAGAGAACATTGTCGGCATATAGCGAGATTTTCTCCTCCCATTGATCCCCCCCATAAATACCGGATGTCACAGGGTCCCCTCTCACCCAGGCTGCCAATGGTTCCAACGCTAGTGCGAATAATATCGGGGATAGAGGGCACCCTTGTCTGGTACCCTTGTGAAGGGCAAAAGATCGAGACACCGAACCATTCACTCGGACCCTGGCCAAGGGGGCTGTGTTAAGCAATTTAATCCAGGATTGGAATTGGGGGCCAAACCCAAATCGCTTCAGAACTTCAAATAGATAGTGCCAGTCTATGCTATCGAATGCCATACGGGCGTCAAGGGATAGCAGTGCCGCTTCCTCCCCTGGATTCGTTTTCACTAGATGCATCACCCCATATAGACGTCTGAGATTGAGCCTAGTGCTCCTACGGGGCATAAAACCAGACTGGTCTGGGTGGATCAAGGTTGTGATTGGTACCAGCAGCCTATTTACCAATACTTTAGCAAGTATTTTAACCTCAATATTCAGCAGAGATATTGGCCGGCACGAGCCACAATGGTCGGCAGGCTTGCCCAGTTTCGGAATCACAATGATCGTTGCCGTCCGCTGGTCCATCGGCAACCGCCTTTGTGTTCTTGCTTCATTAAACATCTCCCGGAGGTACGGGGCCACTACACTCGCTGTACATTTAAAAAGCTCCACCGGCAGCCCATTTGTTCCCCGCGCCTTCCCTGCCTGTAGATCTTGTATCGGCCCAATTATTTCCTCCGTGGTAATGTCCTTGTCTATTTGTTCCTTATCTTCAGTGGACAGTTCTGGTAGTCGCATCTCGGCCAATAATTCACAGCAATCTATTGCTGTCCTTTCGGGTTGGGACATGTATATCTTTTCATAATAGTCCACGAATACTCGCGCTGTGTCCTCCCCGGTGTTGTATGTATGTCCGCTTTCGTCCAGCACTTCGGCCACCCAGCTCCTATCTCTGTCTCTCTTTTCGAGCCAGGCTATTTTTTTATTTGCTTTGTCTCCCAGATCATATACTCGTCATTGCGTGGCCAGAGCCGCCGCCCTTGCCGCATTATTTGCTAGGTCCTGCAGTTCCTGCCTTTTGAGGTCCAGACGATGTGCTAGATCCTGATCCTGTCGCCCTCCCTCTAGATAGCTCGCCTCCATCTCAATCACCGCTGTGTCTAGCTCATCCCACTGAAGTTTCTTCTCCTTATTACCAGCCCCTATACATGCCTGGACATATCCCCTCATCACTAGCTTAAACGCTTCCCACAGTGTGCAGGCCCTCACAACTGTCCCCTTATTTTCCTGGAAGTAAAGTTGAGATTCACAAATATTTTGATGCCAGCAGGGGGTCACGTACCATCAAAAAAACCAGGAACAATGCATGACAAACATCAATCACTATTGATAGAATTTGACTTTCCGTCTTAAAATCTATCTGCTGTTATTGTATGTGATTTAGTTGCAGCAAAAGAGGTGAAATGCATCATTAATTTGAAAGTTGAAACAATGTAGTTAACAATTCTTTGGATGTTCACCAAATACACTTATTTTGCGCCACAACCTGTATGTTTCAGGTTTGACATTCTATAGAAGAAGACATTGACTGGCAAGGATGCGTTATTTGCTAGCAAAGAACTACTGGATGGCTGAGGTGTCCCTTGAATGCAGTAGGACCTGGAGATAAATCTCCACCATAGGAGAGCTTTCTAAACACAGTCATTGAATTTCACAAATTGAACAGAATCCCTGTGACTCTCTACTCCGAATAATCCACAACCGTTGAAGATTTATTCAAGCATCAAGCTCATTAGTACAAAATTCAACAAGTGCAAGTTAGTGAGAGCTTAGAAAAAAGAGACTTTTAAGAAGTGGGACCATCCAACGAAGGTGCAGAAGGGAAGCGATGAAGGGATTGCATGTCACAAACAAAGAAGATCTGCATCTTCTGCACAGCAAGTTCAGGGTGACCTTCATGAGTGCATGACACTTGATGCTGAATAAGCCTGGGTGGAGTTCGCGGAGTTCCGCTACTCGGAACTCCGCAAAGTGCAAAAAAAACCTCTGCCACGCTGTGCGGAGCTGCGCAAGCGGCAGAGTGCATTAGATAAATGCTGTTCGCTGTGATTTTCAGCGCCAGGTGTTTGTCCGCACTGTGCAATTATCGCGAACAGCATCATGCACAGCGCAAGCGGGCGCTGCTTCCTTTCTGCCGCTCGTGTACATTTTTTATTCGAGCAGCATTCTCAACGTGGAAGGACAGTTTCTCAGCGCGAGCGGTCGTGAGCATACGCGACCACTCTTAATGAGAAATCCGACCACCTGCGTTGAGAAATTTCACCGGGAGGTTGATTTTCCATGCTCACGCTCGCCAACTTGACGTTGACAATCGCGAACGAGGAAAAATCTCGCCGTGAGGTGGATTTTCCTCGCTCGCACTTGCCAACTTTATGTTGCTACGCGGAGAGGAGTTTTTCAAAACTCTGCGAGTTCCGCATAACGCGGAGTGCGGAAAACTCTGCAAACTCCGCGAGCGGAGTTCACCACTCAGGCTTAATGCTGGTAAGAATATCAGACACATGGCCACTGACCTACAGGATACTGCTGTTGTAGCGAGAATAGCTGCTGGAGATGTTGTAGCATTACATGGCATGTTTTACCTGAATTGCCTCATTGTATTTCGGAATCATCATCGATCACTCATGAGAAAAAGAAAAAATGCTGATTTAGGTCAGATGGAAGAAAAGAAGATAGAGGCGCGGGCTTTCATTGAACTTATCAACTTCATAGAAAACTCAGTAGAAGGTGTTTTCTGCTTCAAGCTGTCTGAGTTGCGTCACAAGTATGCAGATCGTCTTGTAGCACTTGGAGTTCAGAAGGAGGTCAATAAAGTTTGCTACAAGGAAATGTTTCTTGGCTACTTTCCACAGGGCGAGAAAGCAAAAGACACACAATTGATGGACGGAATGCAGAACAAATCAAAACATTCACCCCCAGTCAAGAGATCTGGGTTAAATCCATCATTCTTTTGCATTCTTGTGCTTCATGGGAACAGTCCAGCCCGAACTGCCAAGCCAGGTCCTCCCTGGGCCGGAAACAAGCATCCTAGGACCGGTTTCGGGGTTACACCCCTCATCAGCCAGGATAGCTTGATTCCAGTGGCACAGTGAGCCCGGGGCCCACGTCTGGGCATACCCGGCGCACTTAGGCGAGAAAACAAAGACACACAATTGATGGACGGAATGCAGAACAAATCAAAACATTCACCCCCAGTCAAGAGATCTGGGTTAAATCCATCATTCTTTTGCTCACCATGCCACCCCAGTTTTGACCTGGCCATATGCAAATCAGTCTTGACCCTGTGCCTCATGGGAACAGTCCAGCCCGAACTGCCAAGCCAGGTCCTCCCTGGACCGGAAACAAGCATCCTAGGACCGGTTTCGGGGTTTCACCCCTCATCAGCCAGGATAGCTTGATTCCAGTGGCACAGTGAGCCCGGGACCCACGTCTGGGCAAACCCTGGAATGGCATGGTGAGCAAAAAAACGATGGATTTAGACCCAGATCTCTGTACTGGGGTGAATGTATGACATTGTTTTGCATTCTATCCATCAACTGTTGTTTTTGCATTTGTCACCCCTAGTGGGACGGGTATGCCCAGACATGTTAGGATGCTTGTTTCCAGTCCAGGGAGGACCTGGCTTGGCAGTTCGGGCTGGACTGTTCCCATGAGGCACAGGGTCAAGACTGATTTGCATATGGCTGGGTTCAAACTGGAATGGCATGGTGAGCAAAAAACGATGGATTTAGGCCCAGATCTCTGTACTGGGGTGAATGTATGACATTGTTCTGCATTCTATCCATCAACTGTTGTTTTTACTTTCCACAGGGCCATGTGCAGAATGAAGGAAAGCATGCTGTGCTTACTTTTGACCAAGGCTTGAAGCAAATGATGAAACATGCTTTTACAGATTATACAAAAGCTGCCAATATAATTTGAGAAGACATCTTCAGATCTGATGGATTTAACTTCAATGCCACCTTCCCACCAAACTGTCAATATAACTCAGTACCAACGACATTGAAAATGCTTGTTCCAATGTTGTTGATTCTTTTCTCAGTTGCTCACAAATCAACAGGACGAGACATGCACATCTGGTATGTTCTGTTGTTCTAAAGAATCTTCAGAGAGATGCATTTCTTACATCACAGTCCCCAGACACTGAGGAACCAGAAGAAGCATGGATACAGGAAATGGTCAGAAAGAGCCCAACATTCTAGTACTGGTATACCATCTTCAGGCTTGAACCCCCATGGCCTCCTTCTTGTTAGAGCTCATTAAGAAGATGACTTTGTTTTGTATGTAGAGTCACTGAAAGCCCTGGCCCCATAGTTCTTCGCCTTGGACCATCATAATTATGCCTGCTTGATCCCTATCCATAAACACGACATGGAGAACCCGCCACAGTCTATCTTGGAAGAATTTGTGAAACGTGGCCACTGGGATGTTCGTAAGACAACAAATTCTCAGCCATGCCTATTGAGCAAGCTTATGAATAGAGCACTGAGCTGGTCAACGGTTCTTGTGGGGCAGTTGGACTCACTGAAAATCCATCTGAATTCAGATAGTGGATGCTAGCAGGTCCTGAACAAGCGCAGTTGCTCACAGAGTTTGAAAACTGTCGCAGCCTGGAAAATGCAAACCATTGTCACCATGAAGAAGGCCTAGCAACACAGGATAGCTTTAAGCAACAGGCCCTGAGCCTTACAGAGACTATCAGGGAAATGGGTAATTCCTTTCTAAATGTAACTGAAAAACTGCTGACTTTGAATTCTCATGATGCCCTCAACCAGTCTGTAGTTAATACAGTGTGTACGATCGAAGAGGTTGGTGAACAACGGTGCAAAGACTACTGCAAGTCTCTTCTCATTGACTGTGAAAAGTCTATTCCTGATCCAATTAAGAACTCCCTTCAACTGTTCAAGTCTCCTGCTCTGAAAATCAGTGGCAAACAAGCATGCAAAATTGCAAGTCTGAAGAAAGTTGTCAATCTTTTCTCGAGACTGTACATTGTCGCACAACACCAGGAGTGTGATATGAATACTTTCTTCAGCCATGAAAGCCACCCGTTTCCACCATTCCTGCCTGATAAAGTAAAGCTTTGGTTTGGTAATGAGTCTGACCTAATGACATGTTTAGTAAAGACATCAGAGAAAGAAGTGCCAAACCTATTTGAATTTGATGACATTTTTGATGCAACTGCGTTGTTGGCCACCTTGGAAGAACTGGATGAAGAAGAACCATCAACAGTGGTGAACGTTCGGGATCTTGCTCCTGAGCTGTTGTCTTTGGAACAGCTGAGACAGAGCTGCCAACTTACTGTGATATGAAGGTGTTCAATGGTGCTGCTGTGGTGCTCTTCAACCCCAGGTTTCAGGAATTTTGAAGACTTAGCCATTGACGTTTTCATACCTTACATAGTGCAGCAGTTTGATAGCCCGAGAAGGGTGTACATTGTCTGGGACAGGTATGTCAAAGACAGCATCAAATTCTCTGTCAGATAGAAAAGAGGAAAAGGAAAGCAAAGAAAGGTTGCGAGTCAAAATAAAATTCCAGGACAGAGGCAAAACTTCTTGTGTGATGCAGACAACAAACAGGAGTTGTTCACGTTCCTAGGCTGAGAAGATTGAGAGCAGTGAATTCCCCCCTGGCAAGGAGGCAGTGACAGCATATGGAGACGGAATTCTGGTCAGAGGCAGTAACCTAGCCATGCCAGCATGTAACCATGAAGAGGCAGATACAAGACTGGTGTTACATGTACAACATGCCCTACAACAAGGCTCTGTGTCTTGCTTGGTCCGCACTGTGAACACTGATGTCGTAGTGCTTCTGACAGGAAAGTTTTACCAGCTAGAAGACTCTTGTTTCAAGGCCAATATTTGTGTAGCATTCTGTACAGGGAGGAACTTTTCCTACATCCACATAAATGTCATTGTTCAGACCACGGGAAAGGAGAATTCCACAGCTTTGCTGGTGTTTCACAGCTTCACTGGCTGTGACACTGCCGTGGCAATCCATGGAAAAGGGATGAAATCAGGGTGGATGGCCTGGAAATCTTATCAGGAAGTTACAGCAGCATTCGCCAACATTGCCAGGAATCCATTCATAGCAGTGGACATTCAGAATAACAGCTTCCAAATTCTGAACGCTTCACCGTAATCTTGTACTAGAGAGCAAGCCAACTGGAGTCAGTGAATGAAGCCTGCAGAGAAATGTTTTGGCAGCAAAACAAGACAATGGAAGCCATCTTGAACATACAAAGTGTGCTGTTTAACAAGCAGGGATCTGGCCCACATGTGATGTAACTCAGCAGGAGCTATGGAAAGAGACAGTCAGTGCTGGACCCCATTGTGGACAGCAATGCCAGTGGCATCTAAGGCATGTGGTGTACTTAAGTGTGGCTGCAAAGCTACAGCTGGTTGCACAGGCAAGTGTGCTTGCAATATGGCACTATGGAAATGCACTGAACTTTGCAAGTGCAATTGCATCAGAAACTAAGCTTTTTTTTAGGAAAGTTTATTAAACACAGAACATATCTGCAGATATCCAAGTGCTGGTTTACTTTTTTTTAAAGTTAATTTTACATGGTAGAAATCTGCAATTAAAGGAGTTCTACATATAAGAGGTCTTGTTGGCTTTTCCTTCATACCCTCTTCTGAAGTCAATAACAGAAGTAATAATGCTTATCCTGTCCCTCCGTGCCTGTTACACGGCCCAGTTTTTGAAAAATGTTACGTGACAGGATTCGTAAGTACTGATCCCGTGGATCCTACCAAGCATATTACCAAACGAAATTCCACACACAGTTTGGTGCTTTTGTCCAACCTGTCCCCTAGATCTTGCTAAGGGACCTCACTGTTAAGACTCTGAGCACTTTACCTTTGCTAACCAGTGCTAAAGTGCATGTGCTTCTCCCCTAAACATGGTGACATTGGTGTATACCCAATTGACATATTTAGTTTACCTGTAAGTCCCTTGTAAAGTGGAACACCATATACCCAGATCCTGTAAATTAACTGCTACTAGTTGGCCCCCAGCACTGATTGTGCCACCCACATAAGTAGTCTTTCAATCCTGTTTCAGGCCTGCCATTGCAGGGCTGTGTGTGCAATTTTTTGTCACCTTGACTTGGCATTTAAAACTCTTTGCCAAGCCTTAAACTCCCCTTTTTATACATATACATCACCCCTAAAGTAGGCCATAAGTGGCACTAAGGGCAGGGTGTTATGCAAGTAAAAGGTAGGATATATACTTTTATGTCTTACATGTCCTGGTAGTGACAAACAGCCAAATTTGTTTTTCACTAGTGTGAGGCCTACTCCTCTCACAGGTTAACATTGAGAATTCTTTAATACACTTTTAAGTTGTAATTCCTGATTAGAGACGAGTAGCTTTTTCATGTTTCATATCTTTAGAATGATAATGAGGAATCCTCCTCACTGGTGAAGTTGGATTTAGCATTACTGTTTTAGAAATGCCACTTTTGGAAAGTGGACCTTCCTCTGCACTTACTTCTCTGTGCGCCCAACAGCCTGTCTCCAATACACGTCTCAGAAGGAGAACAGCTACACTTTGTGCATTCCCTCTAGACAGCCACAACACACGAAGAATAGGTGTGTCTGAGTTTCCATCTACATACATGGGCATTCTGATGGCAGGATGGAAGGAAGGGGCTAACACTTCACTTGCACTTGAATAGGCATTGTCCTGTCCCCACACAAAGGACTGATGACCCCCCACAAATAGCCCGGTAGAGAGGACTGGGTTGAAAGGGATACATGTGCACTACAGAGAGCTGCTTTGAAGTCACCCCCACATCAAAGACACTTTTTGGTATAAGTACTGGGTCTCTGATCCCCTAACAACAGACACTACTGGACTTGTAACTGACGCTAGGCCAAAAGAACTGCTGTGCTTTTTAAAGGACTCAACTGGACTGCTGACCTGGAAGGCCTGCTTTTCTATTTGTTGCCCTGCTGGCTGCTGCTCTCTGACTCTGATGAAGGAGAGCTGGACTCTGCCTTCCCCCCAAGTGATCGCCAAGGGCTTGTTGGCTTGCCTCCTGTTGCTTGAGACTCAGTGATATCAAAGTCTCTATCCCTGCTGCTGTGCCTGGCTCACTGGAAGTTGCCCAGGTACATGCAACATGGATTTCGAAGCATCTCCTGTCTGGATGTAGCAGAACTGGCGAATCAACCCAGTTGTGGGAGTAAAATTAGTGCATCATCTCAGAACTAGAGCTTTGCCTTCAGAGATCGATACATTGGACAGCATGTCGCCGCTGTTGCAGCTTGATGAGATTGATGCACACCCTTGACAACATGTTAGAATCCGGCACCTCGCTCGATGCCTCTCAACTCTGGCACCCATCTTCAGAAATGACACATTACCTCTACATTGCATTGAGAAGATCGACGCATCCTGCACCTGCGGGACTCAACATCGACGCATCTCGTTGTTTGCAACCAGGAAAGGTACTTTGTTCACTAGGGCCTACGTGGGTCCTGTAGCCGGCCAGTGCACCATCGCAGTCATCCCAAACTTTGACTTTTCCCCGATCCAGAACGACCTAAAGTAACCTTTTTAGCGCTACTTGCTTCTAAGCACTTTACTGCATTTATTCTTTTAAAATTTAATATCTCATCTTCTGTACATTGGATGTTTTTCGTTTTGGTCTTGTTTTGTTCAGGAATATAATAATCTATTTTTCTGAACCTGTGTGGAATCTTTTTGTGGTGTATTCATTGTGTTACTGTGTGTGTGTGTTGTGCAAATATTTTGCACATTACTAATTTTGATAAGCCTGACTGCTCTGTGTTAAGCAACAAGTGGGTGTGCACATGTTATCTTTTAGTGTGTACTTAGCGTACCCTAACTAGAGTGGTGGTTCCTTCGTGGCCTGGGTGCATACCTAAGCTAAGCAGGAATCCCATTTCTAACATTGGTGATCAGCAGTGGGATGGGCCTTGTGTTTGTGCAATACCATACAGTAACTCATTGTTCACTACAACTCTGTTCTTAGACTAATTTGAACCTTTTTCGATTCTCCCTGATCTGACATCTATTAATTTAAGTCCTTTTCCCCAAGTCCCATTTTTTCAGCAATGTCTGTGGTCCTACCTGGCAATATGTAATTTGAGCTGGCCAATGTGGAGGCCCACACAGTGACCCAGCTCAAGGGGTTCTGCCAGGAGAGAAGGGTATTCCATAAGAGAAGTGCCAAGAAGGCAGTGCTTCAGAAAGACTTAAGAGCATGGGCAGCACCCCACCCATAAGGAGAAGTGGATGAGGAGGAGGGATTTGAGTCTTAGGAAGGATCAGAGCAGGACCTACCAGAGTGTCTTGTCATGCAGCCTATTGTAGGAGGAGCACTTGTCTTCCTGGACTGGAAGTCTACCTAGACCAGGTAGCAGTATGTCCTCAAAGAACCTGTCCTCAGAGTAGCTGGAGGACAAGAGGGAGGAAATAAACTATAGCTAGCGCTTGCCAAGATGGAGAAGGACAAGGACCAGACTCTTGACCTTACAAAGCTACAGAAGGAGCAAGCTCTAGAAGAGAAGAGGCTGGCCATGAAGGAACGAAAGATGGCCCATGAGCTGAGCCTCAGAGAGCTGGATATCAGAGCCCTCTAAGCGGGGTCCAGCAACAACATTGGTGGCAACATGCCTGCACTTCACATGAGTCCAGATTTCGTATCCCAAAAGATATGGTGCCCAGTTATGGAGTGTGGGACGACATAGATAAATGGTTGTCAGCCTATGAAGTAGCTTTGAAAGTGCCCAGAGGAGTTCTGGGGGCTAGTCTATGGCGGTACATGCCCACAGTGGGGAGGGACACACTCCTTACATTAGAGGTGGGGGACCAGACCAACTACGCTGCCATGAAGGCCATTTTAGTCAACAAGTTTGGGCTGACCCCTGAGAAGTACAGGCATTGGTTCTGTTATAAATATTTCACCAAGTGGTAGTAGTGGTTCCAATAATGGAAATTTACCGCACTTCAAAACCAGATTGTTACTTACACGGTGCCGGAAGTTTTGGGAGCTGCGTCGCGTTACGCTATCAAGCTTCAGTTCGAATGGAGGCATATTAAGGACCCCATGCCGAACTATCAGCGTTATCAAGCTCGAGTTCGACTTGTTCAATATAACTCCCACTGATTGAACTTTGGAGTTTAATTTGTCTAGACATCGAGATAGCTGGGTGCGACGGATAGTGACGTTTGGATTACGAATTGTGTCGAGCTGCCTTGAAAAAGTCTTGTGAAAAAGACGAGACACGTGTCGGCTGATTGCTAAAAGGAATAAAAACAACAGTGGAAACACACTAGTTATCTGGACTTTTTTACTTATTTCTGTGAAGAGAGGAGAGAATTTCAACTTTGTATTCTGGTCTACAATTGGAATCTGCGAACCAACTAATTCTGTGCTGCCAGCAAATCTGTGTGATGACTTAATGGTCTAGCAGTATACTCAAGAGAGTGCTATAATAAGGTTCTAGTACTTAATGGTTCTGTTATATTCCAGAGTTACGTCCATGTAGAAAGCAGCTTATTTCTTACATTGTCCTATTTTTCAGCAGAGACCTTTTGAACATATTTGCACGTGTGACAATATTGGATTAGTTTCCCTGAAACTAAACTTGTTTACACATCTAGCTTTGCACAATATTATCACAATGACCTGAACATCATGTACAAGGTCTCTTTATGCACAATGTGCAAATGTCATCTGTTTCTTCATCCACGGGGCAAAAAGGCTATCTACATATCCATAACATCACTAATCTATAAGCACATCGCAAGGCTGCTTTCTTTCATAAAAGATGAGCTTCTCGATAGATGAGGAGACAAGGCACTTCAGCTGACACTGAGAGTCCTTGCATGCTGTGAATTCACCCCGCAGTGGTCTTACATCTCGTGAGGGGAGTCCAGTTCGTGACCAAGACGGGGTCCTTCATTCTCTCCCATCAGGTAATGGGGTTGGATTGTCCCTTGGGGGGATTCTTGGCTCTACACCTACACACACTCTAGGTACACTTAGAGTAGGCTTCGCATAGCAGGAGTACATTCGATTACTGCCTTGTTTTATATGCCTGCATATATACATTGTCTTAGTACCATGGTAGAACTATATCTACTATTCACGCTTTTGGTGCTAGTAATCACTTTTATCTGCTTCTGTCTATTAGTCATTGCAGCACACGTATTTTATACAAGAATACATTTGGTTCATTAAACATATTGATAATGTCCCACTGTGTATTCTCTGTATACTTCTCTGACAATTAGTGGGCACTAGTGACTGAGCGAAAGGTATTGTACTGTTTCCATGATCCCTGAGGGGTCAGGGTTGTCATGTTCAGTGATTGCCAGAAACCATTCGTTCGCTGGTAAGGTTAGGGGGGCTTACGGTGGCACTGTCAGCTAGCTGGTCAATAGGCCAACATATCCTGCGTCGGTGTCCGGAATCAATTTAGGCACCAGACCCATAGTTTATGTTATCCAACAAACGTGCAGATCCTACAGATTTGTAGGAACTACGCAATGGTTCAGGGCCAGTTACAAACTCTCTACACAAACGTGGGCGGATTTTTTGGACTATGCTGGTAAGGCACTAAAGGGCTGGGTGACAGGCAGCTAACTTAATTATTATGAAGGCTTGTACAACTTGTTTTTGAAGGCGCACATTCTTGATACATTTTCTCCAGAGCTGCGCCGACACATGGTTGATAGCAAGCTTCCTGATTCCAGGAAACTTGCTGAGGAGGCGGACAGCTGGGTAACCACGAAACCGGTCCCAGGATGCTTGTTTCCAGTCTAGGAAAGACATGGCTTGGCAGTTCGGGCTGGACTGTTCCCATGAGGCACAGGGTCAGACTGATTTGCATATGGCCATGTCTGAACTGGGGTGGTGGAGTGAGCTAAAGAATGATGATGGATTAAACCCAGATCATTTGACTGGGGGTGAGTGTTTGATTGGCTCAAACGTTCCGTCCATCATCCCCTTTGTATCGCTTTGTTCGCCCTAAGTTGGCGGGGGTATGCCCAGACGTGGGTCCCTTGCTCACTTTGCCACTGGATTCAAGCAAGCCTGGCTGATGACGGCTGGAATGCCAGAAACCGGTCCTAGGATGCTTGTTTCCGGTCCAGGGAAGACATGGCTTGGCAGTTCGTGCTGGACTGTTCCCATGAGGCACAGGGTCAGACTGATTTGCATATGGCCATGTCTGAACTGGGGTGGTGGAGTGAGCTAAAGAATGATGATGGATTAAACCCAGATCATTTGACTGGGGGTGAGTGTTTGATTGGCTCAAACGTTCCGTCCATCATCCCCTTTTGTATCGCTAAGCACCATTATGGCCAGAAAAGTACCTGTCAGTGACCCTAGGAAGGGTAGTTCAGGTTCCTCCCAAGAAAGTGAAGGGGAAGTCAAGAGAGACCCAGACCAGTCCCAGAGTAAGGGGGAAGCAAAGGATTCCCATGTCCCTTCTGAGAAGAAGGGTGCCCCACTTCCAACCCACTGCTTTGAGTGTTCCCATCTAGGACACAAGCAAGGGGACTCTGTCTGTCAAAAGAAACCACCCATTAGTGGGAATTTTTACCAGGATGGCCCATGTGGCCTTAGGGTAGGGTAGTCCCTAGGGCCAGGTCATAGAGCATGCCATGATCTGGGAGATAGACTTGAAGGGTGAGTTGGTGATCCCTGAGGGTGGGAGTCATCACTTCCGCCAGGTGGGAGTAAATAGGGTCCCAATCACTGCTCTGAGGGATACTGGGGCTGGCAGGACGTAGTTTCCCCAAGGCAGTACATTGGCGAGGTGTTTAGAGTGCCTCCAGCCCATGGACAGGACTTTTTCTGTCCTATGGCCCTGATGCTCCTAGAGTGGGGTAGGGAGGTGACACAGAGAAGGGTCATAGTTAGTTCCCATATGCCCATTGGCTGCATTCTGGGGAATGAGTTGCTCCCAGTGTCAGGAGAACTGTGAGGGGCGGCAGCCACAGGCGCCCTGACAGTTCCAATTTCTGGCAATACCACTCCCAAACGGAGGGTACAGAATCCTAGATGGAGGGGCAGGGGGAGGAACAACTCATCCGTGACTCATGTCCAGCCCAAGGGTACAGACCCTGGGTTGGAGGACCAGTTCCAGTATACCACCCCTGAACTAGTGGGAGGTGATGTGGAGGAAGGATGCAAAGCACCTGGGGCTGTTGCCCCCACTCTGAGAAACCACAGAGGACAGAGACCCCTGGATGTCATGGGGCCTGGCTCTTGAAACTGACAGCTGACAGTGGCCTCTGTTGGTTGCTGTCCTTGTGGAAAGAGTGCTCCTTGGGTTGGGGACAGAAGTCAGATCCAAGGGATGGAATGGGCCACATCACTTTGTTGTCCATGGCGGTACTCTCTACCTACTGAGATGGATCTGTGAGCAAATTAAAGTTAGGTGCTGCACAGATGGGGTCCACAGGTAAGGAGAAGGATTCCCCATGGGTTGGCTCAGTGGCCCCACGGAGCATAGACAGAGGGATCCAACTGGGTTCAGAGAGGCGTAAAACTGGCAAGTACAGCTGCAGTGGTGGGCAATCGCCATGTTCTATCACCCTAAACAGGGAAGTCCATCAAGGTATTGATTAGTCTACCCTGGCTTTAGGCTGGAGGGGGGTTGTATTGGAAAATGGCCCTCTCTGAAGGGTCAACCCAAACTATTTGCCTTTTACCTCCTGTTTTTGCTGATTTTTTTTGGTGGCCTTAGGACTCTGAACACTTTACCACTGCTAACCAGTGCTAAAGTGCATGTGTTTCTCTGCTAAACATGGTGACATTGGTGTATACCCAATTGACATATCTATTTTACCTGTAAGTCCCTTGTAAAGTGGTGTACCATTTACTCAGGGCCTGTTAACTAACTGCTACTAGTGGGCCTGCAGCACTGAGTGTGTTACCCACATAAATAGCCTTTCAAACCTGTCTCAGGCCTGCCATTGCAGGGCCTGTGTGTGCTGTTGACTGTCACATCGACTTGGCATTTAAAACTACTTGCCAAGCTGTAAACTCCCCTTTGATTACATATAGGTCACACCTAAGGTAGGCCCTAGGTAGCGCTAGGGGCATGTTGCTATATAAGGAAAAGGTAGGACATGTACATTCATGTCTTACATGTCCTGGTAGTGACAAACACCCAAATTCATTTTTCACTACTGTGAGGCCTATTGCGCTGACAGCTTAACATTGGGAATTTCTAAATACACTTTTAAGCTGTAATTCCTGATCAAAGAGGAATGGCTTTTTCATGTTTTATATATTTAGAATGGTAATGATAACTCCTCCTCATTGGTGAAATTGGATTTAGCATTACTGTCTCCAATACACGTCTGGGGAGACATCTGCACTTTGTGCATTCCCTCTAGACAGCCACAACACTGGAAGGATCAGCATGTCTGAGTACCCTTCTACATACATCTGCATTCTTGTACCTCGAGCAATAACTGGCCATGCCTAAGAAGGATTGCAGCATGATGACATTTTATGGGGTGTAAGTAGCTGACAGTGCTTGCACTTTGTCTGGGTCAGAAGTCATTCTTCCATAAGGGAATATGTGCCCAAAGAATTTAAGTTTGGCCTTGTGAAACTCACACTTCGCTGCATTCAGAGTAAGAGCTCCATCAGCAAGTAACTAGCACACTTGTGTAACAGCCTTGTAAAGCTCCTTTTGCATTGCTCTAAATACCAATATGTCATCACAGTAATTAAAAGCATGCGTAACAGGTTGAATTATTCGGTGTATAACATCCTGTACATTTCTGCAGCTAACGACCCTCCACAACTGAATCTTTTGTATCTGATCAAACCAACATGAGTCGAAAAAGTAGTGATGCACCTAAAGTTCTCTTCCAACCCAAGTTGATGGTATTTCTTGTTCATGTCAAGTCAGGAGAACATTTTGGCACCGTTCAGTTGCATGATCATGTCCGCTATGTATTGACCAGCATGTCTTTCTCTCTAAATTGCTTTATTGGCCTGGTGCATATCAATGAAGATACGGACAACAACTACACTACTCGTTTTTGGCATCCACCACTATGGGCAAAACCAATGGCTTAGGATTGGTGGAGTGCTCGATGATGTCATGCTTCAACAGTGTTTCTAGTTCTTTCTCAATGGCTTCTTGCAAGTGGAAAGCAACTCTGCGGTGCCACTGGGCAACAGGGCGAATGTCCTCATTAATAAGAAATTGCACTGTCCTTCCTAGGCAATGAAACAACGACAGGAACTGACACAATTTCAGATTGGGTGTGCATGTTGTGATTAGAGATATCAGTCTCATGTCAGCAGCAGTAGCAAAACTGAGTAGTAGTGCACTGCATGAAGTTCCTTGAAGAATATGAGTTGGCGCTTGCTCTGATACTGCTTTATGTCACATTGTCGCTGTGAATGAACCTTGACTTTGCAATGGTTTAGAAGCAGCCCATGTGTATACTTTCATGTTTGATGGATTGAGACATGGCACAGGTGATAGGCTAATGAACTTCTCAACTGTCATTATGTTAATCGACGCACCACTGTCTATGATAAAGGTTATGGGGCATTTATTGTAATGTTGGGGCAGTGTCCAAATGAATTCAGTTGTTTCGTTTGGTGGTTTGCCTTTGTCTTTTGTTCTTTCTTGACAGCAGCCAAATCTACATGTGCCTATCGTCCCTCGATCGATATCATCATGGCACATCCATCGTCTTCACTGTTGCTTTATAATGATGTTGAAGAGGCTTTGTAGGATAAACTTGATGACGATCGACTTTGTCTGGTTTCTACTTGTCGTAACTGATGTTGCTTGTTGACATTTTGAGAGTGCCGAGAATGCTTCTGGAACCTTCTGGCAATCATTTCTTCTTCTCACTGTGAGCATTTGATTTCTTTTTTACTTTGCAGACCATTACAAAGTAGTTTTCTTTCCCATAGCTTTTGCAGGTCGGTCCCATTCTTCTCTGTAGACATTGACTTGCGTGCATCTACCTTATGCTTGTGACTGCTTTTCATAATCAACGCTGATTTACCTTGTGCTACTCCGGCTTTCATATCAGCGGCCTTTCGATCTGCACATTCTTCTGCCCTCGCTGCCTCTAGCACATTCTCTAAACTGAGTGTCTCTCTCATTATGCGTCTTCTGAAAGAGTCTAAAAGACAGCCATCAATGACTCTGAGGCGTATGGCTACTCCATAATTAAATTCACTCAACTAGCAGTGTTTGATAAGCACATCAAGTTGCTCAAAAACTCATCCATCATATTTTAACTAGCTTGCTGTTGTGCTTGATTAAAAATGTACCTTTCATAGTTGACTTTTGGCATCAGATTGAACTTGGCTTCCTTGATTTGACGGTATATACTTTGTCAGCTTGTGATATTTTCTTTATCACTTCTTTCACTCCATCACCAGCAAGGTTCTTAAGTACTTACTGATTTTCTTACTGTCTGCTTCTTCCAGTGTGTCTTTGAAATCATTGAACTTCTCGATCCATGCAGTCACCCTGGTGCCAATATTCTGCTTCTTGGCGGTGTTGAATGGTGAACGCAGCAGCATCGTATTTCGCGCTCTTCTCTACTGCCATTGAGAGCATATGCTATTTGGATGACTGTCACTGTTCACCCGTACATGGCGTTAGCTTTTTGCACCTTACCTGGTTGTGGCTGCCTTTCATGTTTCGCTTTGTATCGATGATGGCTCTGTGTTATGGCACAGAGCAAAATCTCTTCTTTCAGCCTTACCATCAGATTCTTGTGGGCTTTTCGACTGTGCTCCCATGTAGGGCCTTCAACTTCTTTAATGGCTTCTTTAATGGCAAATGCCAATTTCAGACTGCTTTGCATCGACTTGGTGCACACGTGCCACGTGCCAGCAGTTTGCCGTACCGTTGCAGCCTCTCAGGGAGAGCAGTCTCATTTCTTTGGGGCACGTATCCCCTACCCGTCGCCAGATGTAGTGTCCTCCCGATCCCAGGAGCATGCAAATGAATACGCCACACACATTTTTTTAGTTTATCTAATATGGATTAGGGCCTATAGTTGGTGGCTTTCCATTTACCCTTGTACAGTGTGCCTCTTTGGTAAGAGTTTAATTGATCACAATGAAAGATTTCTAAATCCAAAAGTCCTTTGTGAGTAGGTTATCAGTCACGGCCAGCATGGCTCACGGGTGGGGGGGCGGGGTCGCGCGTGGTGGGGGTGGAGACTGGCGAGTGGTCGCGAGGGAAGGGGGGTTGCACGGGGAGGGGGAGTTAAATAATAAAAACTTTTTTTTAAACGTACCTTTCCTGGGTCCCGCAACTTCACTGCTGGGTCTGCTCCTGCTTTCCTGCCTCCGCAGGAACAGGATGCAGGCAGCCTCCCTCCCCTCCCCTAAACCAATCACAGTGCTGCAATGGCAGCGTTGTGATGCCGACCACACAGGTGTCTATGGGGAGGCCATTTTCTCCATGTAGGCTGCATGTAGCCTGCACAGAGAAAAGGGAGAGTGCCCACGACTGATTTGGTTGGCCCCAGAGGGCCGACCAAACAGTCAGGGCCCACAGCATTGGGCTAGCCACTCCTCCCCATGCCCTCGAGTAGACCCACACACCCGCCCGCCCCCAACCAAACCCTTCTGCTTTCTCACAGTGCGAGAAGCAGAAACATAAAATGGTATTTATAATACCATTTTATGTTTCTGCTTCTCGCACTGCGAGAAAGCAGTTGGGCGACGCTCCTCCGCCCACATGGAGGAGCTGCCCCTGTAGGTTCTGTTGTTTCTCATGTCCAGACCGGGGACAAAAAGGGAGTCTTGTCAAAAATGCTGATACCAGCCCCTACTTCTCCCTTGTCTCCCCTCTCCCTCTCTGATCGATTTCTCTTTACTGTTCCCGCCTCTCTTTCTCTTGAAGCCTCCTTTTTCCTGCTGAAATTAACCTCGAGAGCTGGGGAAAGATATTGAGGCACCAGGAGCACCCCCTGCTCTAAAACAGGCCTCCGGAGACTGCAGCCCACCGGGGAAATGTCCTGTTGTTTCTGCTTCAGTTTTAGATAGCTTTAACATCCAGTCTTTGAGGACAAAGCACTGTTAAACGGTTTACTTGCAGTAGCAACTTCTGTGGCTCCTGGTTGGTGCGTTGTTCTACCAGACTTTCAACCAGTTCACTGGGGATGTTTCATCTAAGCTGCTGAGGATGCATCCTTTAAGGAATTCGATCATGATCTGCAAAGGGAGGATCTCGGAGTACTTACACATCACGCTGTGATGGTCGGGTCTTAGTAAATGAACTGAAGAAGTGGCAAAGAGAAGGAAGTCATGCATAAGTACATGATAGGGTAAGACTGAAAAGAAAAAGATGTATGGATAAAAGATAGAAAGCTTGATATTCAGACTATATGGCATGGGATCTTCAAATAAGTCAGGGAAGGAAACTAGGACCCTGCTTGCTAGATAGACAAATGGTCATCCCTGGGGAGTTGGGGCCTAGGGGAGGAAGAGGAGGTCTCAAGAGGAAACCGAGGCATTAACAGGTTGGCACTGGACAGTAACAGCATGCTGTACAAATGCCCCAGAATAATAAATAAGTTACCAGTGGCCCCATGTATGGCGCATAACTCCCTGCAAAGGACTGACAGGTGGTAAAGTGGGAGGATGGCAAAAATAATTAAACATGGTAAATCTGAGCTGTCAGTGCACGTTACGTGGAGTGCAAGGTTCATGAATACATCAACACACTATTTAGGCAACTTTAGTATCTTGTGGTCATTCTATAAAGTGAAATATGTTGCTTCGAACCTAGGGGGTCATTACGATGACGGGCAGACAAAGTCCGCCCGCCACCGTAGCGGTAAATGGGACCGTCCGCAATAGGAGCGGCGGTCCCGCCGCGAGTATTAGGATGCCACCGCCGCGGTGGCGGTGGCATCCCCTATTCCCAACATTGTGGCGGGCGGTGTTCACAGCACCACCCGCCACAATGCTGGGAATGCACGTCATGCATTGGCATGCACAAGGTGACAGGCACCGTGCGGTGCCTGCCGCCTTGTCCATGCCAATGCAGGGGGGTACCATAGGTACCCCCCATGTGCACCCCCCACCCCCCTAACATCCTGGGGGCCCGCTACAGGCCCCCAACTGCGAAGACCGTATGCCTTTCCATGGCGGCATTGCCGCCATGGAAATGCTGCTCTCCGCCACCATCCTAATATGGATGGCGGTGTCTTGCAGACACCGCCACAATATTATTGCCCTTTTCCGCCCGGTCCCCTGTTGGACCGGCAGAAAACCGGCGGACGGTCTTTCCGTCCGCCGGGCTCCCTCCCGCCATCGTAATGTGGCGGGGGGAAATGGCATGTGGGCGGAGGGGAATGGCGGGCGGATCGCCACCGCCATACGGGCGGTGGCGATCCGCCCGTCATTGTAATGACCCCCCTAGATATTTTACCCCTGATTCACAGATATTTAAATGCCAGCAGGGGCTCGCCTACAACCAAAAAAAACAGGAACAATGCATGAAAAACATCAATCACTATTGATAGAATTTGACTTTCCATCTAAAAATCTCTCTTCTGCCATTGTATGTGATTTAGTTGCAGCGACAGAGGTGAAATGTGTCATTAATAGAGCGCATGGAAATTGTTTGAAAGTCGGAACAATTTATTTAACAATTCTTTGGATGTTCACCAAATACGGCTATTTTGTACCCGCCCTAGAAATAGAAATGTACTGAGCAACAAAAGATAGGATTAAAAGGTAGGATCAAATGTTGATTTAGGGCGGGATAGGTCTTGGGAAATGCCCGTTAGTAAGTAATGGGGATGCAGAGGAAAGGATTGCTTTCCCTGTGGGAAATTAGTTTAAGATACGTACAAAATGCACTGTAATCCTAAACCAGTAGATTGTTTCCTACACGATAACTTGCCCTTCCTAGGGTTACATTTAGTTAGTGGGATTGCTCTTTGAAATATGCAAGAGTAATAGATTTACAAAACATATGCCAGTGAATCTGGCCCTTCTGCATTAACCAGAGAAGTATGCTCTTTAGGCCTGATAACAAGTAATGGGGGAGCCCCCCATGGTATTCCAGCATTGGGAAGTACTTCTACCATGGAGGTTTGTCCTTCAGCATTGAGGGAATACTTAATGTTTCAATGAATGATGGACACTAAAAGAACAATAGGTTGGAATGCTACCCTGTGCACCTACCAGTGGTTGACCTTATTGCAGGTATTCCTTCCATCACCTTTTACGCATTTGATATAATGCCCCAAATCGCCTAGTGTATGCCTAGAGGTGAGTCCTTGCTCACTGTGCCACTGGAACCAAACTACACCCAACAGAAGAGGCTCAACCAATAGGAAACTGGTCTTGGGTTCTTTGTGTTCTGGTTCAGAGAGGACCTGGCTCAGCAGTTCATGCTGGACTGTTCCCATTGGAGCAGGGTCAAGGCTGATTTACATTTGACTGGGTATAATCTGAAGTGACATGGTGGGCAAAAGAAGGATGGGTTGGGACGGTATCCTTAGCGATTGCCAGTTGTTACACTCATTGCAAGCATTCCTCCCATCTCCTTTTTTCTAGCTGGAATGCTGAAAGTTAGCCATGGAGAAATGGGGACTAACTGCTAGAATCTGTTCTGCCTCGTATTTTTATAATGATCTATCCTACTAATAACTTTTGTTGCCAATGAGTCGGGTACTACTTGGTCCTGGCAATGAGTGCATTTGTCCGGAGTAGCCTCATTCACTGGCACTGAGGAAAGACATGACCAGAGAACGAGGTTTGAAAATGCATTTGAATTCACATCGAATGCATAACGTCTGAGTGTTCTTGATGATTTCCATGAATATTTTCTTAATACCACCCTGTGTTCATCTTTTCAGAACAGGTTCCTCAAACGCTTGGACGCTCGGAATCGAAAGGCCGACAAGATCCTTCACAACTTCTCGCTCTAAGTGATTGACAGAGGAGGTGAGAAATGAGATGTGACTGATGTAGATGAAACAATAATGTTCTGGAGTTGAAAGGAATCAGAAAGGAAGAAAGCTAAGCCGTTCCTCTTATTACCGAGCTGAGGGACACGATGTCCATTATTTTCTCTACAAGTTGTTTCAATCAAACGTCGATAGAGGCAGTCATGTGTATGGAACATTTTATTCAGTTGTATTGTTTTGCATTTCCTTGTTTCAAGTGTTTGATTTTTTCCGCAGCGACTTTCCACTCTTGCAAGTGTGCAATATTCTATCATGTCAGAGTATATTTGCATCAATTTTTAAGCAGGGAAGCAGTGATGTCAGTTGTCTGAGAGAAGTGAGTGTTGTTTTTGTGAAATTTACTGTATATACTACGTTTGCAAAAGGATATCTTGCAGCAAAGCAAATATAAAAAAATGAGATGAAGAAGTAAAGGCGCCCACATCTATACTGCGCATTGTGGAGAGGTAATAAATAGCACAGAGAAGCGAAAGTTAACAAAATGAACTTCGGACTCTACTTTTGGGCGGATGTATAAGGACTGACTGCCTGTCACATCTCGACGGAGCTCAGTCGAGCATTATGCTGAGGTTTAGTCAATGATTGCAAGGTGCACAGTGCTGGCGGTGCGCAAACTTCGCATGCAGAATGAACATTACTGTGCAGTAACACCTCACCAGTAGCACGGAATGTCAAGTTTAACCCTATAGAATGGATGAATAATACTGTGGGACTGGATTAAATGGTTGCAAAACCACATATTAATACACATTTGTTGAGGTTTAATGCATACATTTACCATGTGGTCTAAGCAGGTGATAAATGTGTGCGGGTGCTCCTGTGTGGGTGGAAGGAAGTAGGTGAACGGAGTAGGGGAGGGAAGAGGAAACTCATTTCTGGTAGTGGGAGCAATGTTTGCTCCTCTATGTCAGAAAACAATGGGGAAAGAGGCTTGGCTACTGGTGAGGCCAAACCTTATTCAATTTTACTGGGTGTATTTACCACATGGTAAAATCGGACCCAGTGTATCAACACTCTGGAAAACTGTGTGGGGAACACCTGCCCACACAGAAGCAGGCAGAGTGGAATTAAGAGCAGTAATTCTGTGTCACAAAACTCATAATCAGGGCCCTACACTTTGGCTTGGCCATCACAGAATGTAGAAAACTAACATTACGACTAATGCATAGTACACAAAGCCCTATTTGGAGGTGGGGCTAAGGATGTGCAATCCTTGTTTCCTCGATATGTGCCGTCGCGTTTTTTAAGATCTTCTTCTTCTGGATTGGTAGACCTTCCAAAGATCAAAAAAGCAAGGTGTGGAGGTAAACGTTTCTCTTTTTAGCGGCTAAATTATGGAACTCCCTTCCTCTACATCTGAGACTTCAGCCCAGCAGGTCGGTGTTTAGGAAGGAAATAAAAACTTGGCTCTTCATCCATCCCTGAACCTGTTTGTTGCCGTCCCTACACACCACTTAGCGCCAAGACGCCTCGGCATTAGTGCACTCTACAAATAAATCAGTCAGTCAGTCTGTGTTGAATCAATCGCCTCGAACGCGTCTCATACATGCACCCCCGTTCTTCATACAAGTCGTTAATCTGTAATATGATCCATCTCGTTCGGATGCTACACCAATTCCACAAGCAAACCCCTTTCTTAATAGAGATGGATAAAAAAACGACATTCCCTTCTATAATTACCTATTTCTCCTGTCTCACGGAGCTTTGAATATTCCACAAGTGCGTAAGTAATTTATTTTTTTCTGTTTGTACTATTCATTGATAGGGCAGTCACTGTGCTCACAGTTCCATAGCCCTTGCTTTTTTATGTGTTGGTCTTTTTCTTTAGTACTTGAGTGCTGTGGGCACAGTGAAAAGGTAATATGGTTTCCTTTTTTGTTAATTTTTAATCTATTTTTAATTGAGTAGGTGTTTGCAGTGGGTCAGACATGCATGTCTCACGGTGTTTAGCTAAGTTGTTCACCTTGGTGGACGGTAAGTTCTTTTGGCGATTGCTATTGGATTGACACTAGTTAGGCACCTTTGGTTTACTGAGCATTGATGCACTTTTTGGGGGTGTCTCATTGTGGGTAAGCGGTTCACATGATGCTTTGTGGCCTGTTGCTGCTGATAGTCATTAGTTGCTCTCTAGCCCATTTAGGTGTTGTCTTCTTGCTGACCATTCACAGCACTGACTCCTGATGATGGTCTCGGGGACCGTGTGGCCATAAGAGACCGAAACATTGACGGATCTACCTCTATAACCATGCTTCCATAATTGCATCACTCTACAGTTCTCATTATTGTTTGAATCAATATAAAATCATATACAACTTAGGATTCATTACCCTATATGGTTAAGAAGACTTTATGCTTCCCAGTGATCCTTGGATTTTCTTTGTTCGAGCAATATTGATGTGATCATGTGGGTGGCGTCAGTGTTGTTTTGTCCATGTTGCTTTTGTCCGTGTAATATGCTTTGTTTACTGTATACAATGGATTATATGTTTTAATATATAAATAACCTTGTGATATCAATACGCCTGTGTCTTACTTTGCTCTGTACGGCTGAATCGCGTGACTAACATATGTTGTAACTAAGCAGAAACAATTCCCCAAGGAACATGTATTTCTTGCATATTGATTACCCAGTTCCCTGGGGGAATATTGGGTTGCCCTTTTGTTTAAGTAGATTGTAAGCGCAGATTTCTATCTGCAAGGGCCCTTGTTTGAAGAAGTGGCTTTTGATGTATTGATGTTGTAGGTGCTGAATGTTCCTTTGCTCTTTATACGTCAACATTTTTCCAACATTTTCTTGTCGTTTCTCGAGGGTATATGCCTCTAGAAAATTGTTTATTATTTGTCATTGCTTGAGGGTGTATGCCTCTAAATGTGGTCTAGATGTCTGAGCAAGAGACTCTGATATATAGTGATGAGTAAATTGCCAGGGTAGCCAGTGGTCTTTCATTATTAGGGCAACATATGATTACAACAGGAAACACACAGCAGGATTCCATTATAGAAAACTTGGAAAGACTACACAAGAAACCTGTAAGAACTGAATTGCACACTTAATTTCTAATGGACTGTCTCAATGCTAATATTATTCTGGTAGGCCTCCAAGTAAGCAATATCCCTATCATATTTGTAGATGATGAAGAGTTCAAGACAGGCTTTAGCTTTGTATCAAATAAATGCCCATGTAGCTGGATGATACTAAGCATTGAGACAGTTCTTAAACACATAGAGAGGATCAAGAAAGAGATTGCTGAGTTAGAAAGAAAGTTTCTTGAATATCAGACTGTCACAAATGCAAAGGAGCTATTGGAGAATTTATAGGCCACTATATCAGAATTCCAAAAGACCAGCATTCTGAAAAAGACTGATAAATTGCAAAAGGATATCAGGAAATATAGTAAAGAGTGTACTTACCATTATTTGAGAAAAGATTTTTACAAGGCCTAATTAATACAGGAGGATTCCTGAAAAAAACTATCACTTTTTCAGAGACTTCATCTGACTCAGATAGTGATTTGTCTACAAGAGGCGTGACTAACCTTGGCTTTGGCTCAGAGCCATGAACCTCCAATCAGCATTTTTTACCACGAGGCCTTAGGCCCCAACAGGGCAGGGTGAGGAACCCCAGACGAGGATGGTTCAGCAACAAGTACACACTAGGCTTTTGCCAGACCAGGAACTAGTACCAGTACTCAAATACCAGTCACAACTTGGAGGTGGTACCTATTTTCAATATGTCGTCTCATGAGTTAAGTTCTATGTAGGCGGACGTTTTGAGCACTGGCCTTTCTTTTATTCCTATGTTCAGGAATATTCCACTTTTGACACAAATCGAGCTTTTCAGATCTTTCAGAACATTGAGATTGAGATACTTTTTTCGGTTACACCTGATACTAGTGTAAGGGATGCTACAGGTTTGTGCTGCCCTTGTACATTCTACCCCGCCACTCCCGTAGCATACTTAAAGAGAATATAACATTTGAAAATGTGGTCTTGGCAGAAGTAGAGTTATTACTCAAACAATGGAAATATATGCAATACAATTTTTCTAAATCACAAAATGAATCCCTGACATCATAAGCGAAACAAAGTGATATTGTAATAATACCCGATGATAAGGAGGGCAGGATTATGGTACAAGACAAACTGGATTATGACAATGAGGTATTGAGGCAGTTACAGAAGCCCTTATACTACAAAAACCTTCCAAAATATCCCAGTCCTGCGATTAGGAAAGAAACTCTAACGCTAACTACCACAGGTTTAAATGGTCAGTGGCTGAGCAAGAAGGAATTTGACTTTTTGAACAAAAAAGATTATACCATACCAGTTTTGTATATGCTCGCAAAGATTCATAACAATGACCAAATACCTCTGGGAGGACCGATTGTGGCGGGATGTCAATCCATTCTGCAACCACTAGCTGAGTATGTGGATTTCTTTATCAAACTCTATGTCCTTTTGACCAGGTCATATACCAGAGATAGGTTCTCAGTAATCACACACACAGAGGGAAAGGGAATAGAGACAAATGTCACAATGGACATCAAGAGTCTTTATACAAACATCTTGCAATCTGAAGCTTTGGAGGTTATCGAAATGACTCTTGATTCCAGACCCAGGCCTCACAATGTACCGACTGGGTTTTTCACAGAATGTGCAAAGATAGCCCTGGAACAGAACTATTTTGTCTTTGAGAGGAACTTCTATGCCCAGAACAAAAGAGTGGCAATGGAGGCAATTTTTGCCCTGAATATAGCTAATCTGTACGTTAGTGCATTTGAAGATAAGATCATCTATAATGACACCAATCCTCTTGAGAGGAATATAAAGAAATGGTTAAGAAATATAGATGACGTTTTGTTGATCTGGCTTGAATTTACCACTGACTTTTCTGAGTTCCATGAGTGGTTGAATAATCAGAATGCAAACTTACATTTCACCCTGGAATTTAGTAACCAATCCATTAACTTTCTTGATTTGAAGATTTCAAATGATGATGGTGTCCAATACATAGGGCGTTATACTAAACTCACAGCAAGAAACATTCTGCTTAAATACACAAGCCATCTTCATAGAAATTTGAGAGACAATCTTCCATTTGGTCAGTTTTTGCAAACAAGACGGAACTGTACCAGAAAGGAGGACTACTTTGCTGAAGCAAAACCTTTACCATCCAAGCTAGTGACAAGAGTTTATCCCTATCGTTCGGTGAAAAGATCTCTCAAAAAGCTTAGTATTATGATTGGGATACCCTATTAAGCGTAAAGAATAGACAGAATCAGTCTCGGCTGGCATGTGTCACCACATTTGGGACAGAATACAATACGATCAAAAAATTATTCTGAAGAACTGCCATCTGTTAGATTCATTACAGACACAATGGGCTAAACCTCTTTTCTCCTTTAAGAGAGGGAGGTATTTGAAGGATCGGTTTATGAGAGTTTATGTTGAACCAGAACCTCAGACACTAAGCAAGATGTGGGGTCTTTCTCTGACTTGCGGGCACTATCCTTGAGGCAATTGTGCAGCATGTTCAACCACAAATGTTGTAAAATCATGTGTAATAAATTAAATGACATGGGAATTGAAGCATTTCTCTAACTGTGGAACACAAAATGTTGTTTATTGTAACGAATGTCTTTGTGCATTGCATTATATTGGGAAAACTACGCAAGAAGTGAGAAAACGAATCATACAACATCAATCGCGGATTCGGTATTTATTTATTTTTATTTATTTATTTTATAAAGCGCCCGAATCACCCCAAAGGGGTATCTCCGCGCTCCGGATTGCTGCAGCTAACCAAGAGAACACACAAATCAGAACAGAGAGGTTTTGAGCAGCCTTCTAAACTTCAAATAATCTGGGCAGTGGCGCAAATGGATGGGAAGTTGGTTCCAATAGTAGGGGGCTAGATAGGAGAAAGCTTTGCCACCCGAGCGGGATTTTTTGTAACGCGGGATGAGAAGTAAAGATTTAGACCCGGACCTGAAAGACCTAGGCGGTACATATTTGGTGAATTTCTCTGAAAGATAGCTGGGACCGAGTCCAATTAAAGCTTTGTAGACCATACAGCAGATTTGAAATCTAATCCGCTTCTTCACCGGAAGCCAGTGTAGATGTCGCAAGAGGGGGAGAGAGGCCGTTCGGGGGGGGGGGCATTGGAAATCAGGCGAGCTGCAGTATTCTGGACCACCTGCAATCTATTTAAGGAAGCTTCGTTAGCTGAAATCAGCAGGGCATTGCAGTAGTCCAGGCGGCTTAGCACAAGTGCTTGGATCAGAGTTTTCCGAGTAGTTGGAGGTAGGAACGGGAATATTCTTCGGAGAAGACTTAATAAATGGAAGCATGCCCCAACAGTGGTTGTGACATGTTCTTTGAATATTAGTTTGTGATTGAGACGGACTCCCAGATTTTTTGCTACTAGTTTGGGAGGTGGCGCGGAGCCCAATTCCTCTGGCCACCATCCTGGGGACCACCTCCCTGCTGCCTCTCCGAAGAGCAAGACCTGTGATTTCCCCTCATTAAGCTGGAGGAAGTTGTCCTTCATCCAGCCAGTGATAGCCGACATACCCTCAGAGAAGGTGGACTGAGCATTGGGATTGTTTTTATCAAAGGAAAGTAGGAGCTGAGTTTCATCAGCATAGGAGATTGGGATGAATCCTAACTTCCTCATTAATCCCGCTAAGGGAGTAACGTGGATATTGAATAAATTAGGGCTTAGACAAGAGCCCTGGGGTACTCCCTTAGTCAGTCTTGAGGTCTCAGAGAAAAAGAGCCCAAATTGATGGTCTGAGTTCTATCTGACAGAAAACTCATCATCCCTTTTTGAACATTCCCTTGGAGGCCGACTTCTCTAAGTCTCCTAAGCAGAATCTGATGGGAAATAGTGTCAAAGGCTGCAGATAAGTCAAGCAGCACAAGGAGTACTGCTTGACCGTTGTCCAATGACATTCTGATGTTATCAGTAACTGCAACCAAAGCCGATTCTGTACTGTGTCTAGGTCGGTAGCCCGACTGAGATGGATCACAGCAGTTCGAGGCTTCGACGAATTCGGACAGATGTTTGTTGATATGCTTTTCTAAAAGCTTGCTCAGAAGCTGAAGCAGCGAAATAGGACGATAGTTGGATAAGACCTCCACGGGCGCTTTGGGGTTTTGTCGAATTGGAACTATTTGCGCCGCCTTCCATTCAAGAGGGAGATGGCCTTCTTTTAAGGAGCCATTGAGAATTGAGCAAATGGGGGTAGCGAGTTGATTGGAGAGCCGGGAAGCGATCTTGGCGGGAATAATATCTAAGGGAGAGCCAGACTTAACTATTTTTAGTAGTAATTCTACACCCTCAGGCGTGAGATCAGGAAAATTATCCAAAATCTGGTATGAGGTGACTAATTCCCCCCTGGTTGATCATTAAAATGCTTTGTCCCACATTCCTTGTGATATGAAACACTTTGTTCTAGAAGTGGTGAAATACTCCAGGGGCCTGATTCACAGAACTAACTTACGTCAAAAACGTAAAGTTAGTACTTTTTGGTATTCACAGAATGCACTTACTCATTTTGGTATTCACAGAATGAACTTACTCATTTCAGTATTCACAGAAGTTAGTAGCCCTAACTTTAGGACTCCTAAATGCCTTCTGTGAATACCGAAAGTCTTAAAGTTAGGATTTTTCTCAGTTTAGGAGTAGTAAAGTCCTAACTTTACTACTCCTAAACTGAGAAAAATCCTAACTTTAAGACTTTTGGTATTCACAGAAGGCATTTAGGAGTCCTAAAGTTAGGGCTACTAACTTCTGTGAATACCGAAATGAGTAAGTGTATTCTGTGAATACCAAAAAGTACTAACTTTACGTTTTTGACGTAAGTTAGTTCTGTGAATCAGGCCCCAGATGTATAGGCATGATGTGGACTGCTTCCTTACAATGAAGTAGAACAGATGCATCTGAATGACCAATGCTGTATTAAAGGCCTGAACAAGCAGGTTGAATGGCATATGTTGGCCGTGTTGTAAGCATATCATGGATGCCTGCTTGCAGACTTCAATAAGTCTGATCATGAATTGCATGGTCTCTTTTTGATGAGTGGGATCCTTTATTTCACCCAGGTGTGCTAGTGGTGGAAGTTTAATAGCATTAGGCATTATGATGATGAGATCTTTGTACATCACCACTGTTTGGTTCTGGCCCTAGGATGATTTGATGGCAGGTATTTTGTTCCTCTCTGTATTGATTGGTAGGTGTTTTAACTAGCTGGTTTGGCTATTGTTGGTTTGTGCAATGTTATTTTATTCTTATGGTGACTTGAAGATGGCAATATATCATTAACTTTTCATGACTCCTCATACTTTCCTTATTGGTTTTTAAGTGGAATCCATGTGATGTGACTTTTGAACAGTTACTAGATGGCACACACTTTTTAGGAGATATTCGCAGGTATCGGATCTCTCTTTCTGTAGTTAGATCGGCTTCATCTTTTCATTAATACCAAGTGCTCCTGGTTACTATTGTTCCATTCATAGAATATTTACATGAGGCTGGTAGGCTTATTGTTGTATGTTCGTTGTATTAGGATGTACAGGTATCAGCTCTCTCTTTCTGTACTTACATTGACTACGTCTTGTTATTGATTCTGAGTGCTCCCTGTTAAAATTATATAATACTTAAATGTCAGGGCTGTATGTATTTTCTGTTGCTACATGGTTTCTCTCCCTCCTTTGTATTACGATCCTTAGTGCACTCAGGCATTCCCCTGTATTTTCGTTGGTAGCATGTGAGCTGGAAGGGCCGCATCCCACACCTCTCTCCACGTGTTTCTTTTCTTGTAAAATCTCCTCCATTCAGCTGACTTCCTCCCCAACCTTCCTCAAGCTTGGTGCTAGGCCTCTGCACTCAGCTAAAAGTGGGTGCAAACAGACAGTATGTTGCTGCACCCAGACAAATATAATTAGAGAGAACATTTAGGGGGAGATTTACTAAAAAGTCACGCAACGCAGCGCAGCCCCCCACGAGGCTGCGTTGCGTGGCGCGACAGGGAGGGAGCAGGAGAGCGCCATATCTTCAAAGATATGGCTATCTCCTCCCCTTTCCCTTGTGCCGGCGCTGATTTCTGCTGCCGTGCGCCATGCACACACCTTAGCGCCGCAGCGCTAGGGTGTGTGCATGAGTCCAGCATAGGTTTTGTACAGGAAGGGTACCCTTCCTGTACAAAATGCTATGCTCGACATGAGGGAAAGCTTTTCCCAGTTTCCGCACAGTGTAGCACACATGCAAAGTCAGAAAACGAAGGAGAAATGAAAGCATTTCTCCTTCCGTGCGCCTAGTTGAAAAGGGCGCAGTATTCTCACGCTAAACTCAATCTACTGTTTTTAGTAAATTGGGTTTAGCGTGAGAAAGCTTGGGTGGTTGCATGGGAACGCTCATGCTCCACCTTTGGTACACCCCCATGGCGCAAATGCGCTGCTTCGCATTACTTTTACGTTATTTCCAGCGCTAAACAAGTTATAGCGCTGGAAAGTAAATTACAAAAAAAAGATTTTGCGTCATTTTGCGTCACTTTTGTGACGCAAACACGGCGCAAAAGCTTAGCAAATCTCCCCCTTGGTGTCAGTGTGACAGACCAACACCCCCTCTTTATCTTTGCTTAGTCTGCACCATAGTAATCACGTTTCCAAAGCACTCCATTTTAGCACCGCTTTAGGAAAGGGATGCAGGTTGTAGAAAGGCTGTGGTCTTGGCAGGATATTATATAGGGAGTAATTGATCGTTATCTGCTTCTTGAAATTTGCACCATGTACATAATATTGATCATGTTTTTCATACTTTTCCTTACGTTTGAATTTGTGGAGTATGGAAGGTTTTGGCAGGCTATTAAGAATGTGACTAACCACCACCTGCTTCTGCATTTTTGTGCCATGTGCATCGTTTTGATCACATTTTGCTCTCACTTTCTTTCAAAACCTCTTTCATGCTGCAGTGGCATTTGTAGCGAATGGTGGATTTTGCAGCTTGTGCAAGTGGCATAATTCTCATTGCTTCTCGGAAATGCTTCCAAGGCAATATATTCGTTTCATTTGACCACACTACATTTCTGGTGGTAGGTAAGGCACTGCACTTCATAACCGAAGTGAAGAGAATTTGCGCTTCATGGAGATGCACATAGTTTTCTTACTTTGCCTGACTTCACCCAAGGGAATATTAGCTTCATTTGCCTCTATTCCCTGCCTAAAATTCGTTTTGACTTCAGTCTGTAGAGAGTTGTTTTGTCTGTTGATACTAGGATCTCTACTTCGGGGCTCATTACAAGTCTGGCAGTCCACAGACAGCCTGGCTCGTGGGGGTGCGGCGGTGACAGTCTTCCGACCGCCGTGGTATGACCAGGGCGGTTGGGCCACCCTGGGACCACGGCAACCGCCAGGGATCTCTGATCCCTGGCTCGGTGGTCTTGAGGCCGCAATATGCTTGGCAGGGCTGCTGTGGCCCCGACAAGCATATTACGAGTTTCCTCACAGAGACACTTTTCATGGCAGTGCGAATGCCATGAAAAGTGCGGTGGTGAGGAAATGCCCCCTGGTGCCTTGCGCCATGAGGATGCACACAGGGAGGCACAACATGTGCCCCCCTGTGTGCATGCACCCCAGTACCCGTAAGGCATGGACTGCAGTAGTCAATACCGTGCAAGTACTGCTTTTGAAGTTCCCATTACGGTTCCTATTTCATAGGCACCTCCCTGGGAACGCCAAAGTACCACCCGCCAGACCAGGAGAAAACTCCTAATCTGGCAGGCGGTTCCTACACGGGTTTGGTGGTACGGGAGTAGGGCGGTCCCGTTCTCGCACTGCCAAATTCCTAATAAGGTCCCAAGACTCTAAGGGCAGCAAAGAAAGACATTAATTAACCCAAGGCTGGACTGGATGTACCGGGCATCGGGCGCTTCCCCGAGAGGCTGGAAGGGTGGGGGTCGGTTTTGATACTGGGTGGCTGGTTCTTTTACATGGTAGGGGGTGATTTGCAGCATTGCTTCAATGTCTGCCCCTACTAACAAAATCAGCAGGCCAGCAGAATCCACAGAACTCACTTTCATTTTCAGCCTTCCTGTTTTTTGAAATATGGTAAAATAAAGGGTGTCAAGATATCTCTGGTGATTAATCTTCCTGCTGGAGAGAGCTGGAGTTTTGTTTAGTGGCAGTTTTGACTCATCTAAGGTAGCACAGAGCGTTATTATGCCTGCTGCAAAGAATGTGTACCACGCAGATCACAAAAGTGTATTTTATGTACATAACTCTGTGGGTTACTGCTTTTGTCACAGAGATCCTATTGTTACTGTGCAGTTCATAAGTTACAATAGTAATCCAGCACAGTGAGCTATGATCCTCCATAAAAGAGCTGCATGCAAACTGCACAGTACAGTATAGAAAGTTATGTTTTCTCCAGTCTTTCATTGTCCTAATGTTGCTAGAAAGTGTTTTTTGGGTAGAAATAAATTCTTATTAGTAAATGTAAACCTAACCACTGTGTTTCGTTTTGGATTCTGAGTTTGTGCCTTTCCAGCCTAAGCACTGTTAAGAAATGGCCCCACCTCGTAGTGCCCTTTGTCTTATGTATCATTTTCTATAAACTGACTTACAAACATATTATTCATTGTCTCTATGTGTGTTTTATGTAAAGTGCTCCAACACCATAATCTGGTATGAGAGGCACTATAAAACAAATGAAATACATGTGAGAGGGGGGCTATGGAGAGATGAGGCGCACTGTTGGAGGGTGATAGTGAGTGAATCATTGAAAGACCCCTATAAAGATTGTTGTATCCTGGTGCACTATAAGCCCATCATTTACTATGCTTCAAAAGCTAATACAATTGAATATATAATGAAAATGTGTTGTAGAATGCACAATTTTTGCCATATACCCCAAACGTACTTTGGGGAGAACCCCCCCAAACCATCCTTGTAGTGGTAGGGTTCACTGTGTTTGCTCGCCACACAACGTACGGGGGCTGGTCTGACAAAATGTGCCAGTTCCTGATCCAGACCTTCATTAGCCACTGCTCGTCAGCCTTTCTCCAGATTCCCTGATGCGGGAAATAACCTCATGAGACATCATGCAGTACTGAATTGTATATACATGTTCTGGGAGTTACAAATCGCTGGGAAATGTAAGTGGTAGCACGCTCATGGTCTTGGAAATCAGTGGGAAGTGTTCCACTGTTGCACAGGAGTGCCCTTGTTTTGCTTACTATTTTATCAACTTTACCAGCTTGGCAAAGTTCAAAAAGTTTTAAAACTATGTGAAGTTGTGAAGCATTTATCTTCGCTAATTTATACACTCTTATGCTTTGCATAGTCACTTTAGTGAAGTGTTACAGTTTGAGGAAGAGAGCGCAATTTGCAATTGTGCTGAAAGTCATACATTTGTCACATGTCTGGAGTACCTTTCACCACTACTTTGATATATTGTTTACAATCTGACAGAATGCCAACACCTTTTGAATTTTGTTTTGTGAATTATGAATTGAGCTGTGTTTACCATAATGATTCAATTTTGAAAATGCCTAATTTCATCTCCAAATTGGTAGAGTCCTTGAGTTTTTGAGAAAGGTTGGGTTTGTCAATTTGATAAAAATAAGATAGCAAACCTCCTTTCTTTTTCTTTTCTGTACACATGCCATAAGGAACACATTTTCCATGCATCTCTTTTCATTAGCACTTTTGTGGAGCATTGGTGAGGGTGTAATTTGCCAAGTTAAGAGTATAACTTAACGAACACAGATCGATAACTAATATCGGTGAAAACAATATCGAATCACAAAAATATCTGACAAAAAATATAGGGGCATATTAGCAAGACCCACGTTAAAATTATCGCCGTTTTAGCGGCAGGAAACTGCCGCTAAAACGGCGATAATGGGCTTGCTAATATGCGTTATAGTATTCAATAGAAGCCCAGGTTAGATGTCCTGCACATCTAACCTGGGCTTCTATTGAATTCCATAACGCATATTAGCAAGCCCATTATCGCCGCTTTAGCGGCAGTTTCCTGCCGCTAAAACAGCGATAATTTTAACGTGGGTCTTGCTAATATGCCCCATAGTTTACAAAAACATCACCATCGTATACTTTTTAAAAAATTTTTAAAAATGTTCTTTATTGAACATTTATCATGTATTTTAACATGGGTACATTGGCAGAATTATACATTTGTATCACATATATGCATCAAAACGTTTGTTGCTTCCAGTATCAGGCAGTTCCTCTTCCATCTCTCCATGTATAGTGTCAACATCTATCATGTTTTATCATACAATAAAATGGAGTCCTCAGTTCATAACCTGTATTAAATGCTTGTTCCTTGGTCACATATATGTCCCTCATTCTATTCTTGCATGTGTTTTGTTTCGACCCCACACTTTTAAGACATTATAAATCAAGTCTCGTCTCCCCACCTTTTATGTATATTAGCTGTCTTCACCCATCAAGTGTCCCATCTCATGCTCGTATCTCCCCCCTCATCGTGACTCTTGGTCACTCATAACTTCCATTGGGTGGGATAATAAGTATTCTTTAAGAGGGCCCCATATGTCTTTTGGACGTGAGGTAGGTAGAAGTAACTCTGCATAAGCAAGTGTTTGTTCCTGCCAAAATAAGAGATCTTTGATCCACTCCTTAAACTTAGGGGCCCTGCCTCGTCCCCACTTGCATGCCACTCGGCGCTTAGCCAGTAGAAGTCCAAGTGACGCATATTTTCGATATCCCTCCTCAATGTGTTCGGCATATCCTAGCAGAGCAACTATCGGAGATATTGTTATAGGCACTGATATAGGCACTGATATCATCTGTGTCAATACTGCAAACGCTTGCTGCCAGTATTGGTTTACGCTACTGCAGCTCCAGGCCAGGTGCAAAAATTCGGCCCTTTCCACTCCACATCCGTCAAAGCGATCATTATTTCTGAGCTTATATTTATACATTTTGAGAGGAGTGTAATAAGTGGGATGTAGAAATTTAAAATGGATAATCCGTAGTCGACTACTTGCAGCCACCTGTTCCGTTTGTATGCAGCAATATTCCCATTGTTTATCAGTTATTGCTAAGCCAAGCTCTCTTTCCCACTTTCCATGTGCTTCACAATGATCTAACACCTGGTTGGTTTGAATAGTGTGATATAGAGTTGAGACGATATGTGTGGGAGTCTCAGATTGCAATAGTGTGTGCAGCGGGGTTAGTACCGGTGGTTCCATCGGGAATAAGGGCGTGTTTTCCTTAATGCCTTGTCTTAGTTGCATATATAGGAATATATCCATGGGAGTGGGTTCTAAATCATTAAATAATTGTTCGAATGTGTGGAACTTCCCATCTTTATATAAGTCTCCAGAGCATTGTATATTTGCTTTCCTCATGACTTGTTTGAAACTTGCCTCCTGAATCACTTGTATATGTGGGTGATACGCTAATGGAAGTAATGAAGAGTATACCATCAGGGCCTTAAGCACATCAGCTATACGTCTCCATGCCTTTATCGTGCATGTTACAGTCGTGGGATCTTTCTCACGGGGTTTAGGTGTAATATGTATCACTCCTGTCAGCGGGATCGGCTCCACAAGCCATTGTTCCACTGCCACCTGTGGCATGTATTTGGGTGGATGAAACCAGTAACTTGCATATTGAGCTTGTGCGCATGTATAGTATAATTTCAAATCAGGATTGTCAAAACCTCCTTGAGAGTACGGCCTGATGATTGTTTCCCATTTTAACCTCGGTTGTTTGCCCCCCCATGTCAGCCTAATCAATTCAGTCCTCAGGGCAGCAAAGAAATGCCTACCTGGGTAATATGGTATATTAAAAAATAAATACAATAATTTAGGAAGGATTACCATTTTTATGAGAGAGGTTCGCCCTGCTAGGGACAAAGGGAGCGAGATCCAACGGGTAACACTGCTTGTGATATTTGCCAATGTGGTTCCTTAACTAAGGCTCATTAGTTTGGTACAATCCATTGCAATATGTATCCCCAAGTATTTCACCCCAGAATCGCACCACTCTATCGGAAAATCAAATGGAAAGGGTGTTGCAGCAGCTGTGAGCGGGAAGAGTTGAGATTTCCCCCAATTAATATGTATTCCTGAATCCTCCCTGAATATAACGAACTCCCTCAAAATAGGATTTAAATTCTGTTATGGATCTCTGAGGTATAAAGTTACATCGTCCGCGTAAAGGGAAATGAGTATATGTCTCATAGTGCATCTCAACGCTCTTTCTTGATGGTGCTGTCTCAGTTTGGCCACCAGGGGTTCAATAGCAAGTGAAAACAGTAAGGGAGACAGTGGGCATCCTTGCCGCATGCCCCTCGTGATGGAGAAGGGTGACGATGTTTGTCCATTGATTATGACTCGGGCTTTTGGGGAATTGTATAATAGTTTACTCCACGCAAGGAAGCCCATGGGCAATCCCATGCTTTGCAGTACCCCTAATAAATAATCCCACTCTACTGAATCAAAGGCTTTCGTGGCATCTAGGAAGACCGCCACCATTACCAGTTCCGGATCAATGTTCTGTAGAATGGAGAAGAGGGTACGGAGATTATGAGACGTTGCTCTACCAGGAAGAAAACCTGCTTGGTCTGGTAACACCAACTTCTCCATGAGCAAGCTAAGTCTGTTAGATAATACTTTGGCCAGAATTTTTGCATCATTATTAATGAGAGATAAAGGCCTGTAAGAATCATATTGATCTGCTGGTTTCCCAGGCTTTAGGAGGGAAGTAATGAGGGCCTCGCGCATAGATCGAGGAAGAATACAGTCTCTAAGGCTTCCTCATAGACAGTTTTTAATATCGGTGCAAGCTGATCCACAAATGCTTTATAAAAATCTATTGGAAGGCCATCTAGGCCAGGTGCTTTGCCCGATTTCATCTGCATGATTGCAGTGCATATCTCATCTTCTTCCAGGGGCGCGGCAAGAAATTCCCTCTGTGCATTACCCAGCCAAGCTAAGGCCACATCATTAAGGTAACTATCTAGATCTAGCGGCTCCTTCCGTCTGGTGTTATACAATGTAGTTTAGTGTGCAGTAAACACTTTGAGTATATCAGAACTGTCCCTTTGTCTCGTGCCGTCCTGATCTGAGACTTCCAGCGCATAACTAGAAAAGCGAGGCCTACGTATCTCCTCCACAAGCGCTTTGACGGGGCGTTCCCCTTCACCATATTTGCGGGCCGTAAAATATTTCCCACAAAAGTGTACCTCTCTGTCTGCTGTCTCTTTTTACTCCGATAATTTATCTCAAAATTCTTTGTGCAGTGTTCCATTGGTTGACTTGTACATCTCCTGCTCAACCTGTTTCAGATCTACCTCTAATGTGCGTAATGTTTCGTGTATATCTCGGAGAACCCCGGCACGTTTGGCAATGCAGAACCCCCTAACTGTAACTTTGAAAGCCTCCCAAACTGTATCCTGTCATGCAAAAGATGCGATGTTACGCACGAAGAAGTCTGTGATTTCCTGAGCCAACTCCGTACGAAACATCACGTCTAGCAGTGTTAACGGCATCAATCTCCAATTTCTGTGGACTGTGTTGATCACTGGTGGGATCAATATTAAATGGACTGGTGAGTGATCTGAGTATGTTCTAGCCAAATGTTCTGTCACATTGATCCATGGTGCCACACCTCTAGACACGACCCAGTAATCTAATCTGGCCCAAGAAGAATGTAATGCAGTGTAATGTTTGCCTTCCTTCACCTCGGGGTGTACGTGTCTCCATGCGTCTATAAGTCTATTTTCAGTCAGCAGGCCTTGTAATAGTTTAGATGTCTTTGTGTAGTGGTGCGGGAGGGGGTTGGACCTATCACGCGACGGGTCCAGGGCTGTGTTAAAGTCTCCTCCCCATATTAAATGGGTAGACCCAATCGCCGATATTTTCCCCCACAGTGTGTTATAGAAGTCTGGGTCATCAACATTAGGCCTGTAACAACTTACAAGTGTAATCGAATCGGACCCCAGCCTTCCCCACATAATGCTGTATCTCCCTAGTTGATCCTGAGAACTACCCAGAGGGGTATATGGAGTGTGTTTTTTTATTAATATCGCTGACCCTCTAGAGTATGTAGAATAGGAGGAGAAAACTCTATGCTCCGCTCATTTCATAGCAAAGGATGGAGTTCCCCGGGGATCTAAGTGAGTCTCTTGTAGCATTGTAATCTGGATGTGGTGGCAATCTAAATATGCTAATATCTGCCTACATTTTCGTGGGTCAGCAAGCCCTCTGACATTCCAGGTCAATAGCTGTAAGTTCGATTCTGAGGTATCATGTGTCATGGAGTGATCTCGAGGTATGTTCTGAAGGGGACCCAGACCTGTTACCTCCTGTATCGCTCTGTACATATTGGAACATTTCTGCGTCATTCGTGTCCTGTACTGTCAAAACTATAAAACAGTTAACCCTACCCACCGCCACCCACAAAAGCATCCCAAACATGCTGGTAGCTACCTTCCCCCCCTCCCAAACAGTACCCAATTTCAAATGTAGAGTACATTTTAACCCACATATGGGGAACACCCTTAGGGGAATATATGTCGTTACAACGCATGCTTTAGATTGCATGCCATTACAACGCGGGCGTTACAATGACCGCGTTGTTACAACTTGAACCATTACATCGCAAGTCATTACAACGACTTGCTGTAGGGGGCGCGATGGACTTAGGAATAGTATTATTTACTATTCCTACTCCAGTTTGTGCAACAGCAGGGAAGGTGTTGTATTGTAAATACAACTCCTTCTGCCCCCTACAGCAAGTCGTTGTAACGACTTGCGATGTAATGGTTAGTGTTGTAACAACGCAGTCCTTGTAATGACCGCGTTGTAAAAGTATGCGACCTAAAGCATGCGTTGTAAATGCTGTTTCCCCCCTTAGGGACACGCTAGGGAGCTCACATGATCTAAGCCTTTCCCTCCAAACGGTGGAATATCTATTAAAGGGGGGGGCTCGGAAAAAGTTTGTTTAGACAGTCCCAGCTATGCGCTTATCTGCTTGATGTGTCTATTCGCAATCTTGGAGATCTAATCAAATATAATCAGTTCCATTCGAAAGTTCAGCCTCAGTCATGCCCCACAGCTTCATCGCTCCACAACAAAACCAAATATCCTATAATCTCGTGCTTAGTTTGGTAGGCGCTATGGGATATCAGTCAAATCATTTGTTGCGGGTATATTATTCCGATGCAGGAGATGGTGATTGACTCTGAAGGTTCTCAACATTCCGGTGGCGTTCCTGCCGTGTGTCATGCTTTAGAAAGTCATCCACTTGTTGCTTGTTGGTAAAGAAGTATTGCTTGCCTTGATGCGTAACTCGTAGACGTGCTGGATACATCAATGCATAGTCAATTTGCGCCTGTCGCAGTTTGCGTTTAGCAGGGATGAATTTACGCCTCGCTTCTTGCACCATGGCCGTGAAGTCAGGATAAATCGTGAACTCAGTTCCTTCAAATTGGAGGTGTTTCTTTTCCCGGGTCAATCTTAGTGTCACAACTCGATCTCGATAATTCACCATCCTTGAAATGATTGGACGTGGTGTAGCCCCTGAGGGTGGTTTGGGGCCCAAAGAGCAATGAGCCCTTTCTATCACCATCTGTGGGAGAAGGAGTCAGCCCCAAACACCGTGCGCAACAACCGCTCGATGAACTCTTCCATCCCCCCGTATTTGTGCTCTCCAGGATCCCAATGACGCGTATATTGTTGCGTCGACTGCGTGCTTCTAAATCTTCATTTTTTGCGGTGATAATTTTGAGCACCTTGTCCATCTGGGCCACTTGTTTCTGTACACTGGACACAGTGTCTTCTGCATCTGAAATCCGTCGCTCTGTCTCCTTGATTCGTTCCTCCTATTTTTCTAGCTTGTGCACAATGAAATCCATGCATGTGTTCATGGAGTCCATCTTAGACTCAATAGAAGTGAGGCTGTGCTTCATGGCTAGTAGGAGTTCTTTGACTTCATCATCTGGGGCGTGCACTGTTTCTTGAATTTGTTTCACTCCTGCGTGCTCCGATTCATCTTGATGCAAGCGAGTGAGTTTCTTAGCTTCAAATGGTACCTTTGATTGTTTGCCGTCTGTCTTACCCATTGTAAAAGCAGGAGTCGTTCCACTCTATGTGCCTGAATATGCGTTTATGACTTCAAGTCTTACTTCTGTATTAATGATCAAGCACAGCATTTAACCATTGCGCATCCAAAGCTATACGTAGGAAGTTCGGAAAAAAAACAACAGTGCAAACAATCTTCAACTTTCAAGTTATACAGCAGTGTGCCACCCAGGTCGTGAGATTCGCCAATCCGTCTACTTAGTGAAGCGGCGCCTTCCCCGCCTCACTAGTTGTAGTCTGCACAGTGTTCCGCCAGTAGTCACTGCTATCAGGGAAGACAGGATATCTCTAGCTGATTCCAAACTGTGCACCGTGGGCAGTATATTCGTGGAATGTATTTATATGCCACAGTTGTTTACCAGTTGGCTGTGCACTCCATTAATGTCCAGGCTGCGTCCTAACCCTTCTCAACTGCCTCCTCGTGGTGAGTTTCTTGGGGGGTGGGGAATCTCAGGTATTGCTGCCTCCATGTCCTGTGCAATATCTCCTTTGCTGCATTATACTGCCTCCCAACAGCCATTATCTCCCACAGCAGCGTTGGACTTGCCAACAGTCACCCCTTCTGATTGTTAGGCCTTCCCGCGCAGCCCCGTGTCCTGTATTAATTATTCGTGGGCCGCATTCGAGTGAGTCGGCAAAGAAACAAAAAGAGGGAACTCAATGATAATGAAAATGTTCTCCTCTGCAGTCCCGTTCGATATCCTGCTGCTGCATCCACCATTTAATTTAATAGGATTTATTTGGATTTAACGTTTGCGTGCGCTCTCCTTATCGCGGCCTCTCACTATGGAGCCGCGCAGCCTTGTGTCAGCGTTCACGCTGCGGTGTTGCGTGATGATTCCTGCCGCCGCCTGTTACCGTGCTGTTGCGGCCGCGTCTGGGCTTATACAGCAGACTGACGTGCTAGGGGTTCGCGGCACTCCTCATCAGCGTGAAACCCCTCAATTGAATAGCCGGACCTCTAATGAGTAGATCATCACTTCAAAGACGCTGCTTGGTAGCAGCTGAGCAGGGTATATTGCCGGATTTTTCTTCCGAGCTGCCGGAGCCTCACATCAGTGCGGCCATTTTGCTTGTGCGCCACCTAGCGCCCCCTACCATCGTATACTTAATTAACAAGAACAAATATTGATGAACAAAATATTGCTGTTAAAAATATCTATTTTTACTAATATCAAAACCACAAATATTGTAAACATAAATATTGTTAGCCATACATAAATATATAAAATGTCAAAAATATTGAAACACACAATAGCAAGCACACTAATAATAACGCAAAAAAAATAAAGGCAAATATTTATAAATAATATAATCACTTCATTTTATTGAAAAAAAATAAAATCAAACTCTACATAAATCAGTAAATCATCCAACTATGTTACTAAATTATTATAACAATAAAATAAACTGTAAACACATAAAAAACAAATAAAATACAGTTCAAAACATTAAATGATTAACAAATAAAAAATGCTTTCAGCAATTCATGTATTATAAAAAATAAAGATAAAAAAATGAAATTAAACATAAGTGATACATCCAGCATAGCACATTTATTTTAAGATATTTGAAAGTAACTTATTTAAAAAACATTATAATAAAAATAACTAACCAAACTCTCTATTTATATTTATCTGTCAAACTTTAGATACTACAGAAGAAGTACAGAACCATCTACAAACCCAGCAAGAAAATTCAACGATCAAACCCCCTGGAAAAAGGCACATAAAAAGTAAGTAAAAGCAAACCACTTATCAATACCAGCTTACCCTTAATAGTAAAAAATAAAACTAAACACCTTCAACCCCTACAAACTACTTACAAAGAAACGTTTGCAATGTAACTAATACAACTTTTTCCCCAACAGAAAATAAAGCACCAATTCCCATTACAAGACCTTCAACAGAAAAATGAAAAAAGAACTGCAATGACAATCAAAAACAGATATGTAAGAATAAAATACAAACCAATGTTCATAATATTTTGTGGACATTAGCACTGCAAAATATGAAATAATTACAATTTATTTAAATTTATTATTAAAATATTTCCAGGCAGAATGACAGAAAGAGCAACAATTACTCTCGCTCATGGGCTACATGTACAGCCAAGAAAGCGCAAGCACCGAGAATGTTAATTGGAAATGTACAAAATTCTACTCTTATTCATATTATGGGAGGGCTACTCCGAAAAATTATGTTGTTATTAACGATAGAGAACACAACTACCGCCCAGATGTCACATAAATTGAAGAAAGGTACGTACAAGATTTAAAAGAGGCAAGCACTAGTTCCCAAGAGCCCACTACTAAAACTCTAAAATATATACTAATGATGAATTTAAAAAATTCAAAAATGAAAGTATTACATCTATTAATAACAGTATTATAACTCATCATTTTTAACATTTTATACATTAAAATATTTACATTAAATACTCCTGCTGCCATTGACACCATTTTAGGGGTTAGGTTATATACTAAAGGGATCACAATTCCTATTCCCACTCCAATCTAAAGGCCTCATTCCGAGTTTGATAGATGGGAAACTCCGTCACAAATCCATAAGAACACTCCAGTATCTTGGTAACAGTGACAGGTGCACCTATTAATCAAATTCATGAGGAGAAACTGTCAAGCATAATTGCTCTGCCCAATCTGAATGTTCCATGACCCTGGGGGCAGCAGCACGTGTACTCAAAGACTAATTACTCTGCTCAAGTTGAACATTCCATGACCCTGGGGGAAGCAACAGGTGCGCTCCAAGACTAATTACTCTGCTCAAGTTACCCTGGCAGCAGTAGCAGGTACACTTGCCAATCAAACCCACATGGAGTAACTGCCAAAAATCAAGAGGTGTTTTCTAGAAACACGTGACCGGCTTCTATTTAAAGGATGCTCCCACCCCGGAGTCCTGCATGGCCTCTTTGTCCTGCACTCACCTGCTTTCCTTCACCGAGCCCCTTCTCCACCCTGTTCCGGTCATCCTCAGTTCTCTGCTTCAGGCTGCAGCTGCTCCCTGATTCTGTCCTGACCCGGTGACTGCTCCAGCATTGGATTTCCAAGAAGAAGAAAAAGACAACCAAAGACACAATCTGACATCATGTATTTTTGCTAAAATCTATTCTTGTTTCTTGTGCTCTGAGCTCAGTAACAGTAGATTCTATGAAACAAAATTACCCTTTGATTTTTGAAGCACGCTATAGACTCTTGCACTAGCAGGGCTCTGCCAAGAATAAACCTCCCTGGTATTAAAACTTTTGGTGCCTCCTAGGTGCATATGTTAGGTGGATTCTGGCTTGACTCACAGACTACAATTGGAACACTTAGACAGCGCATATGATACGTGGGTGTTCAGAGAATTCTTGCGCTGCACTTGGGAAGCTACAGGATAATTTTGTTGCCGTCCATCAAATGATTCATTAAGAATCCATGTTCCAACTTCACAATGACACAAGCCTTCGGACCGGAAAGCACTACTAGATATCTATTGGGGTAGGAACAAAGGGTATACAAGTACGTTTTGCTGATTCTGTTTAATGACTATATTGTGAGTTAAAACACTGTTCTTGCAATTCAGATACTCCTCTGATTAGGCGTTCGCACAAGATGGGTGACCCCACTGTAGCTGCCCGTGCTCACTACACCACTGGATTCAGGCTAGCCTGGCTGATGAAGAGTGATGCCCTGAAACCGGTCCCAGGATGCTTGTTTCCGGTCCAGGGAGGACCTGGCTTGGCAGTTCGGGCTGGACTGCTCCCACAAGGAACAGGGTCAAGACTGATTTGCATATGGCTGGGTCCAAACTGGGGTGGTGTGGTGAGCAAAAGAATGATAGATTTAACCCAGATCCTTGTGACTGGGGGTGAATGTTTAATTGTCCAGCATTCCGTCCATCAATTGTTTCTTTTGCATTTGTCGCCCTAAGTGGGAAGGCTATGCCCAGACGTGGGTCCCGTGCTCACTACACCACTGGATTCAAGCTAGCCTGGCTGATGAAGGGTGATGCTCTGAAACCGGTCCCAGGATGCTTGTTTCCGGTCCAGGGAGGACCTGGCTTGGCAGTTCGGGCTGGACTGTTCCCACAAGGAACAGGGTCAAGACTGATTTGCATATGGCTGGGTCCAAACTGGGGTGGTGTGGTGAGCAAAAGAATGATGGATTTAACCCAGATCCTTGTGACTGGGGGTGAATGTTTGCATTGTCCAGCATTCCGTCCATAAATTGTTTCTTTTGCATATGTCGCCCTAAGTGGGAAGGGTATGCCCAGACGTGGGTCCCGTGCTCACTACACCACTGGATTCAAGCTAGCCTGGCTGATGAAGGGTGATGCCCTGAAACCGGTCCCAGGATGCTTGTTTCCGGTCCAGGGAGGACCTGGCTTGGCAGTTCGGGCTGGACTGTTCCCACAAGGAACAGGGTCAAGACTGATTTGCATATGGCTGGGTCCAAACTGGGGTGGTGTGGTGAGCAAAAGAATGATGGATTTAACCCAGATCCTTGTGACTGGGGGTGAATGTTTGCATTGTCCAGCATTCAGTCCATCAATTGTTTCTTTTGCATTTGTCGCCCTAAGTGGGAAGGGTATGCCCAGACGTGGGTCCCGTGCTCACTACACCACTGAATTCAAGCTAGCCTGGCTGATGAAGGGTGATGCACTGAAACCGGTCCCAGGATGCTTGTTTCCGGTCCAGTGAGGACCTGGCTTGGCAGTTCGGGCTGGACTGTTCCCACAAGGAACAGGGTCAAGACTGATTTGCATATGGCTGGGTCCAAACTGGGGTGGTGTGGTAAGCAAAAGAATGATGGATTTAACCCAGATCCTTGTGACTGGGGGTGAATGTTTGCATTGTCCAGCATTCCGTCCATCAATTGTTTCTTTTGCACTGAGAAGCACCACAGCATCTTGTTTGTCTTTCTCAATCCCAACCCCCATTCCCCTTGGGGCCTGCAACTAGTACACTGTCATTTCCTCCCACCGGAGGCAGGCCCTAGGAGGAATAAAGGGATCTAGCATTGCCCTATCAGAACCACCTTGGATTCAGGTGAGTGGCTTGTAACAAGGGGTGACATTTACTATCCCCACTCCAATCTAAGCCATTTAGGGATAGGTGTTGGACGCTAGAGGTGCAATATTTACTGTTCTCACTCCAATCTAAGCCATTGAAGGAAGGTTTTGGATATTAAAGGGGTGACATTTACTATTCCCACTCCAATCTAAACCATGTAGAGGACGATGCTTCACATGTACTATCAATCAACCAAACACATAAGAACCCTTGGGACTGGATAAAGAGGTAAGGCTAGATGAAACAACACCAAAACCACAAAAGGCGTCCCTATAAAGGACAGTTTCCCTCACCTACCAGAGGAGGCATGCTTCATCATTGGGGAACCTCCTTGCACCATGAAACCTAATTATGGAGCGGGCTTTGACCTCCTCAATGAGAGGGAGGAGCTCATGGATGTTTTTGTAGCTAGGAGGGTATTTACTAATTACCCAATCAATGTGAGCTGAAAGGCGTGGTGAACGATAGAGTGCAAAAAGTGAGTGAAAATAAAATAAAACTAGCTACAGGGTTCGCCACTTTCCTTCATTCAGGCGACCCCGTGCTAGGATTAAAAACAAACAGAAAAACACAGCGGGGAACATTAGACCTGCTTGTGTTGCTTAGAGATCAACATGTTTTGGCCCATGACCTAGCTGGTGTCATGCCCTTCATCAGGATCTTATTAGTGCTACTGCTGTGAGATTGAAGTGTAAAACCAAAAATGTAAAATAACTTTATATACAAAACCAGTAATCCATTGGTATCCGAGTAGTGGATTCACCGGTAGTACCTGTTGGAAATATACAATAGAAAAATGTATTCATTTAGTGGGAAAGGTATTGTGCTATCCAAGTAAGCCTTAGCTTCAAAATTGTAGTTGAAATCAATACACCAGATAGTTCTCTAAGTCTGTAAAAAAGTACAATGACACCAAGTGAAACTTTGGCACTAGACATTACCCAAATGTGTGGAAACCAATTTTCAGAACACTATTTGAGGTAAGTGACACTTACCCGCCTCAGTTGGGTATCATGCCTCAGCTGTCCTTGGAATGGGTGCTCAAAGGGCAGTCAGGTGTCCGACCTACATGATAGTCGAAGGAGAGAGACTTACAATTGCTCAGGACATGAGAAAGTGGCAGCAAAATATAGTTACAGTGAGGACCAACACTGTCATTAAAATACATCTAAGAGATGAAATACGTAGTCGATATAGATAGCTGGAGTCATCTTAGATCTAGAGCGATCATCTAGAGTATCAGGAAGTGCTAGGCTCAATCTAGATACGCATACTAATGATGTGCCATATTTTTTGCCAATTTGTTTTTATTGGCATTTCTCAAGTACAACAGCAAAGAGCACATTTGCCATAAAGAGAAGAAAAGGCATATCCTGTACATTTTACCAGGAAGCATGTGATATATCAATGGCAAATTCAAAACAATATCAAAAAAAAAAACAAGCAACAACAATGCAGGGTTACATGAGCGTAAAATCCAGATGTTGTGGGTTACCATATATGCCAGCTGGTGCATTTCGTGAGAAGAGCGCCAAAGCCTTTCAGTCTGTGAGTTCAGGGTGTGATAACAGATAGGCACGGAGTGGTTGGCAAATGTTTTTGGGTTGGGAGGCGAGGGGTATCAGTGTTGCATGAACATCACTAGTGGTATCGCTATACATTAGGTCTCTCAACCATGCCTTCACAGTCGGGGTGTAAGGCCCCCCCAGTGAAGTGATACCTGTCTCTTGGCCAGCAATAAGGCGATAGCAGTAAAGCGGCGTATTCCAGTCCCCAGTTGGTGGACATATCCCAACAATGCCAACAGTGGAGAGGGTGATAACTCTGAGTCCACCATCAGTGCTAGCTGATCAAAGATTGCTTCCCAGAACGCCAGGACCGGGGGGCAGTTCCACGCTAGATGGATGAAGTCAGCCTGTGCTGCCGCACACCTCCTACAGGTGTCCGGCCTAGTGGGATCCATTTTGTGGTTTAAATCTTTTTATTGCTTTTGAAGATGCATAGATTAAAATTAGCCGCCACCTACATCCCATGGCCGGTGAGGAGCAATATTGAAAGATCATTCAACAGAGGTAGAGAGAAGAGAAACAAGAGAAGATTAAAGAAAAGAGGAGTTAGGAAAAATAGTAGCAGGAGCGGGGAGCTGGTTAACCCTTGGCTTACTAGTGGTCACAGGAGGGGTTAATCCTTTAGTTGGTGTTGGTCGCCGGTCTGGGCCTGCGTGTTAGAGAGACGGAGGACTCGCAGGTATCGTGGGCAAGTAAGTTCCACAAATTCGGAGGAAAGAAAGTCGATAGTGGTACCCCATGTTTTATCAAACCTGGGGAGAGTGCGGGTCAAGCCAGCTGTAATCTTTTCCCTGATCCAATACAACCAGTCTAATTTAGTCGGTTTTCTACCTAGACAATAGCACCTGTTTGGCGGCTACCAGGGTTAGGGTGATAGCTCTTCCTCTGCATGATTTAAGGGGGTAGGTCAGGGGATTGGGCAGTCCCAGAAGGGTGTAACTGGGAAGTCTGGGTATTTCGGTGTGGTGGATGGAGTCAACTTCCTGGAGGATTGTGTTCCAAAAAGGCTGTAGTTTCGGGCAATGCCAGAGAATATGGGTAAGCGTATCCGGCTGTCCACAGTGACGCCAACATAAATCACTTGCACCGGGTTTCCATTTTGCAAGCCTAACCGGAGTATAGTACCAATGGTGAGCTATCTTTAAAAATATTTCCTTTCCTGCTGTGCTGCAAGAGGAGGCTCTGGCTCTGTGAATGAAGTCTTGCCAATCTTTAGGGGAGAACTCCCACCCCAACTTCGATTCCAATCTATGCTGCGCTGGGATTTTACCACTGTTTTTAGGCTTATTGAGGAAGGAGTAAATGTCTGAGAGCAGGCGCTTGTCTGATGTGCGTGTGATATACCATAGTTCACATTTTGTGAGAGGGCGGGTAGCATGAAGTTGCACATGCGGTCGTGTTACCCAGTGTCGGATCGCTAAGTATTGCCAATAAGTGTCTCGGGGGAGTCCGAAACCAGATACCAACTCGGCGAAGTCCATCACCCCTTTCTCGTCGAATAGGTCACCTATCCTTTTACAGTTGGCTTCTTGCCATTTCAGATACCCATTCCCTTCCAGCGCGGGGAGAAAGTCTGGGTTGCCTATGAAGGGGGTCAGCGGGGAAACGGGGTTCGAAAGGCCATTGGTCTCCTGTACTCTGTCCCACGCCCCCATAGTTGCCTTCAGCACTGGTGATATATAAGCTCCTGCTGGTCTATGTCGTTTGAATAGCCAAGGGACCTTCCATATGTGCATCCCTGCGACGCCGCGATCAATAAAGCACCAATGTTTTTCAGATTCTAGCTTATACCACTCACTCATATAGCACAATTGTGCTGCTTGGAAGTATTTCACTAAGTGTGGAACCCCAAGTCCCTCGTCCGCCTGACTAAAAAATGTTTGGTGTCGTGCCAAACGGGTAACCCCGGGCGGAGACCTCTGCTCCGCCTGCGGAGTGTGCGGAGATTTGCCTACTCCGCGTTCCGCGGAGAACGCGGAGAAGGCAAATCTCCGCAGCAGAGCGGAGTTGACCAGCCCCCGCCTCCACCCCCCCTATTAACAAGTAATTCAACATTAATTAAAAATAAATTCAAAACCACTTACCTCTGTACTGCGGCGTCCCTGGGCTGCCCTCCTCCTCGCCGTCTCGGTAATCCTTGAGAAAAGTGTGCATGCATGCGCTCCATTGAGACGCAGGTGCGCCACTGGGTGGGTGTACAGAAGGCGGACCAGGGCACTGATATTGCCAGGAAAACCCAGTTTGTTGAGTGTTGCATACAAAAAAGGCCACTCCTGGGAATGAAAAGCCTTTTCGGCATCGAGCAATATTGCCGCGGCTGGTTCTGGGTTAATCTGGTTGATGACTGCAAATATCGTGCGCAAATTAACTGCGGTCGATCTGTTGGGGACAAATCCCGTCTGAAGCGGGAAGATTATACAATTGATTAGGAGCAATATACGTGTTGCAAGCACTTTTGCAAGGATTTTATAATCTTGATTTAACAGGGATAGGGGCCTATAGGAGGTACACTTATCAGGCGGTTTGCCCGGCTTGAGCAGCAATTATACAATAGCCTCACGCATAGTGGGGGGGAGCGTTCCCACCTCTAGAGCCTCGGCATACACCTCCAGTAGATGAGAAACTAGCAAGGTTTTATAAGTCTTATAGAATACGCCCGTAAGCCCATCTGTACCACGGGCGCGTGATCCATCAACGTCAACAATGGCTTGGGATATCTCATCTTCGCTAATAGTAGAGGCTAGAAATTGCTGATCACCGCCTTCAATCCACACTATAGCGACTTCCTCCAAGTAGTCGGAGAGGGAATGGTCGACCGGTGAGGAACTTGTTGCTTAGAGTTGGGTGTAGTAAGAGAGGAAAGCATTGCGCATGTCCTCACCTTGAGTGATCTGGGCACCATCATCCAATTGCAGTTGCGTGATGTATGCGGCCTGCTGCCGGGGTTTGAGCAATCTAGCTAGAGTCCGCCCCGGTCTCTCTCCCTCTCCATACGCCCGGGCACGAGTGTATTTCCCCATAAAAGCTGTCCCACGAGTGGCGAGCTCCTGGAGCTCCTCCAGAAGCTTTGTGCGCTGGTGTAGCGGAGGCGGCAAACCCCCAGAGGCTGCCTGAGTATCGAGTTCCTGCAGCGCCTTCTACGTAACATCTAGGTCCCAACGTATAACGTGTAGAACTCCCGCCTGTTGAGTGATACAGATACCTCGAATGCATTTTTTGAAGGCTTCCCATAAAGTAGCATATTGAGACACTGAGCCCGTGTTAATCTTGAAGTATTCTACAATCGCCTCTCGCACTTCGCTCTCGAACACTGCGTCGAGCAACGCATCTGCCGGGAGCCGCCATAATCTATGTGGACGCGCAATACTGGGCAGGGTCATTGTCAACATTACTGGTGAATGGTCAGACAATGTGCGGGGCAAATAATCTGTTGCCGGAGAATTCATCAAGAGGTCCGGAGTTAACTACCACTGATCTATACGAGACCACGTACCGTGCAGTGCAGAATAAAAAGAGAACTCTGTATCGGTTGGGTGCTGGTGCCGCCAGGCTTCAGTCAGTAATTACTGTTGCAACAGGTGCCGAAGCTCGTCTGCAGAGTGCGGTTTAGTAATGCGGCCTGCACCAGTGGTGTCGGAGACAGGCTGCAAGGTCAGGTTGAAGTCCCCCCCCCTATATGATAGAGTCAATAGAAATGCCAGATACGTGAGAAGATAAGCCTGCAAAAAAAACAGACGCATTGACATTAGGGGCGCAGATATTGATTATGAGTCTCTGCTTTGCACCAAGGCTACCCGCCACCAGTAAGTATCTTCCCTCAGGATCTTTAATCACCGTGTGGTCCTGGAATGGCAGTGTTTTATGAATCAAAATGCACACTCCACGGGAGTAGGTACTGTAACTGGCAAAGAACCTGTTGATGACCCAGTTGGCCGCAAAACGATTATCAGAAAGTGGTGCGTAGTGAGTCTCCTGCAATAGCGCTATATGTGCCTTATGCCGGGTTAGATAGGCCAAGACCTGCCTCCCTTTTCGGGGATTCGATTAGCTCCTCACATTCCATGTCATGCAGCTCAATTCCATTACCCCCAACCCCCTCAACCCTGACTCAGAAGCTGTGGCAGCGAACCTGTGAATAAGTCAATACATATAGCATAAAACAGCCGGCAATAGCGTAACATAATATCCTGCATTTTCAAGGCAAACTTAAAATCATAATGTAACATTTCCCCCCCTCCACCCTCTACCCACATCGGATAACCCCCCAACATGTATCTGGTGAATCCCTATACCCCAAAATTAACAATGTAGGAGATCTCCTAGGGGAAGGCAACGCCCGGAGCGGGCCACTAAACATAACACAAATATTGCATTGATTGTATGTAACTGCAATTTGAGAATAGTAGAGAGCAAAATGACATTAATAAAGGATATTGCATCTCATCAACTCGTCCCAAGACGCATCTCTGAGAGATACTCCACATTGGGTTGTGGGTAGCTGGTCCGTGGCACAAAACATCAAGTACAAGCAGGGAGATACAGAGCTAAGTTATTTCCCAGGGGGAAGAGTTGTGTTCAATTTGCACTGCTTCCATAAATTAGTAGCATCCACGGGAGTGTCAAATATGAGGGTCTTCCCATCAACCTGAATGAGAAGACGCGCTGGGTACAGCATGGCATAGCGAATGTTTGCACCTTTCAGCACCCGCTTAATGTACTGAAACTCGTGCCTAGCTTCCTGCACCACCGGTGTGAAATCAGGATACAATGACAGCGACATCCCTTGATATTGTAGATCCGCAACTTCTCTGGCTTTACGAAGGGCCACATCCCGGTCGTGATAATTAAGGAGTAGTTTAATAATTATATGCGGGAGCTCAGGGGCATCCCGGTCGTGATAATTAAGGAGTAGTTTAATAATTATATGCGGGAGCTCAGGGGCTGACCTAGGGGCAAGCGAAAGATGTGCCCGCTCAACTGCGAATGTTCCAGAAAAAGCATCCCTTCCAAAAAGGTCTGTGAGCAGCCACTCCACATCGGACTCCATGCGACCCATATTGGTGAACTCGGCCACCCCGGAGATGCGCAGGTTGTTGCGGAGCGACCTTGCCTCCAGGTCCTTTGCTTTGGAGGCTGTTACTTTGAGGAGGTGTTCCACATGATCCAAACGCTTGCTCATAGCTGCCTGTGCATCCTCCGTATCGGAAATGCGCTTTTTGGCAGTCTCCAAGCAGGCCTCATTTTGTTCCAAGCAGCCATGCATGGTGTCAAGGCGCGCCGCCAGAGTATCAAAGCGTGCGTCAATGGCTAAAAAGCCTGCATGCAGCCCCGCCCCATCCCCTCCATATGCGGCTGCTTCCCATCAGGTGGATCAGCGTGGTCCGGGGGGGTCCCCACGCACTGCGGCATTGCCGACCTCCTGCCTCGGAGTTTTAGTGGGCTCAAACGGCAGCTGCCGCTGCTTAGGATACCCCCTACCCATAGTGAGGCAGGTAAGAATTGGCAGGAGTCCTGAGTCACAGTCGCCAGGTGAACAAGGGTGGAAGGGGTGCTGGGTAGGATTGCAACCAGCAGAGGAGCTGCGGCGCAGGCCGCTATGGATCTAATAGGTAATGCCCGGCCACTCCCAGCTCATAAAATTGGGATGGACAGTGTAAAGTGCAGTGGCGGGCACCTCACAGTTGAAAGGCGCTGTGGAAGGGCCTGGAAGATGGTGACAGCCATGCCCGTGTTGCCTCCAATTTAATTGCCAGGGAAACAGTGTCTAGACGTGAGCCCAGATGGGCCTCAATTGCGTAGTAATGCCACTTAGTGCCCAGAGCCCGCCGCACAAATTGCAGGGGGGCCAGCTTCAATGAGGCACAGCATCACGCGGGAGTCAAGAATTTGTGCCGGCATTCCAGCCCGGCGCATTGCCAGAGCGGCAGCAGAAAGTGTGATGCGGCTGCAGGGGAGCCCAGTGCGCTGCCCAGTCCCCACCCAGGGGGCTCAGAGGAAAAGGACCGGTCTCAGCACCATGCCAGGCCTAAGATCCCCAGCCTCAGTTGTTTAGGGAGGCCGCGTGGCAGCAGCCCCGCCTCCAGGCTCACCCGCGGCCCCTGTTGCCGCCTGCAATATACAATGCCGCTCCCGGCGCACTCGCTGGTCTCTGCACACACCGCACGTTGTCAACAGTGCGTAGTTGCCATCAGCAGCGAAGATTGCACCTCCGGGGCGGAGAAAGGCAGTTAAATCAGCACGGCTGCTCCGGAGCTCCAAGATCAAGCCGCCATTTCGGTGCTTGGTCAGGCCCCGCCCCCATGATGAGCAATGTTTAGAGTACGGTTATCTATGTCAAACGGTATATGCAATTTAAAATCACTGAAATTTCATGTCAATGCATGAAGGCTAAATGCGTGCCTCACGGATGCCGTTTGTCAAAAAGGAGAACATCCCTGGTTATAAGCAGGGCGCGTAGTTAGAAATGCAAGGACCATAGCTGAGTAAAATCAACTTCATGTAATTCAAGAATGACTTAGAAATTATGTCAGTGCACAATATGAATATGCTCCTCGCAGCCACAGATGTTCAAAATTAGTGGAAGCGGGGCATGTGGTACACATGTGAATGAACAAATAAGCCCTCTTTTAATGGATCTGATACTTAGTCAGACAAAGCACTGCCATCATGCACAAATCAGTGTTATTATAGGTAGTACTACCATGCCACATGTATGGACTCAGCCGGGAAAACTTATATGCCATTAGCGAGCAAGTTAGTTGAACTCACCTATGCCGGAACCGGAAGGCAGATATCCATACCAAAGAGCAGGAACCGCTAAAACCGGGCAGTTGCGAGCACTAGTTATGCTGTGTCCGGGTCCGCGAAATATCCCAGGGATTGGCACGTAACTATTTCTTCTGTAGAATGGTATGCCGGGAAATGTAGTACTGCTGGTAGTAGCCATCTAGGGAAGTGCATGCAAAAATATGTGATTATGTGTTTGGCCCTAGTTATGAACATACGGAAAAATGTATAAAGTGCGTGTGTCAGAGAAATGTAAAAAAAAAACGATGGATATTATTATCACTTATTACTATGTCAAATGGTTCATAACTGCTCGCTATAAACTATAATGGCATGATGGAAAATGTAGTTTTACCGATAAAGGTAATCTATAATTAGACTTAAAGAGTAAGCCGTATAGGTTGTATACTAAGTCTTGAAGCAAAAATGGCCATTGAGTACATGTTTTGGTTGAATGCCCATGTATGTTCAGGTATATATCGAGTGTTGCAAGCTGGTACTTGCAGTCTTCCGACTGTACAAAATTAGGTGGCAGGCAGAGTATTGTAAATAATTCAAGTGTCTAACAGTGAAAGTGTTTGATCCCCAGAGAGGACTACGCAGCTAAATATAATTAAATGATGAGATAATGGCCTATGAAATAGACAGCTACTGGATATCATCGTTCAGGCCTGTTTTGTCTGAACACCCATCTTTGTTCTATTTTCAGGAGGGTTCTTGTCAAATTAGGTGTAGCTTGTGTCAGATTGGGTTTGTCCAAGACCATCCTTCTAAGGTCTTCCGGGAGGACGCCTTTTCTAGAAAGTGATTTGTTAGCTCAGTGGCTTCTTCTTTGCATCTGATTGTACTTGTGTGCTTCATAATCTGGATTTTCACTTTACGTGTGGTCATTCCAACGTATCTGAGATTGCACTGGCAAACATATCGATAAATCAGTCTCTCGTGACTTCCGGGTCATAATACGAACACACGGAGCGGGAGACGGAGGCTGGCGTACACGCCTAGATGCCAGATATTGGATTTTAAGAAATAATCGATGCGCTGACACACAAGAGGGATTGATATTAAGACAACCTCAGTAGGATTTTAGATACATCGGAACCGGGAGAATAGGACATTAATAATAGTGGAGGACCCAATTACTACACACAGCCGGGACGGAAGTAGAACCGGCGGAGAGAACGGGACATTTTCGCGACTGCATTAATCAGCCCTGAAGAAGTCGTGTGGGTCACTCCCCACGATGAAACACGTGTTGGCTGGGCATTTTATGTGAAATAAAGAAAATAAGCGAACACCTAACGACTAGTTATTGAAGAAACACCAATCAAGAGTGGACAAAACAAATTTATGTTGACTGTAACAATTGAACAGGGACATCTGATATAAAAGGGACATTTAGTCTGTTTGATAACAGCGTGTGCAGGGGTAAAGTCTTTTGTGTGTATGTTGGATTTGGTTCATGGTCCAACAGGAGGGTTCAGGGTGTGTATTTCCCTCATCTACTGCCACCGCACGGAATTTTGTCGACACACTTAACGCACACTAGGGAGGCGCCATATCCACACTTAAATATAAAACCACCCCACCAGTGAATTTACCTTTTTAATCTGGTTCGGTTTAGAGCAAAAGGTATTCACACATACCAGTCCATCAGGGGAATCTTTGTGTGATGGAGTATCTAATAATGCCTCCTGGTTGTTGTTCCGTGCTCTTTTGGCAGATCTCTTTATTAGAGGTGGTGGATATTGCCTGTCGAGTAGGTTACTTGGCAGAGTTGAAGCAAGTTCTTTATACTTGTGGATGCTAGAACAGTTTAGTCTCAACCATAGAAACTGTCCAAATGGCAAATTATCTCATAATGCTTTTGAATGGTAGCTGTCATAGGAAAGTAAGGCATTCTGAGCCATAGGTGTTTTTACACAACTCAGTCTCTAGATATCCTGAAGACAGAAAAACAAGTAAATCTAGGAAGGGAAGTCGTTCTTTACTGTGTTCGCAGGTGAATCTCAGGAAAGGGTTTAGGGAATTGAGCCAGAGATAAAAGGTATCGATGGATGAGTGGTCACCATGCCAGATCACAAAAATGTCATCTATGTAACGCTTCCATAAAAGGATTTGATCACGGTGTGGGTTCCTTTCGGTCAAGACCTGTTCATTTCTTTCTTTTTTTTGTGAACAAATTTTATCGAGATTTTATTGGTAGTACAGCACAGCCTAAAAGGCCCATATATAAACATTGAGATGCAGTACAGTTCTGAGCAATACCAATATTTCAGAGCATCAAAAACCCAGGCACAAACCAAATACCACCCCTGCCCCGCACAGAAGGTCAAACTACTTCAGTGGACTGGTGAGAACTATGAGCTAATGTTGTGTCCATGAATATATGAACGTATTTCCTGCTCCATGAGGAATTCAGGGGGATGTGTGGAGGGCAGGTCGATACCCCTGTATTCTGCCCACCGCTTCCATATTCTATTATGTTTCTTTGGGCAACCTCGCGCCTGGAGTACTGCCAATTCAATCCCCATGCATCTGTCCATGGCGCGTTCCACCCACCCACCGAAGTTGGAGAGACCACTTTCCAGTGTTGGGCGATGTCTATCTTGGCCAGTGTGAGGCCCAAAAACAGGAGATGTTGTTTGTACCTGTTTCCTCCAATCCCGTCTGTGCTATGTAGGGGAACTAGTTTGGGTTCAAAGAGGAGCTGCCAGGACAACACTTGAGCCAGACAAGAGGTTACCCTGCACCAAAAAAGCTGGAGTGTGCTACAACTCGAAGGAAAGTCCCTTCTTCCACACCACATCAGAGACATGTGGGGGACGTTATCACGCCCATGCGCCAAAGGCGGGACCTTGTGTAATATGCGTGGTGTATGTATTTGAACTGGATTAAATGATAGTGTTGCAATGGCGGTGCAGCGAGGACTCGCCATGGCCTCAGTCCAATAGTCATCAGTTAGGTCTGTGACATCACCCTCCCACGCCACCCGTAACGCGCCCAACATGGTTTGACTGTGTGTAACTAATGTTTGATATATTTGCCTGATCTTGAGGGTGCCCAAATTTCCCATTAACAGTCGCCCCTCAAGTGGTTTGAATTTGGGTCGGTCTGTCAGTATCTTAATGTATGGTGTCAGTGCATGTTTAAGTTGTAAATACTTGTAGAACTGGCTGCGATGGAGCTGATATATCCTCCTGCAGCTGTTGAAAGGATTTGAGCACCGTCCCCTGAATAATGTCTCCTTGTGTGGATAGTCCAATGAGGTCCCAAGCGCGGAACCCAGATAGCGCCGCCACCTGCCGTATGTAAGTTCCATGCCACAGTGTGGTTGCCCGAGTCAACCGTCCCTCCCAGCCCAACCGCCAGACCGTTCATCGTCATAATTGAATAACCACCTTGGCCGCTGGGTGTAGGTGGTCTATGCCTGCCTGACTATAGAGGAGATCTAGTAGCGCCTGGTTACCCATTGCACATCTCTCAATTGCGAATGCTGGGTCCGTCTGCGCGCTGTACCACCATTTGTTTATGTTGAGTAAGTGGGAAGCAGAGTAGTAGGTATGTATATCTGCCACAGTGATTCCTCCACAATAGGTGGACTGTATGCAGGCCCGAAGGGCAACTCTGACTGCCCCGCCCCCCCACAGGAAATGATTCAGGATTACGTTAATCTGTTTAAACCACGATTGTGGGATAACGTAGGGGAAGCTCTGGGGCCGATACAACAGTCACAACAATGAGACCATTTTGAAAATCACAGACCAACCAAATAAGGACAGGGGCAAGGGAGACCACGCCTTCACCTCTTCTTGTATACGTGGTAGTAGGGGGTTAATGTTGTTTGTCCAGGAGAGGGTCAGGTTGGGGTATATATATATACACCGAGGTACTGGAAACCTGTAAGAAAGTGGCTCTGTATATACTGTTCCCAAATAAGTACAGTGTGCACAGAGTCCACAGTCCCCAGAGGTTTGGCAGAGGCTAAAGTTAGATATAACCTTACTCTCTAAAGTGGTAGCTTGGTCGAGCAGTAAGGCAGTATCAGAGGACAGTGTAAAGCATTTGTTGTACACACTCAGTCAGCAAATGGTCTCACACACTCAAGAACTGAACTCTAGGCCAATGGGTTGTATATAAAAATATATGCTTGTTTTTATTTTAGAACCAACAACAGGTATCAAAATATACTTTCTCAGAATGAGATACTTTAGAGAAATACTTTCAATAGGCAATAGACTTTTGAATGCAATGGTTACAGTTGTTGCAATAGGCAACACAATTTCAAACACAATTTAACATTGAGCTCAATGGGAATTTCCAGTTAAATGCAATAGATTACTTTTTGGATAACTTTTTCTAACCACAGGACTGGATCCTAGATTCAGTCCTGGGACATCTCCTGTAAACAGTTGAGTAAAAACGTTTTGGTTACAGTTGTGATTTTTAAGGAATATTATTGTATTTTAAAAGTTGGCACTTAGAAACTTTTTCACATGGAATCACCAATGTAATCCTATGGGAGGAAATTCACGTAGCAGGTAAGTAGTGTTATCGTTACTTTTTCTTACTCAGTGTTGGATCCTGGATCCAGCACTGGTGCATCTCCTGTAAACAATTGAAAGAATGCGTTTATGTCACACAGGCGATTTTTAACGAATATTTGTAAGTTTGCAAAATCGACACTTAGAAACTTTTTCGGCAAAAACCAGGCAATGTTATCCTATGGAAGGAAATTCAAGTTACCGGTAAGTACAGTTATGATTACTTTTCAGGGTCAGTGCTGGGCACCAAGATCCAGCACTGGGATCTCTCCTGATAACAGGTGAGTAAATTCGTTTTCGTAATTCGGTTGATTTTAGATGAATATTTTAAAGGTTCAAAACTCCACACTTAGAAGAATTTCCAAGTGAAACCAGTCAATGTTACCCTATGGAAGAAAAGTGAGTTATCGGCTTTTGGGTAAGTACTCGACTGGCAGAGTTAAGGTTCTGGGCATAGACTCAGGGGTCCCCAGGGTCAGGTAAGTACAGTTGTTACACCCTCAGCGGCACAGGGGCAGCCGGGTGCAGAGTGAGTAGGCCCAATGTTATCCTATGGACGGCAGGGGGCCTTGGGTTGGTGGCTGCTGGCTAGCAGGCCACTCGGCTGTGGGAGCAAAGCTCCTGGTCACTTACTCAGGGCAAGTGGGGATGTCGAACAGGGTAGTTGGTGCACCCTCAGCGGCACTGGGGCGGCCGGGTGCAGTGGGCTTTTGGGCCGTCGGGCGCCCAATGGTTTTCAATGGGAAAGCTGCGCGACGAACAAAGACTGCAAGCTTGGGGACGGTGATTCTTCAGGTGCGACCACCACTTTGAGAGGTAAGTTGGGAAGCTGTGGGAAGGGTAGGCACCCAGGAGTTGGGCACAGGAGGCCGTGGGGCGTCGGGTGCAGGGCTGTCTTTAGGCATCGGAAATCTTACCCTCGGCTGGTCGCGGTTGGAGGGGTCCCTGGTTCTGAGGCTGCAGGCGTCGTCAGGAGCGTCGAGGAGGGTCCTTGGGTGCTGGATTCTGGGTCACAGTCGCCGGGGGGACGTCCTCGTGGTATTTGTCCACTCAGGCACAGGCCGGGCTCGGCGGGTGCAGAGGGTGCAGGATTCGCGGTTCCCGGTTGGCACCAAAGGGTTGTTGCTTGCTTTGAGCAGTACCACTGCTCTTGGGAGTCCCAGGTAGTTAGAGTCACAAGGCAGTCAGGTCCTCCGGGGTTTGTGAGGTGGCTGACCACTGGAGACGCCGGGGTTTAGCAGGAGCAGATTCGAGGGTCGACAGGCCGGTAGGGCTGGGGCCAAATCAGTTGGTGTCTTCCTCTTGTGAGCAGCTGCACGGCAGGTCTTCTTGTTTCTTGTTCTTCTTTCTTGTTTCGGAATCTGGAACTAAGGAAGGAAGGTTCAGGGCGCCCCTAAATACTAGATTTAGGGGTGTTACAGGTAGGTAAAGGGCAGGGACCAATGGGTCCCTTCCCTGGGGTGGGTACACCCCCTATCCTGCCACTCTCCAGTGGGAGGGGGGCAGGAGCCTAGTCCTGATTGGGCAGGGCTCCCCATCTTCAAGATGGCAAGGGCCCGGAGATGTGCTTCACCTCGCCTCCCCCACCTGAGGGGTGGGGTTGGCAGAGGCTGGCACACCCCCTCTCCTCCCTTGGTGTTTGCCGCCAGTCTTCCCGCCAGAGTGGGGGCTAGAACCAGTGGGGACCAGTTGCTGAGTACAGCAAGTGGTCTGGGGAAGCTCACAAAGGCGGAATGCCTTTGAAGCTTTCCCCTGCCCATCCTGGGGGGAGGAGGCCTAGCACCTCGCCCAGGACGTGCATTGTTGCAGGCCCGGCAGAGCGGATGGCTCTCTACCCAGGGGTCCAGCAACATGTCTGCTGGGTGGCAGCCTGGGCAGCCCCTCAGACAGGACGTGGATTGTAGGTTAGGTTCAGGGGGCAACTCTAAGTTGCCCTCTGTAGTGCATTTTACATTAAATCCCACACTGGCATCAGTGTGGGTTTAATGTGCTGAGAAGTTTGATACCAAACTTCTCAGTCTTCAGTGTAGCCATTATGGTGCTGTGGAGTTCGTAATGACAACCTCCCAGCACCATATACTCTCAATGGCATCACTGCACTTACAGTGCCCAGGAATGGCCCTGGGTACTGTAGGGGCACAGGGCTCATGCACCTGTGCCCACACCACTGGCATAGTGCACCCAGCTAGAGGGGTGACTGAGGTATGCCAGGGCAGTGTGTTTGTGGGCATGGCACACAGGGATGTGTGCCATGTCGACTCTCTGTTTAGTTCTGCACCAAGACACTCAGCCTGCAAAGTCAGGGTGTGGGTGTCAGGGTACAGGGCCTCCAAGGGTGGCACAATAAGTGCTGCAGCCCTTAGGGGCCTTCTCTGGTCACAATGCCCTGGGTACCTAGGGTACCATTTACCAGGGGCTGACATGTGGCCAGAGGTGCCAATTGGGTTTAGGCTGTAATGCAGTTTTAGGGAAGGAACACAGGCCCTGGGCACCTGATTGGCAGGAGCCCAGGGCACACTCAGTCGAAGTACATCAGCAATTCAGCAAAAAGTGGGGGGCATACCATGCAAGAAAGATGGCACTTTCTCACAAAACCCCCATGGTGTGGGTCAGTTGGGCGGCCCACATACCTCTTCCCTGGTCCCCACAAACCGATAACAGTACTGATCTCACCAGATTGGTGCATAATTCGAAGTTCTCCCCGAATACTCGAAGTATTTGCAAGATTCGTGGGCCTGTAAACCCTGGATCCGTAAGGATGAATAAAGCGTCATCGGGATACAGTACGATCCTGTCCTATGTCTTCGTAGACCATTTGAATCCACACACTAGTGGGTCCCGCCTCACACATGCAGCTAATGGCTCGACCGCAAGTGCAAATAATAGAGGGGATAGCGGGCACCCCTGCCTGGTACCCCTTTGGATTGGGAATTAGTCTGATAGCACCCCGGCCACGCGCACTGAGGCAGAGAGGTCTGTGTAAAGAAGGCGGATATATGTCAGGAGCCTCAGGCCAAAGTTGAGAGCTTGCAGGAGGAAAAATAAATAGTCCCTGCTGAATGCTTTATCTATGTCAGCTAAAAAATGGCTGCGGGTTGGCCGAGTTCTGAGGCCTTTGCGAGGGCGTTATGAACGTGCCTGATGTTGTGGCGTGTGGATCGCTGCGGTATAAAGTCAGCCTGATTAGGGTGAACAAGGTCAGAGATATGTGGAAGGAAGGGATCCGCGAGAGACTTACCTAAGCGATTAGCTTCAAAGTTCAGTAATGAGATCGGGCGATATGAGGAAGGTTCCTCGGGAGGGTGCCCCGGCTTGTGGAATACCACAATTTCTGTATAATACCAGTCCAATGGGAGGATCTGTTGCTCAAAGGCTTCTTGGAGTGCTTTTAGCAGGTGTGATCCCAGTTTGGGCATAAGTAGTCTTGGGAACTCGCTTGGGAACCCATTGGGTCTCGGAGCTCGGCCAGGGCATAGGCCTGACAGTGCTTTCGTGAGTTCCTCTTCAGTAATTGGCATGTCGAGTTGGTCCCGCATACTATCAGAGACCGATTTTGGCAGTATGTCCCTTAAAAACTCATTAATTTGGTCATGGGACAGGACTTCCTGTTTCTAGTATAGGCTTGAGTAATAAGTTGCGAACGCCTGGGCAACTGCACGTGGTTTAGTGCAGAGGCCACCCTCTGCATCTCATTGTACTGGCACTGGGGCCGGTGACTGCGCCATTTGACACAGGCGGTGCAGCATCTTGCTTGATTTGTCTCCCCATTGATATTCTACACTGGGTTGCTTGCCACACCTGCTGGGCCTCATTTGTAAGTAGTTGGTACAGTTGCTGGTGGGAGAGGAGAAGACAGCGTTTGGCTCGTGCTCCCTCGCCTTCTCTCACTTTGGCCTCGAGGGCTCTCTGACGGGTCTCCAGTTCTACCACTTGTGAAAAGCAGCGACATCTCTCACCGGTGCAATAACTGATATCTACCCCCTCAACGTGGGCTTCAGGGCTTCCCACAAAATCACGCCCAAGGGTGTGGTGTTGACATTAGATGCTAAGTAGTCAGTGACTGCCTGGTGGAGGGTGGTTTTATACGATGGATCTCTCGGTAGCCAGGGACACATTCACCACGGAAATGGAGATCTCCGGGCCCTTTGTGGAGTCTGAGTGTCACTGGAGAGTGATCTGACAGTCTTCGGGGCAGGATTGAGACCGCAGAGGCCCTGTGACCAGGGGGGTGGGGGAGGAATACATTGTCCAACCTAGAGAAGGACCCGTGAACTGCCGAGAAGAAGGTAAATCTGGGTTTTGCTGTGTGGTTGGCTCTCCATACATCCAACCATCCCAGTGAGGACATGAGGAAGTGTAACTTGGAATCTCCTGTGTTGTGGCTAGGTCCCTCTGCGTGCTGCCTGTCAACTGGCGCCATGATGTTGCTCCAGTCACCCCCCATCATGTATTAGCAGTCCGGTAGTTCCCTCCAGAGGTGAGGACCCTACCTGCAAAAGCCTGCCCTAGGGGAGGGGGGGCATAAAAGCTACCCAATATCAATAATTCCCCATTTAGCCTACCCATCACTAGAGTGCACCTTCCACCCAGGTCCGTCCAAACCCTGGTGGACCTGTAGGGGACTCGGCGATGGATCAGGATTGCTGTGCCCAGTGACCCACGGATGAACCCTGAGTGAAAAAGCTGGTCGAACCCGTAGCGTGCAAAGCATGGTGCCTTAGTTCCCATCATGTGGGTTTCTTGCAGTAAGAGTATGTCGATCTCCAGCCTTTTGGCTTGTTTCAGGATCACCCCTCATTTAATTTTGTCAAGGACACCCCACATATTCCATGTCATGACGTGGATCCCTCAGAGCTGGTCACAAGATAAACCTGTAGTCATCTATATTTAGGGGGGGGGTGCCGTATGCGAGCTGGGTTTGCGAAAACAGTGGTACTGCTGTGTCTGTGCTATAACTGTGTTAAACATTTAGTGACCAGATTCAACATCCCCGTCCCCCTCCCCCACCCCAATACCTCAGCAAACTTGAAGTTTCTGTTGTGGCGGGGGCACCCTCGAGCCCCAGTGGGAGTCCGGGAGGGCCCCGTGCCAATAGTTCGCCAAGATCGCAACACCCTCAACCATAGTTCTTTAGTGCTTGCAGGTGGAACTCGTTGAGGCCAACTAGGCCTGGTGGCCCCTCGAGAACGGACCATGCGGGTCGCATCTGAATGTAGCAAGTTTAGGTTGATTTGGCTGCCTTTGGGGTGGCCCCATCGTTCCAGTTATGAATCTTCACCCTGCATCTGGGAACGCCAATTGGAGGGTGATCTATGTCTTCATTTCAACGTGGATTTCTTTGGGCGAATCCTCCTTTTTCCCTGGGAAGAATCGGACTCCAGCAGAGGTGGTGTATGTGGCCTGAAGTGCACTGTCTCATCAGTCCACGTGAAAATCACCTCACGTGTGTTGCAGAACAAGGATTGTGACTTGTAGGTAACCCTCATCCGTGCTGGATATAGTAACATATATTGGATATTGAGTTCTCGGAGTCTGCGTTTGGCCGCTACAAAAGATTGGCGCTGCTGCTGGACTAGTTTGGTATAATCGGGAAAAATCATGATCCTGAGAGTTGTGGGTGAGTTTATCCGTGTGGCCCAGAGTGAATTGGAGAATAGCATCTCTGTCCATATGGTTCAGCAGTTTAGCGATGACAGGGCAGGTCCTTGCTCCATTGGAGGCTTCTTCGTGAGTGCTCTGTGGGCCCGCTCCACAACAAAGCATGGGGAGAGTGAGTCTTCCGGCATGATAGAACGCAGTCACTGTGTCAAAAACCCTTCTATTGAGGCGCCTTCGCACCCCTCTGGGAATCCCACAAACGCAGGTTATTTCGCCGAGCACGGCCTTCTGCATATTCTACCTGCACGGCGAGTTCCTGAGTCACTACCGTAAGCTTGTTGACTTTTTGTTGGAGCAAAGTTACTGTGTCCTCCATGGCTGAAACCCTGGCCTCAGCTTCGGTGTTGCAGTCCACAGCCTTCCAAAGATCTTGTCTAAGGAATGAGACCTCTGAGCCCATTGCACAAATTTTGGCATCTAGCATGCCTCATGACTGTGTTATTGCGGCGTGCAGAGCAACGTTGTCCGGGATGGATCCCCCACCATCTGAACCACTAGCAACCCCATTGTTCACAGTAGTGTATTGGTCCAGGGTGCTCTGTTTCGTAGATGGGGCCAGGGATCTGTCCTTCGTCATGTTGTTGTATGAGGATCCCTTCAGGCAAGGTCCAGCTCCAGCACAATGTATCTCCACGCGGGAGGGCCTTCTCTGCAGCCTCCAGGCTGCCCGCCTACTCCTCGGTGGGTCCTGGGCCGGGACACCGCGAGCCGGGCCTCACGGATTCGGCCAGCACTGGGCAGCAAGCCGCACTGGACCTATCTCAGCCTTTTCTACCACCCAGGGGCCAACAGCAGAGCGGACCCCTTAAGGGGATCTCGCCTGCCGGATCACCTGCCCATGGCACCCTCCCTGAGCAACAACTGTGCCGCCTTGCTGCCTGAGCAGTGGGCCGCCATCCGCAAGATGTGTAGGAGACAGATATGGCCCCATACTGAGGCGCGGCCTCAGCGCGGCCCCAAGCAAGGGGCCCCTGCTCCAGCCCAACACAGCAGGGACTCAGCAAAAGGGAGCCCCTGGTGGATCAGCAGAGGGGGCCCGTACCCCAGATTGAACGTCACTGCAGTCCCGCATGGCGGACCTACCTCCTCTGGTTCTGAGTAGCGAGTCTGGTGTAGGCAGGTGCTCCCCTCGGCTGATGATAGGCTCCCAGAGGGCGGCCCCGTCACGCCCCAGGCATTGTCGGTTCTGAACCTGCCCGATAGGCCCACCAGGGAGCACTCCTGAACGTCAGGCGGCTCGGCCGACGGAAGGCTGAGGTCCCCGCCTCGGATATATGCCTGTCCATGGCCTTCCTGGGCTTCCGTGTGGCCAGCGGGCGCTGCAAGCAGCCTCGTGGTTCCAGGCCCAACAGCCCGGGTGCCGCTCAAACTGTGCAACAGCTCCGGCACACCGCACCCCTCAGGCGCCCCCGGCTAGCCGCCATGGCAGAGCCCCCACCGGCCCTCAGGGTTCAGGTATGCAGTGCGGCTCCGGTACTCGGCCACACAGCAGCACGGACGGAGCAAGGCAACAGAAATCCGATGACCATGGGGCCCGGCCCGGTCACTCCTGGGGACAGAGCACCTGCCCGATGCTCCCTGTGAATCCTCCACCGTCAGCGCTCTCTCCAGGTGAGCCCCTGCCAGTCTGGGTAAAGTCTGGTCCATTCTCACAGGGGGATTGGTCGGATGTTGTCTGATGTTAAGGCCTGGTGGGCCGGAGCGCGCTTTGAGAGCGTCCACCATGATGGCTCGTTAGGCCGCACTACCCCAGGACTGCCGAACTGTGCATTTTCAAAGGAATGTAAGTATAGATTAGTGAGGCTGGGGGCGAAGGTACTGCCCATCGAAGTTCCGGACTTCTGAAGATAGATTGGGATTTTTCAAACTAGAAGAAATTTTCTTTCATTGCCAGCGCAGCACACTTCATAATGAACGGAACTGGGGGAATAGTATCCAAGGCACAATCTTGGAGAAGGATCTCCTCTGTGGATAATTTTGGATCATGTGGAATACAGGTATGAAGAGATTCAACATTATATGATACCAGGTAGTCAGTCGCAACCTCAAAAGGAAGATCAGTGAGGTGTTGAAGTATATCTTTTGCATTCTAAGGTGAGTAGGCATCTTGCCCACCAGAGGTCTCAGGAAGTGATACACGAACTAAGACCGGGGTTCTAAGATGGACCCGATGCCGGAGATGATGGGTCTCCCTGGCGGTGGTCTCTGTGTCTTATGAATCTTTGGAAGGATGTAGCAGTATGGTGTGATTGGTTCATTAGTAATCAGAACGTTGGCCTCTTTGGGTGTGAGCCATCCATTGTTTTTGGCGTCATCTACCATGGATTTGATGGTTGTGGCAAGCCTCTTAGTGGGGTCGGTTTTCAGGAGCTGGTATGAGGTTGTGACATTGAGTTGTCTCAAGCATTCAGTCCTATATGGAGAAGAGTACATAATGACCGTGGCACCTCCTTTATCTGTTGGTTTGATTACAATTGACTTATCTTGACTTAAGGTTCGCAGAGCTAGTTGCTCATTTTTTGGCAGATTTTGAGAGATATGGTGCATGTTATCTGAATTCAGATTAAGCCCATTGAGAACCACTTTTTCAAAGGTTGCAGCTTCTGCAGGGATCAAGTGGGAAGGTGGAGTAAAGGTTGATCTCTTGCTCAGGTTGGTATTCAAGACTGGAATGTCTATGGTTACCGTGGTTCTGCCTGCAAAAAAGAACTGGAGTCTTATCTTCTGAACAAATTGAAACAATTCTTGATGTATCTGGAAAGGATCTCCCATTTTGGTGGGCACAAAACCCAGTCCTCTGTTCAATACTCGTTGTTCATCCATCGTAAGAGTTCGTTGACTGAGGTTGACTACTAAGGGCCCGATTCCAATGCGGTTTGAAAATCATTCCAACCGAATTGGTTTGGGAATGGTTTCCGACCGACTCGGATCGGAAGAGTCCGACCGACCAAGTACGATGCATCCGGATGCTTCCAGATACGATTCGGTTGGACTCCCATTGACTTTAATGGGAGCCTATGTTCTGACCGAATGCATAGGCTCCCATTGAAGAAAGGTGTGGCTGGGGAAAATCGGGACTCTGTGGTGGGCACCCCCTGTTGTCTGCCACACTGTGCATGGCTGGTAAGGGGGGACCCATGGGCACCCCCACAGGGCCGATTGGGAAGGCTCCGGGTGCAGGGGGGCCCGCTACGGGCCACCAAACTCTGATTCCGACTGCCGATTCGAGTCTGACGGCACGATTAGGAAAGGCTGTCTGAATCCAGCATTGTAATCGGTCGTTCGGAAACAAGGCCCGTAGAGATGTACGAATCTGCCCCATACGGCTCGGTCATTCTGAATGCCATCGGGTTCGGATTGGGATATTCCTAATATCCTAACTCGCATCGTACTCGGTCGGTCGGAAACCTTTTCGATTAGGTCAGAAAGACACATTCCCGATCCAATTCAGACAGAGCAAATGCCGTTAGGAGGCCTTCCTAACCACATCGGAATCGGGCCATAAGTTGGATCTTTGCTTGGCCTTGGTTGTGCCATCATCTTCGTCATGCTCCGGGTTTTGCGCGGGGATGTTGGGGGGGCCCAGTGCACCTGTTGTCTTCTTCGCCCCCTGGATCATTCGCGGCCTTGCCTTAAAAGAGCTGGTTTATAGATAGGTGGTAAAGGAGGTTGAAAGCCAGTCATAGGTCCTTGAAAACCAGGTCCTTGCGTTTGAAAGGGGTAGTAGCCTCATGGGTTAGTGGGACAACATTGGTTAAACAGGGGCATGGTTTGTTGCTCACGCCATCTGTCTCATCCTTTCCTCTGAGTGCCTGGTTGATAGTTTCCAGTGCTTGAGTCTGAATCACTGGACCACTCTTCTGTTTCTGATGATGAATAGTTAGAGCCATAGCAACAGCCTTTCTGATTAATTCAGAAGGTAATATTCATTGTTAGCAAACACAAGGAGACGATGGACGGAGCGCTGAAACTTTTCAGACACTCACCCCAGTCACAGATCTGGGTTGAATCCATCATCATTCTTTAGCTCACTTCGCCACCTCAGTTCAGACCCAGCTATATGCAAATCAGTCTTGACCCTATTCCTCATGGGAACAGTCCAGCCCGAACTCCCAAGCCAGGTCTTCCCTGAACTGGAAACAAGCATCCTGGGACGGTTTCAGGGTAACACCCTTCATCAGCCAGGCTAGCTTGAATCCAGTGGCAAAGTGAGCAAGGGACCCACGTCTTGGCATACCCTGCCAACTTAGGGCGAACAAAGCAAACACAAGGCGACGATGGACGGAGCGCTGAAACTTTTCAGACACTCACCCCCAGTCACAGATCTGGGTTGAATCCATCATCATTCTTTAGCTTACTTCGCCACCTCAGTTCAGACCCAGCTATATGCAAATCAGTCTTGACCCTGTGCCTCATGGGAACAGTCCAGCCCGAACTGCCAAGCCAGGTCTTCCCTGAACCGGAAACAAGCATCCTGGGACCGGTTTCTGGGTAACATCCTTCATCAGCCAGGCTAACTTGAATCCAGTGGCAAAGTGAGCAAGGGACCCACGTCTGGGCATACCCTGCCAACTTAGGGCGAACAAAGCAAACACAAGGAGACGATGGAGGGAGCGCTGACATTTTTCATACACTCACCTGATTTGCATATAGCTGTGTCTGAACTGGGGTGGCGAAGTGAGCTAAAGAACGATGATGGATTCAACCAGATCTGTGACTGGGGGTGAGTGTCTGAAAAGTTTCAGGGCTCCGCCCATCATCTCTGTGTGTTTGCTTTGTTTGCCCTAAGTTGGCAGGGTATGCCCAGACGTGGGTCCCTTGTTCACTTTGCCACTGAACTCAAGCTAGCCTGGTTAGCCCGAAACCGGTCCCAGGATGCTTGTTTCCGGTCCAGGAAAGACATGGCTTCGCAGTTCGGGCAGGACGGTTCTCATGAGGCACAGGGTCAGACTGATTCGCATATAGCTGTGCCCGAACTGGGGTGGTGAAGTGAGCTAAAGAACGATGATGGATTCAACCCAGATCTGTGACTGGGGGTGAGTGTCTGAAAAGTTTCAGCGCTCTGTCCATAATCTCCTTGTGTTTGGTTTGTTTGCCCTAAGTTGGCAGGGTATGCCCAGACGTGGGTCCCTTGCTCACTTTGCCACTGGACTCAAGCTAGCCTGATTGATGAGGGCTGTTAGCCCGAAACCCGTCCCAGGATGCTTGTTTCCGGTCCAGGGAAGACATGGCTTGGCAGTTCGGGCTGGACTGTTCCCATGAGGCACAGGGTCAGACTGATTTGCACATAGCTGTGTCTGAACTGGGGTGGCGATGTGAGCTAAAGAACGATGATGGATTCAACCCAGATCTGTGACTGGGGGTGAGTGTCTGAAAAGTTTCAGCGCTCCGTCCATCATCTCCTTGTGTTTGCTTTGTTGGCCCTAAATTGGCAGGGTATGCCCAGACGTGGGTCCCTTGCTCACTTTGCCACTGGACTCAAGCTAGCCTGGCTGATGAGGGCTGATAGCCCGAAACTGGTCCCAGGATGCTTGTTTCCGGTCCAGGAAAGACATGGCTTGGCAGTTCGGGCTGGACTGTTCCCATGAGGCACAGGGTCAGACTGATTTGCATATAGCTGTGTCTGAACTGGGGTGGCGAAGTGAGCTTAAGAACGATGATGGATTCAACCCAGATCTGTGACTGGGGGTGAGTGTCTGAAAAGTTTCAGCACTCTGTCCATCATCTCCTTGTGTTTGCTTTATTTGACCTAAGTTGGCAGGGTATGCCCAGATGTGGGTCCCTTGCTCACTTTGCCTTTGGACTCAAGCTAGCCTGGCTGATGAGGGCTGTTAGCCCGAAACCGGTCCCAGGATGCTTGTTTCCGGTCCAGGGAAGACATGGCTTGGCAGTTCGGGCTGGACTGTACCTATGAGGCACAGGGTCAGACTGATTTGCATATAGCTGTGTCTGAACTGGGGTGGCGAAGTGAGCTAAAGAACGATGATGGATTCAACCCAGATCTGTGACTGGGGGTGAGTGTCTGAAAACTTTCAGCGCTCCGTCCATCATCTCCTTGTGTTTGCTTTGTTTGCCCTAAGTTGGCAGGGTATGCCCAGACATGGGTCCCTTGCTCACTTTGCCACTGGACTCAAGCTAGCCTGGCTGATGAGGGCTGTTAGCCCAAAACCGGTCCCAGGATGCTTGTTTCCGGTCCAGGGAAGACATGGCTTGGCAGTTCGGGCTGGACTGTTCCCATGAGGCACAGGGTCGGACTGATTTGCATATAGCTGTGTCTGAACTGGGGTGGCGAAGTGAGCTAAAGAACGATGATGGATTCAACCCAGATCTGTAACTGGGGGTGAGTGTCTGAAAAGTTTCAGCGCTACGTCCATCATCTCCTTGTGTTTGCTTTGTTTGCCCTAAGTTGGCAGGGTATGCCCAGACGTGGGTCCCTTGCTCACTTTGCCACTGGACTCAAGCAAGTCTGGCTGATGAGGGCTGTTAGCCCGAAACCGGTCCCAGGATGCTTGTTTCCGGTCCAGGGAAGACATGGCTTGGCAGTTCGGGCTGGACTGTTCCCATGAGGCACAGGGTCAGACTGATTTGCATATAGCTGTGTCTGAACTGGGGTGGCAAAGAGAACTAAAGAACGATGATGGATTCATCCCAGATCTGTGAATGGGGGTGAGTGTCTGAAAAGTTTCAGCGCTCCGTCCATCATCTCCTTGTGTTTGCTTTGTTTGCCCTAAGTTGGCAGGGTATGCCCAGACGTGGGTCCCTTGCTCACTTTGCCACTGGACTCAAGCTAGCCTGGCTGATGAGGGTTGTTAGCCCGAAACCGGTCCAAGGATGCTTGTTTCCGGTCCAGGGAAGACATGGCTTGGCAGTTCGGGCTGGACTGTTCCCATGAGGCATAGGGTCAGACTGATTTGCATATAGCTGTGTCTGAACTGGAGTGGCGAAGTGAGGTAAAGAACGATGATGGATTCGACCCAGATCTGTGACTGGGGGTGAGTGTCTGAAAAGTTTCAGCGCTCCGTCCATCATCTCCTTGTGTTTCCTTTGTTTGTCCTAAGTTGGCAGGGTATGCCCGGACGTGGGTCCCTTCCTCACTTTGCCACTGGACTCAAGCTAGCCTGGCTGATAAGGGCTGTTAGCCCGAAACCGGTCCCAGGATGCTTGTTTCTGGTTCAGGGAAGACATGGCTTGGCAGTTCAGGCTGGACTGTTCCGTGAGGCACAGGGTCAGACTGATTTGCATATAGCTGTGTCTGAACTGGGGTGGCGAAGTGAGCTAAAGAACGATGATGGATTCAACCCAGATCTGTGACTGGGGGTGAGTGTCTGAAAAGTTTCAGCGCTCTGTCCATCATCTCCTTGTATTTGCTTTGTTTGCCCTAAGTTGGCAGGGTATGCCCAGACATGGGTCCCTTGCTCACTTTGCCACTGGACTCAAGCTAGCCTGGCTGCCGAGGGCTGTTAGCCCGAAACCGGTCCCAGGATGCTTGTTTCCGGTCCAGGGAAGACATGGCTTGGCAGTTCGGGCTGGAATGTTCCCATGAGGCACAGGGTCAGACTGATTTGCATATAGCTGTGTCTGAACTGGGGTGGCGAAGTGAGCTAAAGAACGATGATGGATTCAACCCAGATCTGTGACTGGGGGTGAGTGTCTGAAAAGTTTCAGCGCTCCGTCCATCATCTCCTTGTGTTTGCTTTGTTTGCCCTAAGTTGGCAGGGTATGCCCAGACGTGGGTCCCTTGCTCACTTTGCCACTGGACTCATGCTAACCTGGCTGATGAGGGCTGTTAGCCCGAAACCGGTCCCAGGATGCTTGTTTCCGGTCCAGGGAAGACATGGCTTGGCAGTTCGGGCTGGAATGTTCCCATGAGGCACAGGGTCAGACTGATTTGCATATAGCTGTGTCTGAACTGGGGTGGCGAAGTGAGCTAAAGAACGATGATGGATTCAACCCAGATCTGTGACTGGGGGTGAGTGTCTGAAAAGTTTCAGCGCTCCGTCCATCATCTCCTTGTATTTGCTTTGTTTGCCCTAAGTTGGCAGGGTATGCCCAGACATGGGTCCCTTGCTCACTTTGCCACTGGACTCAAGCTAGCCTGGCTGATGAGGGCTGTTAGCCCGAAACCTGTCCCAGGATGCTTGTGTCCGGTCCAGGGAAGACATGGTATGGCAGTTCGGGCTGGACTGTTCCCATGAGGCACAGGGTCAGACTGATCTGCATATAGCTGTGTCTGAACTGAGGTGGCTAAGTGAGCTAAAGAACGATGATGGATTCAACCCAGAACTGTGACTGGGGGTGAGTGTCTGAAAAGTTTCAGCGATCCGTCCATCATCTCCTTGTGTTTGCTTTGTTTGCCCTAAGTTGGCAGAGTATGCCCAGACGTGGGTCCCTTGCTCACTTTGCCAATGGACTCAAGCTAGCCTGGCTGATGAAGGCTGTTAGCCCGAAACCGGTCCCAGGATGATTGTTTCCGGTCCGGTGAAGACATGGCTTGGCAGTTCGGGCTGGACTGTTCCCATGAGGCACAGGGTAAGACTGATTTGCATATAGCTGTGTCTGAACTGGGGTGGCGAAGTGAGCTAAAGAACGATGTTTGATTCAACCCAGATCTGTGACTGGGGGTGAGTGTCTGAAAAGTTTCAGCGCTACGTCCATCATCTCCTTGTGTTTGCTTTGTTTGCCCTAAGTTGGCAGGGTATGCCCAGACGTTGGTCCCTTGCTCACTTTGCCACTGGACTCAAGCCAGCCTGCCTGACGAGGGCTGTTAGCCCGAAACCGGTCCCAGGATGCTTGTTTCCGGTCCAGGGAAGAGATGGCTTGGTAGTTCGGGCTGGACTGTTCCCATGAGGCACAGGGTCAGACTGATTTGCATATAGCTGTGTCTGAACTGGAGTGGCGACGTGAGCTAAAGAACGATGATGGATTCAACCCAGATCTGTGACTGGGGGTGAGTGTCTGAAAAGTTTCAGCGCTCCGTCCATCATCTCCTTGTGTTTGCTTTGTTTGCCCTAAGTTGGCAGGGTATGCCCAGACGTGGGTCCCTTGCTCACTTTGCCAATGGACTCAAGCTAGCCTGGCTGATGAGGGCTGTTAGCCCAAAACCGGTCCCAGGATGCTTGTTTCCGGTCCAGTGAAGACATGGCTTGGCAGTTCGGGCTGCACTGTTCCCATGAGGCACAGGGTCAGACTGATTTGCATATAGCTGTGTCTGAACTGGGGTGGCGAAGTGAGCTAAAGAACGATGATGGATTCAACCCAGATCTGTGACTGGGGGTGAGTGTCTGAAAAGTTTCAGCGCTCCGTCCATCATCTCCTTGTGTTTGCTTTGTTTGCCCTAAGTTGGCAGGGTATGCCCAGACATGGGTCCCTTGCTCACTTTGGCACTGGACTCAAGCTAGCCTGGCTAATGAGGGCTGTTAGCCCAAAACCGGTCCCAGGATGCTTGTTTCCGGTCCAGGGAAGACATGGCTTGGCAGTTCGGGCTGGACTGTTCCCATGAGGCACAGGGTCAGACTGATTTGCATATAGCTGTGTCTGAACTGGGGTGGCGAAGTGAGCTAAAGAACGATGATGGATTCAACCCAGATCTGTGACTGGGGGTGAGTGTCTGAAAAGTTTCAGCGCTCACGTCCATCATCTCCTTGTGTTTGCTTTGTTTCCCTAAGTTGGCAGGTTATGCCCAGACGTGGGTCCCTTGCTCACTTTGGCACTGGACTCAAGCTAGCCTGGCTAATGAGGGCTGTTAGCCCAAAACAGGTCCCAGGATGCTTGTTTCCGGTCCAGGGAAGACATGGCTTGGCAGTTCGGGCTGGACTGTTCCCATGAGGCACAGGGTCAGACTGATTTGCATATAGCTGTGTCTGAACTGGGGTGGCGAAGTGAGCTAAAGAACGATGATGGATTCAACCCAGATCTGTGACTGGGGTGAGTGTCTGAAAAGTTTCAGCGCTACGTCCATCATCTCCTTGTGTTTACTTTGTTTGCCCTAAGTTGGCAGGGTATGCCGAGACGTGGGTCCCTTGCTCACTTTGCCACTGGACTCAAGCTAGCATGGCTGATGAGGGCTGTTAGCCCGGAACCGGTCCCAGGATTCTTGTTTCCGGTCCAGGGAAGAGATGGCTTGGTAGTTCGGGCTGGACTGTTCCCATGAGGCACAGGGTCAGACTGATTTGCATATAGCTGTGTCTGAACTGGGGTGGCGATGTGAGCTAAAGAACGATGATGGATTCAACCCAGATCTGTGACTGGGGGTGAGTGTCTGAAAAGTTTCAGCGCTCCGTCCATCATCTCCTTGTGTTTGCTTTGTTTGCCCTAAGTTGGCAGGGTATGCCCAGACGTGGGTCCCTTTCTCACTTTGCCACTGGACTCAAGCTAGCCTGGCTGATGAGGGCTGTTAGCCCGAAACCGGTCCCAGGATGCTTGTTTCCGGTCCAGGGAAGACATGGTATGGCAGTTCGGGCTGGACTGTTCCCATGAGGCACAGGGTCAGACTAATTTGCATATAGCTGTGTCTGAACTGGGGTGGCGAAGTGCGCTAAAGAACGATGATGGATTCAACCCAGATCTGTGACTTGGGGTGAGTGTCTGAAAAGTTTCAGCACTCTGTCCATCATCTCCTTGTGTTTGCTTTGTTTGCCCTAAGTTGGCAGGGTATGCCCAGACGTGGGTCCCTTGCTCACTTTGCCACTGGACTCAAGCTAGCCTGGCTGATGAGGGCTGTTAGCCCGAAACCGGTCCCAGGATGCTTGTTTCCGGTCCAGGGAAGACATGGCTTGGCAGTTCGGGCTGAACTGTTCCCATGAGGCACAGGGTCAGACTGATTTGTATATACCTGTGTCTGAACTTGGGTGGCGAAGTGAGCTAAAGAACGATGATGGATTCAACCCAGATCTGTGACTGGGGGTGAGTGTCTGAAAAGTTTCAGCGCTCCGTCCATCATCTCCTTGTGTTTGCTTTGTTTGCCCTAATTTGGCAGGGTATGCCCAGACGTGGGTCCCTTGCTCACTTTGCCACTGGACTCAAGCTAGCCTGGCTGATGAGGGCTGTTAGCCCGGAACCGGTCCCAGGATTCTTGTTTCCGGTCCAGGGAAGAGATGGCTTGGTAGTTCGGGCTGGACTGTTCCCATGAGGCACAGGGTCAGACTGATTTGCATATAGCTGTGTCTGAACTGGGGTGGCGACGTGAGCTAAAGAACGATGATGGATTCAACCCAGATCTGAGACTGGGGGTGAGTGTCTGAAAAGTTTCAGCGCTCCGTCCATCATCTCCTTGTGTTTGCTTTGTTTGCCCTAAGTTGGCAGGGTATGCCCAGACGTGGGTCCCTTTCTGACTTTGCCACTGGACTCAAGCTAGCCTGGCTGATGAGGGCTGTTAGCCCGAAACCGGCCCCAGGATGCTTGTTTCCGGTCCAGGGAAGACATGGTATGGCAGTTCGGGCTGGACTGTTCCCATGAGGCACAGGGTCAGACTAATTTGCATATAGCTGTGTCTCAACTGGGGTGGCGAAGTGCGCTAAAGAACGATGATGGATTCAACCCAGATCTGTGACTTGGGGTGAGTGTCTGAAAAGTTTCAGCACTCTGTCCATCATCTCCTTGTGTTTGCTTTGTTTGCCCTAAGTTGGCAGGGTATGCCCAGACGTGGGTCCCTTGCTCACTTTGCCACTGGACTCAAGCTAGCCTGGCTGATGAGGGCTGTTAGCCCGAAACCGGTCCCAGGATGCTTGTTTCCGGTCCAGGGAAGACATGGCTTGGCAGTTCGTTCTGAACTGTTCCCATGAGGCACAGGGTCAGACTGATTTGTATATACCTGTGTCTGAACTTGGGTGGCGAAGTGAGCGAAAGAACGATGATGGATTCAACCCAGATCTGTGACTGGGGGTGAGTGTCTGAAAAGTTTCAGCGCTCCGTCCATCATCTCCTTGTGTTTGCTTTGTTTGCCCTAATTTGGCAGGGTATGCCCAGACGTGGGTCCCTTGCTCACTTTGCCACTGGACTCAATCTAGCCTGGCTGATGAGGGCTGTTAGCCCGGAACCGGTCCCAGGATTCTTGTTTCCGGTCCAGGGAAGAGATGGCTTGGTAGTTCGGGCTGGACTGTTCCCATGAGGCACAGGGTCAGACTGATTTGCATATAGCTGTGTCTGAACTGGGGTGGCGACGTGAGCTAAAGAACGATGATGGATTCAACCCAGATCTGAGACTGGGGGTGAGTGTCTGAAAAGTTTCAGCGCTCCGTCCATCATCTCCTTGTGTTTGCTTTGTTTGCCCTAAGTTGGCAGGGTATGCCCAGACGTGGGTCCCTTTCTGACTTTGCCACTGGACTCAAGCTAGCCTGGCTGATGAGGGCTGTTAGCCCGAAACCGGCCCCAGGATGCTTGTTTCCGGTCCAGGGAAGACATGGTATGGCAGTTCGGGCTGGACTGTTCCCATGAGGCACAGGGTCAGACTAATTTGCATATAGCTGTGTCTCAACTGGGGTGGCGAAGTGCGCTAAAGAACGATGATGGATTCAACCCAGATCTGTGACTTGGGGTGAGTGTCTGAAAAGTTTCAGCACTCTGTCCATCATCTCCTTGTGTTTGCTTTGTTTGCCCTAAGTTGGCAGGGTATGCCCAGACGTGGGTCCCTTGCTCACTTTGCCACTGGACTCAAGCTAGCCTGGCTGATGAGGGCTGTTAGCCCGAAACCGGTCCCAGGATGCTTGTTTCCGGTCCAGGGAAGACATGGCTTGGCAGTTCGTTCTGAACTGTTCCCATGAGGCACAGGGTCAGACTGATTTGCATATAGCTGTGTCTGAACTTGGGTGGCGAAGTGAGCGAAAGAACGATGATGGATTCAACCCAGATCTGTGACTGGAGGTGAGTGTCTGAAAAGTTTCAGCGCTCCGTCCATCATCTCCTTGTGTTTGCTTTGTTTGCCCTAATTTGGCAGGGTGTGCCCAGACGTGGGTCCCTTGCTCACTTTGCCACTGGACTCAAGCTAGCCTGGCTGATGAGGGCTGTTAGCCCGAAACCGGTCCCATGATGCTTGTTTCCGGTCCAGGGAAGACATGGCTTGGCAGTTCGGGCTGGACTATTCCCATGAGGCACAGGGTCAGACTGATTTGCATATAGCTGTGTCTGAACTGGGGTGGCAAAGAGAACTAAAGAACGATGATGGATTCAACCCAGATCTGTGACTGGGGGTGAGTGTCTGAAAAGTTTCAGTGCTCCGTCCATCATCTCCTTGTGTTTGCTTTGTTTGCCCTAAGTTGGCAGGCTATGCCCAGACGTGGGTCCCTTGCTCACTTTGCCACTGGACTCAAGCTAGCCTGGGTGATGAGGGCTGTTAGGTCGAAACCGGTCCCAGGATGCTTGTTTCCAGTCTAGGAAAGACATGGCTTGGCAGTTCGGGCTGGACTGTTCCCATGAGGCACAGGGTCAGACTGATTTGCATATAGCTGTGTGTGAAGTGGGGTGGCGAAGTGAGCTAAAGAACGATGATGCATTCAACCCAGATCTGTGACTGGGGGTGAGTGTCTGAAAAGTTTCAGCGCTCCGTCCATCATCTTCTTGTATTTGCTTTGTTTGCCCTAAGTTGGCAGGGTATGCCCAGACATGGGTCCCTTGCTCACATTGCCACTGGACTCAAGCTAGCCTGGCTGATGAGGGCTGTAAGCCTGAAACCGGTCCCAGGATGCTTGTTTCTGGTCCAGGGAAGGCATGGCTTGGCAGTTCGGGCTGGAATGTTCCCATGAGGCACAGGGTCAGACTGATTTGCATATAGCTGTGTCTGAACTGGGGTGGCGAAGTGCTCTAAAGAACGATGATGGATTCAACCCAGAACTGTGACTGGGGGTGAGTGTCTGAAAAGTTTCAGCGCTCCGTCCATCATCTCCTTGTGTTTGCTTTGCTTGCCCTAAGTTGGCAGGGTATGCCCAGACGTGGGTCCCTTGCTCACTTTGCAACTGGACTTAAGCTAGCCTGGCTGATGAGGGCTGTTAGCCCGAAACCGGTCCCAGGATGCTTGTTTCCTGTCCAGGGAAGACATGGCTTGGCAGTTCGGGCTGGACTGTTCCCATGAGGCACAGAGTCAGACTAATTTGCATATAGCTGTGTCTCAACTGGGGTGGCGAAGTGCGCTAAAGAACGATGATGGATTCAACCCAGATCTGTGACTAGGGGTGAGTGTCTGAAAAGTGTCAGCGCTCCGTCCATCATCTCCTTGTGTTTGCTTTGTTTGCCCTAAGTTGGCAGATTATGCCCAGACGTGGGTCCCTTGCTCACTTTGCCACTGGACTCAAGCTAGCCTGACTGATGAGGGCTGTTAGCCCGAAACGGACCAAGGATGCTTGTTTCCGGTCCAGGGAAGACATGGCTTGGCAGTTCGTGCTGGACTGTTCCCATGAGGCATAGGGTCAGACTGATTTGCATATGGCTGTGTCTGAACTGGAGTGGCGAATTGAGGTAAAGAACGATGATGGATTCGACCCAGATCTGTGACTGGGGGTGAGTGTCTGAAAAGTTTCAGCGTTCCGTCCATCATCTTCTTGTGTTTGCTTTGTTTGTCTAAGTTGGCAGGGTATGCCCGGACGTGGGTCCCTTGCTCACTTTGCCACTGGACTCAAGCTAGCCTGGCTGATGAGGGCTGTTAGCCCGAAACTGGTCCCAGGATGCTTGTTTCCGGTTCAGGGAAGACATGGCTTGGCAGTTCGGGCTGGACTGTTCCCATGAGGCACAGGGTCAGACTGATTTGCATATAGCTGTGTCTGAACTTGGGTGGCGAAGTGAGCTAAGGAACGATGATGGATTCAACCCAGATCTGTGACTGAGGGTGAGTGTCTGAAAAGGTTCACCGCTCCGTCCATCATCTCCTTGTGTTTGCTTTGTTTGCCCTAATTTGGCAGGGTATGCCCAGACGTGGGTCCCTTGCTCACTTTGCCACTGGACTCAAGCTAGCTTGACTGATGAGGGCTGTTAGCCCGAAACCGGTCCAAGGATGCTTGTTTCCGGTCCAGGGAAGACATGGCTTTGCAGTTCGGGCTGGACTGTTCCCATGAGGCATAGGGTCAGACTGATTTGCATATGGCTGTGTCTGAACTGGAGTGGCGAAGTGAGGTAAAGAACGATGATGGATTCGACCCAGATCTGTGACTGGGGGGAGTGTCTGAAAAGTTTCAGCGCTCCGTCCATCATCTCCTTGTGTTTGCTTTGTTTGTCCTAAGTTGGCAGGGTATGCCCGGACGTGGGTCCCTTGCTCACTTTGCCACTGGACTCAAGCTAGCCTGGCTGAAGAGGGCTGTTAGCCCGAAACCGGTCCCAGGATCCTTGTTTCCGGTCCAGGGAAGACAAGGCTTGGCAGTAGGGGCAGGACTGTTCCCCTAAGGCACAGGGTCAGACTGATTTGCATATAGCTGTGTCTGAACTGGGGTGGCGAAGTGAGCTAAAGAACGATGATGGATTCAACCCAGAACTGTGACTGGGGGTGAGTGTCTGAAAAGTTTCAGCACTCCGTCCATCATCTCCTTCTGTTTGCTTTGTTTGCCCTAAGTTGGCAGGGTATGCCCAGAAATGGGTCCCTTGCTCACTTTGCCACTGGACTCAAACTAGCCTGGCTGATGAGGGCTGTTAGCTCGAAACCGGTCCCAGGATGCTTGTGTCCGGTCCAGGGAAGACATGGTATGGCAGTTCGGGCTGGACTGTTCCCATGAGGCACAGGGTCAGACTGATCTGCATATAGCAGTGTCTGAACTGAGGTGGGTAAGTGAGCTAAAGAACGATGATGGATTCAACCCAGATCTGTGACTGAAGGGTGAGTGTCTGAAAAGTTTCAGCGCTCCGTCTATCATCTCCTTGTGTTTGCTTTGTTTGCCCTAAGTTGGCAGGATATGCCCAGACGTGGGTCCCTTGCTCACTTTGCCGCTGGACTCAAGCTAGCCTGGTTGATGTGTGCTATTAGCCCGAAACCGGTCCCAGGATGCTTGTTTCTGGTCCAGGGAAGACATGGCTTGGCAGTTCGGGCTGGACTGTTCCCATGAGGCACAGGGTCATACTGATTTGCATATAGCTGTGTCTGAACTGGGGTGGCGAAGTGAGCTACAGAACGATGATGGATTCAACCCAGAACTGTGACTGGGGGTGAGTGTCTGAAAAGTTTCAGCGTTCCGTCCATCATCTCCTTGTGTTTGCTTTGTTTGCCCTAAGTTGGCAGGGTATGCCCAGACATGGGTCCCTTGCTCACTTTGGCACTGGACTCAAGCTAGCCTGGCTGATGAGGGCTGTTAGCCCGAAACTGGTCCCAGGATACTTGTTTCCGGTCCAGGGAAGACATGGCTTGGCAGTTCGGGCTGGACTGTTCCCATGAGGCACAGGGTCAGACTTATTTGCATATAGCTGTGTCTGAACTGGGGTGGCGAAGTGAGCTAAAGAACGATGATGGATTCAACCCAGATCTGTGACTGGGGGTGAGTGTCTGAAAAGTTTCAGCGCTACGTCCATCATCTACTTGTGTTTGCTTTGTTTGCCCTAAGTTGGCAGGGTATGCCCAGACGTGGGTCCCTTGCTCACTTTGCCACTGGACTCAAGCTAGCCTGGCTGATGAGGGCTGTTAGCCCGAAACCGGTCCCAGGATGCTTGTTTCCGGTCCAGGGAAGAGATGGCTTGGTAGTTCGGGCTGGACTGTTCCCATGAGGCACAGGGTCAGACTGATTTGCATATAGCTGTGTCTTAACTGGGGTGGCGACGTGAGCTAAAGAACGATGATGGATTCAACCCAGATCTGTGACTGGGGGTGAGTGTCTGAAAAGTTTCAGCACTCTGTCCATCATCTCCTTGTGTTTGCTTTGTTTGCCCTAAGTTTGCAGGGTATGCCCAGACGTGGGTCCCTTGCTCACTTTGCCACTGGACTCAAGCTAGCCTGGCTGATGAGGGCTGTTAGTCCGAAACCGGTCCCAGGATGCTTGTTTCCGGTCCAGGGAAGACATGGCTTGGCAGTTCAGGCTGGACTGTTCCCATGAGGCACAGGGTCAGACTGATTTGCATATAGCTGTGTCTGAACTTGGGTGGCGAAGTGAGCTAAAGAACGATGATGGATTCAACCCAGATCTCTGACTGGGGGTGAGTGTCTGAAAAGTTTCAGCGCTCCGTCCATCATCTCCTTGTGTTTGCTTTGTTTGCCCTAATTTGGCAGGGTTTGCCCAGACGTGGGTCCCTTTCTCACTTTGCCACTGGACTCAAGCTAGCCTGGCTGATGAGGGCTGTTAGCCCGAAACCGGTCCCAGGATGCTTGTTTCCTGTCCAGGGAAGACATGGCTTGGCAGTTCAGGCTGGACTATTCCCATGAGGCACAGGGTCAGACTGATTTGCATATAGCTGTGTCTGAACTGCGGTGGCGAAGTGAGCTAAAGAACGATGATGGATTCAACCCAGATCTGTGACTGGGGGTGAGTGTCTGAAAACTTTCAGCGCTCCGTCCATCATCTCCTTGTGTTTGCTTTGTTTGCCCTAAGTTGGCAGGGTATGCCCAGACGTGGGTCCCTTGCTCACTTTGCCACTGGACTCAAGCTAGCCTGGCTGATGAGGGCTGTTAGCCCAAAACCGGTCCCAGGATGCTTGTTTCCGGTCCAGGGAAGACATGGCTTGGCAGTTCGGGCTGGACTGTTCCCATGAGGCACAGGGTCAGACTGATTTGCATATAGCTGTGTCTGAACTTGGGTGGCGAAGTGAGCTAAAGAACGATGATGGATTCAACCCAGATCTGTGACTGGGGGTGAGTGTCTGAAAAGTTTCAGCGCTCCGTCCATCATCTCCTTGTGTTTGCTTTGTTTGCCCTAAGTTGGCAGGGTATGCGCAGACATGGGTCCCTTGCTCACTTTGGCACTGGACTCAAGCGAGCCTGGCTGATGAGGGCTGTTAGCCCAAAACCGGTCCCAGGATGCTTGTTTCCGGTCCAGGGAAGACATGGCTTGGCAGTTCGGGCTGGACTGTTCCCATGAGGCACAGGGTCGGACTGATTTGCATATAGCTGTGTCTGAACTGGGGTGGCGAAGTGAGCTAAAGAACGATGATGGATTCAACCCAGATCTGTGACTGGGGGTGAGTGTCTGAAAAGTTTCAGCGCTACGTCCATCATCTCCTTGTCTTTGCTTTGTTTGCCCTAAGTTGGCAGGGTATGCCCAGACGTGGGTCCCTTGCTCACTTTGCCACTGGACTCAAGCAAGTCTGGCTGATGAGGGCTGTTAGCCCGAAACCGGTCCCAGGATGCTTGTTTCCGGTCCAGGGAAGACATGGCTTGGCAGTTCGGGCTGGACTGTTCCCATGAGGCACAGGGTCAGACTGATTTGCATATAGCTGTGTCTGAACTGGGGTGGCAAAGAGAACTAAAGAACGATGATGGATTCGTCCCAGATCTGTGAATGGGGGTGAGTGTCTGAAAAGTTTCAGCGCTCCGTCCATCATCTCCTTGTGTTTGCTTTGTTTGCCCTAAGTTGGCAGGGTATGCCCAGACGTGGGTCCCTTGCTCACTTTGCCACTGGACTCAAGCTAGCCTGGCTGATGAGGGTTGTTAGCCCGAAACCGGTCCAAGGATGCTTGTTTCCGGTCCAGGGAAGACATGGCTTGGCAGTTCGGGCTGGACTGTTCCCATGAGGCATAGGGTCAGACTGATTTGCATATAGCTGTGTCTGAACTGGAGTGGCGAAGTGAGGTAAAGAACGATGATGGATTCGACCCAGATCTGTGACTGGGGGTGAGTGTCTGAAAAGTTTCAGCGTTCCGTCCATCATCTCCTTGTGTTTCCTTTGTTTGTCCTAAGTTGGCAGGGTATGCCCGGACGTGGGTCCCTTCCTCACTTTGCCACTGGACTCAAGCTAGCCTGGCTGATAAGGGCTGTTAGCCCGAAACCGGTCCCAGGATGCTTGTTTCCGGTTCAGGGAAGACATGGCTTGGCAGTTCAGGTTGGACTGTTCCCATGAGGCACAGGGTCAGACTGATTTGCATATAGCTGTGTCTGAACTGGGGTGGCGAAGTGAGCTAAAGAATGATGATGGATTCAACCCAGATCTGTGACTGGGGGTGAGTGTCTGAAAAGTTTCAGCGCTCCGTCCATCATCTCCTTGTATTTACTTTGTTTGCCCTAAGTTGGCAGGGTATGCCCAGACATGGGTCCCTTGCTCACTTTGGCACTGGACTCAAGCTAGCCTGGCTGCCGAGGGCTGTTAGCCCGAAACCGGTCCCAGGATGCTTGTTTCCGGTCCAGGGAAGACATGGCTTGGCAGTTCGGGCTGGAATGTTCCCATGAGGCACAGGGTCAGACTGATTTGCATATAGCTGTGTCTGAACTGGGGTGGCGAAGTGAACTAAAGAACGATGATGGATTCAACCCAGATCTGTGACTGGGGTGAGTGTCTGAAAAGTTTCAGCGCTCCGTCCATCATCTCCTTGTGTTTGCTTTGTTTGCCCTAAGTTGGCAGGGTATGCCCAGACGTGGGTCCCTTGCTCACTTTGCCACTGGACTCATGCTAACCTGGCTGATGAGGGCTGTTAGCCCGAAACCGGTCCCAGGATGCTTGTTTCCGGTCCAGGGAAGACATGGCTTGGCAGTTCGGGCTGGAATGTTCCCATGAGGCACAGGGTCAGACTGATTTGCATATAGCTGTGTCTGAACTGGGGTGGCGAAGTGAGCTAAAGAACGATGATGGATTCAACCCAGATCTGTGACTGGGGGTGAGTGTCTGAAAAGTTTCAGCGCTACGTCCATCATCTCCTTGTGTTTACTTTGTTTGCCCTAAGTTTGCAGGGTATGCCCAGACGTGGGTCCCTTGCTCACTTTGCCACTGGACTCAAGCTAGCCTGGCTGATGAGGGCTGTTAGTCCGAAACCGGTCCCAGGATGCTTGTTTCCGGTCCAGGGAAGACATGGCTTGGCAGTTCAGGCTGGACTGTTCCCATGAGGCACAGGGTCAGACTGATTTGCATATAGCTGTGTCTGAACTTGGGTGGCGAAGTGAGCTAAAGAACGATGATGGATTCAACCCAGTTCTGTGACTGGGGGTGAGTGTCTGAAAAGTTTCAGCGCTCCGTCCATCATCTCCTTGTGTTTGCTTTGTTTGCCCTAATTTGGCAGGGTTTGCCCAGACGTGGGTCCCTTTCTCACTTTGCCACTGGACTCAAGCTAGCCTGGCTGATGAGGGCTGTTAGCCCGAAACCGGTCCCAGGATGCTTGTTTCCTGTCCAGGGAAGACATGGCTTGGCAGTTCGGGCTGGACTATTCCCATGAGGCACAGGGTCAGACTGATTTGCATATAGCTGTGTCTGAACTGCGGTGGCGAAGTGAGCTAAAGAACGATGATGGATTCAACCCAGATCTGTGACTGGGGGTGAGTGTCTGAAAACTTTCAGCGCTCCGTCCATCATCTCCTTGTGTTTGCTTTGTTTGCCCTAAGTTGGCAGGGTATGCCCAGACGTGGGTCCCTTGCTCACTTTGCCACTGGACTCAAGCTAGCCTGGCTGATGAGGGCTGTTAGCCCAAAACCGGTCCCAGGATGCTTGTTTCCGGTCCAGGGAAGACATGGCTTGGCAGTTCGGGCTGGACTGTTCCCATGAGGCACAGGGTCAGACTGATTTGCATATAGCTGTGTCTGAACTTGGGTGGCGAAGTGAGCTAAAGAACGATGATGGATTCAACCCAGATCTGTGACTGGGGGTGAGTGTCTGAAAAGTTTCAGCGCTCCGTCCATCATCTCCTTGTGTTTGCTTTGTTTGCCCTAAGTTGGCAGGGTATGCGCAGACATGGGTCCCTTGCTCACTTTGGCACTGGACTCAAGCTAGCCTGGCTGATGAGGGCTGTTAGCCCAAAACCGGTCCCAGGATGCTTGTTTCCGGTCCAGGGAAGACATGGCTTGGCAGTTCGGGCTGGACTGTTCCCATGAGGCACAGGGTCGGACTGATTTGCATTTAGCTGTGTCTGAACTGGGGTGGCGAAGTGAGCTAAAGAACGATGATGGATTCAACCCAGATCTGTGACTGGGGGTGAGTGTCTGAAAAGTTTCAGCGCTACGTCCATCATCTCCTTGTCTTTGCTTTGTTTGCCCTAAGTTGGCAGGGTATGCCCAGACGTGGGTCCCTTGCTCACTTTGCCACTGGACTCAAGCAAGTCTGGCTGATGAGGGCTGTTAGCCCGAAACCGGTCCCAGGATGCTTGTTTCCGGTCCAGGGAAGACATGGCTTGGCAGTTCGGGCTGGACTGTTCCCATGAGGCACAGGGTCAGACTGATTTGCATATAGCTGTGTCTGAACTGGGGTGGCAAAGAGAACTAAAGAACGATGATGGATTCGTCCCAGATCTGTGAATGGGGGTGAGTGTCTGAAAAGTTTCAGCGCTCCGTCCATCATCTCCTTGTGTTTGCTTTGTTTGCCCTAAGTTGGCAGGGTATGCCCAGACGTGGGTCCCTTGCTCACTTTGCCACTGGACTCAAGCTAGCCTGGCTGATGAGGGTTGTTAGCCCGAAACCGGTCCAAGGATGCTTGTTTCCGGTCCAGGGAAGACATGGCTTGGCAGTTCGGGCTGGACTGTTCCCATGAGGCATAGGGTCAGACTGATTTGCATATAGCTGTGTCTGAACTGGAGTGGCGAAGTGAGGTAAAGAACGATGATGGATTCGACCCAGATCTGTGACTGGGGGTGAGTGTCTGAAAAGTTTCAGCGTTCCGTCCATCATCTCCTTGTGTTTCCTTTGTTTGTCCTAAGTTGGCAGGGTATGCCCGGACGTGGGTCCCTTCCTCACTTTGCCACTGGACTCAAGCTAGCCTGGCTGATAAGGGCTGTTAGCCCGAAACCGGTCCCAGGATCCTTGTTTCCGGTCCAGGGAAGACATGGCTTGGCAGTAGGGGCTGGACTGTTCCCATGAGGCACAGGGTCAGACTGATTTGCATATAGCTGTGTCTGAACTGGGGTGGCGAAGTGAGCTAAAGAACGATGATGGATTCAACCCAGATCTGTGACTGGGGGTGAGTGTCTGAAAAGTTTCAGCGCTCCGTCCATCATCTCCTTGTATTTGCTTTGTTTGCCCTAAGTTGGCAGGGTATGCCCAGACGTGGGTCCCTTGCTCACTTTGCCACTGGACTCAAGCTAGCCTGGCTGATGAGGGCTATTAGCCCGAAACCGGTCCCAGGATGCTTGTTTCCGGTCCAGGGAAGACATGGCTTGGCAGTTCGGGCTGGACTGTTCCCATGAGGCACAGGGTCATACTGATTTGCATATAGCTGTGTCTGAACTGGGGTGGCGAAGTGAGCTACAGAATGATGATGGTTTCAACCCAGAACTGTGACTGGGGGTGAATGTCTGAAAAGTTTCAGCGATCCGTCCATCATCTCCTTGTGTTTGCTTTGTTTGCCCTAAGTTGGCAGAGTATGCCCAGACGTGGGTCCCTTGCTCACTTTGCCAATGGACTCAAGCTAGCCTGGCTGATGAGGGCTGTTAGCCCAAACCGGTCCCAGGATGATTGTTTCCGGTCCAGTGAAGACATGGCTTGGCAGTTCGGGCTGGACTGTTCCCATGAGGCACAGGGTAAGACTGATTTGCATATAGCTGTGTCTGAACTGGGGTGGCGAAGTGAGCTAAAGAACGATGTTTGATTCAACCCAGATCTGTGACTGGGGGTGAGTGACTGAAAAGTTTCAGCGCTACGTCCATCATCTCCTTGTGTTTGCTTTGTTTGCCCTAAGTTGGCAGGGTATGCCCAGACGTTGGTCCCTTGCTCACTTTGCCACTGGACTCAAGCCAGCCTGCCTGATGAGGGCTGTTAGCCCAAAACCGGTCCCAGGATGCTTGTTTCCGGTCCAGGGAAGAGATGGCTTGGTAGTTCGGGCTGGACTGTTCCCATGAGGCACAGGGTCAGACTGATTTGCATATAGCCGTGTCTGAACTGGAGTGGCGACGTGAGCTAAAGAACGATGATGGATTCAACCCAGATCTGTGACTGGGGGTGAATGTCTGAAAAGTTTCAGCGCTCCGTCCATCATCTCCTTGTGTTTGCTTTGTTTGCCCTAAGTTGGCAGGGTATGCCCAGACGTGGGTCCCTTGCTCACTTTGCCAATGGACTCAAGCTAGCCTGGCTGATGAGGGCTGTTAGCCTAAAACCGGTCCCAGGATGCTTGTTTCCGATCCAGTGAAGACATGGCTTGGCAGTTCGGGCTGCACTGCTCCCATGAGGCACAGGGTCAGACTGATTTGCATATAGCTGTGTCTGAACTGGGGTGGCGAAGTGAGCTAAAGAACGATGATGGATTCAACCCAGATCTGTGACTGGGGGTGAGTGTCTGAAAAGTTTCAGCGCTCCGTCCATCATCTCCTTGTGTTTGCTTTGTTTGCCCTAAGTTGGCAGGGTATGCCCAGACATGGGTCCCTTGCTCACTTTGGCACTGGACTCAAGCTAGCCTGGCTAATGAGGGCTGTTAGCCCAAAACCGGTCCCAGGATGCTTGTTTCCGGACCAGGGAAGACATGGCTTGGCAGTTCGGGCTGGACTGTTCCCATGAGGCACAGGGTCAGACTGATTTGCATATAGCTGTGTCTGAACTGGGGTGGCGAAGTGAGCTAAAGAACGATGATGGATTCAACCCAGATCTGTGACTGGGGGTGAGTGTCTGAAAAGTTTCAGCGCTACGTCCATCATCTCCTTGTGTTTGCTTTGTTTGCCCTAAGTTGGCAGGGTATGCCCAGACGTGGGTCCCTTGCTCACTTTGCCAATGGACTCAAGCTAGCCTGGCTGATGAGGGCTGTTAGCCTAAAACCGGTCCCAGGATGCTTGTTTCCGATCCAGTGAAGACATGGCTTGGCAGTTCGGGCTGCACTGTTCCCATGAGGCACAGGGTCAGACTGATTTGCATATAGCTGTGTCTGAACTGGGGTGGCGAAGTGAGCTAAAGAACGATGATGGATTCAACCCAGATCTGTGACTGGGGGTGAGTGTCTGAAAAGTTTCAGCGCTCCGTCCATCATCTCCTTGTGTTTGCTTTGTTTGCCCTAAGTTGGCAGGGTATGCCCAGACATGGGTCCCTTGCTCACTTTGGCACTGGACTCAAGCTAGCCTGGCTAATGAGGGCTGTTAGCCCAAAACCGGTCCCAGGATGCTTGTTTCCGGTCCAGGGAAGACATGGCTTGGCAGTTCGGGCTGGACTGTTCCCATGAGGCACAGGGTCAGACTGATTTGCATATAGCTGTGTCTGAACTGGGGTGGCGAAGTGAGCTAAAGAACGATGATGGATTCAACCCAGATCTGTGACTGGGGGTGAGTGTCTGAAAAGTTTCAGCGCTACGTCCATCATCTCCTTGTGTTTGCTTTGTTTGCCCTAAGTTGGCAGGGTATGCCCAGACGTGGGTCCCTTGCTCACTTTGGCACTGGACTCAAGCTAGCCTGGCTAATGAGGGCTGTTAGCCCAAAACCGGTCCCAGGATGCTTGTTTCCGGTCCAGGGAAGACATGGCTTGGCAGTTCGGGCTGGACTGTTCCCATGAGGCACAGGGTCAGACTGATTTGCATATAGCTGTGTCTGAACTGGGGTGGCGAAGTGAGCTAAAGAACGATGATGGATTCAACCCAGATCTGTGACTGGGGTGAGTGTCTGAAAAGTTTCAGCGCTACGTCCATCATCTCCTTGTGTTTACTTTGTTTGCCCTAAGTTGGCAGGGTATGCCGTGACGTGGGTCCCTTGCTCACTTTGCCACTGGACTCAAGCTAGCATGGCTGATGAGGGCTGTTAGCCCGGAACCGGTCCCAGGATTCTTGTTTCCGGTCCAGGGAAGAGATGGCTTGGTAGTTCGGGCTGGATTGTTCCCATGAGGCACAGGGTCAGACTGATTTGCATATAGCTGTGTCTGAACTGGGGTGGCGACGTGAGCTAAAGAACGATGATGGATTCAACCCAGATCTGTGACTGGGGGTGAGTGTCTGAAAAGTTTCAGCGCTCCGTCCATCATCTCCTTGTGTTTGCTTTGTTTGCCCTAAGTTGGCAGGGTATGCCCAGACGTGGGTCCCTTTCTCACTTTGCCACTGGACTCAAGCTAGCCTGGCTGATGAGGGCTGTTAGCCCGAAACCGGTCCCAGGATGCTTGTTTCCGGTCCAGGGAAGACATGGTATGGCAGTTCGGGCTGGACTGTTCCCATGAGGCACAGGGTCAGACTAATTTGCATATAGCTGTGTCTGAACTGGGGTGGCGAAGTGCGCTAAAGAACGATGATGGATTCAACCCAGATCTGTGACTTGGGGTGAGTGTCTGAAAAGTTTCAGCACTCTGTCCATCATCTCCTTGTGTTTGCTTTGTTTGCCCTAAGTTGGCAGGGTATGCCCAGACGTGGGTCCCTTGCTCACTTTGCCACTGGACTCAAGCTAGCCTGGCTGATGAGGGCTGTTAGCCCGAAACCGGTCCCAGGATGCTTGTTTCCGGTCCAGGGAAGACATGGCTTGGCAGTTCGGGCTGAACTGTTCCCATGAGGCACAGGGTCAGACTGATTTGTATATACCTGTGTCTGAACTTGGGTGGCGAAGTGAGCGAAAGAACGATGATGGATTCAACCCAGATCTGTGACTGGGGGTGAGTGTCTGAAAAGTTTCAGCGCTCCGTCCATCATCTCCTTGTGTTTGCTTTGTTTGCCCTAATTTGGCAGGGTATGCCCAGACGTGGGTCCCTTGCTCACTTTGCCACTGGACTCAAGCTAGCCTGGCTGATGAGGGCTGTTAGCCCGGAACCGGTCCCAGGATTCTTGTTTCCGGTCCAGGGAAGAGATGGCTTGGTAGTTCGGGCTGGACTGTTCCCATGAGGCACAGGGTCAGACTGATTTGCATATAGCTGTGTCTGAACTGGGGTGGCGACGTGAGCTAAAGAACGATGATGGATTCAACCCAGATCTGAGACTGGGGGTGAGTGTCTGAAAAGTTTCAGCGCTCCGTCCATCATCTCCTTGTGTTTGCTTTGTTTGCCCTAAGTTGGCAGGGTATGCCCAGACGTGGGTCCCTTTCTGACTTTGCCACTGGACTCAAGCTAGCCTGGCTGATGAGGGCTGTTAGCCCGAAACCGGCCCCAGGATGCTTGTTTCCGGTCCAGGGAAGACATGGTATGGCAGTTCGGGCTGGACTGTTCCCATGAGGCACAGGGTCAGACTAATTTGCATATAGCTGTGTCTCAACTGGAGTGGCGAAGTGCGCTAAAGAACGATGATGGATTCAACCCAGATCTGTGACTTGGGGTGAGTGTCTGAAAAGTTTCAGCACTCTGTCCATCATCTCCTTGTGTTTGCTTTGTTTGCCCTAAGTTGGCAGGGTATGCCCAGACGTGGGTCCCTTGCTCACTTTGCCACTGGACTCAAGCTAGCCTGGCTGATGAGGGCTGTTAGCCCGAAACCGGTCCCAGGATGCTTGTTTCCGGTCCAGGGAAGACATGGCTTGGCAGTTCGTTCTGAACTGTTCCCATGAGGCACAGGGTCAGACTGATTTGCATATAGCTGTGTCTGAACTTGGGTGGCGAAGTGAGCGAAAGAACGATGATGGATTCAACCCAGATCTGTGACTGGGGGTGAGTGTCTGAAAAGTTTCAGCGCTCCGTCCATCATCTCCTTGTGTTTGCTTTGTTTGCCCTAAGTTGGCAGGGTATGCCCAGACATGGGTCCCTTGCTCACTTTGGCACTGGACTCAAGCTAGCCTGGCTAATGAGGGCTGTTAGCCCAAAACCGGTCCCAGGATGCTTGTTTCCGGTCCAGGGAAGACATGGCTTGGCAGTTCGGGCTGGACTGTTCCCATGAGGCACAGGGTCAGACTGATTTGCATATAGCTGTGTCTGAACTGGGGTGGCGAAGTGAGCTAAAGAACGATGATGGATTCAACCCAGATCTGTGACTGGGGGTGAGTGTCTGAAAAGTTTCAGCGCTACGTCCATCATCTCCTTGTGTTTGCTTTGTTTGCCCTAAGTTGGCAGGGTATGCCCAGACGTGGGTCCCTTGCTCACTTTGCCAATGGACTCAAGCTAGCCTGGCTGATGAGGGCTGTTAGCCTAAAACCGGTCCCAGGATGCTTGTTTCCGATCCAGTGAAGACATGGCTTGGCAGTTCGGGCTGCACTGTTCCCATGAGGCACAGGGTCAGACTGATTTGCATATAGCTGTGTCTGAACTGGGGTGGCGAAGTGAGCTAAAGAACGATGATGGATTCAACCCAGATCTGTGACTGGGGGTGAGTGTCTGAAAAGTTTCAGCGCTCCGTCCATCATCTCCTTGTGTTTGCTTTGTTTGCCCTAAGTTGGCAGGGTATGCCCAGACATGGGTCCCTTGCTCACTTTGGCACTGGACTCAAGCTAGCCTGGCTAATGAGGGCTGTTAGCCCAAAACCGGTCCCAGGATGCTTGTTTCCGGTCCAGGGAAGACATGGCTTGGCAGTTCGGGCTGGACTGTTCCCATGAGGCACAGGGTCAGACTGATTTGCATATAGCTGTGTCTGAACTGGGGTGGCGAAGTGAGCTAAAGAACGATGATGGATTCAACCCAGATCTGTGACTGGGGGTGAGTGTCTGAAAAGTTTCAGCGCTACGTCCATCATCTCCTTGTGTTTGCTTTGTTTGCCCTAAGTTGGCAGGGTATGCCCAGACGTGGGTCCCTTGCTCACTTTGGCACTGGACTCAAGCTAGCCTGGCTAATGAGGGCTGTTAGCCCAAAACCGGTCCCAGGATGCTTGTTTCCGGTCCAGGGAAGACATGGCTTGGCAGTTCGGGCTGGACTGTTCCCATGAGGCACAGGGTCAGACTGATTTGCATATAGCTGTGTCTGAACTGGGGTGGCGAAGTGAGCTAAAGAACGATGATGGATTCAACCCAGATCTGTGACTGGGGGTGAGTGTCTGAAAAGTTTCAGCGCTACGTCCATCATCTCCTTGTGTTTACTTTGTTTGCCCTAAGTTGGCAGGGTATGCCGTGACGTGGGTCCCTTGCTCACTTTGCCACTGGACTCAAGCTAGCATGGCTGATGAGGGCTGTTAGCCCGGAACCGGTCCCAGGATTCTTGTTTCCGGTCCAGGGAAGAGATGGCTTGGTAGTTCGGGCTGGATTGTTCCCATGAGGCACAGGGTCAGACTGATTTGCATATAGCTGTGTCTGAACTGGGGTGGCGACGTGAGCTAAAGAACGATGATGGATTCAACCCAGATCTGTGACTGGGGGTGAGTGTCTGAAAAGTTTCAGCGCTCCGTCCATCATCTCCTTGTGTTTGCTTTGTTTGCCCTAAGTTGGCAGGGTATGCCCAGACGTGGGTCCCTTTCTCACTTTGCCACTGGACTCAAGCTAGCCTGGCTGATGAGGGCTGTTAGCCCGAAACCGGTCCCAGGATGCTTGTTTCCGGTCCAGGGAAGACATGGTATGGCAGTTCGGGCTGGACTGTTCCCATGAGGCACAGGGTCAGACTAATTTGCATATAGCTGTGTCTGAACTGGGGTGGCGAAGTGCGCTAAAGAACGATGATGGATTCAACCCAGATCTGTGACTTGGGGTGAGTGTCTGAAAAGTTTCAGCACTCTGTCCATCATCTCCTTGTGTTTGCTTTGTTTGCCCTAAGTTGGCAGGGTATGCCCAGACGTGGGTCCCTTGCTCACTTTGCCACTGGACTCAAGCTAGCCTGGCTGATGAGGGCTGTTAGCCCGAAACCGGTCCCAGGATGCTTGTTTCCGGTCCAGGGAAGACATGGCTTGGCAGTTCGGGCTGAACTGTTCCCATGAGGCACAGGGTCAGACTGATTTGTATATACCTGTGTCTGAACTTGGGTGGCGAAGTGAGCGAAAGAACGATGATGGATTCAACCCAGATCTGTGACTGGGGGTGAGTGTCTGAAAAGTTTCAGCGCTCCGTCCATCATCTCCTTGTGTTTGCTTTGTTTGCCCTAATTTGGCAGGGTATGCCCAGACGTGGGTCCCTTGCTCACTTTGCCACTGGACTCAAGCTAGCCTGGCTGATGAGGGCTGTTAGCCCGGAACCGGTCCCAGGATTCTTGTTTCCGGTCCAGGGAAGAGATGGCTTGGTAGTTCGGGCTGGACTGTTCCCATGAGGCACAGGGTCAGACTGATTTGCATATAGCTGTGTCTGAACTGGGGTGGCGACGTGAGCTAAAGAACGATGATGGATTCAACCCAGATCTGAGACTGGGGGTGAGTGTCTGAAAAGTTTCAGCGCTCCGTCCATCATCTCCTTGTGTTTGCTTTGTTTGCCCTAAGTTGGCAGGGTATGCCCAGACGTGGGTCCCTTTCTGACTTTGCCACTGGACTCAAGCTAGCCTGGCTGATGAGGGCTGTTAGCCCGAAACCGGCCCCAGGATGCTTGTTTCCGGTCCAGGGAAGACATGGTATGGCAGTTCGGGCTGGACTGTTCCCATGAGGCACAGGGTCAGACTAATTTGCATATAGCTGTGTCTCAACTGGGGTGGCGAAGTGCGCTAAAGAACGATGATGGATTCAACCCAGATCTGTGACTTGGGGTGAGTGTCTGAAAAGTTTCAGCACTCTGTCCATCATCTCCTTGTGTTTGCTTTGTTTGCCCTAAGTTGGCAGGGTATGCCCAGACGTGGGTCCCTTGCTCACTTTGCCACTGGACTCAAGCTAGCCTGGCTGATGAGGGCTGTTAGCCCGAAACCGGTCCCAGGATGCTTGTTTCCGGTCCAGGGAAGACATGGCTTGGCAGTTCGTTCTGAACTGTTCCCATGAGGCACAGGGTCAGACTGATTTGCATATAGCTGTGTCTGAACTTGGGTGGCGAAGTGAGCGAAAGAACGATGATGGATTCAACCCAGATCTGTGACTGGAGGTGAGTGTCTGAAAAGTTTCAGCGCTCCGTCCATCATCTCCTTGTGTTTGCTTTGTTTGCCCTAATTTGGCAGGGTGTGCCCAGACGTGGGTCCCTTGCTCACTTTGCCACTGGACTCAAGCTAGCCTGGCTGATGAGGGCTGTTAGCCCGAAACCGGTCCCATGATGCTTGTTTCCGGTCCAGGGAAGACATGGCTTGGCAGTTCGGGCTGGACTATTCCCATGAGGCACAGGGTCAGACTGATTTGCATATAGCTGTGTCTGAACTGGGGTGGCAAAGAGAACTAAAGAACGATGATGGATTCAACCCAGATCTGTGACTGGGGGTGAGTGTCTGAAAAGTTTCAGTGCTCCGTCCATCATCTCCTTGTGTTTGCTTTGTTTGCCCTAAGTTGGCAGGCTATGCCCAGACGTGGGTCCCTTGCTCACTTTGCCACTGGACTCAAGCTAGCCTGGGTGATGAGGGCTGTTAGGTCGAAACCGGTCCCAGGATGCTTGTTTCCAGTCTAGGGAAAGACATGGCTTGGCAGTTCGGGCTGGACTGTTCCCATGAGGCACAGGGTCAGACTGATTTGCATATAGCTGTGTGTGAAGTGGGGTGGCGAAGTGAGCTAAAGAACGATGATGCATTCAACCCAGATCTGTGACTGGGGGTGAGTGTCTGAAAAGTTTCAGCGCTCCGTCCATCATCTTCTTGTATTTGCTTTGTTTGCCCTAAGTTGGCAGGGTATGCCCAGACATGGGTCCCTTGCTCACATTGCCACTGGACTCAAGCTAGCCTGGCTGATGAGGGCTGTAAGCCTGAAACCGGTCCCAGGATGCTTGTTTCTGGTCCAGGGAAGGCATGGCTTGGCAGTTCGGGCTGGAATGTTCCCATGAGGCACAGGGTCAGACTGATTTGCATATAGCTGTGTCTGAACTGGGGTGGCGAAGTGCGCTAAAGAACGATGATGGATTCAACCCAGAACTGTGACTGGGGGTGAGTGTCTGAAAAGTTTCAGCGCTCCGTCCATCATCTCCTTGTGTTTGCTTTGCTTGCCCTAAGTTGGCAGGGTATGCCCAGACGTGGGTCCCTTGCTCACTTTGCAACTGGACTTAAGCTAGCCTGGCTGATGAGGGCTGTTAGCCCGAAACCGGTCCCAGGATGCTTGTTTCCTGTCCAGGGAAGACATGGCTTGGCAGTTCGGGCTGGACTGTTCCCATGAGGCACAGAGTCAGACTAATTTGCATATAGCTGTGTCTCAACTGGGGTGGCGAAGTGCGCTAAAGAACGATGATGGATTCAACCCAGATCTGTGACTAGGGGTGAGTGTCTGAAAAGTGTCAGCGCTCCGTCCATCATCTCCTTGTGTTTGCTTTGTTTGCCCTAAGTTGGCAGATTATGCCCAGACGTGGGTCCCTTGCTCACTTTGCCACTGGACTCAAGCTAGCCTGACTGATGAGGGCTGTTAGCCCGAAAACGGACCAAGGATGCTTGTTTCCGGTCCAGGGAAGACATGGCTTGGCAGTTCGTGCTGGACTGTTCCCATGAGGCATAGGGTCAGACTGATTTGCATATGGCTGTGTCTGAACTGGAGTGGCGAATTGAGGTAAAGAACGATGATGGATTCGACCCAGATCTGTGACTGGGGGTGAGTGTCTGAAAAGTTTCAGCGTTCCGTCCATCATCTTCTTGTGTTTGCTTTGTTTGTCTAAGTTGGCAGGGTATGCCCGGACGTGGGTCCCTTGCTCACTTTGCCACTGGACTCAAGCTAGCCTGGCTGATGAGGGCTGTTAGCCCGAAACTGGTCCCAGGATGCTTGTTTCCGGTTCAGGGAAGACATGGCTTGGCAGTTCGGGCTGGACTGTTCCCATGAGGCACAGGGTCAGACTGATTTGCATATAGCTGTGTCTGAACTTGGGTGGCGAAGTGAGCTAAGGAACGATGATGGATTCAACCCAGATCTGTGACTGAGGGTGAGTGTCTGAAAAGGTTCACCGCTCCGTCCATCATCTCCTTGTGTTTGCTTTGTTTGCCCTAATTTGGCAGGGTATGCCCAGACGTGGGTCCCTTGCTCACTTTGCCACTGGACTCAAGCTAGCTTGACTGATGAGGGCTGTTAGCCCGAAACCTGTCCAAGGATGCTTGTTTCCGGTCCAGGGAAGACATGGCTTGGCAGTTCGGGCTGGACTGTTCCCATGAGGCATAGGGTCAGACTGATTTGCATATGGCTGTGTCTGAACTGGAGTGGCGAAGTGAGGTAAAGAACGATGATGGATTCGACCCAGATCTGTGACTGGGGGGAGTGTCTGAAAAGTTTCAGCGTTCCGTCCATCATCTCCTTGTGTTTGCTTTGTTTGTCCTAAGTTGGCAGGGTATGCCCGGACGTGGGTCCCTTGCTCACTTTGCCACTGGACTCAAGCTAGCCTGGCTGAAGAGGGCTGTTAGCCCGAAACCGGTCCCAGGATCCTTGTTTCCGGTCCAGGGAAGACAAGGCTTGGCAGTAGGGGCAGGACTGTTCCCCTGAGGCACAGGGTCAGACTGATTTGCATATAGCTGTGTCTGAACTGGGGTGGCGAAGTGAGCTAAAGAACGATGATGGATTCAACCCAGAACTGTGACTGGGGGTGAGTGTCTGAAAAGTTTCAGCACTCCGTCCATCATCTCCTTCTGTTTGCTTTGTTTGCCCTAAGTTGGCAGGGTATGCCCAGAAATGGGTCCCTTGCTCACTTTGCCACTGGACTCAAACTAGCCTGGCTGATGAGGGCTGTTAGCTCGAAACCGGTCCCAGGATGCTTGTGTCCGGTCCAGGGAAGACATGGTATGGCAGTTCGGGCTGGACTGTTCCCATGAGGCACAGGGTCAGACTGATCTGCATATAGCAGTGTCTGAACTGAGGTGGGTAAGTGAGCTAAAGAACGATGATGGATTCAACCCAGATCTGTGACTGAAGGGTGAGTGTCTGAAAAGTTTCAGCGCTCCGTCTATCATCTCCTTGTGTTTGCTTTGTTTGCCCTAAGTTGGCAGGATATGCCCAGACGTGGGTCCCTTGCTCACTTTGCCGCTGGACTCAAGCTAGCCTGGTTGATGTGTGCTATTAGCCCGAAACCGGTCCCAGGATGCTTGTTTCTGGTCCAGGGAAGACATGGCTTGGCAGTTCGGGCTGGACTGTTCCCATGAGGCACAGGGTCATACTGATTTGCATATAGCTGTGTCTGAACTGGGGTGGCGAAGTGAGCTACAGAACGATGATGGATTCAACCCAGAACTGTGACTGGGGGTGAGTGTCTGAAAAGTTTCAGCGCTCCGTCCATCATCTCCTTGTGTTTGCTTTGTTTGCCCTAAGTTGGCAGGGTATGCCCAGACATGGGTCCCTTGCTCACTTTGGCACTGGACTCAAGCTAGCCTGGCTGATGAGGGCTGTTAGCCCGAAACTGGTCCCAGGATACTTGTTTCCGGTCCAGGGAAGACATGGCTTGGCAGTTCGGGCTGGACTGTTCCCATGAGGCACAGGGTCAGACTTATTTGCATATAGCTGTGTCTGAACTGGGGTGGCGAAGTGAGCTAAAGAACGATGATGGATTCAACCCAGATCTGTGACTGGGGGTGAGTGTCTGAAAAGTTTCAGCGCTACGTCCATCATCTACTTGTGTTTGCTTTGTTTGCCCTAAGTTGGCAGGGTATGCCCAGACGTGGGTCCCTTGCTCACTTTGCCACTGGACTCAAGCTAGCCTGGCTGATGAGGGCTGTTAGCCCGAAACCGGTCCCAGGATGCTTGTTTCCGGTCCAGGGAAGAGATGGCTTGGTAGTTCGGGCTGGACTGTTCCCATGAGGCACAGGGTCAGACTGATTTGCATATAGCTGTGTCTTAACTGGGGTGGCGACGTGAGCTAAAGAACGATGATGGATTCAACCCAGATCTGTGACTGGGGGTGAGTGTCTGAAAAGTTTCAGCACTCTGTCCATCATCTCCTTGTGTTTGCTTTGTTTGCCCTAAGTTTGCAGGGTATGCCCAGACGTGGGTCCCTTGCTCACTTTGCCACTGGACTCAAGCTAGCCTGGCTGATGAGGGCTGTTAGTCCGAAACCGGTCCCAGGATGCTTGTTTCCGGTCCAGGGAAGACATGGCTTGGCATTTCAGGCTGGACTGTTCCCATGAGGCACAGGGTCAGACTGATTTGCATATAGCTGTGTCTGAACTTGGGTGGCGAAGTGAGCTAAAGAACGATGATGGATTCAACCCAGATCTGTGACTGGGGGTGAGTGTCTGAAAAGTTTCAGCGCTCCGTCCATCATCTCCTTGTGTTTGCTTTGTTTGCCCTAATTTGGCAGGGTTTGCCCAGACGTGGGTCCCTTTCTCACTTTGCCACTGGACTCAAGCTAGCCTGGCTGATGAGGGCTGTTAGCCCGAAACCGGTCCCAGGATGCTTGTTTCCTGTCCAGGGAAGACATGGCTTGGCAGTTCGGGCTGGACTATTCCCATGAGGCACAGGGTCAGACTGATTTGCATATAGCTGTGTCTGAACTGCGGTGGCGAAGTGAGCTAAAGAACGATGATGGATTCAACCCAGATCTGTGACTGGGGGTGAGTGTCTGAAAACTTTCAGCGCTCCGTCCATCATCTCCTTGTGTTTGCTTTGTTTGCCCTAAGTTGGCAGGGTATGCCCAGACGTGGGTCCCTTGCTCACTTTGCCACTGGACTCAAGCTAGCCTGGCTGATGAGGGCTGTTAGCCCAAAACCGGTCCCAGGATGCTTGTTTCCGGTCCAGGGAAGACATGGCTTGGCAGTTCGGGCTGGACTGTTCCCATGAGGCACAGGGTCAGACTGATTTGCATATAGCTGTGTCTGAACTTGGGTGGCGAAGTGAGCTAAAGAACGATGATGGATTCAACCCAGATCTGTGACTGGGGGTGAGTGTCTGAAAAGTTTCAGCGCTCCGTCCATCATCTCCTTGTGTTTGCTTTGTTTGCCCTAAGTTGGCAGGGTATGCGCAGACATGGGTCCCTTGCTCACTTTGGCACTGGACTCAAGCTAGCCTGGCTGATGAGGGCTGTTAGCCCAAAACCGGTCCCAGGATGCTTGTTTCCGGTCCAGGGAAGACATGGCTTGGCAGTTCGGGCTGGACTGTTCCCATGAGGCACAGGGTCGGACTGATTTGCATATAGCTGTGTCTGAACTGGGGTGGCGAAGTGAGCTAAAGAACGATGATGGATTCAACCCAGATCTGTGACTGGGGGTGAGTGTCTGAAAAGTTTCAGCGCTACGTCCATCATCTCCTTGTCTTTGCTTTGTTTGCCCTAAGTTGGCAGGGTATGCCCAGACGTGGGTCCCTTGCTCACTTTGCCACTGGACTCAAGCAAGTCTGGCTGATGAGGGCTGTTAGCCCGAAACCGGTCCCAGGATGCTTGTTTCCGGTCCAGGGAAGACATGGCTTGGCAGTTCGGGCTGGACTGTTCCCATGAGGCACAGGGTCAGACTGATTTGCATATAGCTGTGTCTGAACTGGGGTGGCAAAGAGAACTAAAGAACGATGATGGATTCGTCCCAGATCTGTGAATGGGGGTGAGTGTCTGAAAAGTTTCAGCGCTCCGTCCATCATCTCCTTGTGTTTGCTTTGTTTGCCCTAAGTTGGCAGGGTATGCCCAGACGTGGTCCCTTGCTCACTTTGCCACTGGACTCAAGCTAGCCTGGCTGATGAGGGTTGTTAGCCCGAAACCGGTCCAAGGATGCTTGTTTCCGGTCCAGGGAAGACATGGCTTGGCAGTTCGGGCTGGACTGTTCCCATGAGGCATAGGGTCAGACTGATTTGCATATAGCTGTGTCTGAACTGGAGTGGCGAAGTGAGGTAAAGAACGATGATGGATTCGACCCAGATCTGTGACTGGGGGTGAGTGTCTGAAAAGTTTCAGCGTTCCGTCCATCATCTCCTTGTGTTTCCTTTGTTTGTCCTAAGTTGGCAGGGTATGCCCGGACGTGGGTCCCTTCCTCACTTTGCCACTGGACTCAAGCTAGCCTGGCTGATAAGGGCTGTTAGCCCGAAACCGGTCCCAGGATGCTTGTTTCCGGTTCAGGGAAGACATGGCTTGGCAGTTCAGGTTGGACTGTTCCCATGAGGCACAGGGTCAGACTGATTTGCATATAGCTGTGTCTGAACTGGGGTGGCGAAGTGAGCTAAAGAATGATGATGGATTCAACCCAGATCTGTGACTGGGGGTGAGTGTCTGAAAAGTTTCAGCGCTCCGTCCATCATCTCCTTGTATTTACTTTGTTTGCCCTAAGTTGGCAGGGTATGCCCAGACATGGGTCCCTTGCTCACTTTGGCACTGGACTCAAGCTAGCCTGGCTGCCGAGGGCTGTTAGCCCGAAACCGGTCCCAGGATGCTTGTTTCCGGTCCAGGGAAGACATGGCTTGGCAGTTCGGGCTGGAATGTTCCCATGAGGCACAGGGTCAGACTGATTTGCATATAGCTGTGTCTGAACTGGGGTGGCGAAGTGAACTAAAGAACGATGATGGATTCAACCCAGATCTGTGACTGGGGTGAGTGTCTGAAAAGTTTCAGCGCTCCGTCCATCATCTCCTTGTGTTTGCTTTGTTTGCCCTAAGTTGGCAGGGTATGCCCAGACGTGGGTCCCTTGCTCACTTTGCCACTGGACTCATGCTAACCTGGCTGATGAGGGCTGTTAGCCCGAAACCGGTCCCAGGATGCTTGTTTCCGGTCCAGGGAAGACATGGCTTGGCAGTTCGGGCTGGAATGTTCCCATGAGGCACAGGGTCAGACTGATTTGCATATAGCTGTGTCTGAACTGGGGTGGCGAAGTGAGCTAAAGAACGATGATGGATTCAACCCAGATCTGTGACTGGGGGTGAGTGTCTGAAAAGTTTCAGCGCTACGTCCATCATCTCCTTGTGTTTACTTTGTTTGCCCTAAGTTTGCAGGGTATGCCCAGACGTGGGTCCCTTGCTCACTTTGCCACTGGACTCAAGCTAGCCTGGCTGATGAGGGCTGTTAGTCCGAAACCGGTCCCAGGATGCTTGTTTCCGGTCCAGGGAAGACATGGCTTGGCAGTTCAGGCTGGACTGTTCCCATGAGGCACAGGGTCAGACTGATTTGCATATAGCTGTGTCTGAACTTGGGTGGCGAAGTGAGCTAAAGAACGATGATGGATTCAACCCAGTTCTGTGACTGGGGGTGAGTGTCTGAAAAGTTTCAGCGCTCCGTCCATCATCTCCTTGTGTTTGCTTTGTTTGCCCTAATTTGGCAGGGTTTGCCCAGACGTGGGTCCCTTTCTCACTTTGCCACTGGACTCAAGCTAGCCTGGCTGATGAGGGCTGTTAGCCCGAAACCGGTCCCAGGATGCTTGTTTCCTGTCCAGGGAAGACATGGCTTGGCAGTTCGGGCTGGACTATTCCCATGAGGCACAGGGTCAGACTGATTTGCATATAGCTGTGTCTGAACTGCGGTGGCGAAGTGAGCTAAAGAACGATGATGGATTCAACCCAGATCTGTGACTGGGGGTGAGTGTCTGAAAACTTTCAGCGCTCCGTCCATCATCTCCTTGTGTTTGCTTTGTTTGCCCTAAGTTGGCAGGGTATGCCCAGACGTGGGTCCCTTGCTCACTTTGCCACTGGACTCAAGCTAGCCTGGCTGATGAGGGCTGTTAGCCCAAAACCGGTCCCAGGATGCTTGTTTCCGGTCCAGGGAAGACATGGCTTGGCAGTTCGGGCTGGACTGTTCCCATGAGGCACAGGGTCAGACTGATTTGCATATAGCTGTGTCTGAACTTGGGTGGCGAAGTGAGCTAAAGAACGATGATGGATTCAACCCAGATCTGTGACTGGGGGTGAGTGTCTGAAAAGTTTCAGCGCTCCGTCCATCATCTCCTTGTGTTTGCTTTGTTTGCCCTAAGTTGGCAGGGTATGCGCAGACATGGGTCCCTTGCTCACTTTGGCACTGGACTCAAGCTAGCCTGGCTGATGAGGGCTGTTAGCCCAAAACCGGTCCCAGGATGCTTGTTTCCGGTCCAGGGAAGACATGGCTTGGCAGTTCGGGCTGGACTGTTCCCATGAGGCACAGGGTCGGACTGATTTGCATATAGCTGTGTCTGAACTGGGGTGGCGAAGTGAGCTAAAGAACGATGATGGATTCAACCCAGATCTGTGACTGGGGGTGAGTGTCTGAAAAGTTTCAGCGCTACGTCCATCATCTCCTTGTCTTTGCTTTGTTTGCCCTAAGTTGGCAGGGTATGCCCAGACGTGGGTCCCTTGCTCACTTTGCCACTGGACTCAAGCAAGTCTGGCTGATGAGGGCTGTTAGCCCGAAACCGGTCCCAGGATGCTTGTTTCCGGTCCAGGGAAGACATGGCTTGGCAGTTCGGGCTGGACTGTTCCCATGAGGCACAGGGTCAGACTGATTTGCATATAGCTGTGTCTGAACTGGGGTGGCAAAGAGAACTAAAGAACGATGATGGATTCGTCCCAGATCTGTGAATGGGGGTGAGTGTCTGAAAAGTTTCAGCGCTCCGTCCATCATCTCCTTGTGTTTGCTTTGTTTGCCCTAAGTTGGCAGGGTATGCCCAGACGTGGGTCCCTTGCTCACTTTGCCACTGGACTCAAGCTAGCCTGGCTGATGAGGGTTGTTAGCCCGAAACCGGTCCAAGGATGCTTGTTTCCGGTCCAGGGAAGACATGGCTTGGCAGTTCGGGCTGGACTGTTCCCATGAGGCATAGGGTCAGACTGATTTGCATATAGCTGTGTCTGAACTGGAGTGGCGAAGTGAGGTAAAGAACGATGATGGATTCGACCCAGATCTGTGACTGGGGGTGAGTGTCTGAAAAGTTTCAGCGTTCCGTCCATCATCTCCTTGTGTTTCCTTTGTTTGTCCTAAGTTGGCAGGGTATGCCCGGACGTGGGTCCCTTCCTCACTTTGCCACTGGACTCAAGCTAGCCTGGCTGATAAGGGCTGTTAGCCCGAAACCGGTCCCAGGATCCTTGTTTCCGGTCCAGGGAAGACATGGCTTGGCAGTAGGGGCTGGACTGTTCCCATGAGGCACAGGGTCAGACTGATTTGCATATAGCTGTGTCTGAACTGGGGTGGCGAAGTGAGCTAAAGAACGATGATGGATTCAACCCAGATCTGTGACTGGGGGTGAGTGTCTGAAAAGTTTCAGCGCTCCGTCCATCATCTCCTTGTATTTGCTTTGTTTGCCCTAAGTTGGCAGGGTATGCCCAGACGTGGGTCCCTTGCTCACTTTGCCACTGGACTCAAGCTAGCCTGGCTGATGAGGGCTATTAGCCCGAAACCGGTCCCAGGATGCTTGTTTCCGGTCCAGGGAAGACATGGCTTGGCAGTTCGGGCTGGACTGTTCCCATGAGGCACAGGGTCATACTGATTTGCATATAGCTGTGTCTGAACTGGGGTGGCGAAGTGAGCTACAGAATGATGATGGTTTCAACCCAGAACTGTGACTGGGGGTGAATGTCTGAAAAGTTTCAGCGATCCGTCCATCATCTCCTTGTGTTTGCTTTGTTTGCCCTAAGTTGGCAGAGTATGCCCAGACGTGGGTCCCTTGCTCACTTTGCCAATGGACTCAAGCTAGCCTGGCTGATGAGGGCTGTTAGCCCAAAACCGGTCCCAGGATGATTGTTTCCGGTCCAGTGAAGACATGGCTTGGCAGTTCGGGCTGGACTGTTCCCATGAGGCACAGGGTAAGACTGATTTGCATATAGCTGTGTCTGAACTGGGGTGGCGAAGTGAGCTAAAGAACGATGTTTGATTCAACCCAGATCTGTGACTGGGGGTGAGTGACTGAAAAGTTTCAGCGCTACGTCCATCATCTCCTTGTGTTTGCTTTGTTTGCCCTAAGTTGGCAGGGTATGCCCAGACGTTGGTCCCTTGCTCACTTTGCCACTGGACTCAAGCCAGCCTGCCTGATGAGGGCTGTTAGCCCGAAACCGGTCCCAGGATGCTTGTTTCCGGTCCAGGGAAGAGATGGCTTGGTAGTTCGGGCTGGACTGTTCCCATGAGGCACAGGGTCAGACTGATTTGCATATAGCTGTGTCTGAACTGGAGTGGCGACGTGAGCTAAAGAACGATGATGGATTCAACCCAGATCTGTGACTGGGGGTGAATGTCTGAAAAGTTTCAGCGCTCCGTCCATCATCTCCTTGTGTTTGCTTTGTTTGCCCTAAGTTGGCAGGGTATGCCCAGACGTGGGTCCCTTGCTCACTTTGCCAATGGACTCAAGCTAGCCTGGCTGATGAGGGCTGTTAGCCTAAAACCGGTCCCAGGATGCTTGTTTCCGATCCAGTGAAGACATGGCTTGGCAGTTCGGGCTGCACTGCTCCCATGAGGCACAGGGTCAGACTGATTTGCATATAGCTGTGTCTGAACTGGGGTGGCGAAGTGAGCTAAAGAACGATGATGGATTCAACCCAGATCTGTGACTGGGGGTGAGTGTCTGAAAAGTTTCAGCGCTCCGTCCATCATCTCCTTGTGTTTGCTTTGTTTGCCCTAAGTTGGCAGGGTATGCCCAGACATGGGTCCCTTGCTCACTTTGGCACTGGACTCAAGCTAGCCTGGCTAATGAGGGCTGTTAGCCCAAAACCGGTCCCAGGATGCTTGTTTCCGGTCCAGGGAAGACATGGCTTGGCAGTTCGGGCTGGACTGTTCCCATGAGGCACAGGGTCAGACTGATTTGCATATAGCTGTGTCTGAACTGGGGTGGCGAAGTGAGCTAAAGAACGATGATGGATTCAACCCAGATCTGTGACTGGGGGTGAGTGTCTGAAAAGTTTCAGCGCTACGTCCATCATCTCCTTGTGTTTGCTTTGTTTGCCCTAAGTTGGCAGGGTATGCCCAGACGTGGGTCCCTTGCTCACTTTGCCAATGGACTCAAGCTAGCCTGGCTGATGAGGGCTGTTAGCCTAAAACCGGTCCCAGGATGCTTGTTTCCGATCCAGTGAAGACATGGCTTGGCAGTTCGGGCTGCACTGTTCCCATGAGGCACAGGGTCAGACTGATTTGCATATAGCTGTGTCTGAACTGGGGTGGCGAAGTGAGCTAAAGAACGATGATGGATTCAACCCAGATCTGTGACTGGGGGTGAGTGTCTGAAAAGTTTCAGCGCTCCGTCCATCATCTCCTTGTGTTTGCTTTGTTTGCCCTAAGTTGGCAGGGTATGCCCAGACATGGGTCCCTTGCTCACTTTGGCACTGGACTCAAGCTAGCCTGGCTAATGAGGGCTGTTAGCCCAAAACCGGTCCCAGGATGCTTGTTTCCGGTCCAGGGAAGACATGGCTTGGCAGTTCGGGCTGGACTGTTCCCATGAGGCACAGGGTCAGACTGATTTGCATATAGCTGTGTCTGAACTGGGGTGGCGAAGTGAGCTAAAGAACGATGATGGATTCAACCCAGATCTGTGACTGGGGGTGAGTGTCTGAAAAGTTTCAGCGCTACGTCCATCATCTCCTTGTGTTTGCTTTGTTTGCCCTAAGTTGGCAGGGTATGCCCAGACGTGGGTCCCTTGCTCACTTTGGCACTGGACTCAAGCTAGCCTGGCTAATGAGGGCTGTTAGCCCAAAACCGGTCCCAGGATGCTTGTTTCCGGTCCAGGGAAGACATGGCTTGGCAGTTCGGGCTGGACTGTTCCCATGAGGCACAGGGTCAGACTGATTTGCATATAGCTGTGTCTGAACTGGGGTGGCGAAGTGAGCTAAAGAACGATGATGGATTCAACCCAGATCTGTGACTGGGGGTGAGTGTCTGAAAAGTTTCAGCGCTACGTCCATCATCTCCTTGTGTTTACTTTGTTTGCCCTAAGTTGGCAGGGTATGCCGTGACGTGGGTCCCTTGCTCACTTTGCCACTGGACTCAAGCTAGCATGGCTGATGAGGGCTGTTAGCCCGGAACCGGTCCCAGGATTCTTGTTTCCGGTCCAGGGAAGAGATGGCTTGGTAGTTCGGGCTGGATTGTTCCCATGAGGCACAGGGTCAGACTGATTTGCATATAGCTGTGTCTGAACTGGGGTGGCGACGTGAGCTAAAGAACGATGATGGATTCAACCCAGATCTGTGACTGGGGGTGAGTGTCTGAAAAGTTTCAGCGCTCCGTCCATCATCTCCTTGTGTTTGCTTTGTTTGCCCTAAGTTGGTAGGGTATGCCCAGACGTGGGTCCCTTTCTCACTTTGCCACTGGACTCAAGCTAGCCTGGCTGATGAGGGCTGTTAGCCCGAAACCGGTCCCAGGATGCTTGTTTCCGGTCCAGGGAAGACATGGTATGGCAGTTCGGGCTGGACTGTTCCCATGAGGCACAGGGTCAGACTAATTTGCATATAGCTGTGTCTGAACTGGGGTGGCGAAGTGCGCTAAAGAACGATGATGGATTCAACCCAGATCTGTGACTTGGGGTGAGTGTCTGAAAAGTTTCAGCACTCTGTCCATCATCTCCTTGTGTTTGCTTTGTTTGCCCTAAGTTGGCAGGGTATGCCCAGACGTGGGTCCCTTGCTCACTTTGCCACTGGACTCAAGCTAGCCTGGCTGATGAGGGCTGTTAGCCCGAAACCGGTCCCAGGATGCTTGTTTCCGGTCCAGGGAAGACATGGCTTGGCAGTTCGGGCTGAACTGTTCCCATGAGGCACAGGGTCAGACTGATTTGTATATACCTGTGTCTGAACTTGGGTGGCGAAGTGAGCGAAAGAACGATGATGGATTCAACCCAGATCTGTGACTGGGGGTGAGTGTCTGAAAAGTTTCAGCGCTCCGTCCATCATCTCCTTGTGTTTGCTTTGTTTGCCCTAATTTGGCAGGGTATGCCCAGACGTGGGTCCCTTGCTCACTTTGCCACTGGACTCAAGCTAGCCTGGCTGATGAGGGCTGTTAGCCCGGAACCGGTCCCAGGATTCTTGTTTCCGGTCCAGGGAAGAGATGGCTTGGTAGTTCGGGCTGGACTGTTCCCATGAGGCACAGGGTCAGACTGATTTGCATATAGCTGTGTCTGAACTGGGGTGGCGACGTGAGCTAAAGAACGATGATGGATTCAACCCAGATCTGAGACTGGGGGTGAGTGTCTGAAAAGTTTCAGCGCTCCGTCCATCATCTCCTTGTGTTTGCTTTGTTTGCCCTAAGTTGGCAGGGTATGCCCAGACGTGGGTCCCTTTCTGACTTTGCCACTGGACTCAAGCTAGCCTGGCTGATGAGGGCTGTTAGCCCAAAACCGGCCCCAGGATGCTTGTTTCCGGTCCAGGGAAGACATGGTATGGCAGTTCAGGCTGGACTGTTCCCATGAGGCACAGGGTCAGACTAATTTGCATATAGCTGTGTCTCAACTGGGGTGGCGAATTGCGCTAAAGAACGATGATGGATTCAACCCAGATCTGTGACTTGGGGTGAGTGTCTGAAAAGTTTCAGCACTCTGTCCATCATCTCCTTGTGTTTGCTTTGTTTGCCCTAAGTTGGCAGGGTATGCCCAGACGTGGGTCCCTTGCTCACTTTGCCACTGGACTCAAGCTAGTCTGGCTGATGAGGGCTGTTAGCCCGAAACCGGTCCCAGGATGCTTGTTTCCGGTCCAGGGAAGACATGGCTTGGCAGTTCGGGCTGAACTGTTCCCATGAGGCACAGGGTCAGACTGATTTGCATATAGCTGTGTCTGAACTTGGGTGGCGAAGTGAGCGAAAGAACGATGATGGATTCAACCCAGATCTGTGACTGGAGGTGAGTGTCTGAAAAGTTTCAGCGCTCCGTCCATCATCTCCTTGTGTTTGCTTTGTTTGCCCTAATTTGGCAGGGTGTGCCCAGACGTGGGTCCCTTGCTCACTTTGCCACTGGACTCAAGCTAGCCTGGCTGATGAGGGCTGTTAGCCCGAAACCGGTCCCATGATGCTTGTTTCCGGTCCAGGGAAGACATGGCTTGGCAGTTCGGGCTGGACTATTCCCATGAGGCACAGGGTCAGACTGATTTGCATATAGCTGTGTCTGAACTGGGGTGGCAAAGAGAACTAAAGAACGATGATGGATTCAACCCAGATCTGTGACTGGGGGTGAGTGTCTGAAAAGTTTCAGTGCTCCGTCCATCATCTCCTTGTGTTTGCTTTGTTTGCCCTAAGTTGGCAGGCTATGCCCAGACGTGGGTCCCTTGCTCACTTTGCCACTGGACTCAAGCTAGCCTGGGTGATGAGGGCTGTTAGGTCGAAACCGGTCCCAGGATGCTTGTTTCCAGTCTAGGAAAGACATGGCTTGGCAGTTCGGGCTGGACTGTTCCCATGAGGCACAGGGTCAGACTGATTTGCATATAGCTGTGTGTGAAGTGGGGTGGCGAAGTGAGCTAAAGAACGATGATGGATTCAACCCAGATCTGTGACTGGGGGTGAGTGTCTGAAAAGTTTCAGCGCTCCGTCCATCATCTCCTTGTATTTGCTTTGTTTGCCCTAAGTTGGCAGGGTATGCCCAGACATGGGTCCCTTGCTCACATTGCCACTGGACTCAAGCTAGCCTGGCTGATGAGGGCTGTAAGCCTGAAACCGGTCCCAGGATGCTTGTTTCTGGTCCAGGGAAGGCATGGCTTGGCAGTTCGGGCTGGAATGTTCCCATGAGGCACAGGGTCAGACTGATTTGCATATAGCTGTGTCTGAACTGGGGTAGCGAAGTGCGCTAAAGAACGATGATGGATTCAACCCAGAACTGTGACTGGGGGTGAGTGTCTGAAAAGTTTCAGCGCTCCGTCCATCATCTCCTTGTGTTTGCTTTGCTTGCCCTAAGTTGGCAGGGTATGCCCAGACGTGTGTCCCTTGCTCACTTTGCAACTGGACTTAAGCTAGCCTGGCTGATGAGGGCTGTTAGCCCGAAACCGGTCCCAGGATGCTTGTTTCCTGTCCAGGGAAGACATGGCTTGGCAGTTCGGGCTGGACTGTTCCCATGAGGCACAGGGTCAGACTAATTTGCATATAGCTGTGTCTCAACTGGGGTGGCGAAGTGCGCTAAAGAACGATGATGGATTCAACCCAGATCTGTGACTAGGGGTGAGTGTCTGAAAAGTGTCAGCGCTCCGTCCATCATCTCCTTGTGTTTGCTTTGTTTGCCCTAAGTTGGCAGGTTATGCCCAGACGTGGGTCCCTTGCTCACTTTGCCACTGGACTCAAGCTAGCCTGACTGATGAGGGCTGTTAGCCCGAAAACGGACCAAGGATGCTTGTTTCCGGTCCAGGGAAGACATGGCTTGGCAGTTCGTGCTGGACTGTTCCCATGAGGCATAGGGTCAGACTGATTTGCATATGGCTGTGTCTGAACTGGAGTGGCGAATTGAGGTAAAGAACGATGATGGATTCGACCCAGATCTGTGACTGGGGGTGAGTGTCTGAAAAGTTTCAGCGTTCCGTCCATCATCTCCTTGTGTTTGCTTTGTTTGTCTAAGTTGGCAGGGTATGCCCGGACGTGGGTCCCTTGCTCACTTTGCCACTGGACTCAAGCTAGCCTGGCTGATGAGGGCTGTTAGCCCGAAACTGGTCCCAGGATGCTTGTTTCCGGTCCAGGGAAGACATGGCTTGGCAGTTCGGGCTGGACTGTTCCCATGAGGCACAGGGTCAGACTGATTTGCATATAGCTGTGTCTGAACTTGGGTGGCGAAGTGAGCTAAGGAACGATGATGGATTCAACCCAGATCTGTGACTGAGGGTGAGTGTCTGAAAAGGTTCACCGCTCCGTCCATCATCTCCTTGTGTTTGCTTTGTTTGCCCTAATTTGGCAGGGTATGCCCAGACGTGGGTCCCTTGCTCACTTTGCCACTGGACTCAAGCTAGCTTGACTGATGAGGGCTGTTAGCCCGAAACCGGTCCAAGGATGCTTGTTTCCGGTCCAGGGAAGACATGGCTTGGCAGTTCGGGCTGGACTGTTCCCATGAGGCATAGGGTCAGACTGATTTGCATATGGCTGTGTCTGAACTGGAGTGGCGAAGTGAGGTAAAGAACGATGATGGATTCGACCCAGATCTGTGACTGGGGGGAGTGTCTGAAAAGTTTCAGCGTTCCGTCCATCATCTCCTTGTGTTTGCTTTGTTTGTCCTAAGTTGGCAGGGTATGCCCGGACGTGGGTCCCTTGCTCACTTTGCCACTGGACTCAAGCTAGCCTGGCTGAAGAGGGCTGTTAGCCCGAAACCGGTCCCAGGATCCTTGTTTCCGGTCCAGGGAAGACAAGGCTTGGCAGTAGGGGCAGGACTGTTCCCCTGAGGCACAGGGTCAGACTGATTTGCATATAGCTGTGTCTGAACTGGGGTGGCGAAGTGAGCTAAAGAACGATGATGGATTCAACCCAGAACTGTGACTGGGGGTGAGTGTCTGAAAAGTTTCAGCACTCCGTCCATCATCTCCTTCTGTTTGCTTTGTTTGCCCTAAGTTGGCAGGGTATGCCCAGAAATGGGTCCCTTGCTCACTTTGCCACTGGACTCAAACTAGCCTGGCTGATGAGGGCTGTTAGCTCGAAACCGGTCCCAGGATGCTTGTGTCCGGTCCAGGGAAGACATGGTATGGCAGTTCGGGCTGGACTGTTCCCATGAGGCACAGGGTCAGACTGATCTGCATATAGCAGTGTCTGAACTGAGGTGGGTAAGTGAGCTAAAGAACGATGATGGATTCAACCCAGATCTGTGACTGAAGGGTGAGTGTCTGAAAAGTTTCAGCGCTCCGTCTATCATCTCCTTGTGTTTGCTTTGTTTGCCCTAAGTTGGCAGGGTATGCCCAGACGTGGGTCCCTTGCTCACTTTGCCGCTGGACTCAAGCTAGCCTGGTTGATGTGTGCTATTAGCCCGAAACCGGTCCCAGGATGCTTGTTTCTGGTCCAGGGAAGACATGGCTTGGCAGTTCGGGCTGGACTGTTCCCATGAGGCACAGGGTCATACTGATTTGCATATAGCTGTGTCTGAACTGGGGTGGCGAAGTGAGCTACAGAACGATGATGGATTCAACCCAGAACTGTGACTGGGGGTGAGTGTCTGAAAAGTTTCAGCGCTCCGTCCATCATCTCCTTGTGTTTGCTTTGTTTGCCCTAAGTTGGCAGGGTATGCCCAGACATGGGTCCCTTGCTCACTTTGGCACTGGACTCAAGCTAGCCTGGCTGATGAGGGCTGTTAGCCCGAAACTGGTCCCAGGATGCTTGTTTCCGGTCCATGGAAGACATGGCTTGGCAGTTCGGGCTGGACTGTTCCCATGAGGCACAGGGTCAGACTTATTTGCATATAGCTGTGTCTGAACTGGGGTGGCGAAGTGAGCTAAAGAACGATGATGGATTCAACCCAGATCTGTGACTGGGGGTGAGTGTATGAAAAGTTTCAGCGCTACGTCCATCATCTCCTTGTGTTTGCTTTGTTTGCCCTAAGTTTGCAGGGTATGCCCAGACGTGGGTCCCTTGCTCACTTTGCCACTGGACTCAAGCTAGCCTGGCTGATGAGGGCTGTTAGTCCGAAACCGGTCCCAGGATGCTTGTTTCCGGTCCAGGGAAGACATGGCTTGGCAGTTCAGGCTGGACTGTTCCCATGAGGCACAGGGTCAGACTGATTTGCATATAGCTGTGTCTGAACTTGGGTGGCGAAGTGAGCTAAAGAACGATGATGGATTCAACCCAGATCTGTGACTGGGGGTGAGTGTCTGAAAAGTGTCAGCGCTCCGTCCATCATCTCCTTGTGTTTGCTTTGTTTGCCCTAATTTGGCAGGGTTTGCCCAGATGTGGGTCCCTTTCTCACTTTGCCACTGGACTCAAGCTAGCCTGGCTGATGAGGGCTGTTAGCGCGAAACCGGTCCCAGGATGCTTGTTTCCTGTCCAGGGAAGACATGGCTTGGCAGTTCGGGCTGGACTATTCCCATGAGGCACAGGGTCAGACTGATTTGCACATAGCTGTGTCTGAACTGCGGTGGCGAAGTGAGCTAAAGAACGATGATGGATTCAACCCAGATCTGTGACTGGGGGTGAGTGTCTGAAAACTTTCAGCGCTCCATCCATCATCTCCTTGTGTTTGCTTTGTTTGCCCTAAGTTGGCAGGGTATGCCGAGACGTGGGTCCCTTGCTCACTTTGCCACTGGACTCAAGCTAGCCTGGCTGATGAGGGCTGTTAGCCCAAAACCGGTCCCAGGATGCTTGTTTCCGGTCCAGGGAAGACATGGCTTGGCAGTTCGGGCTGGACTGTTCCCATGAGGCACAGGGTCAGACTGATTTGCATATAGCTGTGTCTGAACTTGGGTGGCGAAGTGAGCTAAAGAACGATGATGGATTCAACCCAGATCTGTGACTGGGGGTGAGTGTCTGAAAAGTTTCAGCGATCCGTCCATCATCTCCTTGTGTTTGCTTTGTTTGCCCTAAGTTGGCAGGGTATGCGCAGACATGGGTCCCTTGCTCACTTTGGCACTGGACTCAAGCTAGCCTGGCTGATGAGGGCTGTTAGCCCAAAACCGGGCCCAGGATGCTTGTTTCCGGTCCAGGGAAGACATGGCTTGGCAGTTCGGGCTGGACTGTTCCCATGAGGCACAGGGTCGGACTGATTTGCATATAGCTGTGTCTGAACTGGGGTGGCGAAGTGAGCTAAAGAACGATGATGGATTCAACCCAGATCTGTGACTGGGGGTGAGTGTCTGAAAAGTTTCAGCGCTACGTCCATCATCTCCTTGTGTTTGCTTTGTTTGCCCTAAGTTGGCAGGGTATGCCCAGACGTGGGTCCCTTGCTCACTTTGCCACTGGACTCAAGCAAGTCTGGCTGATGAGGGCTGTTAGCCCGAAACCGGTCCCAGGATGCTTGTTTCCGGTCCAGGGAAGACATGGCTTGGCAGTTCGGGCTGGACTGTTCCCATGAGGCACAGGGTCAGACTGATTTGCATATAGCTGTGTCTGAACTGGGGTGGCAAAGAGAACTAAAGAACGATGATGGATTCGTCCCAGATCTGTGAATGGGGGTGAGTGTCTGAAAAGTTTCAGCGCTCTGTCCATCATCTCCTTGTGTTTGCTTTGTTTGCCCTAAGTTGGCAGGGTATGCCCAGACGTGGGTCCCTTGCTCACTTTGCCACTGGACTCAAGCTAGCCTGGCTGATGAGGGTTGTTAGCCCGAAACCGGTCCAAGGATGCTTGTTTCCGGTCCAGGGAAGACATGGCTTGGCAGTTCGGGCTGGACTGTTCCCATGAGGCATAGGGTCAAACTGATTTGCATATAGCTGTGTCTGAACTGGAGTGGCGAAGTGAGGTAAAGAACGATGATGGATTCGACCCAGATCTGTGACTGGGGGTGAGTGTCTGAAAAGTTTCAGCGTTCCGTCCATCATCTCCTTGTGTTTCCTTTGTTTGTCCTAAGTTGGCAGGGTATGCCCGGACGTGGGTCCCTTCCTCACTTTGCCACTGGACTCAAGCTAGCCTGGCTGATAAGGGCTGTTAGCCCGAAACCGGTCCCAGGATGCTTGTTTCCGGTCCAGGGAAGACATGGCTTGGCAGTTCAGGTTGGACTGTTCCCATGAGGCACAGGGTCAGACTGATTTGCATATAGCTGTGTCTGAACTGGGGTGGCGAAGTGAGCTAAAGAACGATGATGGATTCAACCCAGATCTGTGACTGGGGTGAGTGTCTGAAAAGTTTCAGCGCTCCGTCCATCATCTCCTTGTGTTTGCTTTGTTTGCCCTAAGTTGGCAGGGTATGCCCAGACGTGGGTCCCTTGCTCACTTTGCCACTGGACTCATGCTAACCTGGCTGATGAGGGCTGTTAGCCCGAAACCGGTCCCAGGATGCTTGTTTCCGGTCCAGGGAAGAGATGGCTTGGCAGTTCGGGCTGGAATGTTCCCATGAGGCACAGGGTCAGACTGATTTGCATATAGCTGTGTCTGAACTGGGGTGGCGAAGTGAGCTAAAGAACGATGATGGATTCAACCCAGATCTGTGACTGGGGGTGAGTGTCTGAAAAGTTTCAGCGCTCCGTCCATCATCTCCTTGTGTTTGCTTTGTTTGCCCTAAGTTGGCAGGGTATGCCCAGACGTGGGTCCCTTGCTCACTTTGCCACTGGACTCATGATAACCTGGCTGATGAGGGCTGTTAGCCCGATACCGGTCCCAGGATGCTTGTTTCCGGTCCAGGGAAGACATGGCTTGGCAGTTTGGGCTGGACTGTTCCCATGAGTCACAGGGTCAGACTGATTTACATATAGCTGTGTCTGAACTGGGGGGCGAAGTGAGCTAAAGAACGATGATGGATTCAACCCAGATCTGTGATTGGGGGTGAGTGTCTGAAAAGTTTCTGCGCTCCGTCCATCATCTCCTTGTGTTTGCTTTGTTTGCCCTAAGTTGTCAGGGTATGCCCAGACGTGGGTCCCATGCTCACTTTGCCACTGGACTCAAGCTAGCCTGGCTGATGAGGGCTGTTATCCCGAAACCGGTCCCAGGATCCTTGTTTCCGGTCCAGGGAAGACATGGCTTGGCAGTAGGGCCTGGACTGTTCCCATGAGGCACAGGGTCAGACTGATTTGCATATAGCTGTGTCTGAACTGGGGTGGCGAAGTGAGCTAAAGAACGATGATGGATTCAACCCAGATCTGTGACTGGGGGTGAGTGTCTGAAAAGTTTCAGCGCTCCGTCCATCATCTCCTTGTATTTGCTTTGTTTGCCCTAAGTTGGCAGGGTATGCCCAGACGTGGGTCCCTTGCTCACTTTGCCACTGGACTCAAGCTAGCCTGGCTGATGAGGGCTATTAGCCCGAAACCGGTCCCAGGATGCTTGTTTCCGGTCCAGGGAAGACATGGCTTGGCAGTTCGGGCTGGACTGTTCCCATGAGGCACAGGGTCATACTGATTTGCATATAGCTGTGTCTGAACTGGGGTGGCGAAGTGAGCTACAGAACGATGATGGTTTCAACCCAGAACTGTGACTGGGGGTGAATGTCTGAAAAGTTTCAGCGATCCGTCCATCATCTCCTTGTGTTTGCTTTGTTTGCCCTAAGTTGGCAGAGTATGCCCAGACGTGGGTCCCTTGCTCACTTTGCCAATGGACTCAAGCTAGCCTGGCTGATGAGGGCTGTTAGCCCGAAACCGGTCCCAGGATGATTGTTTCCGGTCCAGTGAAGACATGGCTTGGCAGTTCGGGCTGGACTGTTCCCATGAGGCACAGGGTAAGACTGATTTGCATATAGCTGTGTCTGAACTGGGGTGGCGAAGTGAGCTAAAGAACGATGTTTGATTCAACCCAGATCTGTGACTGGGGGTGAGTGTCTGAAAAGTTTCAGCGCTACGTCCATCATCTCCTTGTGTTTGCTTTGTTTGCCCTAAGTTGGCAGGGTATGCCCAGACGTTGGTCCCTTGCTCACTTTGCCACTGGACTCAAGCCAGCCTGCCTGATGAGGGCTGTTAGCCCGAAACCGGTCCCAGGATGCTTGTTTCCGGTCCAGGGAAGAGATGGCTTGGTAGTTCGGGCTGGACTGTTCCCATGAGGCACAGGGTCAGACTGATTTGCATATAGCTGTGTCTGAACTGGAGTGGCGACGTGAGCTAAAGAACGATGATGGATTCAACCCAGATCTGTGACTGGGGGTGAGTGTCTGAAAAGTTTCAGCGCTCCGTCCATCATCTCCTTGTGTTTGCTTTGTTTGCCCTAAGTTGGCAGGGTATGCCCAGACGTGGGTCCCTTGCTCACTTTGCCAATGGACTCAAGCTAGCCTGGCTGATGAGGGCTGTTAGCCTAAAACCGGTCCCAGGATGCTTGTTTCCGATCCAGTGAAGACATGGCTTGGCAGTTCGGGCTGCACTGTTCCCATGAGGCACAGGGTCAGACTGATTTGCATATAGCTGTGTCTGAACTGGGGTGGCGAAGTGAGCTAAAGAACGATGATGGATTCAACCCAGATCTGTGACTGGGGGTGAGTGTCTGAAAAGTGTCAGCGCTCCGTCCATCATCTCCTTGTGTTTGCTTTGTTTGCCCTAATTTGGCAGGGTTTGCCCAGATGTGGGTCCCTTTCTCACTTTGCCACTGGACTCAAGCTAGCCTGGCTGATGAGGGCTGTTAGTCCGAAACCGGTCCCAGGATGCTTGTTTCCGGTCCAGGGAAGACATGGCTTGGCAGTTCAGGCTGGACTGTTCCCATGAGGCACAGGGTCAGACTGATTTGCATATAGCTGTGTCTGAACTTGGGTGGCGAAGTGAGCTAAAGAACGATGATGGATTCAACCCAGATCTGTGACTGGGGGTGAGTGTCTGAAAAGTGTCAGCGCTCCGTCCATCATCTCCTTGTGTTTGCTTTGTTTGCCCTAATTTGGCAGGGTTTGCCCAGATGTGGGTCCCTTTCTCACTTTGCCACTGGACTCAAGCTAGCCTGGCTGATGAGGGCTGTTAGCGCGAAACCGGTCCCAGGATGCTTGTTTCCTGTCCAGGGAAGACATGGCTTGGCAGTTCGGGCTGGACTATTCCCATGAGGCACAGGGTCAGACTGATTTGCACATAGCTGTGTCTGAACTGCGGTGGCGAAGTGAGCTAAAGAACGATGATGGATTCAACCCAGATCTGTGACTGGGGGTGAGTGTCTGAAAACTTTCAGCGCTCCATCCATCATCTCCTTGTGTTTGCTTTGTTTGCCCTAAGTTGGCAGGGTATGCCGAGACGTGGGTCCCTTGCTCACTTTGCCACTGGACTCAAGCTAGCCTGGCTGATGAGGGCTGTTAGCCCAAAACCGGTCCCAGGATGCTTGTTTCCGGTCCAGGGAAGACATGGCTTGGCAGTTCGGGCTGGACTGTTCCCATGAGGCACAGGGTCAGACTGATTTGCATATAGCTGTGTCTGAACTTGGGTGGCGAAGTGAGCTAAAGAACGATGATGGATTCAACCCAGATCTGTGACTGGGGGTGAGTGTCTGAAAAGTTTCAGCGATCCGTCCATCATCTCCTTGTGTTTGCTTTGTTTGCCCTAAGTTGGCAGGGTATGCGCAGACATGGGTCCCTTGCTCACTTTGGCACTGGACTCAAGCTAGCCTGGCTGATGAGGGCTGTTAGCCCAAAACCGGGCCCAGGATGCTTGTTTCCGGTCCAGGGAAGACATGGCTTGGCAGTTCGGGCTGGACTGTTCCCATGAGGCACAGGGTCGGACTGATTTGCATATAGCTGTGTCTGAACTGGGGTGGCGAAGTGAGCTAAAGAACGATGATGGATTCAACCCAGATCTGTGACTGGGGGTGAGTGTCTGAAAAGTTTCAGCGCTACGTCCATCATCTCCTTGTGTTTGCTTTGTTTGCCCTAAGTTGGCAGGGTATGCCCAGACGTGGGTCCCTTGCTCACTTTGCCACTGGACTCAAGCAAGTCTGGCTGATGAGGGCTGTTAGCCCGAAACCGGTCCCAGGATGCTTGTTTCCGGTCCAGGGAAGACATGGCTTGGCAGTTCGGGCTGGACTGTTCCCATGAGGCACAGGGTCAGACTGATTTGCATATAGCTGTGTCTGAACTGGGGTGGCAAAGAGAACTAAAGAACGATGATGGATTCGTCCCAGATCTGTGAATGGGGGTGAGTGTCTGAAAAGTTTCAGCGCTCCGTCCATCATCTCCTTGTGTTTGCTTTGTTTGCCCTAAGTTGGCAGGGTATGCCCAGACGTGGGTCCCTTGCTCACTTTGCCACTGGACTCAAGCTAGCCTGGCTGATGAGGGTTGTTAGCCCGAAACCGGTCCAAGGATGCTTGTTTCCGGTCCAGGGAAGACATGGCTTGGCAGTTCGGGCTGGACTGTTCCCATGAGGCATAGGGTCAAACTGATTTGCATATAGCTGTGTCTGAACTGGAGTGGCGAAGTGAGGTAAAGAACGATGATGGATTCGACCCAGATCTGTGACTGGGGGTGAGTGTCTGAAAAGTTTCAGCGTTCCGTCCATCATCTCCTTGTGTTTCCTTTGTTTGTCCTAAGTTGGCAGGGTATGCCCGGACGTGGGTCCCTTCCTCACTTTGCCACTGGACTCAAGCTAGCCTGGCTGATAAGGGCTGTTAGCCCGAAACCGGTCCCAGGATGCTTGTTTCCGGTCCAGGGAAGACATGGCTTGGCAGTTCAGGTTGGACTGTTCCCATGAGGCACAGGGTCAGACTGATTTGCATATAGCTGTGTCTGAACTGGGGTGGCGAAGTGAGCTAAAGAACGATGATGGATTCAACCCAGATCTGTGACTGGGGTGAGTGTCTGAAAAGTTTCAGCGCTCCGTCCATCATCTCCTTGTGTTTGCTTTGTTTGCCCTAAGTTGGCAGGGTATGCCCAGACGTGGGTCCCTTGCTCACTTTGCCACTGGACTCATGCTAACCTGGCTGATGAGGGCTGTTAGCCCGAAACCGGTCCCAGGATGCTTGTTTCCGGTCCAGGGAAGAGATGGCTTGGCAGTTCGGGCTGGAATGTTCCCATGAGGCACAGGGTCAGACTGATTTGCATATAGCTGTGTCTGAACTGGGGTGGCGAAGTGAGCTAAAGAACGATGATGGATTCAACCCAGATCTGTGACTGGGGGTGAGTGTCTGAAAAGTTTCAGCGCTCCGTCCATCATCTCCTTGTGTTTGCTTTGTTTGCCCTAAGTTGGCAGGGTATGCCCAGACGTGGGTCCCTTGCTCACTTTGCCACTGGACTCATGATAACCTGGCTGATGAGGGCTGTTAGCCCGATACCGGTCCCAGGATGCTTGTTTCCGGTCCAGGGAAGACATGGCTTGGCAGTTTGGGCTGGACTGTTCCCATGAGTCACAGGGTCAGACTGATTTACATATAGCTGTGTCTGAACTGGGGGGCGAAGTGAGCTAAAGAACGATGATGGATTCAACCCAGATCTGTGATTGGGGGTGAGTGTCTGAAAAGTTTCTGCGCTCCGTCCATCATCTCCTTGTGTTTGCTTTGTTTGCCCTAAGTTGTCAGGGTATGCCCAGACGTGGGTCCCATGCTCACTTTGCCACTGGACTCAAGCTAGCCTGGCTGATGAGGGCTGTTATCCCGAAACCGGTCCCAGGATCCTTGTTTCCGGTCCAGGGAAGACATGGCTTGGCAGTAGGGCCTGGACTGTTCCCATGAGGCACAGGGTCAGACTGATTTGCATATAGCTGTGTCTGAACTGGGGTGGCGAAGTGAGCTAAAGAACGATGATGGATTCAACCCAGATCTGTGACTGGGGGTGAGTGTCTGAAAAGTTTCAGCGCTCCGTCCATCATCTCCTTGTATTTGCTTTGTTTGCCCTAAGTTGGCAGGGTATGCCCAGACGTGGGTCCCTTGCTCACTTTGCCACTGGACTCAAGCTAGCCTGGCTGATGAGGGCTATTAGCCCGAAACCGGTCCCAGGATGCTTGTTTCCGGTCCAGGGAAGACATGGCTTGGCAGTTCGGGCTGGACTGTTCCCATGAGGCACAGGGTCATACTGATTTGCATATAGCTGTGTCTGAACTGGGGTGGCGAAGTGAGCTACAGAACGATGATGGTTTCAACCCAGAACTGTGACTGGGGGTGAATGTCTGAAAAGTTTCAGCGATCCGTCCATCATCTCCTTGTGTTTGCTTTGTTTGCCCTAAGTTGGCAGAGTATGCCCAGACGTGGGTCCCTTGCTCACTTTGCCAATGGACTCAAGCTAGCCTGGCTGATGAGGGCTGTTAGCCCGAAACCGGTCCCAGGATGATTGTTTCCGGTCCAGTGAAGACATGGCTTGGCAGTTCGGGCTGGACTGTTCCCATGAGGCACAGGGTAAGACTGATTTGCATATAGCTGTGTCTGAACTGGGGTGGCGAAGTGAGCTAAAGAACGATGTTTGATTCAACCCAGATCTGTGACTGGGGGTGAGTGTCTGAAAAGTTTCAGCGCTACGTCCATCATCTCCTTGTGTTTGCTTTGTTTGCCCTAAGTTGGCAGGGTATGCCCAGACGTTGGTCCCTTGCTCACTTTGCCACTGGACTCAAGCCAGCCTGCCTGATGAGGGCTGTTAGCCCGAAACCGGTCCCAGGATGCTTGTTTCCGGTCCAGGGAAGAGATGGCTTGGTAGTTCGGGCTGGACTGTTCCCATGAGGCACAGGGTCAGACTGATTTGCATATAGCTGTGTCTGAACTGGAGTGGCGACGTGAGCTAAAGAACGATGATGGATTCAACCCAGATCTGTGACTGGGGGTGAGTGTCTGAAAAGTTTCAGCGCTCCGTCCATCATCTCCTTGTGTTTGCTTTGTTTGCCCTAAGTTGGCAGGGTATGCCCAGACGTGGGTCCCTTGCTCACTTTGCCAATGGACTCAAGCTAGCCTGGCTGATGAGGGCTGTTAGCCTAAAACCGGTCCCAGGATGCTTGTTTCCGATCCAGTGAAGACATGGCTTGGCAGTTCGGGCTGCACTGTTCCCATGAGGCACAGGGTCAGACTGATTTGCATATAGCTGTGTCTGAACTGGGGTGGCGAAGTGAGCTAAAGAACGATGATGGATTCAACCCAGATCTGTGACTGGGGGTGAGTGTCTGAAAAGTTTCAGCGCTCCGTCCATCATCTCCTTGTGTTTGCTTTGTTTGCCCTAAGTTGGCAGGGTATGCCCAGACATGGGTCCCTTGCTCACTTTGGCACTGGACTCAAGCTAGCCTGGCTAATGAGGGCTGTTAGCCCAAAACCGGTCCCAGGATGCTTGTTTCCGGTCCAGGGAAGACATGGCTTGGCAGTTCGGGCTGGACTGTTCCCATGAGGCACAGGGTCAGACTGATTTGCATATAGCTGTGTCTGAACTGGGGTGGCGAAGTGAGCTAAAGAACGATGATGGATTCAACCCAGATCTGTGACTGGGGGTGAGTGTCTGAAAAGTTTCAGCGCTACGTCCATCATCTCCTTGTGTTTGCTTTGTTTGCCCTAAGTTGGCAGGGTATGCCCAGACGTGGGTCCCTTGCTCACTTTGGCACTGGACTCAAGCTAGCCTGGCTAATGAGGGCTGTTAGCCCAAAACCGGTCCCAGGATGCTTGTTTCCGGTCCAGGGAAGACATGGCTTGGCAGTTCGGGCTGGACTGTTCCCATGAGGCACAGGGTCAGACTGATTTGCATATAGCTGTGTCTGAACTGGGGTGGCGAAGTGAGCTAAAGAACGATGATGGATTCAACCCAGATCTGTGACTGGGGGTGAGTGTCTGAAAAGTTTCAGCGCTCCGTCCATCATCTCCTTGTGTTTGCTTTGTTTGCCCTAAGTTGGCAGGGTATGCCCAGACGTGGGTCCCTTGCTCACTTTGCCACTGGACTCAAGCTAGCCTGGCTGATGAGGGTTGTTAGCCCGAAACCGGTCCAAGGATGCTTGTTTCCGGTCCAGGGAAGACATGGCTTGGCAGTTCGGGCTGGACTGTTCCCATGAGGCATAGGGTCAGACTGATTTGCATATAGCTGTGTCTGAACTGGAGTGGCGAAGTGAGGTAAAGAACGATGATGGATTCGACCCAGATCTGTGACTGGGGGTGAGTGTCTGAAAAGTTTCAGCGTTCCGTCCATCATCTCCTTGTGTTTCCTTTGTTTGTCCTAAGTTGGCAGGGTATGCCCGGACGTGGGTCCCTTCCTCACTTTGCCACTGGACTCAAGCTAGCCTGGCTGATAAGGGCTGTTAGCCCGAAACCGGTCCCAGGATGCTTGTTTCCGGTTCAGGGAAGACATGGCTTGGCAGTTCAGGTTGGACTGTTCCCATGAGGCACAGGGTCAGACTGATTTGCATATAGCTGTGTCTGAACTGGGGTGGCGAAGTGAGCTAAAGAACGATGATGGATTCAACCCAGATCTGTGACTGGGGGTGAGTGTCTGAAAAGTTTCAGCGCTCCGTCCATCATCTCCTTGTATTTACTTTGTTTGCCCTAAGTTGGCAGGGTATGCCCAGACATGGGTCCCTTGCTCACTTTGCCACTGGACTCAAGCTAGCCTGGCTGCCGAGGGCTGTTAGCCCGAAACCGGTCCCAGGATGCTTGTTTCCGGTCCAGGGAAGACATGGCTTGGCAGTTCGGGCTGGAATGTTCCCATGAGGCACAGGGTCAGACTGATTTGCATATAGCTGTGTCTGAACTGGGGTGGCGAAGTGAGCTAAAGAACGATGATGGATTCAACCCAGATCTGTGACTGGGGTGAGTGTCTGAAAAGTTTCAGCGCTCCGTCCATCATCTCCTTGTGTTTGCTTTGTTTGCCCTAAGTTGGCAGGGTATGCCCAGACGTGGGTCCCTTGCTCACTTTACCACTGGACTCATGCTAACCTGGCTGATGAGGGCTGTTAGCCCGAAACCGGTCCCAGGATGCTTGTTTCCGGTCCAGGGAAGACATGGCTTGGCAGTTCGGGCTGGAATGTTCCCATGAGGCACAGGGTCAGACTGATTTGCATATAGCTGTGTCTGAACTGGGGTGGCGAAGTGAGCTAAAGAACGATGATGGATTCAACCCAGATCTGTGACTGGGGGTGAGTGTCTGAAAAGTTTCAGCGCTCCGTCCATCATCTCCTTGTGTTTGCTTTGTTTGCCCTAAGTTGGCAGGGTATGCCCAGACGTGGGTCCCTTGCTCACTTTGCCACTGGACTCATGATAACCTGGCTGATGAGGGCTGTTAGCCCGATACCGGTCCCAGGATGCTTGTTTCCGGTCCAGTGAAGACATGGCTTGGCAGTTTGGGCTGGACTGTTCCCATGAGTCACAGGGTCAGACTGATTTACATATAGCTGTGTCTGAACTGGGGGGGCGAAGTGAGCTAAAGAACGATGATGGATTCAACCCAGATCTGTGATTGGGGGTGAGTGTCTGAAAAGTTTCTGCGCTCCGTCCATCATCTCCTTGTGTTTGCTTTGTTTGCCCTAAGTTGTCAGGGTATGCCCAGACGTGGGTCCCATGCTCACTTTGCCACTGGACTCATGCTAGCCTGGCTGATGAGGGCTGTTATCCCGAAACCGGTCCCAGGATCCTTGTTTCCGGTCCAGGGAAGACATGGCTTGGCAGTAGGGCCTGGACTGTTCCCATGAGGCACAGGGTCAGACTGATTTGCATATAGCTGTGTCTGAACTGGGGTGGCAAAGTGAGCTAAAGAACGATGATGGATTCAACCCAGATCTGTGAAAGGGGGTGAGTGTCTGAAAAGTTTCAGCGCTCCGTCCATCATCTCCTTGTATTTGCTTTGTTTGCCCTAAGTTGGCAGGGTATGCCCAGACGTGGGTCCCTTGCTCACTTTGCCACTGGACTCAAGCTAGCCTGGCTGATGAGGGCTATTAGCCCGAAACCGGTCCCAGGATGCTTGTTTCCGGTCCAGGGAAGACATGGCTTGGCAGTTCGGGCTGGACTGTTCCCATGAGGCACAGGGTCATACTGATTTGCATATAGCTGTGTCTGAACTGGGGTGGCGAAGTGAGCTACAGAACGATGATGGTTTCAACCCAGAACTGTGACTGGGGGTGAATGTCTGAAAAGTTTCAGCGATCCGTCCATCATCTCCTTGTGTTTGCTTTGTTTGCCCTAAGTTGGCAGAGTATGCCCAGACGTGGGTCCCTTGCTCACTTTGCCAATGGACTCAAGCTAGCCTGGCTGATGAGGGCTGTTAGCCCGAAACCGGTCCCAGGATGATTGTTTCCGGTCCAGTGAAGACATGGCTTGGCAGTTCGGGGTGGACTGTTCCCATGAGGCACAGGGTAAGACTGATTTGCATATAGCTGTGTCTGAACTGGGGTGGCGAAGTGAGCTAAAGAACGATGTTTGATTCAACCCAGATCTGTGACTGGGGGTGAGTGTCTGAAAAGTTTCAGCGCTACGTCCATCATCTCCTTGTGTTTGCTTTGTTTGCCCTAAGTTGGCAGGGTATCCCCAGACGTTGGTCCCTTGCTCACTTTGCCACTGGACTCATGCCAGCCTGCCTGATGAGGGCTGTTAGCCCGAAACCGGTCCCAGGATGCTTGTTTCCGGTCCAGGGAAGAGATGGCTTGGTAGTTCGGGCTGGACTGTTCCCATGAGGCACAGGGTCAGACTGATTTGCATATAGCTGTGTCTGAACTGGAGTGGCGACGTGAGCTAAAGAACGATGATGGATTCAACCCAGATCTGTGACTGGGGGTGAGTGTCTGAAAAGTTTCAGCGCTCCGTCCATCATCTCCTTGTGTTTGCTTTGTTTGCCCTAAGTTGGCAGGGTATGCCCAGACGTGGGTCCCTTGCTCACTTTGCCAATGGACTCAAGCTAGCCTGGCTGATGAGGGCTGTTAGCCTAAAACCGGTCCCAGGAAGCTTGTTTCCGATCCAGTGAAGACATGGCTTGGCAGTTCGGGCTGCACTGTTCCCATGAGGCACAGGGTCAGACTGATTTGCATATAGCTGTGTCTGAACTGGGGTGGCGAAGTGAGCTAAAGAACGATGATGGATTCAACCCAGAACTGTGACTGGGGGTGAGTGTCTGAAAAGTTTCAGCGCTCCGTCCATCATCTCCTTGTGTTTGCTTTGTTTGCCCTAAGTTGGCAGGGTATGCCCAGACATGGGTCCCTTGCTCACTTTGGCACTGGACTCAAGCTAGCCTGGCTAATGAGGGATGTTAGCCCAAAACCGGTCCCAGGATGCTTGTTTCCGGTCCAGGGAAGACATGGCTTGGCAGTTCGGGCTGGACTGTTCCCATGAGGCACAGGGTCAGACTGATTTGCATATAGCTGTGTCTGAACTGGGGTGGCGAAGTGAGCTAAAGAACGATGATGGATTCAACCCAGATCTGTGACTGGGGGTGAGTGTCTGAAAAGTTTCAGCGCTACGTCCATCATCTCCTTGTGTTTGCTTTGTTTGCCCTAAGTTGGCAGGGTATGCCGAGACGTGGGTCCCTTGCTCACTTTGCCACTGGACTCAAGCTAGCCTGGCTGATGAGGGCTGTTAGCCCGGAACCGGTCCCAAGATTCTTGTTTCCGGTCCAGGGAAGAGATGGCTTGGTAGTTCGGGCTGGACTTTTCCCATGAGGCACAGGGTCAGACTGATTTGCATATAGCTGTGTCTGAACTGGGGTGGCGACGTGAGCTAAAGAACGATGATGGATTCAACCCAGATCTGTGACTGGGGGTGAGTGTCTGAAATGTTTCAGCGCTCCGTCCATCATCTCCTTGTGTTTGCTTTGTTTGCCCTAAGTTGGCAGGGTATGCCCAGACGTGGGTCCCTTTCTCACTTTGCAACTGGACTCAAGCTAGCCTGGCTGATGAGGGCTGTTAGCCCGAAACCGGTCCCAGGATGCTTGTTTCCGGTCCAGGGAAGACATGGTATGGTAGTTCGGGCTGGACTGTTCCCATGAGGCACAGGGTCAGACTAATTTGCATATAGCTGTGTCTGAACTGGGGTGGCGAAGTGCGCTAAAGAACGATGATGGATTCAACCCAGATCTGTGACTTGGGGTGAGTGTCTGAAAAGTTTCAGCACTCTGTCCATCATCTCCTTGTGTTTGCTTTGTTTGCCCTAAGTTGGCAGGGTATGCCCAGACGTGGGTTCCTTGCTCACTTTGCCACTGGACTCAAGCTAGCCTGGCTGATGAGGGCTGTTAGCCCGAAACCGGTCCCAGGATGCTTGTTTCCGGTCCAGGGAAGACATGGCTTGGCAGTTCGGGCTGAACTGTTCCCATGAGGCACAGGGTCAGACTGATTTGCATATACCTGTGTCTGAACTTGGGTGGCGAAGTGAGCGAAAGAACGATGATGGATTCAACCCAGATCTGTGACTGGGGGTGAGTGTCTGAAAAGTTTCAGCGCTCCGTCCATCATCTCCTTGTGTTTGCTTTGTTTGCCCTAATTTGGCAGGGTATGCCCAGACGTGGGTCCCTTGCTCACTTTGCCACTGGACTCAAGCTAGCCTGGCTGATGAGGGCTGTTACCCCGGAACCGGTCCCAGGATTCTTGTTTCCGGTCCAGGGAAGAGATGGCTTGGTAGTTCGGGCTGGACTGTTCCCATGAGGCACAGGGTCAGACTGATTTGCATATAGCTGTGCCTGAACTGGGGTGGCGACGTGAGCTAAAGAACGATGATGGATTCAACCCAGATCTGAGACTGGGGGTGAGTGTCTGAAAAGTTTCAGCGCTCCGTCCATCATCTCCTTGTGTTTGCTTTGTTTGCCCTAAGTTGGCAGGGTATGCCCAGACGTGGGTCCCTTTCTGACTTTGCCACTGGACTCAAGCTAGCCTGGCTGATGAGGGCTGTTAGCCCGAAACCGGCCCCAGGATGCTTGTTTCCGGTCCAGGGAAGACATGGTATGGCAGTTCGGGCTGGACTGTTCCCATGAGGCACAGGGTCAGACTAATTTGCATATAGCTGTGTCTCAACTGGGGTGGCGAAGTGCGCTAAAGAACGATGATGGATTCAACCCAGATCTGTGACTTGGGGTGAGTGTCTGAAAAGTTTCAGCACTCTGTCCATCATCTCCTTGTGTTTGCTTTGTTTGCCCTAAGTTGGCAGGGTATGCCCAGACGTGGGTCCCTTGCTCACTTTGCCACTGGACTCAAGCTAGCCTGGCTGATGAGGGCTGTTAGCCCGAAACCGGTCCCAGGATGCTTGTTTCCGGTCCAGGGAAGACATGGCTTGGCAGTTCGGGCTGAACTGTTCCCATGAGGCACAGGGTCAGACTGATTTGCATATAGCTGTGTCTGAACTTGGGTGGCGAAGTGAGCGAAAGAACGATGATGGATTCACCCCAGATCTGTGACTGGAGGTGAGTGTCTGAAAAGTTTCAGCGCTCCGTCCATCATCTCCTTGTGTTTGCTTTGTTTGCCCTAATTTGGCAGGGTGTGCCCAGACGTGGGTCCCTTGCTCACTTTGCCACTGGACTCAAGCTAGCCTGGCTGATGAGGGCTGTTAGCCCGAAACCGGTCCCATGATGCTTGTTTCCGGTCCAGGGAAGACATGGCTTGGCAGTTCGGGCTGGACTATTCCCATGAGGCACAGGGTCAGACTGATTTGCATATAGCTGTGTCTGAACTGGGGTGGCAAAGAGAACTAAAGAACGATGATGGATTCAACCCAGATCTGTGACTGGGGGTGAGTGTCTGAAAAGTTTCAGTGCTCCGTCCATCATCTCCTTGTGTTTGCTTTGTTTGCCCTAAGTTGGCAGGCTATGCCCAGACGTGGGTCCCTTGCTCACTTTGCCACTGGACTCAAGCTAGCCTGGCTGATGAGGGCTGTTAGGTCGAAACCGGTCCCAGGATGCTTGTTTCCAGTCTAGGAAAGACATGGCTTGGCAGTTCGGGCTGGACTGTTCCCATGAGGCACAGGGTCAGACTGATTTGCATATAGCTGTGTGTGAAGTGGGGTGGCGAAGTGAGCTAAAGAACGATGATGGATTCAACCCAGATCTGTGACTGGGGGTGAGTGTCTGAAAAGTTTCAGCGCTACGTCCATCATCTCCTTGTGTTTGCTTTGTTTGCCCTAAGTTGGCAGGGTATGCCCAGACGTTGGTCCCTTGCTCACTTTGCCACTGGACTCAAGCCAGCCTGCCTGATGAGGGCTGTTAGCCCGAAACCGGTCCCAGGATGCTTGTTTCCGGTCCAGGGAAGAGATGGCTTGGTAGTTCGGGCTGGACTGTTCCCATGAGGCACAGGGTCAGACTGATTTGCATATAGCTGTGTCTGAACTGGGGTGGCGAAGTGAGCTAAAGAACGATGATGGATTCAACCCAGATCTGTGACTGGGGGTGAGTGTCTGAAAAGTTTCAGCGCTCCGTCCATCATCTCCTTGTGTTTGCTTTGTTTGCCCTAAGTTGGCAGGGTATGCCCAGACATGGGTCCCTTGCTCACTTTGGCACTGGACTCAAGCTAGCCTGGCTAATGAGGGCTGTTAGCCCAAAACCGGTCCCAGGATGCTTGTTTCCGGTCCAGGGAAGACATGGCTTGGCAGTTCGGGCTGGACTGTTCCCATGAGGCACAGGGTCAGACTGATTTGCATATAGCTGTGTCTGAACTGGGGTGGCGAAGTGAGCTAAAGAACGATGATGGATTCAACCCAGATCTGTGACTGGGGGTGAGTGTCTGAAAAGTTTCAGCGCTACGTCCATCATCTCCTTGTGTTTGCTTTGTTTGCCCTAAGTTGGCAGGGTATGCCCAGACGTGGGTCCCTTGCTCAATTTGGCACTGGACTCAAGCTAGCCTGGCTAATGAGGGCTGTTAGCCCAAAACCGGTCCCAGGATGCTTGTTTCCGGTCCAGGGAAGACATGGCTTGGCAGTTCGGGCTGGACTGTTCCCATGAGGCACAGGGTCAGACTGATTTGCATATAGCTGTGTCTAAACTGGGGTGGCGAAGTGAGCTAAAGAACGATGATGGATTCAACCCAGATCTGTGACTGGGGGTGAGTGTCTGAAAAGTTTCAGCGCTACGTTCATCATCTCCTTGTGTTTACTTTGTTTGCCCTAAGTTGGCAGGGTATGCCGAGACGTGGTCCCTTGCTCACTTTGCCACTGGACTCAAGCTAGCATGGCTGATGAGGGCTGTTAGCCCGGAACCGGTCCCAGGATTCTTGTTTCCGGTCCAGGGAAGAGATGGCTTGGTAGTTCGGGCTGGACTGTTCCCATGAGGCACAGGGTCAGACTGATTTGCATATAGCTGTGTCTGAACTGGGGTGGCGACGTGAGCTAAAGAACGATGATGGATTCAACCCAGATCTGTGACTGGGGGTGAGTGTCTGAAAAGTTTCAGCGCTCCGTCCATCATCTCCTTGTGTTTGCTTTGTTTGCCCTAAGTTGGCAGGGTATGCCCAGACGTGGGTCCCTTTCTCACTTTGCCACTGGACTCAAGCTAGCCTGGCTGATGAGGGCTGTTAGCCCGAAACCGGTCCCAGGATGCTTGTTTCCGGTCCAGGGAAGACATGGTATGGCAGTTCGGGCTGGACTGTTCCCATGAGGCACAGGGTCAGACTAATTTGCATATAGCTGTGTCTGAACTGGGGTGGCGAAGTGCGCTAAAGAACGATGATGGATTCAACCCAGATCTGTGACTTGGGGTGAGTGTCTGAAAAGTTTCAGCACTCTGTCCATCATCTCCTTGTGTTTGCTTTGTTTGCCCTAAGTTGGCAGGGTATGCCCAGACGTGGGTCCCTTGCTCACTTTGCCACTGGACTCAAGCTAGCCTGGCTGATGAGGGCTGTTAGCCCGAAACCGGTCCCAGGATGCTTGTTTCCGGTCCAGGGAAGACATGGCTTGGCAGTTCGGGCTGAACTGTTCCCATGAGGCACAGGGTCAGACTGATTTGTATATACCTGTGTCTGAACTTGGGTGGCGAAGTGAGCGAAAGAACGATGATGGATTCAACCCAGATCTGTGACTGGGGGTGAGTGTCTGAAAAGTTTCAGCGCTCCGTCCATCATCTCCTTGTGTTTGCTTTGTTTGCCCTAATTTGGCAGGGTATGCCCAGACATGGGTCCCTTGCTCACTTTGCCACTGGACTCAAGCTAGCCTGGCTGATGAGGGCTGTTAGCCCGGAACCGGTCCCAGGATTCTTGTTTCCGGTCCAGGGAAGAGATGGCTTGGTAGTTCGGGCTGGACTGTTCCCATGAGGCACAGGGTCAGACTGATTTGCATATAGCTGTGTCTGAACTGGGGTGGCGACGTGAGCTAAAGAACGATGATGGATTCAACCCAGATCTGAGACTGGGGGTGAGTGTCTGAAAAGTTTCAGCGCTCCGTCCATCATCTCCTTGTGTTTGCTTTGTTTGCCCTAAGTTGGCAGGGTATGCCCAGACGTGGGTCCCTTTCTGACTTTGCCACTGGACTCAAGCTAGCCTGGCTGATGAGGGCTGTTAGCCCGAAACCGGCCCCAGGATGCTTGTTTCCGGTCCAGGGAAGACATGGTATGGCAGTTCGGGCTGGACTGTTCCCATGAGGCACAGGGTCAGACTAATTTGCATATAGCTGTGTCTCAACTGGGGTGGCGAAGTGCGCTAAAGAACGATGATGGATTCAACCCAGATCTGTGACTTGGGGTGAGTGTCTGAAAAGTTTCAGCACTCTGTCCATCATCTCCTTGTGTTTGCTTTGTTTGCCCTAAGTTGGCAGAGTATGCCCAGACGTGGGTCCCTTGCTCACTTTGCCACTGGACTCAAGCTAGCCTGGCTGATGAGGGCTGTTAGCCCGAAACCGGTCCCAGGATGCTTGTTTCCGGTCCAGGGAAGACATGGCTTGGCAGTTCGGGCTGAACTGTTCCCATGAGGCACAGGGTCAGACTGATTTGCATATAGCTGTGTCTGAACTTGGGTGGCGAAGTGAGCGAAAGAACTATGATGGATTCAACCCAGATCTGTGACTGGAGGTGAGTGTCTGAAAAGTTTCAGCGCTCCGTCCATCATCTCCTTGTGTTTGCTTTGTTTGCCCTAATTTGGCAGGGTGTGCCCAGACGTGGGTCCCTTGCTCACTTTGCCACTGGACTCAAGCTAGCCTGGCTGATGAGGGCTGTTAGCCCGAAACCGGTCCCATGATGCTTGTTTCCGGTCCAGGGAAGACATGGCTTGGCAGTTCGGGCTGGACTATTCCCATGAGGCACAGGGTCAGACTGATTTGCATATAGCTGTGTCTGAACTGGGGTGGCAAAGAGAACTAAAGAACGATGATGGATTCAACCCAGATCTCTGACTGGGGGTGAGTGTCTGAAAAGTTTCAGTGCTCCGTCCATCATCTCCTTGTGTTTGCTTTGTTTGCCCTAAGTTGGCAGGCTATGCCCAGACGTGGGTCCCTTGCTCACTTTGCCACTGGACTCAAGCTAGCCTGGCTGATGAGGGCTGTTAGCCCGAAACCGGTCCCAGGATGCTTGTTTCCTGTCCAGGGAAGACATGGCTTGGCAGTTCGGGCTGGACTATTCCCATGAGGCACAGGGTCAGACTGATTTGCATATAGCTTTGTCTGAACTGCGGTGGCGAAGTGAGCTAAAGAACGATGATGGATTCAACCCAGATCTGTGACTGGGGGTGAGTGTCTGAAAACTTTCAGCGCTCCGTCCATCATCTCCTTGTGTTTGCTTTGTTTGCCCTAAGTTGGCAGGGTATGCCCAGACGTGGGTCCCTTGCTCACTTTGCCACTGGACTCAAGCTAGCCTGGGTGATGAGGGCTGTTAGGTCGAAACCGGTCCCAGGATGCTTGTTTCCAGTCTAGGAAAGACATGGCTTGGCAGTTCGGGCTGGACTGTTCCCATGAGGCACAGGGTCAGACTGATTTGCATATAGCTGTGTGTGAAGTGGGGTGGCGAAGTGAGCTAAAGAACGATGATGGATTCAACCCAGATCTGTGACTGGGGGTGAGTGTCTGAAAAGTTTCAGCGCTCCGTCCATCATCTCCTTGTATTTGCTTTGTTTGCCCTAAGTTGGCAGGGTATGCCCAGACATGGGTCCCTTGCTCACATTGCCACTGGACTCAAGCTAGCCTGGCTGATGAGGGCTGTAAGCCTGAAACCGGTCCCAGGATGCTTGTTTCTGGTCCAGGGAAGGCATGGCTTGGCAGTTCGGGCTGGAATGTTCCCATAAGGCACAGGGTCAGACTGATTTGCATATAGCTGTGTCTGAACTGGGGTGGCGAAGTGCGCTAAAGAACGATGATGGATTCAACCCAGAACTGTGACTGGGGGTGAGTGTCTGAAAAGTTTCAGCGCTCCGTCCATCATCTCCTTGTGTTTGCTTTGCTTGCCCTAAGTTGGCAGGGTATGCCCAGACGTGGGTCCCTTGCTCACTTTGCAACTGGACTTAAGCTAGCCTGGCTGATGAGGGCTGTTAGCCCGAAACCGGTCCCAGGATGCTTGTTTCCTGTCCAGGGAAGACATGGCTTGGCAGTTCGGGCTGGACTGTTCCCATGAGGCACAGGGTCAGACTCATTTGCATATAGCTGTGTCTGAACTTGGGTGGCGAAGTGAGCTAAGGAACGATGATGGATTCAACCCAGATCTGTGACTGAGGGTGAGTGTCTGAAAAGGTTCACCGCTCCGTCCATCATCTCCTTGTGTTTGCTTTGTTTGCCCTAATTTGGCAGGGTATGCCCAGACGTGGGTCCCTTGCTCACTTTGCCACTGGACTCAAGCTAGCTTGACTGATGAGGGCTGTTAGCCCGAAACCGGTCCAAGGATGCTTGTTTCCGGTCCAGGGAAGACATGGCTTGGCAGTTCGGGCTGGACTGTTCCCATGAGGCATAGGGTCAGACTGATTTGCATATGGCTGTGTCTGAACTGGAGTGGCGAAGTGAGGTAAAGAACGATGATGGATTCGACCCAGATCTGTGACTGGGGGAGTGTCTGAAAAGTTTCAGCGTTCCGTCCATCATCTCCTTGTGTTTGCTTTGTTTGTCCTAAGTTGGCAGGGTATGCCCGGACGTGGGTCCCTTGCTCACTTTGCCACTGGACTCAAGCTAGCCTGGCTGAAGAGGGCTGTTAGCCCGAAACCGGTCCCAGGATCCTTGTTTCCGGTCCAGGGAAGACAAGGCTTGGCAGTAGGGGCAGGACTGTTCCCCTGAGGCACAGGGTCAGACTGATTTGCATATAGCTGTGTCTGAACTGGGGTGGCGAAGTGAGCTAAAGAACGATGATGGATTCAACCCAGAACTGTGACTGGGGGTGAGTGTCTGAGAAGTTTCAGCACTCCGTCCATCATCTCCTTCTGTTTGCTTTGTTTGCCCTAAGTTGGCAGGGTATGCCCAGAAATGGGTCCCTTGCTCACTTTGCCACTGGACTCAAACTAGCCTGGCTGATGAGGGCTGTTAGCTCGAAACCGGTCCCAGGATGCTTGTGTCCGGTCCAGGGAAGACATGGTATGGCAGTTCGGGCTGGACTGTTCCCATGAGGCACAGGGTCAGACTGATCTGCATATAGCAGTGTCTGAACTGAGGTGGGTAAGTGAGCTAAAGAACGATGATGGATTCAACCCAGATCTGTGACTGAAGGGTGAGTGTCTGAAAAGTTTCAGCGCTCCGTCTATCATCTCCTTGTGTTTGCTTTGTTTGCCCTAAGTTGGCAGGGTATGCCCAGACGTGGGTCCCTTGCTCACTTTGCCGCTGGACTCAAGCTAGCCTGGTTGATGTGTGCTATTAGCCCGAAACCGGTCCCAGGATGCTTGTTTCTGGTCCAGGGAAGACATGGCTTGGCAGTTCGGGCTGGACTGTTCCCATGAGGCACAGGGTCATACTGATTTGCATATAGCTGTGTCTGAACTGGGGTGGCGAAGTGAGCTACAGAACGATGATGGATTCAACCCAGAACTGTGACTGGGGGTGAGTGTCTGAAAAGTTTCAGCGCTCCGTCCATCATCTCCTTGTGTTTGCTTTGTTTGCCCTAAGTTGGCAGGGTATGCCCAGACATGGGTCCCTTGCTCACTTTGGCACTGGACTCAAGCTAGCCTGGCTGATGAGGGCTGTTAGCCCGAAACTGGTCCCAGGATGCTTGTTTCCGGTCCAGGGAAGACATGGCTTGGCAGTTCGGGCTGGACTGTTCCCATGAGGCACAGGGTCAGACTTATTTGCATATAGCTGTGTCTGAACTGGGGTGGCGAAGTGAGCTAAAGAACGATGATGGATTCAACCCAGATCTGTGACTGGGGGTGAGTGTCTGAAAAGTTTCAGCGCTACGTCCATCATCTACTTGTGTTTGCTTTGTTTGCCCTAAGTTGGCAGGGTATGCTCAGACGTGGGTCCCTTGCTCACTTTGCCACTGGACTCAAGCTAGCCTGGCTGATGAGGGCTGTTAGCCCGAAACCGGTCCCAGGATGCTTGTTTCCGGTCCAGGGAAGAGATGGCTTGGTAGTTCGGGCTGGACTGTTCCCATGAGGCACAGGGTCAGACTGATTTGCATATAGCTGTGTCTTAACTGGGGTGGCGACGTGAGCTAAAGAACGATGATGGATTCAACCCAGATCTGTGACTGGGGGTGAGTGTCTGAAAAGTTTCAGCACTCTGTCCATCATCTCCTTGTGTTTGCTTTGTTTGCCCTAAGTTTGCAGGGTATGCCCAGACGTGGGTCCCTTGCTCACTTTGCCACTGGACTCAAGCTAGCCTGGCTGATGAGGGCTGTTAGTCCGAAACCGGTCCCAGGATGCTTGTTTCCGGTCCAGGGAAGACATGGCTTGGCAGTTCAGGCTGGACTGTTCCCATGAGGCACAGGGTCAGACTGATTTGCATATAGCTGTGTCTGAACTTGGGTGGCGAAGTGAGCTAAAGAACGATGATGGATTCAACCCAGATCTGTGACTGGGGGTGAGTGTCTGAAAAGTTTCAGCGCTCCATCCATCATCTCCTTGTGTTTGCTTTGTTTGCCCTAATTTGGCAGGGTTTGCCCAGACGTGGGTCCCTTTCTCACTTTGCCACTGGACTCAAGCTAGCCTGGCTGATGAGGGCTGTTAGCCCGAAACCGGTCCCAGGATGCTTGTTTCCTGTCCAGGGAAGACATGGCTTGGCAGTTCGGGCTGGACTATTCCCATGAGGCACAGGGTCAGACTGATTTGCATATAGCTGTGTCTGAACTGCGGTGGCGAAGTGAGCTAAAGAACGATGATGGATTCAACCCAGATCTGTGACTGGGGGTGAGTGTCTGAAAACTTTCAGCGCTCCGTCCATCATCTCCTTGTGTTTGCTTTGTTTGCCCTAAGTTGGCAGGGTATGCCCAGACGTGGGTCCCTTGCTCACTTTGCCACTGGACTCAAGCTAGCCTGGGTGATGAGGGCTGTTAGGTCGAAACCGGTCCCAGGATGCTTGTTTCCAGTCTAGGAAAGACATGGCTTGGCAGTTCGGGCTGGACTGTTCCCATGAGGCACAGGGTCAGACTGATTTGCATATAGCTGTGTGTGAAGTGGGGTGGCGAAGTGAGCTAAAGAACGATGATGGATTCAACCCAGATCTGTGACTGGGGGTGAGTGTCTGAAAAGTTTCAGCGCTCCGTCCATCATCTCCTTGTATTTGCTTTGTTTGCCCTAAGTTGGCAGGGTATGCCCAGACATGGGTCCCTTGCTCACATTGCCACTGGACTCAAGCTAGCCTGGCTGATGAGGGCTGTAAGCCTGAAACCGGTCGCAGGATGCTTGTTTCTGGTCCAGGGAAGGCATGGCTTGGCAGTTCGGGCTGGAATGTTCCCATGAGGCACAGGGTCAGACTGATTTGCATATAGCTGTGTCTGAACTGGGGTGGCGAAGTGCGCTAAAGAACGATGATGGATTCAACCCAGAACTGTGACTGGGGGTGAGTGTCTGAAAAGTTTCAGCGCTCCGTCCATCATCTCCTTGTGTTTGCTTTGCTTGCCCTAAGTTGGCAGGGTATGCCCAGACGTGGGTCCCTTGCTCACTTTGCAACTGGACTTAAGCTAGCCTGGCTGATGAGGGCTGTTAGCCCGAAACCGGTCCCAGGATGCTTGTTTCCTGTCCAGGGAAGACATGGCTTGGCAGTTCGGGCTGGACTGTTCCCATGAGGCACAGGGTCAGACTAATTTGCATATAGCTGTGTCTCAACTGGGGTGGCGAAGTGCGCTAAAGAACGATGATGGATTCAACCCAGATCTGTGACTAGGGGTGAGTGTCTGAAAAGTGTCAGCGCTCCGTCCATCATCTCCTTGTGTTTGCTTTGTTTGCCCTAAGTTGGCAGGTTATGCCCAGACGTGGGTCCCTTGCTCACTTTGCCACTGGACTCAAGCTAGCCTGACTGATGAGGGCTGTTAGCCCGAAAACGGACCAAGGATGCTTGTTTCCGGTCCAGGGAAGACATGGCTTGGCAGTTCGGGCTGGACTGTTCCCATGAGGCACAGGGTCAGACTCATTTGCATATAGCTGTGTCTGAACTTGGGTGGCGAAGTGAGCTAAGGAACGATGATGGATTCAACCCAGATCTGTGACTGAGGGTGAGTGTCTGAAAAGGTTCACCGCTCCGTCCATCATCTCCTTGTGTTTGCTTTGTTTGCCCTAATTTGGCAGGGTTTGCCCAGACGTGGGTCCCTTTCTCACTTTGCCACTGGACTCAAGCTAGCCTGGCTGATGAGGGCTGTTAGCCCGAAACCGGTCCCAGGATGCTTGTTTCCTGTCCAGGGAAGACATGGCTTGGCAGTTCGGGCTGGACTATTCCCATGAGGCACAGGGTCAGACTGATTTGCATATAGCTGTGTCTGAACTGCGGTGGCGAAGTGAGCTAAAGAACGATGATGGATTCAACCCAGATCTGTGACTGGGGGTGAGTGTCTGAAAACTTTCAGCGCTCCGTCCATCATCTCCTTGTGTTTGCTTTGTTTGCCCTAAGTTGGCAGGGTATGCCCAGACGTGGGTCCCTTGCTCACTTTGCCACTGGACTCAAGCTAGCCTGGCTGATGAGGGCTGTTAGCCCAAAACCGGTCCCAGGATGCTTGTTTCCGGTCCAGGGAAGACATGGCTTGGCAGTTCGGGCTGGACTGTTCCCATGAGGCACAGGGTCAGACTGATTTGCATATAGCTGTGTCTGAACTTGGGTGGCGAAGTGAGCTAAAGAACGATGATGGATTCAACCCAGATCTGTGACTGGGGGTGAGTGTCTGAAAAGTTTCAGCGCTCCGTCCATCATCTCCTTGTGTTTGCTTTGTTTGCCCTAAGTTGGCAGGGTATGCGCAGACATGGGTCCCTTGCTCACTTTGGCACTGGACTCAAGCTAGCCTGGCTGATGAGGGCTGTTAGCCCAAAACCGGTCCCAGGATGCTTGTTTCCGGTCCAGGGAAGACATGGCTTGGCAGTTCGGGCTGGACTGTTCCCATGAGGCACAGGGTCGGACTGATTTGCATATAGCTGTGTCTGAACTGGGGTGGCGAAGTGAGCTAAAGAACGATGATGGATTCAACCCAGATCTGTGACTGGGGGTGAGTGTCTGAAAAGTTTCAGCGCTACGTCCATCATCTCCTTGTGTTTGCTTTGTTTGCCCTAAGTTGGCAGGGTATGCCCAGACGTGGGTCCCTTGCTCACTTTGCCACTGGACTCAAGCAAGTCTGGCTGATGAGGGCTGTTAGCCCGAAACCGGTCCCAGGATGCTTGTTTCCCGGTCCAGGGAAGACATGGCTTGGCAGTTCGGGCTGGACTGTTCCCATGAGGCACAGGGTCATACTGATTTGCATATAGCTGTGTCTGAACTGGGGTGGCGAAGTGAGCTACAGAACGATGATGGATTCAACCCAGAACTGTGACTGGGGGTGAGTGTCTGAAAAGTTTCAGCGCTCCGTCCATCATCTCCTTGTGTTTGCTTTGTTTGCCCTAAGTTGGCAGGGTATGCCCAGACATGGGTCCCTTGCTCACTTTGGCACTGGACTCAAGCTAGCCTGGCTGATGAGGGCTGTTAGCCCGAAACTGGTCCCAGGATGCTTGTTTCCGGTCCAGGGAAGACATGGCTTGGCAGTTCGGGCTGGACTGTTCCCATGAGGCACAGGGTCAGACTTATTTGCATATAGCTGTGTCTGAACTGGGGTGGCTAAGTGAGCTAAAGAACGATGATGGATTCAACCCAGATCTGTGACTGGGGGTGAGTGTCTGAAAAGTTTCAGCGCTACGTCCATCATCTACTTGTGTTTGCTTTGTTTGCCCTAAGTTGGCAGGGTATGCTCAGACGTGGGTCCCTTGCTCACTTTGCCACTGGACTCAAGCTAGCCTGGCTGATGAGGGCTGTTAGCCCAAAACCGGTCCCAGGATGCTTGTTTCCGGTCCAGGGAAGAGATGGCTTGGTAGTTCGGGCTGGACTGTTCCCATGAGGCACAGGGTCAGACTGATTTGCATATAGCTGTGTCTTAACTGGGGTGGCGACGTGAGCTAAAGAACGATGATGGATTCAACCCAGATCTGTGACTGGGGGTGAGTGTCTGAAAAGTTTCAGCACTCTGTCCATCATCTCCTTGTGTTTGCTTTGTTTGCCCTAAGTTTGCAGGGTATGCCCAGACGTGGGTCCCTTTCTCACTTTGCCACTGGACTCAAGCTAGCCTGGCTGATGAGGGCTGTTAGCCCGAAACCGGTCCCAGGATGCTTGTTTCCTGTCCAGGGAAGACATGGCTTGGCAGTTCGGGCTGGACTATTCCCATGAGGCACAGGGTCAGACTGATTTGCATATAGCTGTGTCTGAACTGCGGTGGCGAAGTGAGCTAAAGAACGATGATGGATTCAACCCAGATCTGTGACTGGGGGTGAGTGTCTGAAAACTTTCAGCGCTCCGTCCATCATCTCCTTGTGTTTGCTTTGTTTGCCCTAATTTGGCAGGGTATGCCCAGACGTGGGTCCCTTGCTCACTTTGCCACTGGACTCAAGCTAGCCTGGCTGATGAGGGCTGTTAGCCCAAAACCGGTCCCAGGATGCTTGTTTCCGGTCAAGGGAAGACATGGCTTGGCAGTTCGGGCTGGACTGTTCCCATGAGGCACAGGGTCAGACTGATTTGCATATAGCTGTGTCTGAACTTGGGTGGCGAAGTGAGCTAAAGAACGATGATGGATTCAACCCAGATCTGTGACTGGGGGTGAGTGTCTGAAAAGTTTCAGCGCTCCGTCCATCATCTCCTTGTGTTTGCTTTGTTTGCCCTAAGTTGGCAGGGTATGCGCAGACATGGGTCCCTTGCTCACTTTGGCACTGGACTCAAGCTAGCCTGGCTGATGAGGGCTGTTAGCCCAAAACCGGTCCCAGGATGCTTGTTTCCGGTCCAGGGAAGACATGGCTTGGCAGTTCGGGCTGGACTGTTCCCATGAGGCACAGGGTCGGACTGATTTGCATATAGCTGTGTCTGAACTGGGGTGGCGAAGTGAGCTAAAGAACGATGATGGATTCAACCCAGATCTGTGACTGGGGGTGAGTGTCTGAAAAGTTTCAGCGCTACGTCCATCATCTCCTTGTGTTTGCTTTGTTTGCCCTAAGTTGGCAGGGTATGCCCAGACGTGGGTCCCTTGCTCACTTTGCCACTGGACTCAAGCAAGTCTGGCTGATGAGGGCTGTTAGCCCGAAACCGGTCCCAGGATGCTTGTTTCCGGTCCAGGGAAGACATGGCTTGGCAGTTCGGGCTGGACTGTTCCCATGAGGCACAGGGTCAGACTGATTTGCATATAGCTGTGTCTGAACTGGGGTGGCAAAGAGAACTAAAGAACGATGATGGATTCGTCCCAGATCTGTGAATGGGGGTGAGTGTCTGAAAAGTTTCAGCGCTCCGTCCATCATCTCCTTGTGTTTGCTTTGTTTGCCCTAAGTTGGCAGGGTATGCCCAGACGTTGGTCCCTTGCTCACTTTGCCACTGGACTCAAGCTAGCCTGGCTGATGAGGGTTGTTAGCCCGAAACCGGTCCAAGGATGCTTGTTTCCGGTCCAGGGAAGACATGGCTTGGCAGTTCGGGCTGGACTGTTCCCATGAGGCATAGGGTCAGACTGATTTGCATATAGCTGTGTCTGAACTGGAGTGGCGAAGTGAGGTAAAGAACGATGATGGATTCGACCCAGATCTGTGACTGGGGGTGAGTGTCTGAAAAGTTTCAGCGTTCCGTCCATCATCTCCTTGTGTTTCCTTTGTTTGTCCTAAGTTGGCAGGGTATGCCCGGACGTGGGTCCCTTCCTCACTTTGCCACTGGACTCAAGCTAGCCTGGCTGATAAGGGCTGTTAGCCCGAAACCGGTCCCAGGATGCTTGTTTCCGGTTCAGGGAAGACATGGCTTGGCAGTTCAGGTTGGACTGTTCCCATGAGGCACAGGGTCAGACTGATTTGCATATAGCTGTGTCTGAACTGGGGTGGCGAAGTGAGCTAAAGAACGATGATGGATTCAACCCAGATCTGTGACTGGGGGTGAGTGTCTGAAAAGTTTCAGCGCTCCGTCCATCATCTCCTTGTATTTGCTTTGTTTGCCCTAAGTTGGCAGGGTATGCCCAGACGTGGGTCCCTTGCTCACTTTGCCACTGGACTCAAGCTAGCCTGGCTGATGAGGGCTATTAGCCCGAAACCGGTCCCAGGATGCTTGTTTCCGGTCCAGGGAAGACATGGCTTGGCAGTTCGGGCTGGACTGTTCCCATGAGGCACAGGGTCATACTGATTTGCATATAGCTGTGTCTGAACTGGGGTGGCGAAGTGAGCTACAGAACGATGATGGTTTCAACCCAGAACTGTGACTGGGGGTGAATGTCTGAAAAGTTTCAGCGATCCGTCCATCATCTCCTTGTATTTGCTTTGTTTGCCCTAAGTTGGCAGAGTATGCCCAGACGTGGGTCCCTTGCTCACTTTGCCAATGGACTCAAGCTAGCCTGGCTGATGAGGGCTGTTAGCCCGAAACCGGTCCCAGGATGATTGTTTCCGGTCCAGTGAAGACATGGCTTGGCAGTTCGGGCTGGACTGTTCCCATGAGGCACAGGGTAAGACTGATTTGCATATAGCTGTGTCTGAACTGGGGTGGCGAAGTGAGCTAAAGAACGATGTTTGATTCAACCCAGATCTGTGACTGGGGGTGAGTGTCTGAAAAGTTTCAGCGCTACGTCCATCATCTCCTTGTGTTTGCCCTAAGTTGGCAGGGTATGCCCAGACGTTGGTCCCTTGCTCACTTTGCCACTGGACTCAAGCCAGCCTGCCTGATGAGGGCTGTTAGCCCGAAACCGGTCCCAGGATGCTTGTTTCCGGTCCAGGGAAGAGATGGCTTGGTAGTTCGGGCTGGACTGTTCCCATGAGGCACAGGGTCAGACTGATTTGCATATAGCTGTGTCTGAACTGGAGTGGCGACGTGAGCTAAAG